>CM042065.1:7888320-8493725 GCA_023512825.1 Liposcelis brunnea | reverse complement strand
GTAGAAAAATACTGTCTTTAGTGTGTAGCACCCAACTGGCGCAGAGTGGCCAAGATCGAGCTCACTGGGAAATTACCAGCGATGCAGTGATAAGGCTGTCGGGCCAAAAAAAGCCTAAACTCCAACTCACAAAACCCGAAAGTCCTAAAAACTTGGATGGGAGAAGTTAAGACCAAATCCAACAAATTGGCTAAAAAATTTTTTTATTCCAGCATGAAACTTATTTTTGATTGAAAAAGACTATTCTTCTCCCATATTTTCGAATACAAGCTTAAAATTTTTGATACACATCATACAAATTTTCCTACCGAACTCCCAAAATTTTAAAAACTTAAAATATTTTCTCTCCCGTAACTGAAACCTATCTCGACTAATGCGAGCTCTTTTCGGAGTCGACACTAAAGAAGAACTTTTAAAAATGAAGTAATAATTACTCTAATATAACTAATAATAAATGAAAGAGATATGAAATTAATAAAGATATTTCATTTTGTATAAGTAAGAGAATATGCAGAGTCGCTTTGATGTGACGTCGCAGGGTAATTAGATTATATATCAGATCGAAGTCATCATGCTCGAGGAACATTAGAAACCCTGTTGCGTCCATGTCAAAGAGATCCGGGGACGGGATCATTGAAAATTTATCATCCGCCACTTTGATAACTCTTATGATGAACAACATGGATATGAAATACTTATGAAACGCTTCGTTTATTCACGATATAATTAACCGGTAAACATGAAAAAGCCAATATTCATGATACATTTTCTGATTTATTTTCTACCTGAAGGAAAAGTCGCTTTTTGAAAAAAAAATAAAAATAAAAAAAATAAAGAAAAGGGAGGAATAAAAGAGCTTTTCCAGTTATTGAAAGCGGCGCTTTTTTTCTCCATTTATTAAAATAGTTTTTTGTTCGGGATTAAATAAACTAAAATTTTTTTTTCCACGACTTAATAAAATAATAACAAAATGTTTAATTAAAAAAAACACGAGTTATTATGGATAAAGCTTTTTTTTTTCTCTCTCTCTTTTTTTTTTTAAAGAAGGGAAAAAGAGTTATAAAATAAAACTTGGGATAATAAATAACGCGCGGCATTTATTTTCATGCCGCTTTTCCTAAGTAATATAAAATGAAAGAAAATAAAAAAATAATTGTGTATGGTGGATGATAGGCTCATCGTCGGACAAGCTGTCTTGTCTTTATTCCAAAGAATTTCTTTTTTTTAATGCGGAATTAATAGCGCTGTATTTCGTACTATAGGAAAAATAATTCGATGTATGTATAATACACCCACGCCAAGCAAAACTTTTACTAAGCCGGGATTTGAATATACTTAACACGGCTCCGTTGATTTTCTTAGAACGTAACGAAGCAATTTGTGGAATCACAAAATGATCTATCAATGGTATTTTTATCCCAGCGTATTAAAATTCTTGTAATATTGGTATAAATTATTTCCTTATTGATAATTTAATTTTTTTTTTATATTTTTTCCGAATTCGAATAATGATGGTTGTACAATAATAATTATGTAATTGTTATAAGTATAATTAATAATATATATTAAAATTCCGAAAAAAAATAAATGATGGTATATATTATCTAATTTACCTTAACCGAATTTTCATCGTAAAAATAATTATGTTAAATGGTTTGGTTTAGCTTTGCTTGAAAATGGCTATGTTAGATTCCCTTAGGTTTTTTTTAACAAATTAGAACCTTGGTTATGTCCTTAGGGTTATTGACGTATGTCGTTGTTGATATGATAGGCCTCATTTATGGTTTTTTTAGAAGAGTTGGATTCTTCCCTGCGTGGTAGTTTTAGATGACCAGATCAGCCTCTTTGATGAGGTTAAGTAGACTGGTTATCATATTTTTTGTGGGGAATTCCTTATCCAGTGCACTGGGGCCTGGAAGAGTCGTTCTCCACCTATTTATTGCCTCGCACTCAAAAATTAGGTGCAAGGGGGTTTCATCATCTTTTAGACATAGTCTGCACAATGGTTCATCTTTGTATAGACCGATTGTGTGAAGATGTTTTCTGAGAGTGCAGTGGCCTGTTATTATGGTCCGTCCAAAACCTAAAGCAACCTGGAATTAAAAGGGAATAAGTGGAAAACTGCTTCCCATTTTTTTCCTGCACCAGTTGAGAGATCGGGAAAAATTGAGCAAATACATTTTAACATGCCCTGTGACCATAAATTTTTTCGAAATTTTGGGGAAACGCTAACAACGATTCGGAAGGATAGCTATGAGACAAAACGAACTATCTCGAGATTGCTTTAGGTTTTGGACGGACCATAGGCCTGTTACTACCCTCAATTGTTGCCTGCTTAGTAGCAATGCATCTTTGGTAAGTTTAGCAGAGATAGTTCTCAGCATTAACTTACTTTGTCGGAGGCCCTCTTCTTCTGCCCACCGTTCGCCGTGTTTCTCTTTGGTCCACTCGCGAAGGAAAGTTCGAATAGAGGTTTTCGTAATACTAAGGGCCGGTTCCGGGCCGGTAAAGGGTGTTGATGAGCCCAACCTGGCCAGTTGATCCGCCCTTTCGTTTCCAGGAATACCTTTATGCCCCGGCACCCACACAAGTGTTACTCTGTTGTGGTTGGCCAGATTTTTAAGAGTTGGATTAAGCAATATTCAAGATTATATTCGACAGGCTGTAAGCTCAGGCCCAAGGCCTAAAATCTTTAAACTTTTATAGGACTTGCAGTACTTCTTCATCTCTTGTTGTTTCGATTCAGCCAAAACCGGATTTCTTATGTCCTTCCCATTATCAGCCTTATAATGCATTTCCCTATCATTGATTTTATTATCAATGTGTCCATCCTCATATTGTCAGCTCCAAGGCGCACATTGCATTCTACATATTCCAATATTGTTTAACTGACGTTCAATTCTTTTCTTCCCCGCCCACTTTTAAGACCTTGCTCTTGCAGGTGTTCACCTTCATTTGTCTTTCCTCCGGGGTGCTAACCTACTATAAAAAAAAATCACGGGGTTGGTGCCCTTAGGCGAAATATTAACTTCGCACCAAACAAATCCTCGATATTTTTGAGCCTACGATCTCTCATTCATCGAATTTTATAAATCATTTCAATGACAATACACATATAGATTTTTCGAATTTACAACAGGATTCTTATTCGAGAGAAAAAAAATATGAATGAAATATTATTCATCTCACAAAATCCTTTCTCATTACATCTAAGCAACATTTTCATATCCTGCGAAAAATGATAAAAAATTGAGTCAAAAGAGTCTTAAAAAAAAAAAAAGATGGGGAATCCGACTCTTCATTTAAAAAAAGTTAGAAATTCAAAATGCGAATTCAATCTCAACACTTTACTCATCCGCGATTTGATTTCTGTGATTCTCTTATTTATTTATTACCAGATCAAAATATTATCAATTCTACGTTAAAAAAAAAAAGAGAGAAGGGAAAAGAAAAAAAAATTTTAAAAATTCAAGAGTATCTTAAAAAAGTTCGTTGCCCTATTTATTTTAAGCTGTCGAGATAACTTTTTATATTTATAATTTCTCCAGAAAACTCTTTCCCGTTTCGAAAGTGAGAAGACCGAGGTCTCTTGGTAAACTTAATCATTCCTCCGGCTCTTCTTTCGTTTTATCCGGGTTAGAAACGTTGGGGGAAAAAATATATATTAAAATTACTTTGTGAATTTATGTAGGAAAAACCAAAAAAAGGTTATGATGAAATAACATGCTTTTTCTGTATCATGATATTAAATTTCCATCTTTTTCGAATTTTTTTTTTCTTTTTAAATCAACGTGATATCTATTATAAAAAAAAATGTAATTTCAATTTTTTTTATCAACAAATGTAAAGTCCTTATGTGGAACTGGCTCTTTGTACGAAAGGGAAAAATCTTTCACTTTAAAAAGTTTTCTATGTTTTTGGATTTTTCATCAATTTCGGGTTGTTCAGAATTTCACTGCGCATGATTTTAATTCTTTTTTCATGCGGGAAAAGTTAGCAATAATATATATTAAAGAAAAAAGTCTATGTAAGTTTTTTATGTTCTTTTTTTTTCGAATATTGAATAATTTCATGCTGCGTGATTTATGAGTTTGCTCAATGATCCAAGACTTATAAAATCAGAGGTTTTGGCTTGACCCGTTGACAGAAAAACGATAGTGTCACGTAATCTGGTCAGTTGTTCTTTTTTTCTTTTTTCGTAAAAATCCCCGTGAGGGAATTTCGGATTTTTTTAATCTTTAGTTTTAACAGCTGATAAGATTTATGACTTTTAGCGAAATGGAGAACTATATTTATATTTAATTATTTCAATAAAATCAAAGCTTTTCGGTTTTTAACAGTTTAGCTTGGTATCGCCTGCTGGGTGGCTTTGAGACATTCACAAAATAAGCTGCGTCGTTCAAACCACTAGAACTGATAATTATAAATTTTGGCATCCCTTGAGTGGGGAGCTAGCAGAGAAAAAGTTTGGTTTACTATCAAAAATATTCAAAACATCCTTATTTTTTGATAACACAGCCTTTTGTCAAATTCGGAGGGAGTGGACACTTTGATGAGTCGTCTGCTACAGACGGAGTCGCCATTTGTAATTCTGGGAGCCGCCATGTTCCATGGGTCCGTCATGATCTCGAAATGGGAGTCGCCATTTTTGGAGTTTGCTACTGATTAATCAAAATTGATGATTTTGATCAATCCGCTTGTTAATAATTCGAAAATTTACAAGATCCTGCACAGGTAAAAATTTTGTGTAAAAAGTAACACTTTTTAGGAGTAAAAAAACGGTCTACACCGTCAATATGTCAACATGTCAATAGGGAGTGAACGCTTCAGTGAGTTGTCTGCTCTATTTGGAGTCACCATTTGTAATTCTGGAAGCTGCCATATTTTATGAGTCTACCATGATCTTGAGTCGTCTGGTGGTCTGGAGTCGTCTGGTTTGCTATTTATCAATCAGCTTGTTGATCATTCGAAAATTTACAAGACACTGAATACATGAACTAAGGGATCCTAATAGGGAGTTGACACTTCATTGAGTCGTCACCTACGTACAGGATCGCCATTCGCAATTCTAGAAACTGGCATTGTCTCGAACTAGAGAGTCGCCATGTTTGCTTCGTAAGCTAAGTTTTAGCCATCATGGCGACTCCCCAGTTCAAAAACATGGCAGCTTCCAGAATTGCAAATGGTGATCCCGAGCAAACGACTCATTGAAGAGTCCACTCCCTACTAGGGTTTATCTTCTTCTTTAAATGCCCGCTCCTCGTCGGAGATTGGCGATCATCATGGCCAACCATTGATGATTTTACTAGGAATATCAAATAATGTGGTGACTTTCCATAATCTTCCACATCGCAGTACGGAGGCCATACCATTGATCCAACTCTGCCTCCCGGTATGTGAGCCTAGGCCTTGCGGATTATTACCATCTTCAGCCCTAGGTCAGTATAAGCGAAGCTGCTGCCCTCCACTAACTCATAACCCTGAGAAGGGCAAGGACGCCATTCCTTGAGCAAGACAAAACATGCCTCACCGGTTACCCTAACTAAGCTCTATAAGTTCATGTATTCTGCATCTTTTAAATCAACGATCAATAATCCGATTGATCAATATCCTCGTGAACAAGATCATTTCTCGACTTGGCTAGCTAAATCCCACTACACGCCTCAATTAGCTTACCTGCAAAAAGAAAAAAAAACCGTGTTAAAAAATTTAATTAAACACTCCAAGACATTCACACATTCAACTTATTAAAATCATGCGAAACCAACATAACTGACAACACATGACAAAAATACTCATTTATTTTAAATATAAAAATCCACCTTCCGGCAATTCTCTTTCGATGCAAAAACTAAATAAGCAACCATTTTTAATAATTTAAAAAAATTATTTCCCTCCAAGCTTGAATCGTTTCTTTGAATCCCCGCGCACAAACAAATAACCATCAGTTTTTAAGTTTTATCTCTAAAAGAAATTTACATCGATTTTTTAAAGATGCATTGCGGCACAATTTCCAACGATCATTCTTCCGAAAAGAATAAGCAAAATATGAATAAAGCAAACTTGACTAGTAAGATTCATGCAGAGTAATGTGTATAATGTATTCAAAACTCCCGCCAAGAAATTCAATTCCGATGAAATGGTATAATGGTTTCCTAACTCTTGCAAAATTTATTTCCCCCCCTTCTTATTTTTAGGAGGAAATAATAGAATAACAAAAATTTTTGAACAATAAACCTGGACGTTTTTCTTATTTTCGACACACCGTGCGAAGTTGGGGAAATTGTCTGTGTAAATTGGAATGTTTATAGTGGGTGAGTCAACAAACAGTAAATTACTGTCTAATGAAAAGCAGCGTTTCTCATGTTATTCTGTTGCCTGTAGACAAATCAGTTACTATACTATACGTTGCCTCGAAATCCTACTCGCGAACCATTCATTATTTTTTTTTTCACGAAAAAAAGGATCGGTCAAAGTCAAGCGCAAAAAAAAATTGAAACCCTTAACTGTTTCTTTTTAGCTTCCTCCCCCCTTATAAAAAAAGTCAAGGATTAAAACGAAAATGGTTGGAAAACAAAAGGATCAAAGGATTCGCAAGAAAAAGAAAAGTTACGGGATAAAAAATAAAAATTAATGAATTGAAGAAGCACAAAAAGATTTTTCTAACTCACAATGGGAGAAAAAAAAATTAATGAATTGCAAAATTGAAAAAAAAAAGAATTTTTTTGTTTTTTCAAAAAAAAAGGAAAGTGCAAGGTGTTAAAAAGTAACGATTGTCCCCTTTTGGAAACAAAAAATCCCATTGTATGTTTATACAGAGCAATATAAATATCAAATTGCATAGGGATAAGATGTAAAAAAAAAAGGCAAGGAAAAAAATGACAGAAACTGGGAAAACAATGTAAAAGAAAATACGTAGTTTGGTATCGCGAAGGAAAAATCTTAAATTGTGAAAAAATCAAATTTAACGAAAAAAGCTGAGAAAAAAAAGAAGAGGATTCGATCAGCACAAGGAAATGAATAAACTTTTTTTTTTTAGGAATACTCTTGAAAAGTAATTCTTCTAGATCAGAGATAACGTTTTAGAGAAAGGTATGGGGAATCGGCGAAATATATATACAGATATTGCTGGAAAAGCGTGTCATTGCTCAAAAAAAGTTGATAGAATATTCTTTTAGAAAAGAAAGATGAATGTTTTAAGAGTTGAAGTTGTAAGAAAGGAGGAGATTGGCTAAAAAATTGTTGGCATGAACAAAAGGTCAGAAATGAAGGAGTTTCTGACAAACTCAAGCATTTCAACTGCAAGTCTGCACAGGTGAAATTTTGCGTTTCCGCTGCCACCAGTTTTCAACAGGCCCCATTTTCTTTATTGCAACTTCCAAAAATTTATTTTGTTGGGCAAAGGCCTTTTCAGTAATTAAGGTTTGGGGTTGCTGGACCTGGCGTTTAGCTTTAAGGCCAAATACAATTTGCAGGCAATTTTAGGCAAAGCTCTTTAAATGAAAATTCGTCATAAATCGATCGAGCCCGATTAAATACATCACCGACAGAATTCCAATTTTTCCTTGAGCCAACAAAATCAAGTACATCTGAATATTTTCCAAGGATCTGCTTTATGAATTTTTTCCCCTTCTAATTATTTGAATTTAAAACAAAGCCATTATACCGCAAAAAAACAGAGAATAATATAAGACCAGAAATGTAAACCTAATAAAAAATGGATAGATATAAAAAGTTTTTTTTTTTTTCAAGGAATAGAGAAAAGCTAAGCTCATTTCACTTTACCTAATCTCAAAGATAAAGTAAAACATAAAAGTCAAATAAAAAAAGATTTAAAATGAAAATATGCATGAGAGCCACAAAAAAAAAGGATCATGTTTCGAGGAGTGGGGGGAAGGATAACGAGGGCGGGTGACAAAGGGGGGAGGTAGTGCTTTTGTTTTTTGCTAATGGCGCATGATGACTCTTTATTGCATATCGTCGATCATGTCTTTGAGTTTCTAATCAAAACCGAAAATTTTTTAAACGGGTGATGGCAGTTATTTTGAGGAAGATCTTTATTGTTTGTGAGGTAAGGGGTGGTTTGCAGTTATTTACCGGGTCAAGGGTGTTAGGAGACGACCTACTCTCACGTGGAAAAGTACTCCGGGCTATTTTGGTTTAAGCGACTACTGAGATGTCAGCAAATGGCTCTAAAGCGATTGCGCCACCATCTAGTAGATAAAATTGCTGAACTCGAGACCACGGCGCAACCCCTACAGCCCTTTCCAAGCTGTGGAATTTCCCCCTTTAGTGCTGGTACCTTTTTCTGATATATAGGAGTTCGGCGTTGACTTTAAGAAGTGTCATCGCCGTTTCCATCGCCATCACTAAAACTATTTCCCCCCCTTCTGACCTGCACACACTGCCCCTTCCTTAAAAAACCTCGCTTTAAAATTTTTTTTCATAACGGATTACAAACTACAGCTTTGATAATAAATAAACATTCCGAATGTAATAGAACTACATTAATAACAAAGACTGGCAGCGCTAATCAATATGTTCCACTCATTATTTACATTGAATTAATATTTATTGGTAATTAAGCAATTATCAAAACAATTTACCTATGAACACTATTATTATTTTTTTTTTAAATTTGTTACGGTGTTAGCATTTGTGGCTCGAAGGTCAATTCGATTGAGAATGCCAAAAGGTTTCCTAGGCGAAAAAAAAAAAATCGCAGCGTGTGGGCAGACGTCAACAGGTGAATGTTTTATTTGAATTAGTAATCGTGAACATACGTTCAATTAGCCCGACGTTAATACATTTGTTAACGTCGGGAATAAATCACAAAAAAAAGCGTTTCCCTCAAGAAAACTATTCATACATGGACTTGATTTTGGGAAAGTGCAGAATGTTGAGAATGAAAAATTAGAGAGAGGAAATGCGCGGAGGCGTACGGAGAGAAGAGGGAAGACTAAATAGGGGGGGTGGAAATGTAAAGGGGGGGTAGAAATTGGGGGCAGGGAAACTGGAGAAGGAAAGTAGAGGGGTACGAGGAAATTTTGTATGGTGGAAGGAGTGAAAGTCTGCTTTCCCCAGAATTTAACTGACATATTTACACAGTTTATTCAGTCACATTACTGAAGTACAACTTACCGTAAACAACTTGTGTAAACAAGGATGGATGAAGATTTATTTCTCTCTGATAACGTCAACCGTTTTCACAAACTTTTACCCCGAATTAACTGCAATCCCATGACGTTTGATTGTGCATAAAATGCAGAAACAATTCCCCTCCCCAAAAAAAAAGCATTGAAAAAATGCAAAAATAGTTATAGGAAACCCTTCCAAATGCATGTAAAACAACAAACTCGAATCCCTTTTACCTTTTGTTAGTACCGTAGGAAAATTCGATTGAAAGTTTTGATCTATAAAGCCTTCTAGCAATAAAATCATAATAATTTTATACATAGCCCAATAAATTTAATATTAGGATGTATATATGTTCTACATCCTCGGGTTTATCGATTTAAATGTAAAGTTTTCCCTTAAGTATTATTTTAAAATAAAAAGAGTTTAGCATTCACGGTGTGGAGAATAATAAAAGGTTGGAAGATAATATTAGCTTGAACATCCATGGCGTTGTGTAATATGTCTGCCGACAAGTGCTCGAAGGGGAAAGCCTAGAGTAAGAAAAAGATTGTCACTGTTATTGCTATAGTGACTCGGCTGAAATATTAATTTTGTATCCAGAAGGGAAATGATTTTGCTTCAGCATATAGTTGTTAAAGCAAATTCACTTTTCATGTTCCTGGACTGGATTTGAGTTCCGGGGAAATGGCTACCTTTGCAGGGCTGTATGTTTTTGCTGAGTAGGTCTAAAATCCATGGCTACAACTTTTCGATTCTTAGCATCATGAGAAGAGGTTATGTAGCTTAAGCAAAGACAACTGTTGCTAAAGTGAAGACAAAGTCAAGACATGGTTCTAAAGCGAAGAAAATGGAAGCTAAAACAAATAAAATGGAGGCTAAGCAAAGAAAAATAAATGCTAAAGCAAAAAAAAGAAAAGAAAAGCTGAAGCAAAAGCATAGATGGCCCCTAAAGCAAAAAAAAAATGAATCTTCGATAAAGTAATGGAAGCTAAAGCCAAACAAGTGGTTCATTGACGCTTAAGTAAAGGCAGTGGAGGCTTTAGCAAAGACAGCGGACGCTAAAGCGAAGAATATGGACGCTAAAGCAAAGATAATGGAAGCTAAAGCAAAGATTTTGGACGCTTAAGCAAAAACATTAGACTTAAAAGCAAAGATAATGGACGCTTAAGCAAAGAGAGTCGAGGCTTCAGCAAAGACAACGGACGCTAAAGCGAAGAATATGGAAGCTAAAGCAAAGATAATGGACGCTTAAGCAAAGACAATGGAAGCTAAGCAAAGATAATGGACGCTCAAGCAAAGAGAGTGGAGGCTTCAGCAAAACAGCGGACACTAAAGCGAAGAATATGGAAGCTAAAGCAAAGATAATGGAAAGCTTAAGCAAAAATATTGGACGCTTAAGCAAAGACAGTGGAGGCTTTAGCAAAGACAATAGAAGCTAAAGCAAAGATTTTGGACGCTTAAGCAAAAATATTGGACTTAAAAGCGAAGATAATGGACGCTTAAGCAAAGAGAGTCGAGGCTTCAGCAAAGACAACGGACGCTAAAGCGAAGAATATGGAAGCTAAAGCAAAGATAATGGACGCTTAAGCAAAAACAATGGAAGCTAAAGCAAAGATTTTGGACGCTCAAGCAAATATAATTCGACGCTTTAGTAAAACAAATGGTTCATTGACGCTTAAGCAAAGACAGTGGAGGTTTTAGCAAAGACAATGGACGCTAAAGCGAAGAATATGGAAGCTAAAGAAAAGATAATGGATGCTAAAGTGAAGCTAAGACAATTTCAAATGGGCTAAAATCTAAAACATAATGCATCGTGTCATCTTTCTTTCGTTTTTTGAGAAGAATTGTACGATCAAACTACGATTTCAATCTCTCCTTTGGTTTCAGGGATTTTTCAAATGTTTA
Source organism: Liposcelis brunnea (assembly GCA_023512825.1). NCBI lineage: Eukaryota > Metazoa > Arthropoda > Insecta > Psocodea > Liposcelididae > Liposcelis > Liposcelis brunnea. Next base: position 8,482,682 of record CM042065.1, on the reverse strand, counting down.
ATGTTGACGTAGCTGGATAAAAATTTACAAATTTTGCATCGTACTACTCCCTAAACTTCCCGATTAATGCATCACTCTGATCTTCGCCATCTCCACAGGATTAACCTGAAACATTACCTTAAAGTTTATCATGCATTAAAGTTAAGGATCAGGTAAGCACAATGTGAAATTTTATCAGTTTCCATGACTACTGGATCTGACCTTTTCCTTGTTTAAAATCAACCACCTCAATATTACTCTTTATTCGTTTTCTTTATCGAGATAAAATATTAAACAGCAAATAGGTGTACTCAAATTACACGCCTTTTCATCGTTGTTATAATTGTTTAAAAAATATTATTACGGAAATAATTGCAGATAAGTGTTAGATAAATACGTGTGAAGTATGTTGCAATTTAGGAGGGAACTTGTCCTGTTAACAGATTTACGATATTAAAAAAAAATTTCACCCGAACCGGGAGGCATTTTATATAAAATGTTTTAAATCACAAAATTTCATTTTCGCCCTTTTCAGGATTTTCTTGATTATTTGAGGTTGAAAGAGGTCCGTTTTGATTCCGGTTTGAATTTCAAACAAGAGAATGGCATAATTCAAAATAATTAAATCCATTTTAAAGAAAAAGAGGTAACTATTCATTTTAGGGAATTTTCTCCTCCTTTTTCTCTCTTTTAACCGTTGATACTACCCTTTCCTTCCTCGTCTTGGAAACCCAAGCTCCACCCACGGAACCCACATGATTCATAATTAATTTTCCAACTTTCATTGGATTTCTATAAAGATATTCATATTTTAATATCAATTATATTATCTCAAAAGCGTGCTTATTAAAAATGGGATTGGGATTTCAGGTTTTTAGAGTTTTAGGATTAGCCAAATTTTTGCACTCGGGTGAGATTCTGTAAGACAAACACACACCTTATTTAATTTTTTTCTTTCTGGTTCTTATTTTTCCGCAAAATCATTTTTAAAAGAATCAGGGGCATTTTTGGGTCCATGGATTGAGGGCCAACGGGTTGAGGACCAGCGGGTTGAGGATTAACGGGTTGAGGGACACCGGGTTGAGGGACACCGGGTTGAGGGACACCGGGTTGAGGGTCAACGGGTTGTGGACCAAAGGGTTGAGGATCAACGGGTTGTGGATTAACGGGTTGAGGGCCAACAAGTTGAGGATTTTCGGGTTGACGACCAACAAGTTGAGGATTTACGGGTTGACGGCCAACAAGTTGAGGATTTTCGGGTTGACGACCAACAAGTTGAGGATTTACGGGTTGACGGCCAACAAGTTGAGGATTTACGGGTTGAGGATTACTGGTTGAGGATTTACGGGTTGAGGATTACTGGTTGAGGATTTACGGGTTGAGGATTACTGGTTGAGGATTTACGGGTTGAGGATTACTGGTTGAGGATTTACGGGTTGAGGATTACTGGTTGAGGATTTACGGGTTGAGGATTACTGGTTGAGGATTTACGGGTTGAGGATTACTGGTTGAGGATTTACGGGGTTGAGGATTACTGGTTGAGGATTTACGGGTTGAGGATTACTGGTTGAGGATTTACGGGTTGAGGATTACTGGTTGAGGATTTACGGGTTGAGGATTACTGGTTGAGGATTTAGGGGTTGAGGATTGCGGGTTGAGGATTTAGGGGTTGAGGATTGCGGGTTGAGGATTACGGGTTGAGGATTACGGGTTGAGGATTACGGGTTGAGGATTACTGGTTGAGGATTAAGGGGTTGAGGATTGCGGGTTGAGGATTGCGGGTTGAGGATTTACGGGTTGAGGATTACTGGTTGAGGGCCAACGGTTTGAGGGACGACGGGTTGTGAGCCTTAGGTTGACCTCTTTGGCCCTCCCTCTATGTACCATTTTAGGACCAACGGCTAAAAAACATTCTGCCAAAAAATAAAGAGGCCCCCTCTCAAGGAATGTTCCAGAACTTCATCTTTCTTGCTCCTTTACTTTATTTGATTGTTATCTTTTTTAATAATAACAGAGGCACTCGAGGTAAAATGAGAGCATTTAAACTTACAGCGTAAGCACATTTCTGAAACTGAATGTATAAACAAACTCACAGACAATAATCAATTGAAAAGAGTATTTTTTCTTGGAAAAGCTTCAAAGTTTTCCAGCACAATCACGGAAAAGGAAAGAAGAAGAAGAAAAAAAAAAAGAAAAGCACTCTGCCAATTTATTTTTATGCTTCCATTGATCGTAATGCGATTATATGGTTGTTACCGTTTAAAGGAAATGCACATGGTTTCGAAAACTTCCCACTTGTTCAACGAACTCAGGTAATCCTTCCTACCCCGGTTTCTTTTTTCTTCTGGCAACCTTTATACATTGTGTATATATTTTTATTTTAAACTCGGAACCTTTTTTTTAAAAGTCTTAAAAAAATCAAAAAAAAAAAAAAAAAAACTTTCTTGGGAAATTTTACTGGCGAGAGGTTTTTCCATTTTTAACTTTTTTTACTTTCGAGCGACGCGAAGCAGAGTGACGAAAGTATTGCCGTACCCTGAAAATCGAAAATCCTTATTCTTGCGAATATCAAGATGAAAATTACATAGAACTTCATAAAATCAAATTCTGAGATGATGTCTGTCCGCCGCGTCCGCGTACGCCGCGTACGCCGCGAACGCCGCGTACGCGCGTCCGCCGCGCTCGATATCTCCGCCAATACGCAACGGATCGAAAAAATTTTTCACACACGTATTCTTCGTCGAAAAATAAGAGGGGGTCTTCTTTTCTTTTTTCGAAATTCGAAAAATTATGGAAATGGCGAATATTTGAACTTTGAAATTTTGGCCTGTCTCTTTGCGACATAGCTCGGGCAAACCACAACGGATTGCGATAATTTTGCGTGGGATGAAGGAGCATTGTGCAAGGGTTAACTGTTTAAAATTTCAGAACAATCGGTGGATGGGTTCACAAATTACAATCTGAGATCTATTTGTAAATACTAAACCAAGATGGCTGACCGTAGTGACGTCACTATTTACATGATGTTGACTGCGGTGACGTCATTATTTCGACTTTAAAGAATTCGATGAGGGTGTTTTTTGACGTAATTTTTAAGGAGAAAGGAGTAGGAATTTCAATAAACGACAACAAGAACGGCGTATTTTTCAGGGGGAAGGAGTTAAAATTTTGAAAAACAAGGAGGGAAAGTGTAAAAGCTCTGAGTTTGAAGAATTTTGAATGTGGCCTCGTTGAAGCGAAGTTTAAATGTTAAAAAACGAAGGGCAAAATTGCCAAAGCTAAGAGATCGAGGAATTTGAAGGTGAACTCGTTCGAAGTACTTTTTTAAGAAAGAAGGAGTCAAAATTTAAAAAAACGAAGGGCAAAACTGCCAAAAATTAGAGTTTGAGGAAATTGAAAGTGGACTCGTTCTAGCTAATTTTTTAGAGAGAAGGAGTCAAAATTTCGAAAAACGAAGGGCAAAACTGCCAAAGCTTAGAGTTTGAGGAAATTGAAAGTGGACTCGTTCTAGCTAATTTTTTAGAGAGAAGGAGTCAAAATTTCGAAAAACGATGGGCAAAACTGCTAAAGCTTAGAGTTTGAGGAATTTGAAAGTGGATTTGTTCGAACGAATTATTTAGGGAGAAGGAATCAAAATTTCGAAAAAGATGGGCAAAATTGCCAAAACTTAAAGTTCGAGGAATTTGAATGTGGTCTCGTTTTTACAAATTTTGATTGCTTTTCCCTAAAAATTTCCCATGAAACTATAGCTTTATAGAATTTGAAATAAGAACTCTTAACTCCATAGGAACTCTTCAATATCCTGTACAATTTGATGTCACTTTAAAAAGACTGTCTATGATAATGGTAATTGCGAAGGAATGGTAATTGGTTTGTGCGTTTTAGATTAACATATTAAATTCGCACATTTTTTAAATTCGCGAGAAAGTTGGATGGGGTGCGAAGCACCCCAAATCCCATTCCTCTTGTTTTATTTTTAGATTGTTCGAGCTCTCTCGTATGAAGTGTTTTTGCATTGAGAAGAAAAACAAATAGGGGCGAGATGAGGGAGAAAAAAAGGGGATGAACGGCCGGTTCAGTTTAGAAAGAAAGCATGATCGTGAAAGTCTCGACAGCTTCGACTAAGCCCAAAAATTCGGCACCAAAATCCAAAAAATAAATATCTCAGTGCAATAACGAAAAAATTTATTAACAAAACAATTCTTTGTTTAAAAATTAAAAACAAATAAAAGCCAATACTTTGATTTGATTCTTTTTAAGCCTTTTTGATTTATTTTCTCCCTGCGACCTCCCGCAAAGGTTTTCCCCTTGGAGACTCTCATTTCGATCAAATATAAACCAAAAGAATAGTTTTGCTATTGACATAGATATACCGTATATATATATTTATCGATATAAAAATAAGTGACATAAAAACTTTAGAGAAATAAATCACGTTATTATTTTCCCTTTTTTACGAGCTTTTTCTTTTTTATATTTTCTTGTTATTCTTTTTTTTTTTTTCAAAAAAAATTATATATATATTATTTGGCTAAGGTTTTTAATTAATTAATTTTATGGCTCGTTTAATTGAGAAAATTTTCCCCAAGTTTTTATTATAGTGCTTGCCTTATAAGAGTGGGATTATGTTTTCGAAATTGGTATTAAACTTTAAGTGTTATTAAAAAAGGTTTCACGTTTAGGATATCCAGTACATCATTCAATAAAATATAAAAAAAAAAGAAAGAGAAAACCGGGGAGAATCGGGCGAAAATTCGGAGGGTCGGAAAAAAAAAGAGAAAGAGAAAGAGAAATGGAAAAAAAAAAGGAAAAAAAGATGTATATATTGTGGTGGTATATAAAAAAATTCTAAGCATACCCATTTTAAATTTAAATGACTGAATCATTCCCCCTTCCCATTTTTCAAAATTAATTATTTTTCCCATTATTTTTCTTCCGATTTTTTTTTTTCGGAAAAAATAAAAATGCAATTATCATTGTCGAAACCGAATACAGCCTCGGACTCCCTTTTTGTCGGTAATAAAGCACTTTTTCTAACCCTTTCATCTGTTTTAAATAAGATTGCAATGTAATATGAACAATGTAAAAATATTTGTTTTTTGTGAAATGAAATTTTGAGGAATTGTAGGTTTGAAATTTAATCGAGATAAAATAGAAAAAGGGAGTGAGGTGAGCTGAGAATTTTTTTTTTTTTATATCCGCCTCTACCAAAAAATGAGAAATTTTTTTAAAGGCTGCAATGGACTCAAGCTCTAACACGTCATAGCGCACAACAGTTGAAGCTAAATCTGTTTGATGGTTCATGTGCTTTTGCCTAGAGGCAGGTCTGAACCTGTCTCTATTGCTGCTTTTGTAACCACCAAGAACCATCTGGGTCAGTTACTGAAAAGCTGCTGAATAATTATCGATACGTCTGGGGCTGCTTTGTGGCTACAGCCGAGCACTACCCCTCTCTAACCAACTCCCCTTATCCCTAAAGCAGTCTATTATTTACTAAAGAACTTACTCTCCAAAATAATAAAAAATATTTTTACATTATACGCAATATAATTCAGCGCATTCCATTAAAAAATTTTTTCTTTTGAAATATTCTTTTATTTCATTATTTTGGGTAGAAAATAAATTACGTTAAAAAATGAAAATAATAAAAAAGAAAATGAAAATTTAAAAAAAGAAAGACTAAACAAATCAACTGTTATAATCTTCTTTTCTTTTCATCTTGTTTCCGATTTTCTTATTAAATATCAGATACCGAAAAATGCTAAAATGTCTTCAATCGTAACAATTTTCTTTTTCTGTTATTTCATTTTTATATTTTTCTTTATCAATGAAAAATCGTTTGATTAGTCTTTTTTTTTTTATTTGAGATGTAATTGGTGCATTATTCAATATATACAACTAAATCTCAGCGGTAGTCCTTACGGCCATTATATATTATTGACGAAATAATTATTATTTTTTAAAATGCCTAATTACAGTCTTTAAATTTTGCATGTAATCTAGTTTCATGTTCAAGGTGAGTCGGTTTCTTATTTTTATCATTGCAATCGTTATTTAACATTACAATGGTATTAATTAGGCTTTAATATCAAATTGAAAAAAAAAAAATTAAATCGCTTATTGTTAATGATTTTGGAAAGTTTCCATTTGTTTATGAGGCGATGAAGTGTTTAAGAGATTAAGTGACGAGAGTGAGGTTGGAGCCAAGAGTTTAAGAGTGCTGGCGAAGGCCGTAGAGATAGCTGGCCAAGGAAGTAGAGGGGCATAATTAGCCCCTACTGGTGGAAGAGTCTGTAAGTGATCGTGAAGGCAACAGAGAATGCGAGATGGAAGCGGAAGCTGGGCAGAAGATGCCCCGGCTTTGAGATGCTTATGATGAATAATGAGAGCAAAAAAAATACCTGAGACACAATTCAAAAAAAAAAATTTCCTATTAGCCAGGATTATCTTTAATTTTGGGGCTCATGAGCTCTTGTGCCCATTGAAAACTAAGCATCACATTTTTTATGGCCCAACAAAACAATCTGGATTCTCTTTAAGATGCACGCCTTGCTCTATGACATCCTTAAACTCCCAGTATATTCAACTTGATTAAAACAAAATATAAATCACAATGACTTATACCCTCCATATATTTTTCTAACGGGCAATCTAACGGAAATAAAGATACAATGTAACAGTACATATGAATGCACGCAAAAAAAAAATAAAATAAAAATTGTCTACATGCCACTGTCTCATTCAATCAAGCTCAGCCCGTCACAAATAAATGATATTTTGATTAATCAATATCGAATCGATTTTGATAACAAAAGCCCGATCCAAGGTCAAACGTAATATGATATCTGATATGATATCCGAATTACAAGACACTCACACCCATAATAACAAATTGACGTGTGGCCATGATCAAAATTCCTTAAAGAAAGTTTCAGGAATTGCTTAAGGGAAGGAAATCGAATCCCCTTTTTTAAAAAAAAAAAAAAACGTATCCTCAATTTAATAATCCTTCAATTTGCGAATACAAAATAAATTAAATAAAGAAAAAAAAAAATATAAGACAGATGAAAATGATAAGTGTTACCATTCTTTGAAAACCCGCAAAAAATGTTTTTTAAAAAAAAAAAAAGGGAAAAAGTTTCTCAAATAAAATTAAGTGCCAAGTTTCCTTTTGAAGAAGAAAACCAAAGAAATAAAAGTTTCTTAAAGAAAATGAAATAAAATAAAAGTAACAGCAAGGAGAGTAAGAGAGAAGGAGAAAAGAGAGAGAGAGAGACAAGAAAAAAAAATTTTTTTCAAAGAGAGAAAATTATTCAATTTGGTTTTCGTTCCAAATTAGTTGGGTAACTAGAAAGGCATTATATTTATGCTTCTGTGAAGAAGTGAGACAAAAAAGTTTTTCCCGAAACGAAAGTTAAATTAAAAAGAACCGGGAGTATTTTGTTACGCGTGTCCTCTGGTCTTCCCCTCCCCTTCTACGATCTCCCCGCCTTTTTTTTTTATTTATTTCCCGTAGCTAAAAATGAAAACTACAAAAGTCCTAAAGTCAAATGCAAAAAAGAAAAGTCAAAGAACTAAAAAAAGAAATCCCGAAAGAAAGAAAAAAAAGCTATAACGTCAAAAATTCTCTAAAAGATTATTCCACCCCTTCAATCGGAATCATTTTCAACTAAATCAATTTAACAAGATAAAGAAAAAGAAAAAGGTCGACCTTGACCTTATAAGAATGATGTGAAAACAAGGCCAAAGTAAAGGATTTCTCGTTGACCGACGACGGGTGAAGGCCGCGTTTACAAATAGACGGAAGCGCCTCGGGAGGGGGCGGCAGAGGGCGACAAGGGAAGGAGAAAAGGGAGGGGGGATGGAAACACGGAAACGGCTCCAGACGCCCGACTCGAGTCAAGTATCCGTGTCGTGAGCATCCTTCTAACAAAGATTCATTATGTTTTGCCGAGAAGTTCAGCTCTTGTAATTTTCATTCTTTTTCCCAGAGCTTTTCCTACCTTAACTTTATAATCATTAAGCGATTCTAACTCAAGTATAAACTTGCATGAATTGTTTTCTGAACATGTATTTTGTTATCACCGAATTTCGCCGCGAATAGTTATGTTCATCTCGGCTAATTTTTCCAAAAAATCAAACGAGAACTTTTTCTACATAAATTCCAAACAACAAAAAATAAATTATAAACAATTCCAGTTCTCTAAAATTATCCAAATTTCAGCAAGTGCTATACTCTTTATGTAATACGACGGAACGCTCCGAAATTCGGGATAAAAACCACCCGACTTAACTTCTCTCAAATACTAAACCACCGTTGATACTTTTATCGATGATATGGCAAGGCAAGCCGACATGCAGAGGGATCGCTTGTGACCTGGCTTTTCCTTTGCTGGTTTATCCACCCCGACCCGTTCATATACGTCATGTAGGGTCAAGGTCGCGTGATCATGAATGAACGCCTTTACGATCCCAAGATAAAGCTTTTTCTTTCTAAGATTTCCTCCCCTTTTCTCTCTCTCTCTCCCTCCCGGGAATTTTCAACCCGTTCTCATTAACAACTTTCCCGAACCTTTCTTTTTTTTTTCTTTTCCCGCACTTTTTTTCCCATTCATTTAAATATTTTCAAAAGACTCGGGAAAAACCTTCTTAATAACTATAAAAGCTATCCTATAGACGGAAATATAACATCGTTATATATTAAAGATGAAATGTTCCTTAATAACCGCCCCATCGTCACCCTATGAGTAAATATTTCATTAAACTTAATATATCATTTACATGCAAATAGTAATAGATTACATAGATTACTCCTTGACAAATAACGCGTCGTTTCTGGCAAAGTATAAAAATAGAAATTCATTTAAAATGTTTTTTTTTTTTTTAAAAAAAAATATTATATTTCCCTTTTTTCTTCAGGTCGGGACAGTAATATCGTTATTTTCTTTTTCTTTTTATAATGGTCCAGATTGGAATACTTCGAATTCCGGGAAAGTGAAAAATTGTTTTTCTTTTACACAATATAGATACATGATTTAATGTGTTTATTCGTTCCCTCTTTCTTTTTTCTTCTTCCCTGTTTTCCTTTAGTCTTTCATTATTTTTCCTTTTCTTTTGGGGGAAAGAATTACTCCGCGTATGGTGAATTGGAGAAGATAAACCTGATTATGGTAATTGTAAGAATTGTTTCTTGAAAGAATAAAGTTAAGGAAGATGTAAGGGAGCGCAAGATTGGGGACACGTTAAAAAACTTGGACGGGAAAAATAAATCTTTCAGCTTTTTTCTGATGAGCAAGCGACATGCAAATTGATCATTTCAAATGCACTATAGTTTCAATAGCAAAACTAAACCTAACAAAAGTCAAAATATTTAAAATAATACGATCAATATTAAAGACCCTAAATAAAAAATTTTTCTACATAAAAAATTAAATGATTTTTCAAAAAAATTAAATGATTTTTCAAAAAAATTAAATGATTTTTCAAAAAAATTAAATGATTTTTCAAAAAAATTAAATGATTTTTCAAAAAAATTAAATGATTTTTCAAGAAAATTAAATGATTTTTCAAAAAAATTAAATGATTTTTCAAAAAAATTAAATGATTTTTCAAAAAAATTAAATAATTTTTCAAAAAAGTTCAACAATTTTTCAAAAAAATTTAAAAAAAATTTCTTTTTAAAAAATTTTAGAAACTTCTAAAAAAAATATAGGAAAAAAAATTTTGAAACTCTCTGCCTCTACTGGGTTGACTAACCATCGAAACTTGAAAATATTTTCGCTTTTTGGTCAAACAAAATTCTAAAAAATTAAACTCTGCATACAAGATTTTGTTTAATTTTGCTAAGACATTTTACAAGAAGTATAAAAAAACGTCCACAACCGGCCAAGCCCGTCTATTTCCAGTTGTGGATGTTTTTTCATAAAACCAGTTTTGAACGTCCTGTGCTGTGGGGGTTTTGCTACAGATCCACTTCTTTCACAACCAGTTGTGGACGTTTTGTGCTGTGGAGGATTTTACCGGATCTTCAAGAAGTTGGTCATATTTAGTTTCTCGGTATTAGAAGCAAGCCCGATTTAGGAATAGAAAACAAGAATGTAAACAAGACAAGATAATGATTAAATTTTTGTAAAATATACATTTTAAACCTCTTCTTGTCTTGCGCGCAACATTAGGAAATTTTTTTTGATTAAACAAGAAATGAAAAACAACAGAAAAGGCTAAATTCTGAAATTTTTTTTGATCAAACAGAATTCTGAAAATTGTTTTTGATCAACAAAATTCTGAAAATTGTTTTTGATCAAACAAAATTCTGAAAATTGTTTTTGATCAAACAAAATTCTGAAAATTGTTTTTGATCAAGCAAAATTCTGAAAATTGTTTTTGATCAAACAAAATTCTGAAAATTGTTTTTTGAATCAAACAAAATTCTGAAAATTTTTGTGATAAAAATTATTGGACATTGTTTTTGGAATGAAAATGCAAGAAAAATTTGTTTGAACAATAAAAGAAGAACATTGCTGACATTCATCTTCTTGTGTCTTCTCTGGCAACATGGCCTCCTATATTGTTGTCTGAGTGTTTATGCAATATTGTGGTTTCAGTTTTAAAACTACCCAATGGTCGCTCTGGCCAACAAGATGCACCAGATTAGGGGCATCTACCCAACCAAAAGCTTTCAATGTAAAGCTAATTAATCACATATCCCCAAAAATGCTAATTCCGCTGGACTATATCTTTATATTATGAAAACTTTCACCTCTTCCATTTAAAAAAAAAAATAAATATAAAAAATGACCCATTCAACCAAACCAATATTCCAAATCAATGCAACAACACAAGAAAATGGCATAAATATTCGTCATTTCTTGACGATGGAATATAATTCATAGTCAAATGAATCCACCCTCGTTCATTTCCATTTTGCTTTTTAGACTCGTCTCGCCTTGAGGCCATCATTATCCACTAACATTATTGAAACGTATTTCTTTTTGGTGATAAAAATTATCGACATTGTTTTTGGAATGAAAATGCAAGAAAAATTTGTTTGAACAATAAAAAAAGAACATTGCTGACATTCATCTTCTTGTGTCTTCTCTGGCAACATGGCCTCCTATATTGATGTCTGAGTGTTTATGCAATATTGTGGTTTCAGTTTTAAAACTACCCAATAGGTCGCTCTGGCCAACAAGATGCACCAGATTAGGGGCATCTACCCTACCAAAAGCTTTCAATGTAAAGCTAATTAATCACATATCCCCTAAAATGCTAATTCCGCTGGACTATATCTTTATATTATGAAAACTTTCACCTCTTCCATTTAAAAAAAATAAATATAAAAAATGACCCATTCAACCAAACCAATATTCCAAATCAATGCAACAACACAAGAAAATGGCATAAATATTCGTCATTTCTTGACGATGGAATATAATTCATAGTCAAATGAATCCACCCTCGTTCATTTCCATTTTGCTTTTTAGACTCGTCTCGCCTTGAGGCCATCATTATCCACTAACATTATTCATAATATTATAAGAGTCTTATTTGTATGATATAAAGGTTTTTACCGTAATTGTAACAACGCGATTTCAGTCGGTCTGTCTTATCTAATAGAAATTTAATATTTTAAGGAAGGAAAATGAATTGTTACACGAAAGCGCCAGAAAACTGAAAAGGAGGGGGTGGTTGGTTGCTTTTAACAAAAGATCTAGGAGAATCGAATATTTATTAATGGTGAATGAGAAAAAAAGAAAAATCAAGCTACATAAAAAGAAAATTATTTACAACAAATGACGTCACGTCTCTTACTAACGAGTGCAGCGCCTTGAGTTACGATCCGAAATCAAAATCTATGTATGCCATAAATAACATGGCTTCCAATTAAAATTTAGGCAATTCATTTTCAATGTTTTACATTACGTAATGCATTGGTTTGTTATGCTTTATTTACTCCTTTCATAATAAGAAAAAAAAATAGTTTTTTGTTGTATAATTTTTAGTCTGGGAAATATCGAAAAGGGCAGCAGTAAAAAATTGAATGAGAGATTTTTCGAGGCTGGATTTTTGACCTGTTAAATCTGGCTGAGAAAATCTTTTGGACTTAATTATGGTTGTAGTTTCTTCTTAACGCTTCTGGCCAAAAAAAGTGCATACCTCGACATGTCCAAGGTTAAAAAAAATTTTCTGACGAACTACTACTTCCAAAATTTATTCAAATTCAATCTAAACTTTTACCCCATCTTTGCTATTTGAAATGGTGAGTCAGCACGTATAACGAAAATCCATCTTTTTAAAAAAAATGATTTTCCCAATCGTAGGATTTTCGGGGTCGATGAATACGAATCCGTTTAAAGATTTCAACGAAATCAAATTTAGTAAGGCAGACGATACAATTTCTCCTATTGCTTATCCAAATGGTTAATCGAAGCTAGCGTTCACGACCTTGGAGAGGTAAATTTTGTTTTTTTTTTTATTAAAAAAAAATTCATAACTGCAAAAAATAGAACGGTTAAGTCTTTAGAATGATTGAAATTCTAATAAGGAGGTAGGAAAATACTATAACATTGTTAATGCCATTATGAGAAGAAAACCATGTCAAGAATTCAACAATAAAGAAACTCTGTAAAGATTTATATCCATACCCATTCCTCGAAAAACGGAAATTAATAGCATGCGGCGTATACTGAAAATGGAAAAGGGGCGTCATCTAAAGACTCTGAGAGAAATATATTAAAGATATTACATGAGTTTGGAACGAGTTTTCATTTTCGACTTTTTCCAGTGAAACATTTTCATCGTTTGCAGACGACAAATCATTCCGCATATAAATAAAGTTGGGTAATCATTTTAAAATTGAAAAAAGGAATTCTGATAATCATGGGCGCCGTCAAGGTTCTCCCAGTGAAGCCTTTTAAGACGCCTGCAAAGCAAGATCTTGCATGTAAAATTTAATTTTTTCAGAATTTTGTTTGATCAAATTTTTTTTTCAAAATTTAGTTTGATCAAGAAATGTTTTTAGAATTTCTTTGATCAAAAAACGTTTTCAGAATTCTGTTTCATCAAAAAATGTTTTCAGAATTCTGTTTGATCAAAAATGTTTTCAGATTTCTGTTTGATCCGAAAACGTTTTCAAAATTCTGTTTGGCCAAAAAATGTTTTCAGATTTCTGTTTGATCGAAAAATGTTTTCAGAATTCTGTTTGATCAAAAATGTTTTCAGATTTCTGTTTGATCAAAAAATGTTTTCAGAATCCTGTTTGATCAAAAAATGTTTTCAGATTTCTGTTTGATCAAAAAATGTTTTCCGAATTCTGTTTGACCAAAAAATGTTTTCAGATTTCTGTTTGATCCAAAAATGTTTTCAGATTTCTGTTTGATCCAAAAATGTTTTCAGAATCCTGTTTGATCAAAAAATGTTTTCAGATTTCTGTTTCATCAAAAACGTTTTCAGAATTCTGTTTGACCAAAAAACGTTTTCAGAATTCTGTTTGATCAAAAAATGTTTTCAGAATTCTGTTTCATCAAAAACGTTTTCAGAATTCTGTTTGATCAAAAAACGTTTTCAGAATTCTGTTTGATCAAAAAACGTTTTCAGATTTCTGTTTGATCGAAAAATGTTTTCAGAATTATGTTTTATAAAAAATGTTTTCAGAATTCTGTTTGACCAAAAAACGTTTTCAGAATTCTGTTTGATCACAAAATTAATGAATTCTGAATAAGGAAACGAAACGTACTCAAGTAAACTTAACGTACTCAAGGTCATAGTGCTTCTGTTTTGGGATTTACGATCAAAATGTGTTTTCGGAATTTCATTGAATCAAAAAAATTTCAAACTGCTCTTGGTCCCAAGTTTTGAAGAAATTGTTCAAGAATTTCAAATCGCCAATTCAATTCTTTTGCCGACTAGAAATTTTTGGAAAATTTATCAAAATGAAAAAAATTTTCAAAAGGAAAAACTTTTTAGGATTTCGCATTAAGGTTTCCGTCTCATAAAAAATGTCTTAAATAAAAATTCCAAAATATTTGACAGAAAAACCAAATCCTGCACCGGACTTTATTTACAAAAAATCATTCATTTAAAAAAAAAATCCGCTAAAAAAACCACAACAAATCTTTTCCCGAATTCCAACAAAATCAATCGTTTGGCAAAAATTCTCATCCTGAAAAAAAAACCTTCTCCTGGATAGACATCCCCATTTCCATTTTAATTTCAAAATGAAATTGTATCATAACAGTTTAATTAAATCAAGAATTAAACGATTTTGTTAACAGTTATCACGTTAATGTGTATGTACCTGGGGGATATAAATCAGGTCATGAGAGTTTGACAAGGATATAACTACAATTTTGACTAATTGAAATCATTTATTGTCGACGTGACATTTGTCTTTTGAGAGTGCAGTCATGGATTAGGATTTCGCCTTGGGTAATGATGAATAAATTATTATAATTGCTGTTATTACCTTTTGCATTACTACAATCGTATATGTCATTAACCATTAGCCGCATATTTCGGAATTTCGAAGATACGCGAAATAGCAGAAATTTCCCCTAATTAATTTTTTTTTGCCTTTCAAGAAATAAATTTTTCTTTTTTTAAAATTCAAAAGACATTGAATGTAAACCGGATCGTTTGCAAACAACTCTCCCGACATTAATGAACTTGCATTCGAGATTTTTTTTATTGAACAATGATTAATTATAAATCTTAACTTTAATTGCTTCATACATAACCTCAATTGGGCTATTAGTTCAACTACACCCACAACTTTAGAACCAGTAGGTATCATTTTCTCTTTGAATTTCGAGCTAATTTTTTAATTTTCAGCACTTTAGCCATATTTTATATTTATGGCTAAAGACAAAAAGTAATTTTTCCTCATGCTGGGTATGAATACTTACACGTTGAGAGTATGGTAATGCAGGAAAAAAAAGATATAACTAAGTCGTGACTTTGATAACGATCAAGGAATATTACCTTTCATAATTTCTCTTTCGACATTCCACGTGAGGGCGGAGAGGGATGCCAGAATATTTTTTTATTTTAATAAGCCAAACATTCGCAAATAAGTGAAGAAAGAATTTTGCCAACATAATTTAAACAAAAAAATTCTTTTTTCTTAAAATCTATTTAATATTTAGCAAAAATTTTATTATTTCTCTCAATAAACTGTTTCATATAAGTATTTCATTACAACTGAGGAGAAAAAAAATCATAAAAAACTCTTTTTCTAAGAATAACTTCGATTTTATTTTATTAAAGCTTTGGGGAAAAAATGAAATCGTTATGAATTTAATTTAAAAAGGAAAAAAAAACGCAAAAACAAAAAATAAAATAAAAAAAAAGAAGAGAAAATTTAAATGCGATTGGAAATCAAATTTCCCGGTTTTTTTTCGAATTTTTTTTTCCTCTGATAAAAAAATAAAAAA
This sequence comes from Liposcelis brunnea, assembly GCA_023512825.1. Classification (NCBI taxonomy): domain Eukaryota; kingdom Metazoa; phylum Arthropoda; class Insecta; order Psocodea; family Liposcelididae; genus Liposcelis; species Liposcelis brunnea. Next base: position 8,467,272 of record CM042065.1, on the reverse strand, counting down.
AAAAACCTTCGACGAAAAGGTAAATTATAAATTAGAATAGTATCCAATTAAGTAATTGCACTTCTGATTTTTTTTTATTTAGTAAATTTAAGCTCTTTTTAGAGAGAGAGACGAAGAGTAAAGCCTTTTTCGTGTGTTATTTCAAAGCTTTGATTTTTTTTTCTCCCCCCCACGGGTCAAAAGGTTAAATATTGTACCGAAATTTTGTTTTCAAGTTTGTTTGAACTTGAACACACTTTGGGAAAAAAGGGGGAGGGAAAAATCTTTGAAAGCATTTTCATTTGATGCGCAGGTATCAAATCGTTCCGTTTTTTTTTTATTTATTAACAAAAAAGAAATCTCACAAATTTTTCCAAACTGAAAGAACTTTATTGGAAATTATTAGTCTCTTTAGCTAAAAGGTTTTTAGTCGAAGGGAAACAAAATATGATGATGGCTAAAATCGATTTTTTGATAATAGAGTCCGGTGGTCCTTTTCCGAAACGTAATTGTCAAAATATTGCGAACATTTTTGGAAGGCAAAAAGTTTATTTTTAGGCTTCTGTTAAACTTTCCACCGCGCCTAGTTCAATTTACTACTTTTTTTTATGTGTTTTTAATATGCAATGTATTCAAGCATATTGGGAAAAAAAATCCTATATGAAAAACGGAGGAGAAAGAAAAAACTACACTCTAAGAATTTCATATGAAACTCCTCACAAAAAAAACTTTATTATATAAATATATATATTTTTTTAAACTAAAATTATAATATAGAAAGTTTTTCATATCTCGTTTAAGTTGAAGAAAAGTATGATGAAACATTTTCTGTCTTTATTACACATTCATTCAATATATTCTTTTTTTTTTTTCGTTTTTTTCTAAGTGAATTAACTTTATTTTCTGCAGTCAAGGCGGAAAAAAAAGAAATTGGGAACTATGTTTTTTTTCGTATCCAGAAAATGAAACCAGATTGAAATTCTTTTTGGTTAAAAGAAAAATAAGCAACTTTCATAAATATCAAAATTTATTGTTAATATTAATTCTTCGATTCTAAGATTAAGCAAAAAATAAATTTTAAATACCGAAAATTTGTTTTGAAATTCAAATTCTAGAAAGCCAGCCAAACACCAACCATGAATTTATGACGTCACAACTGAGTCGGATCCTTTGTTCTTATTGGTAGAATTTTCGCGCGCAAAAAAATCAGCCAATGAAATAAAAGATGTGACGTCATTAGCTGAAACGACGTATGGTGATTTCTAGCGGGCTTTCTAGAATTTGAATTTTAAATTGAATTTTTACCTGTTTAATAAAATTTTTTTGACCAATTTTTTCTTGGGGAACCTTAAATAAGAATTTAAGGACCGGTTAATGACGTTTTTAAAATTCATGAAAGTAGCCTATTTTTAGGTAGCTGGAAATTCGTTCTGAAGGGGAGGGAGGTGGTGCCTAGAGTCGTTGACTCCGAATCCGTGAGTCCCTGGTTCAAGTCCCAGGCTCGGACAGAGCGGAGGGTTTTTTTAAATAGACAAAACATCCACTCAGAGTAGAAAAAACATTATCAACAGAGGAAATCTGTTTCCGCAATAAATAAACTACAAAGAGTATAAGACAAAAATAGTAAATTGAGTGTCTGGTGAAGGGTGAATAACCAAATCCAAGAAAAAAAATCGTTCTGAAATTCAAATTTTAAAAAGCCCGCCAAAAACGAACAATGCAAATATAACGTCACAACAAAGTCAGATTGTTTGTTCCTATTGGTGGAATTTTGCGCCAAAAAAATTAGCCAATGAAATGGAGAGCCTAAAAGGAGAAAGTCGCCAACTTTGTGTATTGAAATCCAGGCTTTTGATTGACTGTGACCAAATTTGTTGCAATCAAATTGGAGATGACGTCCGACGTCTTTTGGTGCTCCGTACTTAAGTTCGCTTACAGCTAATCATAAAGCAGTTAATTGAGTTGTTCAATAACAGTTCGATAAAGTCCTCCCCTCCCCAGGGGTCAAGAATGTTTGCCTCCCTCCCAAGATTTCGGTAAAACAACGCGGCTATTAAAACTGCAGGTCTTGTCACAGTTTCCTATGGATAGCAAGAAGAGCCATCAGATGTACTAAAAAATTATAACTGGGTCCCACAACCTGAACATCCCGATGACCTTAAGGTGGAATTAAGGCCTTTAGTCATTTGAGATGCTAGAAATTTTCAAATGTACGAAGTTATCACAAAACCTTACCAAAAACTTTGCTCCACTTTTTCATAATCGAAAACATCATCAACCCAGTAAATAAATACCCCCCCCCCCCCCCAAAAAAAGACGCTCAAATGTTTCATAATTTTATTCGTTTCGTCTGAAATACTTTCCGCCTTGTAGCAAACCATATCCAAAGCCTAAATTTTTCTAACAAAGCAATTTTAAACCAACACAGCATTGCAAGCCCATCCCTCACACTCCCCACTTAATTCAAAATTTCCCTAATCTCAAGAAACGTCACACTTCCCTCCCACGCTTCTTTCAAAAAACGTTAACAAAAATATCAATCCGTGAAAAACAATCCAAACGACGATGATACTTTTAATTTGACAGCAAACGAGAACAGAAAAAAAAACTCAAAACAAGAAATAACAATCATTATAAAACATCCACCACTCTCAAATCAAGAAAAAAACTTTTTTCAAAACCCAGAAAAAAAAATTCATTCCCGGGAAGTATGGCGATGTAAAGGAACGTCAGAGGGGTAGATGATTTTTTTTTTTTTTTTTTTGAAAATGTCCGTATGCAAATGCAGATAATTGTAATCCTCGCCATGTAGAAACAGCTTTTAGAAAGTACACACTTTTTCAATTTAACTGATTTTTAATTTTCGAGTTTTGTATCTTTATCATCAAAAAAAAAAAATCCACGTACCAATAATACTGGAGAATCGTGAATAAGTATTCGTAATGGCTCCGGATCTTTACCGTATATTTTTTTCCTGCAGGAAAAACCGTTACGCAAGATAAAAAAAAAAAAACAAACAAACAAACGACCTCGAATCTAATTGTCAATCCTGGCGCAAAAACTTAAAAGTATTTAATGATTTACGTCGTGACAATCACAGCCACCGATCAATTCCTCGTGTCTCTCTAATCCACAATTAATTAGACTTTATTCCATTAGCAATGACAAAACTACACCCACAAAACACGCGTCAAAAATATTTATAATGCTATCAACAATCCTGACAGCTATTCGATCTTGAAAAGCGGTTCTTGATCAGCTGTTAGGTCACTCACATTTTTTTCCAAAAAAAAAAAAAAAAAAAAAAAAAGACGCTTACCTTATTTAGCAGGATCCAAAATTCTCCGCGAAGATCCTCCACCAAAAAACTCCCGGTATAAATTCCACGTTAACAATCACCAAAGATTTCACCTACAAAAGGAAAAAAAAAAAAAGATCACAGCAAAGTCTTCACAACAACTGTTCCGTAACCAAATTTTAATTCCTCAAATCCCTCTAATTTGTTAAAAACCTGAGACCGGTTACCGAGTCTCGACTCGAACTCGCGTGCTATTTTTTTTTTCATCTTAAAAACTATTATCACTATTTTTTGCCCTTAGGGCGGTGCTTGCATTTTAAATGGGGAGCCATTATAATCTCGTTCGATAAAAGTAAGTAAATATGTTATAAATTTGTTCTGATCACATAAATAATGATTCCTGTAATGAAATTTTCATGTAATAATTAATATAGTTTACAGCTTATTCCCAATTAGTAGTTTATGCGCAACCGTCATAAATATGTAAATTATGAAACACTATAAGTGAAAATTAAATTATAAATATATAATTAATATGGAAGGGAATATGTTAAGTTTAAATTTATAATGCATAATATATTTATTTTGTTTTCCTAATTATTTATTTGTATTAATATTTTGTGCTATGAAAAAGCTATAAAGTAAATCCAAAAAAAAATCTTGAACTGATTTATAATTTTAAGAGAAAAGTTTGTTTCTAATTAGTTTTATTATGGCTTAAGGGAAAAGTAGTTTGTATATGGAATTATTTTTTTCTTTTAATAAAACATTGTAAGTGTTTGATTAAAAAATTTTAAATGTTTTTTTTGTATCGAATAATTTAAAAAATTTATTAAAAGAAAAATTTAGTAGTTAGAATTTCTTTTAAAAAGGTTTTAACTATGAAGTTTCAGGTAAAGAAAAGAAGTTTATTCAATTATTTGTTTGCAAAGATCTTTTGTTGTGGTCAATAACCTCTTAAGGTAATTTTGATAATAAAACAAGTAGATATTGTGACAGGTATACAAGAGACTTTGGACTTTTTCTTTTGAAAAACCATAAAGGTGTTTCGGCCCTTTTTCACTTGTTGAGTTAAAGATAAAGAGCCTGAAAGGGAGAGTCTTCTTTTTTCACCCTTTCCGGGGGTAGGCTAAGCCGGATCAGTCAGGTTCTGCCCAGGCCATGGGCTGGGCAGCGAAGTAGAGGGAGACCAATAACCCGCTGGTATGATGACTTAAAGAGAACGGCGGGTTTGCACTGGGTGAGGACAGCGAAGGACCGAGGCAGATGGCATGCCTTGCGGGAGGCCTATGTTCAAAATTGGACGCATTAAGGGCTGGGGGGGGGGGGGGAGTCAGGTTCTGGGCGCCAAGAGCATTAGTCTTGAGACAGATAGAACTGCGCCAAGCTTGAAAAAATTTCAGCTAAATCTATTTGAGCAATCAGAGATTAAAGCTAAACTCACTTAAGTGATTAGAAGCTAGGGAATATTCTACAAGAGCTGTTTAAACCTTTAGAGCTGATTTCAGTCCAAGCTAAACCAATTTTAAGTTGAAAATGGGTCTAAACTGATGTAAAAAGTTAGGGGCCTTTTCGATCACTACTACAATGGCTAGGGAGCAGATTTTTTTTGGTATCTAGGTCAAAAAAGGCGTCCCCATTACTATCCTGTCCGGATGCTCTTTGTGGCAATTCTTTAACTTGCTCGGAACTGCTTCTATTCCGTCTAGAGCAAATGTCTTTATTGCTGTGTTTTTCTTTAGAAGCCCCAGGGTTACTATTATTTTTGAATCCTAACTTGATTGCTTGATCTAGCTAAATTAGATGAAAAAAATGCTACAATGATGAATTTTTTGGGCAGCTTTTTAAAATTTGTTGGTAAAAATGTTCAATGTTCAGGCTGATCCGACAAGACCTAGTTTTCTGAATAGTAGAAAGCAGCAGAAAGCAGCAGCAGAAAGGACAACAAGAGTTCAGATAGATTGAAGATACTTTGGCTAGTCGGTGGGAACTCCGAATCAGGACTGTCTTACTACAGGTTTGGCGCATCTGCCCTTGACGAGCTCCACATTCCTTCTGACCCGGGAAGTTGTACTCTACTAAGGGTCCCAGCTCAGGGTTACGAGATAGTGGTAGGCAGCAGTGCCACTTTTAACAGGTTGAGCTCATCAAGAACTGATCTCCTTAAGAACTCGCCAATGGCATCTATCGGCAGGATTGGAACAATCGGAACTGGCTATAGTTCTGCGTTGTGGAAGGCAACAAAAAACCACCACAGTAATTGTTCCTTATCATGGCGAAAAATTGCTATGATGATCATTGATCTCCATAGGAGAGGCAACTGAAGAAGAAGATACTCCATTAATCCTAAACATCCTCATGGCCACCATCTGTCTTGGATGCTTTCATTGCTACTAATCGATGCAGCCAAAGTACTTCTATTGCCCGTATCTTGGTCTGGCGTCTCTTTTGTTACCATTTGGTCAGAATAACCTTAATTTAGCATATAAGGAAACACCTCAGCCGGGTACTAGCCCAGAAAATAGCTAAGTCAGATAGATAGTAATAGATACCCTAACCTAACCTAACCTAACCCACGCATTTTCAATTTTGATTGTTTTTCCAGCAATCAGCCTGGGGACCCCAGTTGCTTCCAACTCAAAATCTCAAAACTAAACGTCCCTTTGTTCTAAATATTAACCTACCACTACTCTAATCACTTTTTCAATGACCACAATCTAGATTAAAATCAAAAAGAAATAAGACGCACAATAAACAAATACCCAACATACATTTCAATAAACCAACACACGACGTACCAATTCCGTCGAAACCGTACAGCACAATACAAATATTAGCTCATATATTAACCTACACCATTTAATCCAAATACGCGATATTGTAATAATAATCGTAACAACATCTCCCCGTAAAATAAATGATTCCAAAACATTATTTTTCATGCATACAAATTTCAAAAGAAGAAAAATGCAAGCGTGGGCTTCCTACACGATATTTTAAATGTATCTTTTAAACCGAATCATCTCCTGAAAATTGCATAACTCATCAGCACAATAGAAAAAAAAAACAACCTTCCTTCACATCGCATCGAGAATAGGTATCAAAAAGGTAATCTTCACGCGATGATTTTACAACTGCAACCATAATGGTTAAAAAAGTTAAAAATACAAAAGAGAAGTAAAAAAAAAAGGAAGAAGTGGAAAAATGGTACCAGTGCATGTTCCACTCGATTCTTACCCGGCCTTTATTCCCCACAAAAGAAACTTAATAACAAAAAAAGTTACATTCAAAGTCATGATGTTCTATTTCTCGCGGCAGGTACTAACATATGTTGAGGAAAATTTAATTCCCCGATCCGAGAAAAAAGCTTAAAAAAATTTTCTGGTCCAACAATCTCTTTTACGTAAAATTATAATAATGTTTAAAATTATGCTAAACAAGCGAAATTCCTCGATGACCATTTTATTTATTCATGACAGGTTGACCACGCAATCACCCCCTTTATTGTTTTAATAACTATCGTAATCAGGGCTGTGATGTTTGCACATTTAATTACCTTAACTAGGGTAACCGATATTCTCTCCTCCCCCCCCCCCCCCACCCCGGGTGAGACTCAAATTCCACGTGAATTTTGTTTCTCTACACTCGGGTTAAATGGGATTCTTCACTTAGTGATTCCTCGATACAGGTAAATTAGCGCCATATGGCAGAGTATCCCCGGAGGTATTGCGTCAGGTGTTGGCATGAGGGATATACTTAAGTTAAACATGAATTTTTGCGGCCACCTGTTAGGGTTTCGTCCCTTGAGTACCTGATCATCTTTTTTTGTTGTCTTCGGAGTCAAGTTATTGGGTTACTATGTTTACCGGTTCATTACTTCTGTTGACAATTTTTGTTTAGAATTTCGAGAAAAAAATTCCAGAACTGAGGGGGAACAGTTTAATCAACATAATGCTTCCTTGTGAATTCCTTTTTGAAAGAAATCTTTAGCAAGTTTCGATTGTAAAAGAAGTCTACAATGGATTGTACATTTTGGGAATGAATTTATTTCTAGTTTTAAAACTAGGAAACATTTGCTTGAAAAAAAAAGATCGGGAGTCTTGCGTATGCAAACTCACGAAGGAAGTGGAACTTCCGCGGCGTGGACTCGAAAATTTTGCTCGTTTTTAAAATAACCATTTTAAAAAAAAATATAATGTGGCGAAATGTGGGTTTCCACATTTTGCTATTAAATTTTGCGTGTTAACAGCCACAAAAACTCATACTCGTAAATATAACCATTTTTATGAAAAGGGCCGAAATTGAAAAATGAAAATTTTCGGCCCTTTCCAATTTTTTAATTTTTTTCGGCCCTTTTTATTTTCGGCCCTTTTCATTCTCGGCAATTTCCAATTTTTAAAATTTTTTTTCGGCCCTTTCCAATTTTTTAATTTTTTTTCGGCCCTTTCCGATTTTTAAATTTTTTTTTCGGCCTTTTTAAAAAAGGGCCCGTGTTAACAGCCACAAAAACTCATACTCGTAAATATAACCATTTTTATATAATATTTTGTTATTAAATTTTGCGTGTTAACACCGGGTTAACAGATCTCAATCCATAAGAAGTTCCACTTCAATTATTTCTAAAGACACAATTTTGAAAAACTCAAAAAAAAAAAAATAAATAAATAAAAAATAAAAAAATAAAAATTTGGCCCAGCAATATTTATTTATTTTTAAAAAGTGTCACAACAGGTATTGCCCTTTTACAGTGATCACTATATCTAATAACCTCATCACCCTAAAAGAACTTCAAATTGCCGCAAAAAATTAGAGAATGAAACCGAGAGATCTAGTTGCGGAAAGGTGTTAAAGAGTCTTTGAATCCGGGCTAGAGTGCCAGTGTCCCCATCTACCAGAAATGCAGAGTGGTCTCTAATCCGCAAACGAATATTAGCGACCCTAAAATTTAGTGCCCCCCAATAAGGCGGAGTCATCTACGAGATCATTGACAAGTCTATACAGAAAGCACAAATCAACTTTACAGCGACGATCATTCAAAGAAGGCAACAATAGTCAGAACATCAACAATAGTTTTTTGATATTTCTTCAAATCTGAAAATGCAAACGTCCCTTCACAAAAAAAACAATAGCCAAAATACAAGAAAAGAAAAACTTTCCCCTTTTTTCTTTTTCGAAAAGTTGAAGAATGTTGCTATAAGAGATCGTAAAAACAAGTGTATTACCTACTTTTTAAAGGTGAGTTAGAAACAGTAAGTGCGCATAATAAAAGAATATAAGAAGAGTTGAACAAAGTTAGACGAAAGTTGCATTGGCCGTATGAGAGTTTCAGAGGACGGAAAACAATTTTATTGAAATCATAGAACCTTCCAGAATAGAAAAACCGGGTGAATGGAAGGAGAATTCCCAAAGCTCCATAACATTAATATAAAGAAATAACAATTCTACAATAATATAAAATAAAAATGAAAGGAGTTACTATAAAAAGATATTTAGGATTGAACATCAGCAAAATTTTCTTTCTCTTCCCCTCCTCTCTCCCTATCAATTCTAAAACAATATTTCAGTTTTTTTTTCTTTTTTTTCAGATTAAAGAAAAAAAGGCAATACGCCGTTAAAACCTACGATAGGAAAAGAGGATAGAAAAAATATTATTAGGAAAAAAAACAAGTAGGACGATTGTACAGGGTGCCTGATACGAGATAGATATGTTTCGTGTTTTTATTGTTGACCATATTGTAAAAATTTCTAGATATTGCAAGAGACTGCCTACTGAACTAACATCTTACTGGTCTGCACCTCATGTTGCGTTTGAGAATTAATTACCCGAATAAAAATCGGATACATTTTTTGTAAAGAATCAATTTTTAAACAAAGTTTATAAATTCTTGTTTTAGTTTGGCGAAATTTTGTTTTACAAACTAATTAAAGCCGTTTGGGGCACGAGATGTAATCGAGCAAATTGAGTAAATTCTAGCTAGTTGCTACGGTTTAGCCCTCGGACTGAGCCGAACCAGGGGGGTTCCACCAGCTCGTCCAAATTCGTCGAGTTCGCGCATGACGTCAGCTGTATGCATTTGAAAGATTTTGCAAATGGCGGATTGTTTATTTTTTATCCAATTCTGTAGATTCTGTATGTGTTATTTTTTTTCTCGTGACCGATCGTGACTTATTTTTTCTATAAATTATTTTCAAATAAATTTCTTCATTTAATTAAATTTTTTATTTTGGGAATAATGATGTAAACAAACCGACTACGGGGTAAAGCAGAAGATATTTTCTTCAAATGCATACAGCTGACGTCATAGGCCACTGATCACGTGATATAAACCAGCGCGTTGGCACACTATCTTTTTTACACTATGAGCCGAACTTTCAGTCATGGATTCTCATCAGCCGTTGTGATTACGAGACCACTCTCAAGGACTATACTCTCATCCTGACATTTCCCTTTTCCCTTAATTCACTCTTCCGAGCGGACAAGAAATTTCAAACCAAAACTAGAAATAATTTTCCCTTCTAAACAATCTCATAAAATCACACACAACCCTTGGCTGCACTACGGTATGCCTTGTTAGACACTACGTACGCAAAAACCGCGGTGATTTCACCTTCGAAACCACGCACAATAACAAATTAAATTTAATTTTCAAGAGAAGTATATCACAATGAAAATATAAATTACAATTAAATTAGGTAATTAAAGAAATGAAATAATGTTCTCCTGACGAGTTTACCTTTTCTTCAAATTCCCGGAAACTCACCCACGCTCCCTTGTTTTTTTTTTGTTTTATCGCTTTCGCTTTCCGAAATGCATCTAAATAAAAATCAACCTCGCAAACTAAGAACTTTTCCCCTAGATTATGCAACTAATTTACAAACCGTTTTCTTTTTTTTCATACATAAGGCTTCTTAAACGTAAGCTCCGTTTAGTGGAGGGAAACTCGAATCCGCATTCATCGAATATAAGACATTGCGGTTTTCAATAAGGTATGAACAAAACGATAACCAAAATATTTTCATTGAGTTTTGATAAAATACCTTTGCAGCCAGGGTCGGTTTGTTAAGTTTAAATTTAAATTAGAATGTTGTAAGAATTCCAAACTTTCCTCATTACGATCGCGAAGTGAAAAAATTGAAGTAGAACACGAGAAAATAAAATTTGAGGTAACCAGGTTAGGTTAGGAAACTTAGTAAAATCGTAAAAAAGAAGAGTTTCAGTCAATCCGGACATGAAAAAAATTCCTAAATCGATAAAAATACCCTTCCGCCCCTATTAACCACTTGGAGGAATAATTATTCTAAGTTAATCCGATTCTGATGAAATCATCTATAGAAACTTTGTAGAAAACTCATTCTGATTACAGGAATACGAATTATCTGAATGCATATCTAGGAAAGTTGGGATTCCCCTAATTTATATCACATAGTTTATTTTCAACATAAATTCATTTTATCAACTATATTAAAACTTTGCTGAAACTTATATTTGCCATTCGGGTAAACTCATATTGTTATACTATCAAATTTATAATATCTACTCATTGTACCGGACAGAGAATGGAAATAGCTTTCGTAAGAGAATTTCAAAACCAAATTTGGATTTGGTTTCTTGCATGTTATTATTAAGAAAGGGTCTAAAGTTTTAATGAAAATGAGTTTCTAGACCAATGCCCAATTTAATAACATGTGATGAAAAGGGGGGGCAAGCAGAGGGGGGTGGGAACCGAGGGGGCAGGGGGTAGGCTCGTGGACTGGGTGAAGGGAAAAACCACATTAACATGTAAGCGATTAAGAAAAGTTTAAAATTCCAGAGACTTCAAATTTGTGGCATTTCTTAACCCGAAAAGGGGGTTGAAGGATCGGTTGCTGAAATCTGTGCTAAACGTTCAGTTGGATTTTCTTGAAAATGATAATTGTAGTTGCTGAAAGGTTTACAAACGCTTTTAACAACTGCGAAGTATATATCTTTTCATTTAAGGGCGTTTAATGTTGAATAATTTTCTTTGATCGGAATATTTTATTTCTTGCAGTGGTTCTTTTATTGAGATCGATGTCGACGATCATCAGAACGATTTGGGAAACACATTTCTGACCTTTCAAGCCGGGCGGGGATAGCAGACTATTTTTTTTTCGCCGATGATGTTCAGCTTTAGCCCAAATTTTGTAAATTTTTTTAAATATAGAGTCAGTCCATACCAAATCGACCAACTCGTGCGCTGACCATCTCCGATTTTTCTTCTATTCTAGTATTTTTTAGTACTACTAGTGGATAGAAAAAAACCGTGTAAAAAAATTTCCTATCTCAACCCGTTCAGAGGTAGAAGCAGCTAAAAGCCAAAAAAGTTAATATAAAGCATATGCGATTCATTTTTCTCCCTCCGTAAGCCAATGTACTCATCTCCTTCATTAAATCAAAACCCCCCCTCAAAACCTTAATTCTCACTTGAGGCAACTCGTTACTTTTCCAAGAGTCTCAAACCGCAAAAACCGAGACCGTCCACACTCTCAGCCTCCAGAAAAGCAAATATCATCTCAAAATCAGAAAGGGGTAAAAAAAAAGCTGAGAAAAAAAAAGTTAACAAGTCGTCACGTGTTTTTTAAAATTAAGTAAAAAAAAAAAAAAAAGGAATCGCATATGCTTTATATTTTACCTAAAAAATAAACAAAAAAATAAATTTTCATTAGTGTTGACATTTTGAAATTAAATTTTTTGGTTGGTTTTTTTTCCAGGGATATAAAAAAAAAAAAAAGAGTTGACGGTTGAAGAGAGAGTACAAAAGGGGGAAAAGAGGGAGAGGGCGGGGGAAGGGTAAAAGGAAAGAAAGGGTGTCAGAGGGTGTTATTGGGATCACCATGACAACTCAATTGGTTACGAAACTAAACTTTACATTCTCTGAAACCCCATATACAAAATTAAGTAATCAATAAGAGAAGAGAGGAGTTTCAAATCATATGTAGTCATCACCCTAAATCATACCCTAAAATCGTATTTAACTACTTACCATTCAATGAAGATTCTTCCTCTTGGCTAATTTGGGTGTAGGACCTGAAATAAAAGAAAAAAGTCAAAAATTAATTTTCCAGAAATAAAATATCAATGAAGTGAAAACTGAGAGAGAGGTAACTGACATTTTTATAAAAGGCGCCACGAGACCATTATTCAAGGTCAACAACAACCGACTTTTTTTTTTTTTTGATCTTGTTGAAAGTAATATCTATTGTTCAAATCAATATTAATTTATATTGTTGACGTAAAACAACGTTACAGAAAAAAAAAATCAAGAAAAGAATTCGACTTGTAGAAAACTTGCGCAATTTTAATAAATTAATTTTAGGAAAAAATAAGTTGCCAAAGGAACAATGATTAATTTCTCGGTTGGGATTAAGGAAGTTTAAGCAAAAATAAAAACAATAAGAGGTCAGTTTTGTTAGTTGTGAAGAAAGTGAGGAAATGCCTATCTGGTTCGATATATTTGCAGTGGGAATCATCGTCAGTATAAGAAGATTCAGGGAGGCAGTTTTTGCGTCTTTAGTGATGCGCACAAGACAATAATATCAGGTATCGTTATTGTTTCTTGTTTTCAAAAGCAAGAGTCTTGTTTCCCTGATTGCAATTGAAAATGCAAAATTGTCCAGATCCTCAATTTGAAAAAGGTCTTGTTCCTTTAATAATTTGTCAAAACCAAACAACAAGAAAATGCAAGACCTTCTTGGGTCAAAGTATTCCTTCGGACCTGAATCTCCCGGGGCCTAAGGTCCGGGGTCTTAAGTCCGGGAGCGTGGGGATTGATCTGGGATGGCGGCAAGCTCCTCGCTTCGCTCATCGCTGCCGTGGTTTTAAAAAAACCATCTTCCGGGGCCTAAGGACCGGAACCTTAGGTCCGGGAGCGTGGGGATTGATCTGGAATGGCGGCACGCTCCTCGCTTCGCTCATCGCTGCCCTGGTTTTGAAAAAAAAATCCTCCGGGCCTGAATCTCCCGGGACCCTAAAATTTACATATAAATTACATATAATTTATATTTATTTTATATATAATTTATATATGATTTATATAAAAAAAATCCAGGCCAACATCGTTACACAGACCCTTTCTTGATCTTGTGCGCATCACTATGCGTCTTGCGTCCATCGGTCCATCACTCTCTTCAAATCATCCTTTAAGAAGCTATTTTGAAATGCTTTTTATTATTTTTATGCCATGGAGTGTTCTAATTTGATTTCCCACACTCTCACCCAATTCTTCTTCTCTCTTAACTAACCAAATTTCAGACATAACAGTAATTTAAGGAACCATAAATCCCAAAAGCTTTAGACTGCAGAAGCGATCGTAGAAACAAGACAGAATTATTATTTAGACATTAAAACTAAATTGTATGAACGACCAACTTGTGCAAATTTCATATTTATGAACAAAATCGTGTTTTCAAATTTCAAAATGGGCAAAATTTAAAGAAACTAATCGGCAATCCACACAAAAATTTTAACAGATCCAATTCTTAAGTGGATGACAGGTCTACTGACTAAAAAGAACAGTTTGTCCATGTAAGAACAGTTTCCTTAGACCCGTCTAAAATAAAAACAGGAATTTTCGGCAGTTATTGACCGTTCCTCCTTTCCCTCGCACCAATCCAGACTCATTTAATAAAACAAACCATCAACTTCTGCTAAAAAAAAAAAAATAAAAGCACTTTACTAAAAGTTGAATGGATAGAATACAGGAAGTAAAAAGCAAACCAATAAAAACCTTTTATTTTATTTATAACTGGAAAATTAAATAAAAAATCCCGTCTTACGTTAAAGAATCGTAATTTTTTTTGTCTTCCCTTTCGTTTTCTACTTCACTAAGAAAATGTCAGTCCTCTGTTCGATAATCTTTCTTTCTAATTGTTAACAAATGCACAAGTTTTATCAGTAGAGAAAGAGAGCGACGGGGGGAAAAAGAATCGGGAGAGAAAAAAAAAATGAAGTGGTTCTTCTCGTTCCATTTGGATAAATCCATCCAGATAAAATAAAGTAGATTATTGTTACATCATTCTGTTCTCTAAACCTGATTGATTCAAGTATAGAATACCGCCCCGTTTATATCCTCAGTCTTGGAATAATTTCCAATTTGTTTTTTCGCCATTTCCAAAAAAAAAAAAAATTTCCAAGATTATTTTGGGAGGACCCGAGAATTAATAAACACATGTCAACATGTTTTCGGCTATTTGCTCAACTGATAGCGAAAGTATATATGAAATTTTTTTCTTAAGCATACTCATGCGGGGGAGTGAAATCAGGTCGTGCAAGTCACGATTAAACTCGATCTAGTTATAATTCGCTAATTTATACCTTATTTATTGAATTGTTCTTTTACATATGATTTATTTCTCGGTTGGCAATGGTAAAAACTTAATAAATAGAAATCAGTGGCGGATAAGGAGTTCGGAATTTCATTTTTCCTTTACACACAACAGTGAACATATTGTTAATAATGAGAATTGATAAAAGCGCGTATTGCGAAACATAATAAATTACGATTGACATGCGATACAGATCAATTAGTTAATTATTATAGAAGAGGTCCGAATTCGTAAATGGTGAACCCTACTGAGTTCTGGCCTGATATCATCGAAACTGATATTACTTTTACTTTTCAACAACCGTTGTTGGGCTTGTAAAATTTTTTTTTATCTGGTTTGTTTTTTTTGTACGCGGGGGTGCAGTCAAGGACTTTAGAATTTATGATAAGGAACTGACCAATAAACATGTCTTAAATTAATAGTTTGAATATTGTAATAAGATCATGGGATCGACTTTTTTTCTCTTTCTTTTTCACCCTAGGGTAAAGTAAATTTCATTATTTTTATTATTTTTTGGTTTATGGGCTTGCGTAAAATGTAATAAAGCAGTTGAAAGGTGAGTCTGAACGTCTGTCCACCTTCTTTCAGCGAATAAATTTTTTTTTTAGTTGTGCTGGAAGTGTTAGTAATGAGGAAAAAAACTTGTATGTAGGTTGGCGAGATATTACAGCATTCACAGCAAAAAGAATTCTGGTGACCGTTGGGTGTATTTTGGCTGAAGATAGAGAAGGGTAGGAAAACTTCTTCTTTAAATGCCCGCTCCTCGTCGGAGATTGGCGATCATCATGCCCAACCATTGATGATTTTACTAAGGATATCAAATAATGTGGTGACTTTCCATAATCTTCCATATCGCAGTACGGGAGCCATACCATTGATCCAACTCTGCCTCCCGGTATCTGAGCCTAGGCCTTGCCGATTACCACCATCTTCAGCTCTAGGTCAGTATTAGCGAAGCTGCTGCCCTCCACTAACTCATAACCCTGAGAAGGGCAAGGACGCCATTCCTTGAGCAAGACAAAACATGCCTCACCGGTTACCCTTAGGGAAACTAGAGACCCCAAATTAAAAGAGACCGGCAAACTATCATCCTTTCCAAAAATTGAACGACATACTAAGTGTCATGGCGACTGCCACAAGAAAAATATTCGGCAGCTATGATGGTGTACACCCCTTTCTATTAAAGACAATGCTAGGTCATTCATCCATGGGTGCAATATCCAGCGTACATTTATACACCACTAATTTATCCACGGGGAAAACATCCATCTGTAATTTAGCCATTGGCAAATTTATCCATTAGGAAAACTATCCAGCAGCTATTCATCCATGAGGCATTCATCCAAGAAAAAAATATCCATGTCAATTTTTAAAAAAAAAAACTTTACCTTTGTTTGAACTAGTCAAAGGCACCAGTAATGAGATAGACGCCCCTGAATGAACAGGGATTTTAAAAAAAAACATTTTTACATTTTGGGTGTAGTGATTCGCACAAGACAACAAAACGTTGTTTTGTTTTTTGTATGTTGTTTGGAAAAAAATTGATTTGCATTTTTTCATATTGTTTATTGTATTGGAAATTGATTGCTTCGAATTGTTTTGCTTTTTGTTAAAATATTGCCAAAAATTATTGTTCAAAAGGAAAAAAATGCGGGTTGAAAATGGCTAGAATACTATTAGTTGAATTTTATGAGAAAAAAATTGAAAAGGTACAGTCAAACTTTATTACAACGGCCTCAGTTATAACGTTAACCCGGTTATAACGACAGAAAAGGGCCAGTCCCTTCAGTGTCGTTAAAATGAATTTCGACTGTAATAACTTTTGCTCCAAACATTGCTGAAAACTAATCTTACCTTTTTTCCTTTCCTTCCATAGATACCCCAGTATGAAAATTGCGGAATCTTCGTATTAAACAAAACCCGATGAAGATGAAAATAGGAAAAAAATCGATCATCATGCAGTTCCTAAAGTTGGAGTCATGCGTAGCAAAAAAGTACGTTTGCAAAAATTTTTTTTAGTTTTTTATATTGATATAAACTAATCTTACAATTTCTCGTCCTAGAACTATCTCCCAGCCTAAATCCCCCCAAAATGGTCAAATCAAGCAGAAGTGATTGAAATGAAGAAGGGAAAAATTAATGACGATACAGAGCAGATCAGAGTTCTAGTATTTACAAGAAAGTTTCAGCTCTAATTTTTTTTTAAACCTATTCTGTATCGCAATTTTCAAGATTAAACGATAAAAGAATATAATGATTATTTTTTTGCGTTTTTGAGTGTAAAAAAATTCTACTCAAGTCAATTTAAAAAAAAATTAATTTAAAAAATTTAGCTAGAACATTAGAAACGATAATTTATTCTTCACTCCTCGCATCCGGACTCTGGAACGCGTGGCTCTGGAACGCAAGGCTCTGGTTTTTTATAACTTATTATTTCCTTTGCTATATTACAAGTCGTCCAAGAATTAAGGCATAATAAATATTTGGCTGATTCCGGGGTCAATCGGTTCCTGTGCTTTCGTACGATTAAAGCCGCTTTCGAGAACAATCTTTCTGACGGCACTGAAGTTGCCGGGATACACAGAAAGTCGCGAGCCATTTTTGCTAACGTAGGAAATTGCTTATGGTTCAGTTTCCACCACAACAAGATGTCTTGATTTTCGGTTGCACGAGGAAGTGACAAATAATCTTGAAGTTCTTTTTCGTAATCATTCTCCTTCTGAGCTTTGCAATATAGGGAACTGTAATCAATTTCCATATCGTCATCATTATCATTAGCTTCGCTGTCAGAGGTTTGTTCTCCTGTCGTAGATTCTTGCTGTTGATATGAGCGGTACAGATCATCAAATTTCTTTTTTGACGCCTTATACATATCTCTCCCCCACTTGTATTGCATAAATCCTTCTACCTTGAACCTAGGATCTAAGATAAGAACAGCGCAGTAAACCCAGTTGGTTTTGTTATAGTGCTTGATGAGCTTACTATGAGCTGCCTCATAAGCAGACAACATCCTTAAGTCCAGGTCTGACCGATTTTTCTTTTTGCTGCGGTTTTTCGCTATTAAGGTTTCCATTTTGTCAAGCAGAAGATTAAAAGCGCCGATAACCGAAGGAAGTGTCACATAATGCTCACCACCCAGCATTTCCGAAAGATTTTTGAAATTTTTTAGAATCTTACATACTTTTGTAATCATTTCCCACTCGATTTCGTTCTGCTTAAAAATGCTCATTTCAGGGACCCGGCAGCACAATAAATCCAGAGCGGGCCTTAGCGTTACACCCCTTTGCAGCATTTCATACGTGCTGTTCCAGCGCGTTCGAACATCTAAAATTGGTACGAGGTCATGAGGGATTTCTTCGGCTTTGCACAGCTGTTGGAATTTAATTTTAGTTTGCTCGCTTTTTTTTATTTTACAAAACAAAGATCTAATTTTATTTACGGAGTTTGTAGAATCATTGCTATCTTCGGTTTCGTTTTCTTCTTCTTGATACGAGTCGAAAAAACATTCATTTTCATTACTATCCTTAGCCGGCATTAAGTTCAACTCCTTTAAAAAATCTTGTACTGCCAGGTTCAATATATGTGCAATGCACCGGAAATGACCGTCATCCTTGTCAAAGCTAGGGATTTTGTCCGATAAATGCGACATGAAAAGGGTATTGGAGGACGTATTATCTACAGTTATGCCTAAAGACAAAAAGATTATTTTCAATAATAGGACAAAAATGATTTTTTTTTTCAACTAAATTTTTTACCGCTAATTTTTTCTTCGATACCATATTCTTTTACAGCGTCAGAAAAGATTCTCGAAATATCTTCTCCTGTATGCCTGCCGTTAGATGGTACGAAATCAAGGGCTAGTGAGTTTAATCGCCACTCACTGTCAATGAAGTGATTCGTTATCCCATAAATGGAGGAATTTGATACACTGGTCCATCCGTCTGTTGTGAAGGCAAATTTCGATTCATTTTTTAATAAAATATTTTTAACGGCCAATTTTAAATCTTGATATCGTTTTAAAATTTTCCTTTTTAATGAATCCTTTTTGGGATATTCAATTTTAGGATTGAGACGTTTGAAAAGATTTTGGGTAGCTTCATCTTCGAAAAAAGAAAAGGGCAAATACTTCTGGGCAACCCAATCGCAGAGGTGATCGTATATGTCTTCAGCATGGACATTTTTCTTTAAAATAAAATAAAATAAAATAAAAGAAATAAGGCACTTATTGGAAAGTAATTACAGTCAAACCTCGCTATAACGAACCCCTGTTTAACGAATTCCTCGATTTAACGAATTTTTTTCCGGGATCTTGCGCTAGGAACGAATTTACATGTTAATTAACCTCCCTTTAACGAAGGAAAAAATGAACAACACCTCAATATAACGAATTTAAAAATTCCGAAAATGCCAAAAAAAACGCGGTTTTTGATTAAAAATCCGTTAATTTTTTTTTCTATATCGAAATATCTCTTTCTACGTTAAAGTGATGACACATTCAAGCAGTTTTCAACTGGCTCTCCGGGCTTTCGAGGATACTCCAGATGAAGCTTTTCGGCAAATCAATCAGTGGGAGGCCGAATACCTCCAAAAGAAAAGAAATGCATCGGTGCAGACTGGAATAACCCAATTTTTTTTCCCCGTTAAATAATTTCGTGAGTAAAAAAAATTGTTTTTCCAAAAACCCTCGATATAACGAAATTTTTTTACCGCCCCTCTATATAGCGAACACCCCCTTTAACGAATCCCTCGACATAACGAATTTTTTCCCGGGATTATCAAATTCGTTATAGCGAGGTTGGACTGTATATGCATCTAATTAATTTTGAATTACCTTTTCTCCTGCTTCCTCGTCTGTAATATTAAAGATTTTGCAATACGCATCTTTGTGCTTACTTTGAAGGTGATTTTTTATACCATTTGTGCCGTTATTTTGCATTCTAATTTTTTTCCGATTCGACGAGGTGCATAACTTGCATTCGGCCTCTTTTTCCTTATCATTGATGTACTTAAAATTGTAAAATTCATCGTATTTACTTTTTTTTCTTATTGCTTTCTGTTTTTCGGCCATTTTTTTTAGATAACAAAAACATTTGGGTAACTTTTGGCAACAAGTCTTGCTTTCGAAAACAAAAGGCAATATTTTTTTTCGAGAACATCTTAAATCCTTGTTCTTGATTTAAGCAAGTCAAGCAACGCGGTAACAATACAAAAACAATTTTTTATTGGTCTTGTGCGAATCACTATTTGGGTGTAAAAAGGCCCTTTGGAATTAAGTAACACTGCCGTGGTTTTAAAAAAAAATCCTCCGGGTCTGAATCTTCCGGAGCCTAAGGTCCGGGAGTGTGAGCAGTGATGGCGGCACGCTTCTCGCTGCCGTGGTTTTAAAAAAATTCCTTCGGGCCCAAAGGTCCGGGAGCGTGATCAGTGGTTTAAGATGGCGGCAGGCTCCTCGCTTCGCTAGTCGCCGAGGTGGTTTAAGAAAAAAATCCTCCGGGTCTGAATCTCCCAAGCCCACAGGTCCGGTAGCGTGATCAGTGGTCTAAGATGGCGGCACGATCGTCGCTGCCGTGGTTTAAAAAAATCCTCCGGGTCTGAATCTCCCGGGGCCTAAGGTCCGGGAGTGTGAGCAGTGGTCTCGGATGGCGTCACGCTCCTCGCTGCTGTGCTTTAAAAAAAACCTCCGGGTCTGAATCTCCCGGGAACTTAAGTCCGCGGTCCTAAGTCGGGGAGCGTTAGGTTGAATTGGTATTTGGTTGGTTGGAATTAGAATCGGTTAGGTTGAATCAGTTTGATTTAAGGAATTGTAAAAAAATCAGATGATGAAAAATTTATAAAATGGATAAAATTGTCAATGGATGTTTTACTACCTGGCTATATGTACAGTGGATAAAATAAATATGGATGAAATACCCAATGGATAATTCACCAATGGATGTTTTACTATTGGATGTATGCTTATGGCTAAAAAAAAAACCGTGGATATCTGACCGCGCACGAGTTTACAATCATGGCAGCCGAATATTCTTCTTGTGGCAGTCGCCATGATACTTAATATGGTGTTCAATCGTCCTTTACCTCTCCTTCAATATTCTAAACGATCTCATATCAAAAACATTTTCATTAATTACAACTTCCAAATTCCCCACTTTTTCCTACAATTCTTGATTAATAACAAACAACCCCTTAAAAATAAACTTTTTTTTTTTTCATTTTCATATTCAGGCGTGGTAGAAAACGAAAAAAAAAAAAAAACGTTAATTTCATTACAATCAGCCCATGTTACTAATTTAACCGTAAATGGAAATATCTTTCCCGCTGAAACAATATTTAGCTTAAATTTTATTTCCAATTTTTTTCATTTGATAAAAAAAAGCAATTAAACATATTTCTATTTACTTAAACGATATATATATTTTTTTTAAATAACGAGAAGGACTCCTCCGACTTTTTCAATTTTGATCTGAACAAATATTTTTATTTTCTTTTTCCTGGTAAATTCAAATTCGAGTTTCCGATAGAGATATACTCTGTTTAATTAGCAAACGAACGGGCGCTCAGGTGATCTGTATTCATTACGATATTTACTCATTTTTATCTCGGGTTTCTTTTTTTTCTCCCCTCCTCCTCCTCCCCAGAAAAAATACCATTGCTTATTTGTACGGTCAACGGGGATTTTTTTTGTGTGTTTGTGTTCTGCCATCTTTTCGGTTATTCTCGAATTTTTTTCACGGTTTTGGATTTTTTTTTTTTTTTGTAATCGGAAAAGATATAGATTTTCGGGATTCGAATATTTTTAATAATGAAGCCGCCTAAGTATTTTAATAAGTTAATTCTTTAAATACTTATCATTAAGAAAATCCTTCTGTTTCATTTATTTCCTAAAGTTTTTTATTTGCTTTCACGAAATGATTTTCGCGGCATTTGAGCCAAAGCCAACATCTCAATTTAATAAAGTTCTAAGAGAGTCTGAGATTGTTTTAATTATTTTAGTGTTGCCAAACTTTTAAAACGTCATAATCAAAAGTTTTTTTTTCTCCTTTCCCTACATCCGCATGTTGCAGGAAATAAAAAGCTCCGGATGGTTTTTCTTTTCATCGGATCGTGCAAAATTTCCCTTTAGAAAAAAAAAGTTTGCATAAAATCGTTAATTTGATTTTCGTTGTAAAATAATAAGATATTGGGTTATCATCTTTTTGACCTTATTTGCATACATTCATATACATACAAAAACAAAAGCGAAATTAAGAAAATATTATTTTATCATGCTTTCATGTTTGTAACGATATCAATTTAATAATTATTCACCGTGATTTTAAAATGATCGAGCTCGTATAAGGTTTCCAATGCGCGGGTTGTTTTTTTTTTAATTTGATGGGAATTTCGTTAAGGACTGTTTTGCATAAAATTGCTGATTACTTCAGCGCTATGAATATTCTATAAAGATAAGTTATGCTATCTATATTTGGTGCTACGAGTCTTCACGCAGTTTTTTTTTTAGAGGGGTAGAAATAATAAAAAAAAGGGGAGTGTCAAGACATTCAAAAAATAATTAGACCGTATTAACCTTAAATTATTTTACTTAGATCGACCCATTTATCTTGTAGATAGGAAAAAGAAAACTCATCAATCTCATAAGAGCGCCAACTAGCAGCCATCCTTGGAACTATAACGGATTTCCTTGGATCTCGTTGTCAATAAAAAATATTTTCATCATTCTTTTTTTTTTTTTAATGAAACTAATCTCCACCCGAATTCCCGAAAATAAAAATTGTGATAAAACTGAATACACTGAATGCAACAGTGAACTAATCGCGACTAAATTAAATGTGAAATTGAAAACAAGGACCGAGTTTATCAGAAATTCGATTATACCATAAATATACACATGTTCGTCAGTCTCTTTACAAATATATATAGAAAATCTCGGGGATTTTTTTTTCTTTTTGGCAAGCTACGACAGATTTCAAATAAATCATTTCCTTGGAAAATTTATTATTGTGTTTTCCGGGTGAGAGGACCTTTTTTTCAATAAAGCTGACTACATTTTTCTTTTATTCCGAAACAATTTATACAGAATGTAATGCTGCGAGTTTTCTCTCCCCTCCCCCCTCTCTCTCCCCCCGTTTTTCCCCTCTCGCTCCTTTTCCCTCTCTCTTATTTCTCTCCCGAAACTAGTTAACCGAATATATGACGGCCTTTTTTTTATTATTTTGCATTAGTGATATTTCAATTTTATTTCAAATAATTTGGTTGAAGAATAATTTGTAAGAAAAAAAATTATTGGGCAGTTTGTGGAAAAATTTCGGTTTTCAGAGGATTTTTAAAAACCATCAACTTTTTGATAAATTTTTGTAGTCAAACAAATCTTTTGATGAATTTTTCTAGTCGAACAAATTTTTTGATGAATTTTTCTAGTCCAACTAATCTCTTGATGATTTTTACTTGTCGACCAAATCCTTTTATGAATTTCACTTGTGAACCAAATCTTTTGATGAATTTTACTTGGCAACCAAATCTTTTGATGAATTTTTCTAGTCGAACAAATTTTTTGATGAATTTTTCTAGTCGAACAAATCTTTTGATGAATTTTTCTAGTCGAACAAATCTTTTGATGAATTATACTAGTCGAACAAATCTTTTGATAAATTTTTCCAGTCGAACAAATCTAATAATGAATTATACTAGTCGACCAAATCTTTTGATAAGTTTTTCTAGTCCAACTAATCTCTTGATGATTTTTACTTGTCGACCAAATCCTTTTATGAATTTCACTTGTGAACCAAATCTTTTGATGAATTTTACTTGGCAACCAAATCTTTTGATGAATTGTACTGGTCGACCAAATCTTTTGAGGAATATTACTAGTCAACCAAGACTTTCGATGAAATTTTTTTAAAAATTCAATTTTTCAAAAGAAAATAACCTGGAGTAATTTTAAAAACCTCTATTTAAGCTCAAAAACTTTTAAAAAAAAATTTTTTGAAGCAAATATTTTGACACCTTAATCAAAAATTCTAAACATACTTCCCTTGCTAAGTAAATGTTCCGCATTAAATTTTTCCCTTGTAAAAATCAGGAAAAGCTCCTCAAAATTCAAGTCTAATTCTCAAGTTGCGCAGCTAGGAAAGGCTT
Organism: Liposcelis brunnea; assembly: GCA_023512825.1. Taxonomy (NCBI): domain Eukaryota; kingdom Metazoa; phylum Arthropoda; class Insecta; order Psocodea; family Liposcelididae; genus Liposcelis; species Liposcelis brunnea. Next base: position 8,443,520 of record CM042065.1, on the reverse strand, counting down.
ATTCGCCAAAAAAAACAGTAAATATTCCCTCTTATGAAAAAAAAAATCCAAAATCTAATTTCAAAAAACCCTAAAACACGATTCAATAACTCTAAAAAAAATAATCGATTTCCCAATCATGCCGAACAACGAAGCACACGGATGAAAGAAGTAAAAAGCTCCCACTTTGGTAAATGCAATCGTCACTGATGAAAAACGTACAAGGAAATACAGCTATTTCTTGTTTAATATAAGAGTACATAAAATAAAATTCAAGTTTAAAAAAAAAAAGTTCATTTAATTTTTTCTCTTTTTAAGGGAAGGGGTGGGTTTTTATACGCTACCATGGTAACAGTCCAAATGACGTATCGATCCAATTTTCGCTTTTTTTCCTTTCCTCTTTTACTTGCTGCCTTTAAATTTTAAACTAACATCCAATCTTTTTTTTCTTCATGTTTTGTTTTACATAATAATCAAGTTATTTGATTAAAAAAAAAAAAAAAAGGATGTGACCCCGAGGGAGGTGATAAGGCCCGGTCATTGAAATGGTAATAACGTCATCAACTTGCATGACAAGAGGGTGGACATTGAAGGTGATAAACCGGATGAACCGAACCCCGCGACAATCGAAGAAAGAAGATCAAAGAAGAAAATCCTTTAAAAGAATAAATTCCTCGCTAATTATTTATTCACAATTTCCTTTAATGTAGGTCAATCGCCAAAAATAAAATTTTACGAAGTGATAAATGAGACATTAATGTCCGAAGAACTCCTCCCGTTTTCATTATCATATCGGACGTGAAGCGTTTATACAAAACTCTATGAAAAACTTATTCTTCTCTGCGCAACTCTGACAAAAAAAAGTTTACTTTATCCTGTTTCAATATTCTTCACATCTTTCAAAAAAAAAAAAAAAACTGAAGCGTGTATGGTCGCAATCAGTTAAGAAAGGTAAATTCATGATTGAATGAAAAGATTTTGTTTTCTTTCGATTTTTAATTAATGAATTAAATAGGCAGGGGGGCTCCGCCCTTTAAAGCGTTAAATGCATCAAGATAACGACATGCAACCAATCAGAAGCTGTCACGGTCTAAATATCAGCGGATTAAAAAACCTTTCGTCATGAGATTATTTTTTTTATTTTTCGTCTTAGTTCGTTCTGACTATAGACACTTCACGATGCGAGTAGTGTAGGTCCCGAAAAAGCAATAAAAAAGTATTATTTCATAACATGAAAAGTTTTTGGAAGTTTAATAAAATTGAATTTTGATGTATGCGGTGGAAAAAAACAAAAAATGAAAAAGCAATAAAGATATACTAAACACAAATAAGAAGGAATGAACAAAAAAAAAATAGGGGGTAGCGTTTTATTTCATCTGATGATATTTCAGAAGTTGCAGAGCATTTGGGGAAGTCAATTAATGCTAATGAGCTACATCTCTAAATTCAGCGCAGCCATTTTGCCAAAATTTGGAGGCAAGGTAGCGATAGCGGTTGTGCTAGTAATTTCTAGTCGCTCACTCAGCCAATTACTCATTAATTCACTTGATTATTCCATGAATCCATCGCTCAATTATTTATTAATTCGTTTAATTTATCATTGATTCATTCATGCATAGATTGATTCATTGATTGATTAATTAATTCATTGAGATTCCTTCTCTCAGTCAATAATTAATTGAGATTGATTCATTCACTCAGTCAGTCATTCACTGAGATTCATTCACTGAGATTCATTCACTCACTCATTCATTCACTCATTGATTCATTCGTTTATTAATTCGTTAATTCATTAATTGATTGGTTCATACATTAATTCATTAATTCATTGATTGATTGATTCATTCATTCATTCTTTCATTCATAGATTCATTCTTTCATTCACCGATTCGTTTATTCATTGGTTTATTTATTCATTTACTTGTTCGTTGATCCATTCATTGATTCATTCATCAATACATTAATCGATGGATTCATTCATCGATTCATTGCATGATTGATTCATTCAATCAATCGATCAATCAATTCATAAATCATTCGATCAATGGCGATTCATTTATTAATTAATTAATATATTTATTCAACCGATCACTGGTTGGATCATTCGCCGAATCAATCAAGCAATCACTCATTCAATATTCAATCAGTCAATCAATCATTCAACGAGTCAATCATTGAATCAATTCAAGGCAGGCAATTTAGTCGGGTTCAAATTAGTCAATCACTGAATGCCTCGAGCTAATGAATCAATCCTTTATTCATACAATCATTCTATCACTCGTCGAGTGAATAACTCGTTTATTAATTATTTTAAGTTTTGGTGCCTTCCTGGAGGCCTTATTCCAAACTTAGCAGAAAAATCACAAACCCTCTTAAAATTCCACTCACGTCTTCACAAATCCCAACACCAATCCCATCTATCGTATTTTCATTATAAACATAATAATAATAAGTATCATTTTTATCTCTCATTTAAATAAAAAGAAGCTGAATTGCGGTATTAAAAAAAAAAAGTCTTAAGTAATTAAAGCTTTTTTTAATATCATTTTTCCCGTAAGAAGGTCATGAATATGTTGCATTGAACAAAACGAGAAATGTAAATGTTGGAAAATATACATAATTAAAAAATATAAAGTAATAAAAAAGAAATGAAAAGATATCTTTAGTAAATTAATTAATTAATTAATTAATAAAGACAATCGAGTGTTAATTACTTCTGCTAGGAACCGTTTTCAAATGTTCATATCGGGTTGGCAACCCTGCTTCCAAGTAAATAAGTTGTATAAAGCATGTAGCTTAACAAATCATTTAAATTCATATTTTATTTACTTTTAAATTACGAAATAAGTGCAGAGAGTTAAAAATTAAATACAAATCTTGAAATAATACGTACGAACGACTTTATCAGTGAGCTAAATATAGTAATAAATAGCGAAACAAAAAAGTTAACCTCACTTGGTTACAACATTATTAATCATGCCGTTTGATGCCGATCAGGAAGCAATGCTCGAAAAGCATTTTAATGCTTTAAGCCATAACGTAGCTAATTTAAAATCGCATTTAGAAGAAAAAATAAATGTATTGGGTGAAAAAATAGCGGAGATCGATCAGAGCATTGTAAAATTCAAGGACGAGCTGTATCAAGAAGTTGATTCTGTAAAAACGTGCGTTAAAGATTTACAAGAGCGGAATTTTAGGTTGGAAAAAGAAGTTCATGAAAAGAACGTGATTATTCATGGTATTGATAATCCCTCAACTGATAAATCTAAATTGGAAGAGCAAGTTATCGATTTTCTTAGCTCAAGGATCAATGTAGCTGTAGGTAAGCGAGAAATTGAGGATGTCATAAGATTGGGCCCAAAAGATAAAACCGACTGCCCTGTTAAGGTTATGCTTAACAGCCTTAAACTCAAAAAATTAATTGTCGAAAATAGACCAAAACTCAAAGGGTCTGGGTCAGCTTGCAACGACGATATCCCAAAGGAGCTAAGGGACAAGAGGAATGAAGAACGATTTAAAAAAAAAAGGGGCAGGCAAGAGCTTTCTCCCGAGAATTCTAGTATTCTTACTGCTTCCTCCTCAAACAGAGATTCCAAAAAAAATAAACTATCTGGTTCTGAGGAATAATATGAAATTTTATATTGCGTACCATAGGATCCCAACTTAGAATTTTGAGCTGGAACATACATGGATATAGCAATCTACTCAAAATAGACTCGGATCAAATAGCCTTCCTTCAAGGTTGCTCAATCATTTGTCTACAGGAAACTTGGTGCTGGAAAGAATCTCCTCTTCCTCCATTCTTTTTAAAAGATTATGAGTGCATTTCACAAGCTGCCACCAAGGAGAAGGAACTTGGGAGGGGAAGCGGAGGATTAACCGTATTCGCAGCGAAGCCGCTCAAAGTTGTCCTAATAGACAAGAGCAATCTATGGATTGTCTTAAGCGTAAAACTCAATAAAGATGATTTATTTTTGATTTTTGTATATTTCAAACCTAGTTTAAATAATTCTATGCTTGTTGATAATTTGTTTGATTTAATTGTAGATCTTAAGGAACAACATCAAGCCTCTGATGTGCTTATAATGGGAGACTTTAATGCCAAGTTGGGGATGCAGGATGACCTGTCTGATAAATATGACCTTGAACTGTTCACTTCTACTCGGTTATCTCCGTCTATTTCCACCTCGGATGCCTCTACAGACAAGCGTGGCGAACTCTTAATCTCCTGTATGCATGAGCTCGGCTTCATAAGTTTAAATGGAAGGTCCATAAGCGATTCTCCTGCGAAAACAACCTATATAAGTCCTTCAGGCACAGACAGCATTATTGATTTAGCGTGGGCTCACTTCAGCTCCCTACATCTGATTTTGGACTTCAGTGTTATCGAAACCTTTTCCCACTCAGATCACCTACCTATTGTGCTAAGCATCCCAAACCATTTGGAGCCAAACCAAACTTCTTCTCTGGACCGGGCCCTTAATAGATCTAAGTTTCAATGGAATACCTCCAAGGAACAAGAATTCACTAAACTCCTATACAATCCTATATATTCCATTCCTGACAGTTTAGAATGGGGCAGTTACGCAACTCAATTTATTGAAAAACTTCAACTTATTGCGACTGAATCCGGCATGATTAGGGCTAAGAAGTCTGCCTCCAACCTCGCTAGGTTCCAATTTTCTCCCGAATGTAGGGAAATGAAAGCACGTGTGAATATGCTTTTCAAACAGTACCGTTTGGCTAAGCTAACTTCCTCCAACTTTCGAGTATCCTTTTCCGTTTATAAAAAAGCAAAAAATGAATATAATAAACTACTTGTTGAAATGAAAAAGGAACATCAAGAATTTATTCAAAATACTTTTAGAAACACTAAAAACCCTAAAGAATTTTGGAGAAGCTTAGCCAGATTTAGAACTGTGTCTCCTACTCCTAAAGAGTCCCTAATCCCTATTGAAAGATGGGAACTCCACTTCTCTAGCCTATTTGAAGCTCACATTTCTATCGTATACGAACCTTCCCTTTCTCGTATCGATGCCCTCGACGCTTCCATTTCTTTCAATGAGCTATCCGAGACCCTCAACCACCTTAAATCAGGCAAAGCCCCAGGTGAAGATGGAATTTCAAACGACTTTCTTAAGGCTCTGAGCCCCGCTTGGATCGACTGCCTTCTCCAAGTCTATAATTCCTTCTTAACCTACGAGCGTATCCCTAATTCGTGGTCTGAAGTCAGAACCTTTTTACTATTTAAGAAAGGCGACCCCTTGGATCCCAACAATTACAGAGGAATATCGCTGGTCAATAACGTCCTTAAAGTTTTTACTTCCATTTTAGCTACGCGCCTACAAGATTGGGCTGAAAACCTGAATCTACTCCCAAATGAGCAATTTGGGTTTCGTAAGGGAAGGGGATGTCGAGATGCTATTTTTGTTCTCTCAGCCACCATCCAAATTAACTTGCGGCTTCCCCAATCCAAGGTATATGCTTGCTTCGTCGACTTTCAAAAAGCCTTCGATAGTATTTCCCACGACCTTTTGTGGCAAAAACTTAATCATCTAAGAGTCAGTTCTAAAATTATAAACATAATTAAAGACATCTACTCTAAAGCCAAATTGAGAATTATATGTGGAGACGCCCTTAGTTCTTTAATTGACATTCAACAAGGTGTCCTCCAAGGTGAATCTGCCTCTTCGATTCTTTTCATTCTATTTCTCTTCGATATTAAAAGTTTTTTAGTAGCTAAAGGTTTAAGAGGTCTTAACATAGATAATGTGGTCGAACTATTAAACATTCTTTTCGCTGACGACCTTGTCCTAACCTCCACAACTCCTATTCTACTTCAAAGGGCTCTAAATGCTCTGTCTGAGTATTGTGATCAGAATGGACTCACGATTAACATTAAAAAAACCAAAGCCATGGTGTTCAGAAAGGGAGGTAAACTTAGTAAAAAACTGAAATTTTTTCTTGAGGATCAGGAGATTGAAATCGTTAGTGAATTTTGCTACTTAGGTGTGTTCTTCTCATCATCATCTTTGTTTAGGAAAATGTTAGTTAAAGCTTTGCAAAAATCTTTCGCAGCGAATGCTAGTGCTACTAAAATTATTCAAAACTCCAAAATGAAATCGTGGGACGGAAAGACCCAACTTTTCACCTCCTTAGTCCAAAGCGTACTTCTCTATGGTGCTGAAACTTGGTCACTGAGGTATCTGCCTGAACTGGAAAGAGTTCAGTCCTCCTTTTATAAATCATTATTTAACTGGTCTAGATCGACCCCGCACTACATTGTTCGTCTCGAAGCAAATATCCCACCTTTAGCAAGTTTTGCTCTTAAACGTATCCTTACCTGGACGCTATCTATTTTGCAAATGGCTGATGACTCCTTGCCTAAAATTTGTTTCCTTAGACTCCTTCACCTTCACAACACCAGCCCAAGATCCGACAGTAGATACAATTGGATCTCTCAGCTAGAGGACTGCCTAAGCTTCTATGATATCAAAATTAACGATCTTCAAGCAACCCTTTCTAAATCCCTAATAAATGAATTGGTTCTAAGATACATCGATTCTGTCGAAAAGAACGACTACTCTCGTGCAGCCGACTCTAATTATGCGCCTTTATATCGGGCCATTCGAGCCAATGATTCCGACTCTTCTTACCTGAGAATGGACTCATATTTTACAGCCATTAAAATTGTGAGCCAACTTAGAACATGCGGTTCACATCTTGTCAAGATTTCCCTTCGGGGCATTACCTACCGCTGGAATCAAAATGATATATGCCTATTGTGCAATCAACACGCCTTGGAGTCCCTCTTACACTTCCTAATTGAGTGCCCTCTACTCTCTCCTCTCAGAACAAAACTCATTGAGGCCGGACTCATTAACACTGAACTTCCTGCTCGTATCAATTTCATAAACTTATTATCTAACCTCACGAAGTTCAAACTCACTCATTTAGCTAACTTTATTTCAGCCGCGCTTCGTCTGAGGAGTTTTGCTTTATGTGAATAACTGAGTGAATTCAGCGGAGGAATCATCCTCCCTCCCTTCTTGGCATGAAGTCCAATCTATTAACTTTGCTATGTTATTTCTACCTTTTTTTTTATGATTTGTATGAATTTATCATTTCGATTATAATTTGTAAGGGAAGCTGCCACCCCTGCAGGCCAAGGCAGAAGCAGTACGTTATAAATAATAAAATAAAATAATATAAATGTTCATATCCCCGCCTCCGTACCCTTTCCACCCGACCGATCCCGTCCCTCAAATGAAGGATTCAAAAACTTGCAAGAACAAAGAAGCAGAAGCGCTTTTTCCCTTTTTATTTAAAAAATTTTCCACGTTTTTCCTTTTAAAAAAAAAATTATTTCAAAATGTTTTATTTTCTTTTTTAGCTGATTTAAAATGAGTAAGAAATTTTGTTTGTAAACGAATTTTTTAAGAAAATAAAAATTATAAAGATAGTTTGTGGTAAGTTTAGGCCAAAAAAAAATTAATAATTGAAAATCTAAAGCTCTGGTGCTTTCCCCGGGCGAATCGCCACTGGAGCCCATAAAAGTGAATGTAATAAGGTAACAAAACTTGATTATGCCTAACCTCTAATATCAAAAACTTCGGGTTAGTTTTAAAATCCTTTTTTTTATGATTATTATGTCCCCTGTTTGTTTTAATTAATTGGATTCATGATTATTTTCATTACGCACTACTTTTTCTCTGAGAGAGGTTCTTTTTTAATCGACCTATTATTTCAGTAATTTAGAGATTAAATCTTAAAATTTCCCCATTGTTCGGTTTTCATCCTGATCTTTTCGTAAAAGGGGAGGAGGAGAAAGGCTTTTACAATCTCGTTATTGTCTAATCCGATATAGTTTTCTTCTGCTTTCCCTATAAATAATTTATTATGCTTTCGATTTACGATTTCAATTTAGTTTTCTTTTAAATAAGTTCATTAAAAATTCTTGCAAAAAAAAAAGAAAAACTAGCTGCTAAAAATTGATTTTGTTGTTTATGATTTTTAAAAAACATTGTCTTTGAAATGAAGGTTTTAAAAAAAAAAAGGGGGGGCAGTAAAAAGATAATAAAAATTGTATTTATTTGCTTGCTGAGCGTCAGCAAAATCGTTAAATTTTCGTTTAAATGTAATTTTATGAATTTAACTATCATATTTGAGCTTTATGTCCTTTATATTTAGTTGCAATGACTTATGTTTCCGTTACTTTAGTGTAAGCTGGATTTAAGGGTTGAAAGTCCAAGCCAGATGCTAATTTTGAGTTGGGAGCTCGCCTTAAATAATCGACGCCCTAATGACCGAATTGAGAAAGCAGTTGAAACAAGAGGTGGCTGCTCTTCAGCCTTTAGCCTGCCAGCTAGAAATATTAACGAAATTAGCCACTATTAGAAATAAGCCAAGCATTCTCAACCACAAAGCACAAGAACAAGAAGAAAAAACTTCGAAAAGAAAAACGATTACCATCGAAGACCGCGAAAGAAATCAGTCGGAAAAGAATCTGTATCATTCAAACCAACCCCGGAGGCCTTTAATCTAATTGGTCACCCCTTTCTAAATGAACTTTATTTATTTATTAATGTCTTTAAATAAAAAGTTGTTAAGTAATTAATTGAATCCGCATCATCCCCAAAAGAAACGACACTTTCAAACAAAGTTTTTAATTATTTTCAAAAATGAATAATTCATTTTAAATTTTCCAACAAAATAAAATTTATTAAAAAGATTTTATCTTAAATTCAAAATTATTGTTTTTTTTTTCTTATTTAACGCAGTGGCTTTTTTCCCTCCCATCTCTCTCTTCTTTTTTTTTCTTTTCGAAAAAAAAAAGGGAAAGGGAAGGGAACGGGGGGGAGGGACGCTATTCTATTACGACTTTTAAGATGATTTTCTGTGTTGCGATATTCTAAATAATGGTAAGTTTTATCACATCAAAAACACCTTCCTTGCTCGAAAACGACGTCGGGATATAGAATGAAAAGGAGGAAAAAAAGGGTGCGGGAAAAGGTGAAGAAAAAAAAAAGGATATCAGATGCATCCACGAGACAACCCAAGAAAAGTTAAAATTACTTGGCCAAAAAAAAAAAAATGAGAAAAGTATTTTCTTTTTAATAAGAATTAAACCAATTTATGCTACGCCGCATTTTTTCCCCCAAAAAAATTTTTTCTTAATTTTTTTTTTAAACTCAACCGAAATATGAGAACATTTTTTTCAATCGGAAATAAAACAATCAGAATGGATGATGTTCTGATATACGGCAGTACCATGTAAATCTCGGGGAAACCAATATTATAGAAATCCACTTAGACAGCATTAAATGAAAACCCATAAGTTCACACCAAGTGAAACGAGGGTAGTTATTACATTTTAATAAACCCTTTTTATAGCTTTTGTAAAATGGTATAAGAGCTTTATGGTTGACTTATGACGAAGGAAATTCATGTAATGGTTTAATAAGGAAATTTTTATGTAAAGTGAGGAAATTTAAAGAATGTAATTTTCGTTTATTTTTTTTTTCTCCTCCCTGGAAGAAAAAGCGATACAAGTAAAAAAGGGAAAAGAGATACAACTAAAAGGAGTTATTATTAAACATTAGTGATCGTTTTTGTGGGGCTAACAAACCAAGTTAAGAGAAGCTAATTAGGAAAAGAAAATGGATTTTTGGAGAGAATTGACAGATGTAAATCAGAAAGAACGAAATTTGCTAGAATGTTGAAAATTTATTGCTCAAGCCAAATGTTACTTGAACTTGGTTTCAATTTAACTAAAAACAAAATATGAAATTGCAATCAAAAAAGGATAGTTTTTTAGAAATTCTTCTCGCAGAAATTTTTTGCTTCGAAATGTCTTTTTCAACAAAGTCTTGTTCTATAAATTTCCAGTTCTTCGAAAATATTCTGCTCCAAATCTTCTTCAATGAAATTGGCTCTATAAATTTATTAATGTCTAAACTAATTTTAGCTTAAGCTAAGAATAAAAACATTCTGGGTCATACACACTTATCTTTATTTTTTTAATTTATAATCGAAGCTCGTTTTCTATTTTTGGAACAATTTTTTCCACAAACATTTCTGCTGCGGGGATCAAAATTTTCCTTATTAAAAAAATCCATTAAAAATTTTATTGTCTCGTTTTGTTTGTGAATTTTATATTTTGAAATCGAATAAAACGTCACAATTTTTCAAATTTTCTTGGAAAAACGAGTTTTCCGGGAACATTTAGAGGAAAAAATTTTAGAGAAAACCTTTACAAATATGTGCAACAAAAAAAGCTGGAACTGGATTTTTTTTTTTTTTAAAAGAAATTATAATATGAATTTTTTTCGGATTGGAAAGAATACTTTTTTGGAATTTATATTACTCATCCCAACAACGTTTGAAGCCTTATTATTGCGTCACAGACGTCACCGCCACATGGATTAATCCATGGTTGTCCTCTGATACAAACCTTTACCCAAACAAGCCTCCGTCAACGCGTTACCTCTAACATTAACAGGGGCTTCAAGCAATTTAAGACTATACCATTTGTTCGACAAAAAAATTATACCAAAAGGTTGTTTGACAAGAAAAAATGATGAAAAAATTATCAAAAGTTTTGTTCAACAAGAAGAATTTATCAAAAGATTTGTTCGACAAGAAGAATTTATCAAAAGATTTGTTTGACAAGAAAAACCAAATTATCAAAAGATTTGTTCAACAAGAAGAATTTATCAAAAGATTTGTTCGACGAGAAGAATTTATCAAAAGATTTGTTCGACAAGAAGAAGTTATCAAAAGATTTGTTCGACAAGAAGAAGTTATCAAAAGATTTGTTTGACAAGAAAAACCAAATTATCAAAAGATTTGTTCGACAAGACGAAGTCATTAAAAGATTTGTTTGACAAAAAGAAGTCATCAAAAGATTTGTTCGACAAGAAGTTATCAAAAAACTTGTATGATTATAAAAATTTTAAAGAAATTTGCTCAAAGCCAAAAAATTTGAAATTTGGTTAGACAATTTTTCTATTTCAAAAAAAGTTCCTGAAGAGTTTTTATTTTTCCTCTCAAAAGGTTCTAAATTCCTGAAAATCTGGAAAGGAATCGAATTCGACCACTGTCCATTACCATTCCTTAATTAAGATCATCTCAACAATTAGTCAACAATCCCAAAATCGTACAAACAATTTTCTTGCCATTCATTCTTGTTAAAGCCTACAATTTTTATTCATATGATTTTTCATTAAAGCTTATGAAAAACGTACAACGCTTTCCCCCTGTTTTTCATCCTATATCCCTTCATCCCTTCCCTAAAAAAATAATGTGATATGTTCAAACCGAATTACCCCTTTTTTTCGATATCAGGAAAAAGTATATACTTTCACTCAAATAAGATGAATCAAGGATAGAAAATTCCAGAAAAAAAAAGAGCGAAGTAAATAACATTTTGTATATTTTTAGTTACATAAAAAGAAAAACTTTTGGGAAAAAAGGTCGTTTTGTAAATTTGATGGAAAAGGCGGATTTCATTGAAATTCAACATCAAAGGACTAAACATTTTTCAAAGCTTACAAAAAAAGTGAATTATTTAAAACTCTCGCGTTTTGGAATGAGTTACTTGACACGACTGATACTAATAGTTGTTTTTTTTTTTAGCAAAGCAATATCGCGGCTTTTGAGCTTTTAAAGTATTTTCGTTTGCATGTAAGAGAATTTAAGCAGTTCGAAGATAATTGGGCGTGTCTCTTGAACATCAAAGAAAACTCAGCAATAAATGGAAGTTTGGGGAGTAGGCAGATTTTCTGTAAACAGTCGCAGACCTAGAAATTTTGAATTGCTTCCGACATTTGATAATAAAATCAGAATGAGCAAACAAACAAATACAATACAATCACGATAATTAAATTTTTAACGCCGTATAATTCTTGTATACGTAAGTTATATAATTATGCTGATTATTATCAATTTGTGTTATCGTGCTTGTATACTTTGACATTAAAACTTTTAATAATACATGAGAGGATTTATCCTCTTCCCTCTCTCCAGTTATTTTGAGGCGGGGAAAAGTAGGGGAATTTGAATAGGTTCCTGTTCAAATTTTCCTTCGAGGATTCTAGTTTCTGTGATTTTTTTTGGCTTGGGGTTTTTCGTAAGAATTTTCTGGAAAAAGGAAAAACGGTTCTAATGAAAGAAAATGATTCTTTTAAACTCAAAATTCATCATATTATCAGAATTTTTCACGTTTTTTTGCAATCAATTTAGAACATTTCCCCTTGAAAAAATTAATTCAACAAGAAAAAATTATCAAAAGATTTGTTCAACGAGAAGAAATGATCAAAAGATTTGTTCAACAAGAAGAAATTATCAAAAAATTTGTTCAACAGGAAGAAATTATCAAAAAATTTGTTCAACAAGAAGAAATTATCAAAAAATTTGTTCAACGAGAAGAAATTATCAAAAAATTTGTTCAACAAGAAGAAATTATCAAAAAATTTGTTCAACAAGAAGAAATTATCAAAACATTTGTTCAACAAGAAATTATCAAAAAATTGGTTCAACGAGAAGAAATTATCAAAAGATTTGTTCAACAAGAAGAAATTATCAAAAAATTGGTTCAACGAGAAGAAATTATCAAAAGATTTGTTCTACGAGAAGAAATTATCAAAAGATTTGTTCAACAACAAAAAATTATAAAAAGATTTGTTCAACAAACAAAAAGATATCAAAAAATTTATTCAACAAAAAAATTTCAAAAAACTTTTTCAAAGAAAGGAGAAATTTTAAAGCAAAAACGTTTTGAAAAAAGGCTCACACTCAGCCCAACGTTGATTTCCTTTCCAGGAAAAACAAAACCATCACTAAAAAAATATTGATCTCTAAAGCCAAGATTTGCGTTGTTGAAGGGAGAAACCTTAATAACTTGTTATAACTACAACGTTTGAGTATTTATGAAGGGAGGGTAATTTACATACTAAACGAGTTAAATTGAAAATTATTTCACAACCAGGAAAATCATTTGGAAAAGCCTCATTATTCTCGCATCATTTTTTCAAAGACAAAAAAAAAAGAAATAAAAAATTAGTACGCTAAGAATAAAAAATTGAGAAAGGAGTACTGAGGGGAGGAGATGCATATATACAAGTTGATGGATTGCTGTTTGATAATTTTAATTACAACATCAATACTTTATGATCCAACTAATGATACGTGGTCGTTAGTAAAAACACTAAATAGTGTTCCATATGTTGGTTCACAGGCGAGAGGTCAGCGGTAAAACGGCGTAACCTGTCCTTTTCCGCGGAACACATGTTAATTACAATTACATTACTGACTTATTTCCAGGAGGTTTTTTAACGCACGTAGCTGTTAAGCTGTATTATTTAATGAAGGAAAAGTTACAGGAGAGTTTCAGAATTTTAAATGAGTGTTTTTTGATTAAACGGGATTTTTAGCCATTTTTGCAGCAGAGTTAAATCTGGCAACAAAAAAAAGTTGTCGCCACAAACCGTCTTGAGTTTTAACCATTCTGAAGCTTTAGAAAACTTACAGAGGTTTTGCAGACTGAATTTGGGGCATGCGAGGAGAAGTTAAAGCCCTTGAGGGCGGTCTCGGGCTTACACGAAAAGCTGCACGTCTAGGGCCAAATCTGGGCCTTAGAGGTTACATTGATGTCTTCAAGAGCTCATGCAGCAGTAGGAAGCCCTATAAAGTCACCCAATGTTTTTCAGCTGGCACCAACTTGCCAACCAAGTCGCCATTGCTTACTTTTTGCCTCAACTTCATCCCTTACTCAAAACAAAAACTAAACCCTTAAATAATCTTAAATCAAATTTTTATTCATTGATTCTTTTAAAATATCGCCCCAATTTTTTTCCCCCTCTTCAAAGTTTATACTTCCTCATCGGCAAAATGCCAAATTTTCGCCCAAAAAAAAAATCCCGAGTAATATTTTCCATCTTAATCCGAATAAAATAAAAAAAAAATGGTTTTTTTTCCCCGAACAAGATGAAAAGAAATCATTCTCGAAAAAAGAAATTCGAAATTTGAATTTTCCACTGAACCTTGAAATGAAAATATTTTAAACCGACAATGTAAATAAATTGATATCTGATATTAAACGCGAGAGGGGAACGATATTTTTCTTAGGATTCTTGTAAAATAATATGAAAATTGAAAGAATTTTTATTAGTAAATGATTTTATATATATGTAAGAAATGAGTATTTTGATTTTATGTAAAATTCTTTAAAAAATGTAATATTGGGTTAGAAAAATGAAAATAAAGGATGAATTCGGTCGGAAAAATGATGGATCTGTATTCTACATACTCATTTTCTTTTTTTTTTTTCATGCGTATTTTTTTTTTCCTTTTTAATAATGAGTATACGTCGAGATTGGATGATTTTAAAATTCAGATATCACAAAAAAAATTTTTCCCCGTTTTTTTTCTTATTCACATTTGGTTTTTAAATAGGGATTCGAGTTTTGATGTTTTTAGGTTCAGGTTTGATTTTTTTTTGTTCGGTTGCTTAATGATTTGTAAAGAGTCGGATTGATCGAGGGAAAAGGGAAAGGAATTTTTGAAGAGGAGATAAATAGCAGGATGTAACAGTGATGGGAAGTTTTTCATGAAAAGCCCAGCTCAAATTTGGCAGTTTAAGATACGCTTCAGGAAATGGATATTTTTTTGGCCACGCAAGGCCAGAAGCTGTGGGCAGTTCCATTAACGCAATGACGGCAGAGGATAATCGTGAGTACGGCGCGTGAGCACTGGAGATGGAACCTTATAATACCGAGGTCACGATATCTTCAGCTTTTATTCCAAAAAGAAAAATTTCGTGCTCTTTTTCATCAACCTTACACAAACTCTTCTCTTATGGGCTCATTTTGCCAAAAAAAAAAACCATCCTGTCCCTTCAATTTTAATCTTCCCCTATTTTTCTTTAGAATTTTCACAATTCACGCCGTTACTTTTTTTACAGACATGACAAACCGTCCCAGATAAAGGGTTGTTAATGGACGATAAATTTCAGTAAGGTACATTTACTTTGCAAACTGAAATATCGTTATCAAATATCTCAATGGTTTGTGTAGCTAAACACCATTGTCATCAATAACAGCACAGTGTTGGATTGCAACGAGAGACGTGAAGAGGAGAAGGGGAAAGGGGGTGAAAATCCTAACCAAAATTTTCCCGCATATTAAGAAATAAAAAAATCCCCCCAAAAAAAAGTATTCTTCCTTACTAAAAACTTTTTTTGCGGGTAAAATTTTCTCAGGGTGCCACGATTCTCGACGACCCTGTAGATATCATCCCCGTTCGGTAATGTTGCAAAAATTCATTTCCAAGTCTGTCACTGCCCCAATCCGCCCTTATCGTTATCCAATAACCACCCTCTAATTCAATTTTTTTCACATGGCGTTTTTATCATTTATTTATGACTTTAGAATATTTTTTTATATTAAATGAATTCCCAACGGTGAGTATTTTGGACCATAAATCGATATTCTTTAATTATGTATCCCAGGTCAAACAGATAGGATTCTGTCTACTGTGTTTTTTTTCTGTATTATTTATAGTATTCTAAATAATAGCGTATGTATTTTCGTTTTTTTTTCTCTCCCCACCGAGAAAACAAAAAAAAAAAAACTCCCGTATATCTCACGGGATTATATGATTATTTTACTTTTCTCTCTTATTACACCCGCGATAAAGAATTTTTCAGCAGAAAATTTGGGCCTGAAACGTGAAGAAAAAAATCTAGCAGAAATTTCGCTGCAAGAATGGAGTCTTTATAAGAAACGAAGAAACTAATATAAAAAGAACCAGGAAAAAAAAAAAGAAAAAAGAAAATAGAAAAAGTTGTATAAAAAAAGATATTAAAAAATCTGAAGAGGGAAAAAAAAAGTTTTTGTTATTATATGACTTAGTTAGGGAACGGGGGAAGGGGGGTTTTTTTTAGGAGAGATGGGTGGAAGGAAACGGTTGTTGTACAGAGTCATTTAGGTCAAACGAGTAAAGTTTTCCCAAGTTTAAAAAAACAATAATCACCCAGTAATTACCATTTAATTTATTTATTTTTTATTTTGTTTTATTGTCAAGAGCTGAGATTTATTTTTTTGTTTTACGATTGAATTCATTTTGAGAATGGTTTTAGGGCTAAGTATAAAATTCTTCCGCTGCCACCAAAAAATTTTAAATGTATGAAATTAAGAAAATAAGGCCTAAAATTTAAAATGATTGAAGTTAGAACCAAGAATCATCATTAGGCAAACCATTCTAGTTCGAGGAGCAAAGATTTTGGCATTTAGCAGGGAGGGGGGTTGGAGACTTGGTTGATTTGCTCAAACAGAAAAAAGTGGCAAAAAAAACATCACTGCTCAAGTATGAAACATTTTAATCACAAACATAACTGATTCAATATCCGATTTCGTTAGTTTAAAAATCACGTCATTTTGAAACGAGATTCTGAATATATGTCAGTCTAAACATTCCGAATCCCAATTTATTATAAGAAATGTAAACCCCTATTCGATTTCAAATCAAATCAACATCCCCCCTCTTTTATTCAAACTTTTCCTTCTTTCGAAAAAGAGAAGAAGAAAAAAAATTCAAAAAGAAGAAGAAGAAAAAAAGAAAGTTTCGGCATAACTTTGTTTTGTAATTCTTGCAAAAAAACTTTCCTTGTTTGGGAAAGAAGAGTCTACGAAACAATTAAAAGTAATTTATTGTGGTTCTTTTTAATTTAAAATCACTGTAAATTATAGACTTTTTAAAATATTTAAAAGAATGTTAATTTTTTTAATTTCCGACTTTTCCTTTGTTTTGAAGATTATTTAATTGTAATCAAACTTTTTTTTTCCTTTTTAATGATGATAATGATGACGATCGTGATTTTTTCCTGTGTTAAAAAGGGATTTTCCGAATGGATTTAAATGAATATTGGAATCATATCTCATATCTATTCTAGAATCAAGTTCCAGAATTAATTTTGAGCCAGAATCAAATTCTAGAAATAATTTTGAACCGCAAATAAAATTCTTAAGAAATTTTCAATTGAGAGAAATCATTTTAGAAAAATTTCTGAGATAGAATCAAATCCTAGAAACATTTTTGAGCCAGAAGAAATTCTAGAATCAAGTTCTAGAATTAATTTTGAGCTAGAACCAAATTCTATGAATAAGGTAAAACACCCAGTGATTGACCAAGCACCAGTGACTGACCGGCCACAAGCTAAACATGTTATCCATATAAGGTAAACATGTTTAGCTTATGGCCTGATCAGTGACTGGTGCTTGGTCAATAACTGGGGGTTTTACCTTAATTTTGAACCACAATTAAAATTCCAAAGAAATTCTGGAGTCAGAGAAAACATTCTTGAAAAACTATTGAGTCAAAAAAAAAAAAAAAATTAGAAACTGAGCTAGAAAAATTATTCTAGGAAGATTTTTGAGCCAGGATCAAATCGTAGATACATTTTTGAACTATAAACGATTTCTAGAAAAATTTCTGAGCCAAAGAAAGAATTTTAAGAGAATTTTTGAGACCGTAGAAATGGCTGATTTCAATTTTTCCTACAAAACCAAAAAATCCTGTAAAAAAATTACACTGCTAAAAAATCTCAATCGAATGACCTGCAAACGTCAATCTCCATTCAAAACCGAAAAAAAATTCTTTAAATCCTCGTCTAAGACTGATTAATAAAAACCATGGATTAGAATCCACAAAGACAGTGTAGTAGGAGTTGGGAGACAGAGATAAGGGGATAGATGAGAGGAGTAAAAAAAAATGGGGGTAGGGGGAAAAGCACGGTGTTATAAACCATTTTAAATATTCCTCTATGCAAATACAGGTGATCCCCATCCCTAAATATAAAAAAAAAACCCAGCTCAAAAAATGAATAATAAAAAATGTTAACCCAACCCCCTTATGAATTTTTTCGAGATTGGTATTTTCCCCCTAAAATATTATATCTTTCTTGTAAGCTAAATATATTCCCCTTGGCTTTTCTAATATGTCTAATAAAAATGTATAAGCTTCATTTTTGAATACATACCGCAATATGTAAAAATATTTCATTTTTTTTTTTTCTGTTTAAGACTTAGGAATTTTTACAATTTTTATTCCTGATTTTTTTTTATTACATAATTTTTTCCCCCAAAATTTATAGAGATGCTTTTTAAATCGTTGTTTTCCTTTAGTTTCCCCAGCGGTCGGCCGGTCGTCTAATGTCTTTTTGTTATTTATCGTTCAAATTGTCCAGATGCGGCTTACTTTTTTTTTTTTCGTTCATTATTAATGAACTAAGAGATTGTGGAAATTATAAAAATGAGCCTTTTCGATTTTGGTCTCAAGAATAGAAAAAAAGGACTAAAAGGATAAAATAAAATAAGTTTTGAAGAAAAATTTTTCTTCAAAACGACAAAATTTTTCTTGTTGAACAAAACTTTTGACAGTTTTTTCTAGTCAAACAACTCTTCAACAGTTTTTTCTAGTCGAACAACTCTTCAACAGTTTTTTCTAGTCGAACAACTCTTCAACAGTTTTTTCTAGTCGAACAACTCTTCAACAGTTTTTTCTAGTCGAACAACTCTTCAACAGTTTTTTCTAGTCCAACAACTCTTCAACAGTTTTTTCTAGTCGAACAACTCTTCAACAGTTTTTTCTAGTCGAACAACTCTTTAACATTTTTTTCTAGTCGAACAACTCTTTAACATTTTTTTCTAGTCGAACAACTCTTCAACAGTTTTTTCTAGTCGAACAACTCTTCAACAGTTTTTTCAAGTCGAACAACTCTTTAACAGTTTTTTCTAGTCGAACAACTCTTCAACAGTTTTTTCTAGTCCAACAACTCTTCAACAGTTTTTTCTAGTCCAACAACTCTTCAACAGTTTTTTCTAGTCCAACAACTCTTCAACAGTTTTTTCTAGTCCAACAACTCTTCAACAGTTTTTTCTAGTCCAACAACTCTTCAACAGTTTTTTCTAGTTGAACAACTCTTCAACAGTTTTTTCTAGCCGAACAACTTTTCAACAGTTTTTTCTAGTCGAACAAATCTTAAAACAGTTTTTTCTAGTTGAACAACTCTACAACAGTTTTCTCTCGTCAAACAACTCTTTAACAGTTTTTTCCAGTCGAACAACTCTTCAACAGTTTTTTCTAGTCGAACAACTCTTCAACAGTTTTTTCTAGTGGGACAGATCTTTTGATAATTTTTTCCAGTCAAACAAATCTTATAAAATAAATTTCTCTTGTCAAATCCCTTTTTACAAGAAAAAATACTCAAAAAAAATTCGATTAAAAATATTTTAAGCCTAAAAAACACATACTAGGGCTTGAGACTTCCTGACAACGACCCTGCCTCTATCATTTTTTCCTCTTATTCTTTAAAAAGGAAAAAAAAATATATAAATCAATCTTTTTCAATTGCGAAAAAGAGTAGTAGGCCTATTGACACTTTTGAAATGCAATTTTCAAATCGAACAAAATTAGACTTTTTCTTGAGTTTTTCTTTTTATTTGAAAAAGAAAAACTTGGATATGCATTGAGAGACTTTCATAATAAGCAAAAAAACCATTTTACAAGGAAAGGGAGCACCCAGTAGTAGTGTTGGGAACTACACTTTTCCCTCTTCTTTTTTTTTTCTTGCTTTTTCTTCAATACTATAATATATTTATTGTATGTTTATATCCTCCATCTGTGAGATTAGTTTTTTGAGAGTTTTCCTTTAAGGACAATGAAATGAAAACTGTAAGAGCCGGTTTTGTTTTCTTTTCGCATGCAGTTTCATCATTTTTCTATTCAGTTTAATAATATTTTGTTTGTTTTCTTGCCCTTGTTTATTTTAGTTTTTCTTTTTCCTTCTGCGGGTAAATCAGTTACTTGTTATTCAAAAAAAATTTTCAAGAATTTTGGAATTTCTTTTAACCTCGTCAAAAACGGAAAAAATGTCAACTTCCCAACCCCGTTAAAACCGCCGCTATTTATCCTGACCACAAGGAAAACACCAAAACCCAAACACAAAAAAGTTCATTTACAATGAAAAAATATAAATATAAAAAAAAAAAACTAAATAAATAAAAATTACTTCAAATCTTTTTTTAATATTTCAAATTTAATTTTTTATGTTCTGCATATGAATATAAATTTTTTAATAATATTGTATATTAAAAAGGTTTAGCCTTCGAACCTCTTTTGTGTATATTTCCTTTTGTTTGGTACCCGTAAACTAAACAATGGGCGTTTATATGGAATAATTGAGAGGTTGACGTGGAAAAAAGGAATAATAAAACGACCCGGCGATAATGCAAAAAAAAAAAATATACAACAGTAAATATATACCTGGTTGCGTCATCTATAAGCTGCTGGATTTAAAAAAAAAAATAAAACCGTGCTGGATTGATTTTTTAATTTTTATAAAATTCGCAACTATTGTGTAGTCTCGGACGAATCCGTTTACTTAAAATGTAAATAATTTTTTTGGGGCTACAGCACGTGGCATAACCCCTTTTTCCCTGCATATTTAAAAAGTGGAAAAAAAAGGGGTTGGTAAATAAAAATAGGATCATATTTTAATGTTTTGCATAAATTAATATTAACGATATGTCAATCCTTATTGCATTAAAAAAAAATATCTTTATTAAAACCGATTTCAACAAATTAACTATGGTTTCGGTCCATTGACGATGAATTGTACACTATGCGGTTTGAAAATTACAATATTTTCAAAGTCGAAAACCAGGGTCGGTGTTTGATTTTCGACGGGTTACTGCTTTTATTTTTTAAAATCTAAACCTGAAGCCGAACTTAAAGCAATTGACTACTCAAGGTAGAGTTCTGCATCGGATTGGAAATTTAGGCCCAAACCCGAAACCTAGAAGAAAGTTGAAGCCCGAATCCGACCCAAACCCGAAACCCAGAAGGAAATTTAAGCCCGAACCCGAACTGAACCCGAATGGTCCGGGCAAAAATTCGGGTTCAAACACAAACCGAAAACCCGAAATTTCAGGTTTCCCCTCTATGCAGCCATTTTAATCCGATGACTAATTTCGTGCTCAGTGGATTTAATAGCTGCATAGAAAACTTTAGGCCCGAGCCCGACCCAAGCCCGACTCTGAATTAAAATTCAAACCTGAACCCGACCCGAACCCGATCCAAAATCCGAGCCCGACCTGATGCAGGACTCTAACTCGAGGTAGAGTCCTGCATCGGGTGCATCGGGTTGGAAATTTAGGTCCGAACCCGGACCCGGACCCGAAACTCAGAAAGAGATTTAAGCCCGAAGCCGACTCAAACTTGACAACGGTATGCTCGAACTGACCCAAACCCGAATAATTCGGGCCGAAATTAGGGCTCAAGCCCGAACTGAAAACCCGAAATTTCAAATTTTAAAAAAAATGGATAACATTGAAAATGTTATTAATGAATATTGGGTTTCAACAGCTCATAGAAAACTTTAAGTAAAGCAAGAATTCTTTTTAAAAAAAGAAGGGAAAGCTTGAAAATTTTAGGCCCTAACCCGACGCCGAATTAAAATTGAGGCCCGAACCCGACCCAAACCCCAGGCTGTGAAAAAATTCAAACCCGAGCCCGACCTGATGAAGGACTTTGACTCAAGGTAGAGTCCTGCATCGGGCTGGAAATTTAGGCCCGAACCCGACCCGATTTCAGATTTAAGACCCGGACTCAAAACCCAGAAGGAAAAATAAGCCCAAAGCCGACTCAAACTTGACAATTGCATGCCCGAACTGACCCAAACCCGAATAATTCGGGCCGAAATTAGGGTTCAAGCCCAAACTGAAAACCCGAAATTTCAAATTTAAAAAAAATTGGACAACATTGAAAGTTTTATTAATGGTCATTGGATTTCAACAGCTCATAAAAAACTTTAAGTAAAGCAAGAATTCCTTTTAAAAAAAGAATTTCCTCATAAAGCTTGAAAATTTTAGGTTTTAACCCGACGCCGAATTAAAATTGAGGTCCGAACCCGACCCAAACCCCAGGCTGTGCCAAAATTCAAGCCCGAACCCGATTTAAAACCCGAGCCTGAACCAGCAGGACTCTAACTCAAGGATCGTCTGAAGAGCAATTGTCGCTGCTAATTTTAAAAATTGCAGCCATAGTGTTTAGTGTCTCTAAAGAAGCGTGGCCATTGTTAAGTTCTATCCATGGCCTCTTGACGACTCTAGATCCAAATATGTCACAGGCTGTGCGAACATGGCCCCTGTGAACGCCCCTGCTCAAAAGGGAGGCGAAAAATTCCACAACTCGTGGTCACACCCGTATTTCTGGTTCGGTGACCCGTTTCGGCCTTAAACAGTGGCAACATCTCACGTCTCAACATCGTTTTCCATCTAATTACATTTGATCGGACCCGAAACGGTTCAGTGGATTTAATAATCTTAGAAAATAAGTATAAAGCGACTAACAAACGATTGCCTCAGTCTAACATTAAACAAGCATCCGCAAAACTTATTAATCCGACAGTGTATATACCACACGAGATGACTCAATTGAATATGACAACAGCGGGGTTGCTAGATAAGGGTGTGTGCGCCGATTAAAATCGGCCACACGATCCCACTTGTAAAACAGCATGACACCTTTACAACCCCTGGCTGATCCCGTTTTTTCTTTTTTTTTAAAAATCTCCTTCTCTTTCCTCTGGAGATTCTTCTAATTATCCTTTGATATACGACTCAACATTGCGTACAGAAACTATTTTTTTCATCTGCGGGTGGCCCAGAAGAAAGATTTACAAGAGTTTACACTTTTCGCAGTTTTACTTTTTCAATCGGGAAAATGGGTTGGAAATGAAAAGAGTGAAATGTATTCAAGCGTTAAGGGGGGATATTTTTTTTTCTATTTCTAAAAAGCAACTGGTTATTGTTCGTAACGAGAGTAATTTCTAGAACAGCGTTACGACTTTAGTATTCAAATTGGATAGCTGACAATTTAATTAATGCAAGCAGGAAACCCCATTCGCTAACTTTTTAGATTTTTCTCAGAATTAGAAGACCAGTAAATATTTTTCTTAAGAGGCCAAAAGCATTTTCTTGATTTTATTCATTATAAAAAATTTTTATCAATATTTCCCCAAGCTTTAAAAAATTTTATTTTCTTCAATCTTTTTGTGGAAAAAAATTAATTGGGGATGAAAATTTTTTTTTGTAACATTTGCTCAAAATTCACTAAAGTAAAAAAAATTCTCTTCGCAAAAAATCATGAAACAAGAAAAAATTCCAGTAAATTTTTTTGATACAGAGACTTGACAAGAAAAAGTTCTTCCTTAAGAAATTTTTTTACTGACAAACTGTTATCTCTTCAGAATCTTTTGCAGAGAAAATTCTCCCATGGTTTTTTCTTGTCTAACCAGTTTTCTCTTTAATCTTTGCTGTCAAACAGATTTCACATCATTTTTCGTTGTTGAACAGATTTCAGCATCATTTTTGTGATCGAACAGATTTTGCTATCACTCCTTGTTGTCAAACAGATTTTGCCATCACTCCTTGTTGTCGAACAGATTTTGCCATCACTCCTTGTTGTCGAACAGATTTTGCCATCACTCCTTGTTGTCGAACAGATTTTATAATTCCTTGTCGTATTTTTGATAACATTCCATCTTCATTTTTTGTTGTCAAAAAGGTTTCATCTTCATTTTTTGTTGTCAAAGAGGTCTTATCATCATTCCTTGTTGTCGAACAGATTTTATCAACATTTTTTATTTTTAAAAACATTCTATCACCAATTTTTGTTGTCGAACAGATCTCATCACCAATTTTTGTTGTCGAACAGATCTCATCACCAATTTTTGTTGTCGAACAGATCTCATCACCAATTTTTGTTGTCGAAAAGATCTCATCACCAATTTTTGTGGTCGAACAGATCTCTTCACAAATTTTTCTTGATGTACAGATTTCCTTGAGGGCAAATATAAAAGATTTTCCAAAACATTCTTGACCACAAAAATCTTCTAAGAATTCTTGAAATAGGAAACTTGTTCCCAAAAATTAAAAAATTAACACATAAAATTGGTTTAATTTTTTTTAAAAGGGACCTTCAAAATAGCTCAAGATAAAGAACTTTCAGGGAAATAGAAATTACATTCAATTTCTTTAACAGTAACAGCCTAAAAAATCAAAACTGCATGTGCAATATGAACTCGAGGCCATGCAACTTGTTTCCTGGACAAATTAATATTTGGACCCAAGTTCAGTCTTCGACATTAAAACTTCAGTTTCTTCAAAAACTCGGCCACCCAACATTTCAGGTCACACTTGCCATTCCTACAAACCCATCCTCCCACTTTCACTATTAAAAAACTGTCATAAAATACCCAAAACTTAATTCCAGTATTTACACCTAATTACAAATAAATAAGAAAACAAAGCCATATTCTTAAATAATAATACAGTTCCGGTAATTACAGGGTGAGAAAAAAAATGCGTGTAAAAAAACGATATAAGTTAATAAAAAATTTAACACGCGCCCGTTTAGAAACTTGCATGGCGTGAAATATTTTTCCTTCGTCATAGGATTTGTTGATATCACATGATCGGACGAAAAAACTGGGGGTTGACGATGTGTCATGCAATTTTCATTTTTAAAACATAATAACCCGGTTGAAAATTGATGCTTTCAGCAATATCGCATGATTAACTAATTTATCAACGAGAAAAAAATTTTTTTAAAGATAATCCACCAAAATTTTCCTGAATAAAATATTAAATTCGAAGTTTCACTAACAAGATGATATAATAGACTATAAATTTTAAAGGAAATATATTGGTCTGGCTTGAACAAAATGAAATCCTTGCTTATTTTGCCTGTACTTGACATGAATTGATGTATTTCATTTTAAAAAATTGGAAATTTTCTATTGATAACGACTTAAGTTTTTTTTTTAACCCGATATTTTGATTTATTCATATATGAGATTTTTCCTTTTAATTTCTATATTTTTATTTATTCTTTTTTTTTTATATAATATTTTTGTGTAATATGAATTTGGAATGGTTCACTTCACTTTTCCTGTTTTTCATTTTAATATTGAATCCTTTTTTTTCTCTCCAGTCCCTCCTTCCTTTTCTCTCACTCTTTTTTTTTATTCTCTCTTTCTCTCTCTCCATTTTGACGTTTTCATCCTCGTAAATCACTGATGTACTAAACTAATTTTTTTTTTCGAAACTTGGGATTTTTTTTTCATAGAATGTTTCCAAAAGAAAAAAAAGAATTTAATAGGGAAAACGTTCGAAAATAATAAAACATGAATAATAAAATGAGATAATCAAACGGGTATAAGTTGATACGTGAAGAGAGAATTATATTTAAAGTGTCTTTGCACATTGTTTGTTTTTTGTCGTTTTCAAAAAGCTATTGTGAACGTGTCATTGCGAAGGGCTATTGTTTAGATGGAAAAGGCTCTTCCCCCTTTTTTTTTTGCTGTTGAGTATCGCGTTATTTTTCTCCTCGACAGGAACGATGCCAAAAGGATCAGGGAAACAGATCTATAACCCCATCTTGAAATATTTTCTTAGCCTCTGGAATTTTTTTTAGAAACTAAAAAGAATCGCCTTATCAGTGAAACTTACTTAAAAATTTTTTATAGAAAAGAGAAAATATGAAATAAAATTTAGTAACTCCAAGAGGCCTTACTTATGTTACTTTGAAAACCGATATCGTCCAATATAAAATTCAGCAAACATACTCACATTTTATACAACGCACTTAAAAATAATATATCGTGACACTTACGTACGTTGAATTGCAAAAAAGGGTTTTCAATACAGCTTCAAAAAATATTTTTTTCCCTTAAAACATTTATTCTATTTTTATTTACTAAGAGATTGTGTTATTCTCTTCATCATGTCTGTTGATAGCTCAACTACGCCTAGAGTTACTATGACACAAAATAACTAAGCAAGCAGAAAGCCTAAAATAGCCTTCGACACCTTTCAGATATTTAGTCTAAATTTCATTCAAGCCTCGTTTGTATTCACATCTTGCCTTGATTTGTAACACTAGCCCATTAGCTAAAAAAAATTTACAAAAATTCCTGAACATGTCTATGAACACTACTGTGTGTTAAGAAACCGTTCACACACTAAATCAAGGTTCACTTGGCTCTCTACCTATCTTAACCTCATCATCAAAGCTAAGCTTTATTCGAATCTTCTCTGTCCCTTTTAAGTGATGTCATAATATCTAAATGCCACCTAACCAAATCAGGTTAAGTAATCACAGCCATTTCATCAAAATGTAGCTTCCTATTTAAATACACTCACAATATCATTTTAATCACGTCACACAATTTATGTCTTGGACCTAAAGAAAGCTGCTTGCAGGTGTAAACATTCCTACTAATCAGTCTGAAACAATTATATTCACTATTCCTCGTTCAGAAATCCCATATAAATTTCACGTTTTTAATAATTCTCTCATCAAAGCACGATTCATCCCTCAACTCAAAATTTCTGACAAGAATTTTAATAACAAGCAAACCAACAGGATTACCATGATGCACTATCAGCTTTAAGCCTGATGCTCTGTCATTAATTTGTTAATCAAATGATTTACCAGCTAATGCAATTTAAGTTTGTGCTATAATATTATTTTTAAATTCCCAGATCCCAATACCAATAACTTATAATGATGAAACTTTGTATTGTTGTTATAAGCGATTAGCTTCAAAGCCGCAAGCTATTTCCCAAACATTCTCAACCTTCTTATTTAATAACAATTAACGATAATTCAACAATCAGTACCAAAATAACAGACACTGTCCTCTTCTCAAATGCTTCTAATAGCTCACTGGAAAACATTATAAAATGAGAAACACATTTCCAGAAAACAACAATCCAACTGAAAAAAAAAAAAAAGTCATTTCGATACTCAAAAAAAAAATAATCTTAAACCTCCACTAACACCTTCTTATACAACTCATGGTTATTAATAATCAAAAACAAACGGAAATGCATTGCATTTGATAGGTTATGTTGTGTTTCACATTTACATTGACACTTCATAACCCTACAACCAGGTTAGGTTAGACTCATTTTCACTACAAAGCAAACCGAAAATGAAAAGTGCGGGTAGATTGACTTACCCGATAAAATAACGAAGGCTGCTGAAAGTCTCGATAACAAGGCACTAAAACCCGAAAGAAATAATCGCACACATACAACACAAATTAAAAAAATTCACGGTTTACAATGTTATGATGCCATTAACGACTTGGCAACCAACTGAAGTGCGTTCAGAAACTTAACAGCTCGATAAAATATTAAGCGGTGATTATTACGGTGATTTAAGTAATTAATCATTAAAAATGAATATTTCTGTTAATTTTTAAACAATCATAAACAAAAAACCTTAATATTGAGTTCTGATGAGGAAATAATGTCACTCGAAGGGAAAAAAATGATAATTGCGAATGAAAACGTAATGGCGGTAAAAACGAACAATGGCGCTGCCATCTACAGAACTAACGTTGAACTTGTAATAATGTTAGTTTTATTTCGAGTCTGTAGATGGCATGATGGTTCTTTTTAACACAATGTGAGTGGCTTCTTGAAATTTTATGTAATATTTAAAAATTAATTTTCTTTTTCCAGTTCCAGGGAATGTTGATGTGGTTAAAAGTAAAATATTTGAAGTTAAAATAGAATTCATTTTAACAACTGAAGTGGTTTAATAAAACATAACCTTATCTGATCACGTTAAAATTTTGACAACAAGATAAAAAGAAAAATCAAAGTTGGCTTGGCAGAGAAAACATTTTATGGGGGAAGTATTTTTGATTGTTAGACGATTTTTATTCAAGAAGTCAGATCAAAGAACGTAAAGTGTTAGCCGATTTAAAGAGGAGGAGAAATTCTATTGACTTCTCACAGTGTTTTGCATAAACTGTCACTATTCAAAGCTAAAATGCGTGCAAAGTATCAATTTTATCCATGTGTCTACCTAAATCAGCTGAGTTAGAGTATTGTCAAGCATTCTTGTAACAGGAAAAGGTTATAAGCTTTAAAATGGAAGAAAATTCGTGTAGTCAGACCTTCAGGAGAAAATGAGAGGGGTCCAGTCGACATTAGAATGGTTTTAACAACACAAAAATGCTCTAACACAGACCTAACCATAGCACATCTATCTGAAGGGGCAGCAGTTATAAAAATTATGTATTGCCAGTATAAGCCACAAGTCTACACATTATTCAGTCAATCGGGCAATACGTGGGCCGGAGAGAAGAGCTATCAAAGGCCTTGGATTACCTTTCTTGAAGGCTTTAAAAGACCCAAAATTGGCAAGTAAAAAAATAAAAATAATGATCTTACCTTCCGTCATTCATCCGAGCTTTGAGGCCATCATATCATTTGATCTCATGCTCACTGCTTTCTCAGTCCTTCAGCAAATTACTTTCTTCGTACGACGCCAAAATAAGAAAGATTATATCTGTAACAAAACAAAATGGCGTTAGCTTATGTGTAAAATGTTCTTTTTAATATTATGGCCTAGAGAGACTATAATCAGAGACTCGCCAACTTCCGCCATGTTTATTTTCTGATTGTTTGGGTTCCCTCTTTCTTCTATTTCATTGATTTGGTTCCCAAGTGACCTGCCCAGTTGGCAACTCTGATTATAGTCTCTCTATTACAATTTAATAAAGTTAAATAAGTGAATTGCATACTGCAGCTCTGTAGGCAGAAATTTGGGCTGAAAAAATTCTTAGGAGACAGAATAAGACAGTCTAGCGAACAGATAATGTCAATGAGTACAGCTAAAACTATTTTCCCCCCTCAAAAAAGCCGGCCTGGCAATGGGGCCGGCAAAATTCTTGAGTTAAGCCAATAAGAGTTTGTAATCAATTCACAGTCGATGCTCTTACAAAATAGATAAATCATTTTCCAAAGAAAAAGTAGGAGCACGTGAAATTAAACATTTGCGACTCCTTCTGCTAGGAGTTCTAAGAAAACCTTTCTAAGCTAAAATAAACAAAAGATATTCGGCGTTCTTGGAATTCCTAGCAAATGGAAGTTACAACTATTTAACTTTCACGAAGACAGAATTACTGATTGGTTTTTCTTCCACTCAAAATCTAATCTGATGAGTAAAACTGCTTGACAACCTTAATGAGAAATTCTGGCGCTAAAAATTTGCTGCGTGCTGCAGCCTGCCGTACAACATAAACACCGCGACTCCTTACTTTCCCTCCGACAGATGGTGTTTACATAACCAACAAAGAATTTCCACCTTTTTACTGAAAATATCCAGAGCGAAAATTCCTTTCATCAATTTTCCTAATAAATCCTTCTTAAAATATTAACACATCAGAAAAAAGAAAAAAGAATAAAACGTGTTCTCAGTATTAACAAATAATTTAAAGTTTCTCAATAATCTATTACTTTATCAGCAAACTTTTAAATAGGTCATTGAATAAGCAAGTCATTATTTGAAGTAAAAAGATGACCATTTTTTAATGGAAAATGGTCATTAATGATAGATGACGAACATACAATACTACGACGGAACGCCCACCGCTACGCGTTCTACGTAAAAGGATCGATAGGTAAAGGTGTGACGTCACGAATTCCGTGACGTGGAGGCGGTGATCCTACGTCACCCACTAAAGAAAATGATGACGATTTTCATTCTGCCATTTTCATCATTTTTCATTAATTCGTTAAGTTCTTTGGAATCGTTTTCTTCGACTTCGCCACTTGAATGATTCGATTAGAGAAGGATCCGATCAATGTCGATTTTGAAATGTTTTCAAGCGAACGGGTGGGGAATTGTTTGAGATCGTTAACCCCGTACCCGTTGGGGATTTCGTCGAGATTGACTTTTAAGTTTTTTTTTCCTTCCGGAATCGTTTTTTTTTTTTTTCGGAAATAAGGGTCACGACGTTTTAATTAGGATTAATTATTTGATTCCCTATTTAATTTTTTTTAAAAGAGAAAGTGATCGCGATTTCAGGGACGGTGCCAGAAAAATTCTGAAGGCCGAATTGGTTTGTGGGTAATTAAGAAGCTGAAAACCAGACTATAAAAAAAAAGAAGACATTACGCGAAATCTAGCAATTAATGAGCAGGTCGTGCTACCAAAGAAACTGGATACCGCCGCATGAAAACAAGAAAAGACAACTTGCCCAAGAAGCTACGACTCAGTGATTAAAAAAAGACAAAAGTTGAGGAACACCTGCGTCTAAGAGTGATGGAGGTAACTAAAAAAAGAAGAATGGAACTGAAAAATAGGCACCTGGCAGCAGCGGAAGCCTCTAAGTGAAGTTAATGGCCGGAACATACGGCTCAAACAAAGACCAGAAGAGAAAAAGAAGAGCTGCTGCAAGAAACTCCTTTTATCCGATCATGGACAAATGAAATATCAAATACAAGAGCCAGGAAAGGAACTTGAGGGTAGCAGAATCCTCTACCAGAAGCTAGCCAATGGTGGTGATGGCGTAAGGCCCAAAGAACAAGAAAAGACCCTGGTCAAATGAGACATGCCCGATTTAACAGACGTTACTGAATATTAGAATGTAAATCTAAACAAGTAAGACCAAGAACAAGAACAGGCTTACTTAGGTTAAAAGAAGACACAACTACCGCCAGTCAGGAATTTCTGGCTTTCGTCGTCCAACTTGGCAATTTACCTTGAATTTTTTATATCCATTATTTAAATGCCAGCTCTACGGCTGATAGTAGCGATCATTATGGCGATTTTGAGTTTAGAGGCCACTGATCGAAGGAAAAACATCACTATTTTAATACTTTTTTCTCTAAATCCGTTCTGCGCGTCTGAGACTGGCCATCATCATAGCTTTGCGCACTTTGGATGCAGTCACCTGAAACAAGAATACAAAGTCTAAACCAATCCACTTCTGAGTCATAAGATTTTCTTTCTGTCTGGTTCCCACCGATAATCTTACCTACATTCAAGAGCTGGGATTTTTCCTAGCTTAGCACATAGCCGAGATACTGGACCTTCTGCCGCGAATCTTATAGTCTCAATGTCTTCATCAGCAGCTGCAGAAAGGCGCTACTTATCTTAATCTTCTGCCTTAACTTTATAAAACACCTCCATCTTCAAGCTCATGCGATTCAAGATTTCCTCATTGCTTTCAGTCCAAGAAATCCGCAACATACGACAGCTCAATTCTTAAAGCCTCCACCTGGAAAAATAAAAAAAAAATTACTTTCAAACTCCTTCGACTTCTCTTTGAATGACAACGAAACCATCAAAAAAACAAAATAAAGCAATTTCACTTCTCCGAAAAAAAAAAAAAAATGTCATCTCTCCAAACGTTCAAACATATCTGTCAAAAATCCAAATAAAATGGCCTCAAGACCAGGAACGATCAAGAGATATCGATTCAAAAATACGGATAGGGAAAAAAAAAATAGTTTTTTCGCAGAAGGAGATGGGAGGAAAAGAAAAATGACTGCTATCATTTGCTTAAATTCTTCGAATTTATTATTCGTATGAGAAGAGAAAACGCCTGAGCTATGGGATAAGTGAGGGACGACATGAAAAATAAGATAAGTTAAATTGAAGGGAAAAAAAATATCCACTCGGAAAATGTCATTAGATTTATTCGATTCCAAAAAAAAAAAAAAAAAAAGAAAGCGGATTGATTCATTGATTTTCCGTTCGATTAATTTCTTCCCCTTTGATTATGATTGAGCAAGGCTTAACAATGATTATATGAAAAGGCAATTTAGTGTAGGTGTTGTGAAATTAACTGATAATTTTCCATGTGAATGTGTAAATTTGTCGGAATTGGAAGAGATTAGGGGATGTGCGAGGGCGTGCGTAGGTGTGCGTAGAATGTAATTCAAATCGCGGTTCATGCTTCAGCGTTTCAGGTCTTCAATTATTCTTCAGCCTTTTCTCATCCGAGGAGTTTTTCGCCTGAAGACATTTGAAGGTTTACTGAGGAGCTGCTGACGGCAAGCCGACTTTAGTGGGAGGGGCATTTAGCACGTTCACACACATCACGAAAACTGATCCTGCATAGACGCTCTGAAAGTCCAAGGCTTCAGAGAATACTTGGGAAGACATCGAATCCAGAAATGAGGGTCAGTAACGTAGGAAGGAGTACCAGACTGGTGAGCTAGTTGCCAAGTCAAAGCCGTCGGGAAGAGAATCTGTGATGCGGATCTTGGAGATCTGCCTTGGAACCTGCTAGTAGCTTGTTTTTCGCCATCAGTAATCTTCCACCTCATCCACGTTCCTGTGCCATTCTTTCCTTCTACATCTCCGTTTTAGTCTTCAGTTGAAAAATCTAAACATGATTCATAATTCTGGGTTTCATCTCTTCCAAGTATTTTAAACATAATCAACGATCCCAAGTATTTTCAATTCAACTCACGATCTCTTAAAGAAAATCCGCAACGCGCTATTTCACTTTAAGATAAAAATAAACAGCCTACAAATCCAAAACCGTATAAACTCACTCGAATAAATCCTTTTCAAGACTTTGAAACCTGACGTTTTAAACACACCCGCTGACAAAGAAAACAACAGGAAAAGGGACGTTAAATCCAAGTAAACATTTTTTTTTAAACACCAATTACGAACGGTGATTTAAGGGTTTCGTTTTTCCTTCGACCTTATTTTCCCTAAGATTTCGATAAACTCCCAAGCGTCAATGTTCGCAGTCCCCTATATCACTATGCTAATAAAAAGGAATAATCCTTCTGATTATGTTTTAGTTTTCGAGGAAAAGTATAAAGCACCCCATAAGCTCGTCTAGATAGTTTAAATCAGGGCTTTATGAAGGGTTAAAAATATAACCCCAGTTTAATTCTACTTTTCATAATTTAATTAGGTTTTTTTTCCTCTTGAGGTTTTTAGTTTTTTTTTGATATAAACAAGAAGTTTAAGGTGGAAAATCGGTTTTTGGATTTGCAGTATTGACAGGTGTCAATGTTTGCAGAGAATAATGTCACGCTTTATAGTGGAAATAGAAGCGTGATTGACTTAGGTTGATTAGGTCAAAACTGAAGTTTGTAGGTTAGAAGTTAACCTATATGTTTATGAAATGAAAATTATTTATTTAAAAGAATTATTTTTAGCACGGAAGCAGCCACAGGGCCGTGGATATAAAATTGACTCCATCTGAAATCATTTTGCCTTCATTTGATATTTTTTTCTGGTGCCGTCCCTGCAATTTGTTTAACAATTATGTAACATTTTTTTTTTTCAAATTTCCTCTTGAGCTTTGTTAATTTATTCTTTCATTCATTCATTCATTTAGCTCTCATTTCCGATTTATAATGAATTTTCATTTCTTTCTTCGTAGGTGGAAGTTGTTTTCGATTAATTAATTAATTAGGTATCTTTTAAGGAAATTTTGATTTTGGACAATATTTCAACTTTTACATAAATTCTTTGATATCTCATTAAAAATTCTCGGAATTATTTTTTTCATTCTCCTCTCAAAAGAATTCTAATAATAAAAAGCTTTATCCTTATCTTCTTTTGTTGTCGGTTTGCTTTCCTGTTGTTCTTTGTTCCTATATTTTTTTTAAATAACATGAAAAAATATACTTTTCTAATAAAAATATGCTGATTTTACAAGATTTTTTTGCAATTTTCTGCCTTCAAAAATCTTTCTTTACAAGTTCATGCATGTTTGCTTCTGGTGCTGGAAGTCCAAGTCCTTTAAGCCTAACAAAATCCAGTTGGCCACTGATTGCGTTTCCCAATTAAAAAACCAACGAACGATACAGCGGAAAATTGTAACAAAATAAAATGAAGGTCAAATTTCAATATTTCAAACTAATCAATCGAATTTAGAATTTTATTAAAATAAATTAAAATGGATTAGGGGGATAATTGAAACATCGAAAGCACACTAACATTTTCCAGAATATTCATCCGATGATAATGATGACAGAAAAAAAAACAACCCAAATATCAAATTAGATTTTTACGATCGAAGTAGCATGATTACAACCCATTTAAGTGCATTCTATATGACAAATAGATGATTTTTCCAGATAAGCTCATATCAATAAACCTTACGTGTATCTTTGCGTATCGGGAAAAAAAATCCATCGAAGAATGCCACGGAAAATCTAATAATAAGGCCACCCAAATCCCTTTTTTTTGCATTGACACAAGCGAGGATATCATTGTATTATCGATCCGGCTTTTCGGGACGTTTTCTTATAAAAATCTTTCCCCCGCGTGTTATTATATATTTCAGTCTCTTGTTTACATCTTTATGGAAATATTTTTGCTAAGGGTTTTGAATACTGAAGAAGCTAATAAAAACTCATCTACCGTGGCGTAATTGTTCTTGCGTTCGAAATGCTAAGAGGAAACGATGCGTGGATTTTGAAAATCTTGGAAAACAAGGGGATTTAAAAAAAAATGTCTTTTGCTAGAATTAAATATCTGCCTCACAGTTATCCGATTTTCAAGCAAACGGAAACAGTTTTTAATCCGTTAAAAATTCTAACAGAAAATTCCTCACAGTTCGAGATTCCTTTTTAACACAAAAAACGTCATAAATCTTTTAAATGACTAATACTAATAATTATTTAGCAACAATCAACGTTTCCAAACGTAAAAATTAAAATTTTCGTATAAAAGCCAAAAATACATATAGTTTCCTATTCACTTAAGCCCTTATTGCATAAAGCTATTTTCGCTCTGCCTTTTTGTTGCGACGAGCACTGACTTCATCACCCCTGCCAACACTATCGTCATTTTATATAAAACTGAGACAATTCTGCAGCGCGCTCCTTAGTTTTTCAAAATTCAAGAAATAGAAAGGTTTTAGGGAAACCAACCACCCAAAATCCTGAACCTTTCTTTTTTTTGTGGCTATAAAAAATAACATCACTTCGGCAAGATTAGATTATGATTTTCAACGCGCAAAACAACCGTTATTGCTTTTTCATATAAAAAGCCGAAATATTAAATTACTCCGAGTAATTCTAAACCATTGGGCTACTTAAAACAGGCTTGGCCGCTCACTTTTTTTAATTAAAAATTCAAATTAGTAAAGGATACTTTAATTTTGAGAATGAGCTTCAATATTTACGAAATAAAGAAAGAGAAAAAAAACCGGAAGTTGAAGTCTAAAGCACAAGATGTCAAGTTTGTTAAAAGAGTATTTCAAACTTAAAAATGTGAAACTAAGGAAAATATTTTATTCGATATCATCTTTTTTACTTTTTCGTTTTTTTCCCGCGAGAATATTTTTTTTTTGTTTTTTTTTTCCAAAAGCTTCCTTTTTTTTCATATTCTCTCCTCCATATTTTTAGTATTTTCCTCTTTAGCTTTCCCTTAAAAAATCTTATTAAAAACTTGTTTTTCTCAGATTTAAAGAATTTTTTTTTTTCGATTTCGTGTGCGACTTAAATGTTTATTTAAAGGTGAGTAATAAACCAAATGTAATTATTACGACGTTTTTTTTTTCATTATTTAAATTCAGACGGGGGGAAAATAATTCGCGATGACGATGATAATGATATTTTAGACGACGTGAAAAAACTCGGATGAAAACATTATACAATAAGGTTATTAGTTTAAATGGCATTTCCTTTATCTAATACAATGACAGTGCTTTCAACTAGGCGAATACGTTTCCTTCCGCTTATCTCGTGTTCTTTCTCCCGTGTGCATTTTACTTTCGCCCCAAAAATGAGGGAAAGTTTCCGTTTTTTTCTCTTGTATGGCGATATGATATTCGCGGGAGGTAGAACTTCGAGTTTTGTGAGTTTCACTGTTTTCTTCTGTGTTTATAAATTTTCATCGTTAAAGATTTTATGTAAAGTTTTGCTCGGGTGCATTTAAATGTTTTTGGCCCAGGTTCTTTTTTACTGTTTGAGGTTTTGCTTAATCCTCAGATCAAGAGCTAAAGAGTAAATTAAACTACACCGTAGATTAAAGGTTCCCACTGCAATTTTTTGGTCTAAGATTTCCCAGTGTGAGCTTTAATTGCCATTTCTTAGCCCCAAGATATTTGTACTGGTTTATCATTTTCTAGCCATTGCATTTTAATTCGGGTCCTCATCAGCCATTTTTGGCTAAAATTTCCAAGGTTTTAACTAAAAAGTTTTTTAACTTTTTTCTACGAAGGGCCCTTGCCTTTAAGGGGCTTAACTCAGTCTTGCACAATTTATTTTCATAGAAAAAATGGACAGAAATTTTGTCTCTCCCTGGTATTAGTTCTAACAAATACTATTAGCCATGAAAAAAAATTTAAGCGATTCCTCTTTTATTAAATTTAATAAAAACAATTTCTGAGCAAAAGAAAATTTTGAGAAATCGCGACCTCAATATTAGAAAGTTCCATCTCCACTGCGCAGGTTGACCCCAGCTAAACATATGGCCTTGGTGTCAACCTGCGCAGTGGAGATGGAACCCTCTAATATTAAGGTTGCGAAAGAGCTATAAAAAATCTTTAATCCAAAGAATGTTAAGAAAAATTTCTAGCCAAAAAAATGTAACGAATATTTCTCACCAGTCGCAAGTAAAAAATTTAAGCATAAATTTTCTACCAAAAAAATTTTGTAAAAATTGGCAGTAGACTTTTTTACAAAAAAAAAAATGTTCTAAAAAAAATTCTCACAAAAAAATACTGACCCCAGCCCTTAAGAAATCAATAGCTGAAAACTTCTAGAAAGAGTTATTTGTCAAGAAAAAAGTACCAGAAAAAATTCTAAAAAAAATTTCTCACCAAAGAAAAATTGTGGAAAAAAATGAAGGGGTCCCGAATTCTGTTTGCAGTTGGGGCCACAAAAAATTGTCTCGCCACTGATTCCTAATCTGTATTTTGTGACTCAGGTGCCCCCATTGTGTTTTTGCCCGCACTTTTTTCTTTTATTAATTTTCTAGTTAGAACTTTTTATCGAAAATGTCTCCACTGTGGTCATTTGATAAGAAGCTATAGAAAAATCAGAAAGGGATCTCGAGAAAAAATTTTGCGAGTGGGAGCATCTCTTCACATTCCTGCGTTACCGAGCTATACAAGCAAAAGCCCTTGGATCTTGCCTTAGCCCTTTTCATCCTCCTCCCACTCAAACCTCAATTTTCTTAAAATTTTGCCCATTTTCCCTCTAAAACTCATTCCTAAATAAAAAAATCTCCTAATATTCCTTTAAGCTTCGCAATGCACAGTTCAATTACATAAATATCCTAAATTTCAATTGAGGAGCCTTTGATTTCTTTTTCAAACGGAAAAAAAAAATTCATCAGCCGCCTCCGCAAACGCCCAATGCTCATTGAACACTAAGCTACCCCCTTTAAAAAAGCAACATAAAAAAACAAGCATTCGGAATTTGATACAAAAACCTTCTCCACACGTGGGCGTGAAAGGATAATCCAACCTTTTTTTAGTTTTTTGTTGTTTCACGAACACGATAATATGACCTGAAGCGCCTACACACGTAATAATCTTTCCAGCAATAATATCTTATTTGCATCCGGGCTTTTCCCTTCCTCCATACACATTCAAAAACTTAATCCGAAAATTCTCAACGCTAAGCGAAATCATTTGTCCCGACCTTTTCCCTGTGAAAGCAAATCGCTGATTAAAGACCTCCCGGTGGTCAAAGAATCAATGGGCGAGAAAATAAAACGATTAGCACGGAGGAAAACTATATTAAAATCAAGAGGTAAACTGTAATTATAATTTAAATATTACCTAGACCGGAGCTGGTGAAAAGAAGAGCGTGGAAAATTACAACGGGAACGGGGCGAACCTTGTTTTCTAGTTTTGTAATTATACAACTCACGAAACTGAATATGAAATCATTTTAAACGGTTCTTCGACAAACAGTCGTTGCAGGAAATTGCAATTTTTATTTGAACATGCGGAGAGAGGGGGGGGTTTTAGCCATTATTTAAATCGTAAAGTTACTTATACATTCATTCAAAAGCATAAATGTAATAATCAGTTCAAACTGCTATTGTTTTAACGGGGAGAAGTGTAAATTTATTCCGAAGTTTGTAATTGAGTTCCTACAAACTTCAGCCATTTCCCTAGAAAGTTCAAAGGGGAAGCTATGGCTACGATGCGTTTAGAAAAAAAAAAAAGAGACCGAAAGTGATTATTTTTTTGCGGCTAAAACCGTGGGTTTTTGTTTCGTAATTTAAGAAAAAAAAAAAAAAAGAAATCTCGAGCTTGGAATTTATTGTTAACGTTAACGCTGTAAAATCCTAATTTTAATTCTAACCTGGTCGTTTTTAACACTCACGTCACGTGAGCGAACGCCCATTGTTGACCGAACAAATGTAACCTTTTAAAATGCTTTAATCGGAAAATTAAACGGGAGGGAACTGGGGGAAAAGTCCGTGACATTTTCGTGAAAACCTAAGCTCTTTTTCTCAGAGAATTAGGCTAGGGTGGCTGTTTTGAACTTGGTATTGAGGAGAATATATTGTAGATGTGAAGGAGAAATTATTCGAAAGCTTTGGAGTTTCAAAAATGTGAAGGTAAATATGTGACTTTCTATAGGAAAAAGGAGCTTGAGCGAAAAATCAAATTTTAAGCCCGAGCGAATAAATAGGTTTACAATGTAACTTATGGAATTTAAAAATTTTCATTCCCGAAATCTAGCTTAATATTGCTTAAAAAAATATTGGAACGAAGCAATTATAAGTTGTTCCCTCAAGGTATCATTTATTTATGCTACGAGTTTTTTTGTAAGTACAATTGAACTAGCGACATCTCTGTGGCAGTTGCGCGGAACTAGCGAACGTATCCCGAGGGCTAGGACCATCGAGAGCAATAGCACTGGCCATCTGTATAATCTGTGCTATAACTTAATAGTAATTGTCCTAGAGGCCCTACATAAAAAGAGACTGGCGAAGTCGCAGCCAATAAGAAATTGACGCCATTTAAATTCGTCTGCTGTTCTCATTTTTGAAGAATTAGCTTCTATCAGCAAAGACAGAACTTTCGTGGGTTTTTTTTGGAAGGGAAACTGAATATTTGTATGTTGGCACATAAGATTTTCTCCAATCTTTCTTTTAATTTCCAATATGGTGACCTGTGATGGCGTTCAAAATCCGTCGACCAATCAGATTTTCAGTAGCCATTCTCTTTGTATAAAACTTGTCCCGGCCGCCAAGACGTCAGCTTCATGTAATTGAAGAAAATATTTTCTGCTTGAAAAGTCGAGGCCTGAGTATTAAACTGTACTATCTCAAGTTTGGAATTAACTGAGCGCTGCACAAGCTAAACATGCGACACTGGAGTGTCTGTTGTTTCTGCTAGTGATGTTATTTCTTAGATTGTTATCTCTCGTTCCCTTAATAATACTGATGGAATGGAATCTTGGTTGATGGAAACGGATGCACATTAAATCAAAAGATTTTGGTTTAAGTCGACGTTTCGTGAACAAATATTTCGTGACAAATATAGTTCACGAAACATCGACTTAAACCAAAATCTTTTGATTTAATGTGCATCTGTTTCCCATCAACCAAGATTCCATTCCATCAGTGATGTTATTGTTAGTAAATATCGCAGAACCTTAACTAAGACATACCTTTGCTTTGGATGCCACAGGTCTCCTATTTCTACGTCTATACGGCTCAGGCGTCATAGACCGGGTAGCGGTGTTAAATTACAGTTGAGCCAGGCATATTATAATACGGAGGTACGCACAGGATAATATACTGGCGCCCAAAAACGACCGAGCGCAGCAAACATCGGCCCCAGAGAAGATGGTTAGTCGATATTTCGGATCACTGGCTGTACTTCGGAGCTTCGGAGCGCAGTCCCTTTCAATATGGAAAAACTTAGAAGCGACATATATCCAAGAATGGATGGCTATAAGCTGGTTGAAGCCGGCAGATCTGTAACATAAAAAGATAGATAATGTCGTTAATATTTATCTATAACCAGGTTTATATTAGGTCCAGGTCAAAAACTTGCAAAATCATTTTGGGCCTTAAACTGAAACTACCAATGGCTGCAACGCCAAAGGAGAGAGCCACCAACTCTGTACATCGAAATCCTATCTTCTCATTGGCAGCGATCAAAATAGTTTCCAACTGACTTCAGTTGATTGGCGGTGACGTCAGACGTCTTCTGCTGCTCGGTGCTTAACTTTCGTTGGGTCACAACCAATCAATTTAGTTGGTGACTCTCTCCTTTCAGGCTCTCTACCCTTTCTGGTATAGGCTACTACAAGACTTCATCAAAATTCAACCTGCGCATGCCCTGAAAACCTCCTAAAAAATTTCTTAATACCCCTTCTTTCAGCCCCCTACTGCACCTCCCCTCAAACTCGGAATGGCCAATCCACTACAACTCGAATGAATGAAAAAAAAATAACAACAACAAGCCTACACATCCTAAACTCACGAAAGATTACCCAGGTTATTTATTATATTCATTCCACTTTTAATTTAAACAACCTGTAGAGTCCACTTGAAAAGGAGAAATAATTTTCGGGATAGAGATAAATTTAAGTGACATAAGGAAAATTCATCAAATCCTCTTTTTAAAGCATGCTTTATCATGCTAAGACATAAATTAAGTTCGTAATTAGCGAAACGCTTCCCTTCCAGTACCGAATCAATCCCGCAAAAAACACAATATAGCATCAGCGAGCGAATCCTCCGTGTAGCCCGCGAACCGGGTTAAAAAAGCGCGGGAGAACGTATTAATTCGAAAAATCCACGAGCAGTGCGTGGAAGGTATCGATCCGATCTAGAATTTCAGAGGAAGAGAGGGCGCGAGGTGTGGAACGTTGTCAGCAAAAGCTTTAGTTCTGTGGGAAACGCGCTCGCGTCAGCTTCTATCAGTGGAATATAGGGGGCCGCTTTAACTACCTGGTTTTGGCCTGGGCACTGCAGGTATGCATGACTCTTGTTTACTGTCAACAAGTATTTAATTATTTTAATATTAAACGTCCTTCCATTTCGAATATAAATCGCGAGCCATCCATTTTGTTTCGGATTTGAATATCGGATCAATCCCGGTGCAGTTTTTCTTTTCCTCTCTCTTTCCATTCTAATATTTTCATGCTGAAAAATTTTTGGTGTGTTGATTCAGTGAAGTGAAGTTAAAATGGATATAAAAAAAAAAGAAAACGATAAAATCGTGAGTATTTTTTGAGATTCTCAACGGAATAAAACACAATCTGGTGGATTATAACAAACGGAAGCATTTATTTAAAAAAAGGATTTCTGTTGGCGTACGTTTTAACAAGAAAATTATTTTGCTCTTCTTTTCATTATCACAATTAACATTTATTCCGTGTTATTTTGTGCACGCGCTATCCAGACAAATTGTTTATCATCATTATTATTTTATTTTAGAGCACTAGAATATTTATTTATAAAAAATAAGACGATGTAATTAGTTTTTTTGGGCTATGGTAAAAATGACAGAGATTAAATTTAATTAAACGTAAACAAAAAGATTAAAAATGAAATTTTCTTACAATTGATTTTTTTTGCAAATTAGGTTATGAAAAAAAATATTTTTTTTATATCTAAATCAGGAAGAGTTAATGAGGTGTTAAGTCTTTGATGCTTTAGTTAGTCATTTTAGAGTCTTTTTTGTTTTTAAATTTTCAGGGCTTCTTGCGATACATGCCACAGGTCGCATTTTTAGCCTTTGAGAGTTCATAATTTATTTACAATTTTTTGAATGATTTAAAGACGTTTTTGACTTTACTGCGAGGTCCCACCGGCATAATTAAGTAGATTTTATTGGGTTTGCTTAACCTTTAAGCTGCAGAATTATTGTAGGAATCGTTTTTCTTTCTCGAATGCCGAACTCACGGTCATAAACAATTCTTATATCTACCATGTACATTTTTAAGTTGACTTAAAAAGGCTCATGCTGGGCTAAGACTTCAATTGACAAGAATCTGCCCTCGGCGCTATGCCAAATAATTGGCACAGCTATTCTAAAAAAATTAGAGGCTGTAACTGACTCCCACAATACTAATGGCTTGATTATAAGCCCCATTTTGTACATTTCTGGAATATTTTCCTTAGGTCAATTACACTCTTTTATTCGCTCTACAGAAGTCCTACTGGTGCCTCTACAAATCTCTATCAGACGACCAGCAGTGCTTCTTCCCAGTTCCACATTCTGAGAGTTTAAGTTTCCTTCCTAATGCTGTCGTCTTCCAGACTTTTTGGTCTTCTTTTCCTGTTGTTGTTTTGGGCCTGGATCTTAGAAATTTGGCCCACCTCGACCTCATGTCTTCTCATGTCTGAAGCTGTTCAATCCCAATTTTCTTTTTTTGAACAAATAAAAATTGACACTTTCCTCAAACTCCAACGTCTCATTTCATTTAGTCATTCCTATTTTATTTCCCAGCTCACAAATCCTCCCTTTTTGAATTATTCATCCACGATTCCACATTCGAACCGTTCTAAAAAAAATAACAAAGCAAACTTTACTTAGGTCTGTAAGTTTCGCTTGGTTGATTATCATCCATCAAATATACCCTTCTAATAATTGAGGTTTACAAACTTCTCACTAGTTCTCATATTCCATTACACTTAACAAGGTTTCTCTTATCACGGAATTAAACACTTTTGGGAACTCCGCAAGGTTTAAAAGAGCCGCAACTTGTACCCTTAAAAGGATGGCTTAGTAAGACAGGAGTTAACTTTCCCTAAAATCTCACAAAACCATCTGTTTCATCCCTGTTTCCATGAATTCACAAACAAGCACGGACATGAAGATTTCTGAATATCGCGTGGACATGTCTTTGTAACCCCTGACTCCAGGCAGTTAAACTATTCGCTAAAATCTTGCTTTAATGAGACTTTCTCTGCAGCGGGAAATGCCCAAAAAGTTAATCATGTTTGCAGAACAATTTTTTAAAAATCACAAACAAATTTTTGGTGTCAAATTAATTTTTTAGAGCTAAACGCTCACTTGTGGCGAAGCCAGACGATTTTACAATAAAAAACAACTTTTCCATCTTTTTTATTTGTTCCTTTGATTTTCCAAGAATTAAACCAACAGAGTTTATTTTCCGTCGCTCGTTTCATTTGTTTATTGGTTTCAACATCAATGTTTTTTCATTTTGATTAATCTCAGCTTCGAGGAGTTCATATATATTGTTCTATTTAATCCAAAATCCATACTGGCCATATATTTGATGTTTAAATCATTTTTTGAACTTATTCAACTCTGATTAATGTTCAGCTTGACCAAATATCGTTTTCTACTTACACAGATGCAGCTAAATATTTCATGAAAAGAAATGCCGTTCCAAAAACAAATTCTTTGTCTTTTTTATTAGTTCCATGCTGGAGGGTTCATATTTTGCCTTAAGGCGCGCAAAGAGAAAAACTTTCTGGAAATTGTAAGAAATATTTTTTTCAAACCGCAAAAATTCTTCAAAAAAAAATATTCCGACTTACAAACCCCGTTTAAAAAATTCATCCTAATTTTTTATCACACTGACCTAAATAAAAACAATGCCTCACACTTATTACCCCGACATCAATGCTCTCGTAGTCAAGAAAAACCCCATTAAGCTGGAAACCTTATTTAATTTTTTAAAAAAAAAACCCGGGAAGGTAATGAAGAAGAAGATAAGAAAAGATAAGAAAAAATAAAAAGAATGAAATGCTTTATGGGAGGTTGTTTCTGTTGTTTTTCCCCCCCTTGAA
Organism: Liposcelis brunnea; assembly: GCA_023512825.1. Classification (NCBI taxonomy): domain Eukaryota; kingdom Metazoa; phylum Arthropoda; class Insecta; order Psocodea; family Liposcelididae; genus Liposcelis; species Liposcelis brunnea. Next base: position 8,399,951 of record CM042065.1, on the reverse strand, counting down.
AATGATATGAACTCAGACATCCCGATTTCCAACTTGATAATGAAAAATACGACAACATTCCTCCAACAAATTAAAAATTATGAATCCTTTAATCAAATATATTTGCACTGCTTTAATTAAAAAATAATATAATATAACAAGCATTTGTTAAAATTTAAATAACGAAAAGCTGAAACAACTTATTAAAGTAATATTTTTGCATAATTCCTAATTTAAAGAAAAGTTAATCCCCGATCCTACTTTCAAAAAATGATTTCAAAACTCGTCTGAGTTTTAATCCTACGCGAATTCCTAGTTACTAAAAAGATATTTAATTATAGGAAGTCTAAAAAGAGTGAATCCTCCTTTACGGTGATGAAATCTGATAAGAGAAACGCCAACGCGTTTTCTCGCATAATTTCTCTCGAAAATTTTATTATTAGGTTATTGCGGCTTTATTTTCTAAAGAAGAAAAAAAAACCCAGCGTTTGAATAATTTTAATAAAATTTTCTTTTATTATTAAAAGTGTTTGAATGGTTGCCAGGCGAAATTTTTTTTGCGAATTTTTTAAGTCTGGCCTAGTTTTAAGCAATAGCTTGTGGCTAAGGCACAATGGCTGAGTTATAAAATAAAGGGAATTATTTTAGAAACGTAAACTTTCTTCAGCATTTATTATTATTTTTCTTTTTTTAAAGAAAGGAGGCTTTATAGTGTCGAATTTCGAAAACGTCACTCATAAATTAAAACAAGAAAACAATTTTTTTTCTTTGAAAAATAAAATTTTCTTCCTTGTAGAAGGAAAATAATGAATTTTTTACCCTTCCATTATCATATAAAATTTCAAACGACCCCGTTTGACCTTATTATGTTTTCTAATGCGTGCGGAATAAATTTGCTGGCGATAATGAGAGGTACTGTATGCCGAGCAGGTTGAAAAATATTTTTAATTAAAAAAAAACCAAAGCCTAATGGGAGGTCTGCATATAATGATGATTCGGGAGCAGGGTAGATTTTTTTTTTTAATTTTTCACGTGCCGCCTTTATTTTTAAAATTATTATCGAAATCCAAAATTCTGGATAAATTTTATATGAGTCGAATAGCGCTCGGATAAGCTTTATGGTCTCTAGCTTAGGCCCGTAGCTAGCTATAGACTGTACGGGTTTTCATCTTGCAACTAAAAAGACAAATCACTATAAAAAATTTTCTTCTCTTTCTTGCCACGTGATTTTTTCCTTCGCAATTTCTAAGCTTGTCGTGTTTCATCCCTTTAAATCAAAATGCGAAATAAAATAGTTTCTTTAAGAAAAATTTTCCATAATATTTTCTGTTTCTGATTTTCTCCCTAGATATACACCGAATTTTCTTAAACTTTGCTTCGTAAGACTGACACTAAACTTGTTAAAAAGTTTAAAACAAGTTTTTTTATCACACAGGTCACAGACCTGTAAATTTTACAAGAAACTTGCCTTTTCTTTTTCTTTCTGATCATAACCCTAATTCTGCACAAAAAAACTTTTTTTTTTACCTCAAATCTCTTCAAACGCCTAAATCCTCTTTTCGCTGATAATTTTTTCTTTCACGGTTAATCATTCATATGTATCTAAAGTGTAAAGGAACGCAGATGTTAAATCACACACACAAAAAGTTAACTTTTTTTTAGATGAAAAAAAAAAAGGGAAAGGGAATGCTGATACGTCAGAACCTCCCCATCACTTTCAATCCTGGAACATTCCAGTCAAGCAAACAGCGTGCTGATGCAGCAAATGAGATCAGTTACACAGTGAATATACTTGTTCTATTTGTACGTTTGTAACTAAAACATAATTCATCTTCTTGGAATAAGGGTTGGGATTTAGTAGAATGCGGTTTTTTTTTTTTCGAATTCTGAGAATGAAGAAAATTTTGACAATTAGCGTCAGATTTTCGTTGTGTTTGTGGATGCAGAAGAATTTATTGCCAATTAAAATGATCAAGAATCTTTTATATGCCTCATTTTAAATTTTTTTGCTCCAATGCATGATATTGTGGAACGCAACTTGTTTTCGCTGATTTCAGAAAAAATTAAGGCTTGGGAAATCCTATAGGCCCGACTATCAAACCGCATTCTGGGATAAGAAGGACCTCGAGCTAGCAGAACTGCTGAGTCGCATATTTGCTCTTTCATTTTATTGCCTAATCTTTTTGGCGCGAAAATTCCACCAATAGGAACAAAGGATCCGACTCAGTTTTGGGCGGAATTTTTAGAATTCAAATTTCAAATCTTTATTCTCTACCTAAAATTTTTTTTCGAAATTTTTTTGCTCAGTAACAATAAATTTGAGATTTATGCAAGTTGCCTGCTCAGATCTCCAGGTTTAGCTCGAGCTCCTCAGATAAATTCAATAATGGCCCGTTTTTAAAAAAAAAAATCTATTCTCATCATTTTTATAGTTTTACCCCTCGTTTTTATTTTTCCTGCCACCTTAAAACTTTCCCTTTTCTTCTTAAAACATTTCAAGAAAAAGAGAAAATGAAAAAACTATTATTAATGAATCTTTACACTTTTTATTCGTGACATCGTATTATTTATCATTTTTCTTCGTTCCTGCCCTAATTTTAGAAATAGACTAATCAGATAAAAAGCAACGTGTCCCCTTAAGTCCCTTAACAAATGTATTTTTGAAAAATAGGATCCCAGCTAGATTTAATTTGCAAATTTTCAAATTAAACTAACTTAAAACTCGCAGGGAGCTGCCCTTGGGCCACATATCCCAAGCGTTATCACACCAGACTTTAGTTCGCATTCACCTCAGAATAATCCTTATCACAAAACCAGAGATAAAGACGATTTCTAATGCAGGAAAATTCTGTAATTTTTCTTTTTTCAATCCAGAAAATCCCACATACTTTAAAGGTCTGGCAACTTTATGTCGTTGGAATCTTATTGGTTCCAGTAAAAATTAATTCATAAAACACTAACGCCATCTCTCGGGATTTCAAACCTGAAAATTCGGCAATATCTTTCACCTTACGTCAATTTTTAAAACGGGATTATCAGAAGCTGAAGGGGTAAGGCTCGATTTTGGCATCTTCTATTTCTTCCTCCGTTTTGCAGGAGTCACGATTTTCTTTCCGGCTTATTCTTTCTTCCTAATCCTCCAAAGCGAACAGTCCGCAACTGCTACAAAAAAATAATTCCTCAACCTAACCATAATCCACTTCCATTTTAAAAAACCAAAAAAAAGACAAATCCTCCAGGGACCTCCCCACATCCCCAGGCACTTAAGATTTTTGACTTTACTGGTCTATCAAGCATTAGTATAAAATACCTTCCCATCCACGTGCTTCCCTTGAATTTTCACTTGAATTCCCGAAAACCTATATTCAATTTCTAAACTTTCCCTCTTGTTGCGGATTAGGAAATCCCAAAGCGAAAAAAAAAGAGTCGTCGAGAAGAAGACGTTAGTTTTTTTCCCTCTTCTTTTCCTTTTTTTTTTTTACTTTATAAAAATTTTTTTCTGAGCGAAAGTGGGCACGCCTCAACTGATAAACAAGATGGCTGATATATTCATTCTACCGTACTTTTTTTCTTTTTCTTTAGATGGGAGCAAAGGATACGCTCGAAGAATGGTTCTTGTTACTTCCAAGAACAATTCAAACGGGATCTTATCTCAAAGAATAGCATAAGGATGTGCTTTTCTACTGACATGTTAGTATCCTCGTCACGTTTGCTTAGGTTTTCATGCTAGTTTAACCATTCCCAACTACATGTTTCATTCACAATAATTTATTCATAACCTAACCATATAATACTTCCCACCTTTCCCCCGTACATTTTAACTAAGGAAAAAAAAGTAAAGGAAAAATTAACCGATTTTTCAAAAAAAAGAGATAAAAAAGGGGAACTTGAAGGGATTTGTCTTGAATATTTTTATCGATAGGATAAAACAATTATTCATTAAAATCATGTTTTCAATTTTTTTTTCTTCTTCCTCCTCCTTATACGCCTACCATCTATTTTAATCAAATTCTTCCTCAAAGATTTTACTTTCTTTTCCTTCTTTGGGATAACCAATCAGTCATTTTATCCCACCCGAGGAAAATTCATCCTTTTAAAATTAAATTTTTATGATCTTAATATTCTTTCCAAATCATGCGAAAAATATAAAAACTTTTCTAAAAGAGGTTTTTTTTTTTTTTTGAAAATGTTTCCTATTTCGAAACGAGGAAATTAATTTCGCATCGTTTCATGTAATTAGATATGAGCTTGGAGCTAATCCTTTGAACGGAGAAAATGCGTCAAATCGAATTTTTCTTTCTTTTTGTTTTTTTTTTCCTCTCTCCCTGTAATATTATTCCTTTTGAATCGGGAGAAGCCAGAGAAAGGAATAAATTTTAGGATTTGTATAGTAAGAATTCAACGCGCTTTCAGTCTTCCGAGGATGCCCTGAATTTATTCGGCCCTTTTTTTTTGTGTGTGTGTGTGTGCGAACATGACCGAGGAAGCTAGTTTGCACTTGTAAAGCTTTAGTTACAACCTGCATACATGAAAATGTCGGGGAGTTAAAAGATAAAATGTAATAAACTTGGATTACAATGTAAGTAATTAAGGAAATTGCTATTATGCATATTTCTCTGCAGAACAGTTTCATTCAACAAGTAAATTTGGCATTTCGTGACATCTGGCATGAGCTTGCTTGAAACGTGTTAAAACGTGTTGAAACATGCATAAATCGATTTGAAATTTTGTGATTGGGGAGTGAGCTTGCTTGAAACGTGTTAAAACGTGTTGAAACATGCATAAATCGATTTGAAATTTTGTGATTGGGGAGTGAGCTTGCTTGAAACGTGTTAAAACGTGTTGAAACATGCATGAATCGATTTGAAATTTTTTGATTGGGGTCATTAAAAAATTGAGATTTAAAGAATATGTCAAAAGCTTTGGATTTCTCGAGAATTTTAAAGTTCAGGATCTCAGGAAATTGAAAAATGATTGATATTTTTTCGAGATTTCTTGAAACGAGATATCTCAAACAACATCACTAATTTGAAACTATAGATCCTAAACCCCGTTCCAAAAAAACTCTAGCCCCAATACCATCTTTCTGCTGAAAACGTGTGAGGAACGTAACAACTTTACGTTATCGAAATTGGGACGAATTTGGCAACCCTGCCTTTTTCCTCTAACGAATTTCTTACATTTCAAAAACAAGAAAAAGGAAAAGAGAGCAAAAGGGGGGGAAAAAATGTGATCACCATAATAAGGGGATTGTGAAAATAAATGTGATGCAATTTATTAAGGTCTTTCATGAGTTTTGTCAGCTTCATCGAGGCTTATTTAAAGCAAAAACGGTCACAACGAACGTTAAAAATGAAAAAGTATCAAATTAATGCCGAGGAGAACCCGAGAAACATAAAATTTTTAATTCGATGGATGTTTATTATGACATTGCGGTAACAAATTTTGAAAATAAGAAAACCCAGGAAATTGAAAATTTCATGAAATAAGACAAATATTTAAAATTAGTTGTAAAATGACAATGATTGTTCTAATTGAAAAGGAAGTTTAATTAGTCTTACGGAAAATCGAGATCAAAATCAGTGGCGTTTAGAGATAGGGAAAAACGCGATTAAGGTTACTCCTCCTGCAGCAGCCGGTGATGGAGGTGAAGATTGAAGCCAGGTGCAGACCAGGTCAAAACTCTTGGCTCAAAAATTTAAGAAACTGGCACAGCCATGATTCAGTAACCCTTTCTTGTTTAGTGATCTACTCCCAAGTAACCAATCTGATCAAAAAACGTCTTTCAGACGTCGAAATGACGTCTCCTAGACGTAGCAGACGTAATTTCGACGACTTAAAGACGTTTTTTGGTCAGATTGGTTGCTTGGGCTAAATTTGGATTGCCATGATGATGGCCAATCTCCGTCGAAGAGTAAACATTTAAAGAAGAGGAAAAACAAGTTCTTTATGGGTCTACAAGCCATGGGTCCCGCTCATTGCAACCAAAGTTGACTTTTTCCTTTGCGAGCTTGAGCAAACCTGTCGTCGAGCTCTTCCCTCGGCAAAGTAAAGGTTATGGTTGATCGCTAACAAGTTAAGAAATTGACTTTATCGGTAACTTGTTAGCTTGCCGTAAAGCGAAATACGCTAAAAAACGACCAGTATTTAATAAATGTATGGATTTACCAGCCTTGGGCCTGAGCCTAGAAAAACGTTTTTCATCGCTATTGCCGTTAAAATAGTTACTTTTGGCAGTTGTCTATTTGTATACTTGCGACCGCGACAGAGAATTCTTTGGTTGCAAAAATTTGCCATTCTGGTATGAGTTGGCATCTAAGATTTACAAAGACTGCTTTTGGAATTTCTGGTGAGAAACAATATAACATGTTTGCTAATTCTGTTACCTACTAAAATGGACCAAGACATCATTGCTTTGCCTCGCAAAAATTTGGGATCTTGACGATTCAGGAGATGCACGTTCAAATAAAGCTGACAAGATAAAATTCAAGGCAATGCAATATTAAGGTCTCGCAAGGCTCAAGGTTTTAAAGGAAATTTGGCATTCGACTTTTCTACGTCTCCCTACGTTGAGATGCAAAATTTGAAGGATTCCTTAACTCGAGTCTTTAAATCTATCAATGCTACTTACTCTTCCTCTGGTAACTCCAAAGAGCTTAAAGTTTTACTGTCGAAGTTAACGCCGCCTCCTATGATTGAGAGCCATCCTCTGCCAATCTCCTACCTCTTAGCGTTGGGTATCTTTTCTCACGTTGTCCAACCACCGTTTTTCAGGCTGGCCCTTTGGCCATGAATTGACACTCTTTGAAGCCACTCTTCGTCGCACTACATGGGTTGGATTTAGTCTGAATATTCTTTAATCCTGAAACAGTAACCAAAACCAAACTTGTTAGAATCTGTTCCTTCTAAGTCAGTCCTGCCCACTTAATTATTCTTTTCTTAGATCTTTTGACCTCTTAAACCCCCGGGTTAGGCAATCTGGCTATTCCACCTCCTACGACCCTGATCAAAAGTTACAAATTAAAACGCCTACGACGAATAGTCTACAAGTGTAGCTAAGCCAAGAGATAAGAAATAAATCATCGTTGGAGAGAGAGAGGGAAGGAAAGTGAAACCGTGTAGAAACTTTTAAGTGTTAACTTGGAAAAAAAAAGAATAGTTCTAATCTAATTACAAAGCCTACAATATTTTCAAAACCGCAGAAAAGATAACGTTATTGATCTATTTAAAGAAATCATCTCCGGAGAGCAGTTTATTTTCCAAAGATAAATTCCCTTTTCTGTGTTTTTATAGCTAAAAATTTTTTTCCCTTTTTTTCTTTTTTTTTTCCTCCTCCATCCAACTAAAACTCTGTAACGATCGTGTCCTCCTTTCCTTTCCCATTTTTTTTCTCCGGCCCGAAATCGCTTTTGAAAGATTGAGTAAAAAAAAAAAAATATCGTGGTTTTGTCACCGGAAACCATTATTTGATCATAATTAAAAAAATTACTCCTAGGTGGGGAAAATGTCCTTTTTCTTTTTAATGATGATGTCATATATGCGTGCTTTTTGTGTGTTTATATAAATTTTAGGCGAAAGAGAGAGAGGGGGGAGGGGAGGGGGGATAATTGTTTCGGGAGCTTTTGAAATACGTATACGTAATGGCGGAGGTTTTTAATATGAAAGATTATCGTGCGTAAATGGTTTTAATTAAAATGTATGAATTAAAAGATAATAAAGTGGCTTTGAAATTATAATCTGTGTATATTGCTTTAGGTTTGAGAACGTGTTGGCAAATTATAGGGATTATTTTGAAATGCAAGAATAAATTGGAAAGCTATGGGGGTCGCGATGTTGATGCCAGTTTAATTCAAATGCGGATTTTAAAAAATTAGTTATTTTAAAAAATTTTGGTCAGGTTATGGGCTTAAAAAATGTGAGAGAAATGCAGGGGATGTATTTTTTAGAGCAGTTACCAGCGGCACCAACGGAGAGGGGTAGAAGGTAGGAGGGCCATTGCCGCCCAAAGAATTTTAGTTTTCATAAGCTAAAAATTATGTTTTCTATTTGCCCCTTCCCAAAAATCAAAAGTGTTTGCCCCCTCCCCCAAGATTTTAGTGAAATAGCTTCCCTGGCACCAGCCTCATTCTTGAACAAAGTTGGGGTTAGGCTTGAGAAAAACGTCAACTCGATCGAAGGGTCTTTTAGCCATTAAAACAACAAGAGGCCAATCAAAACTTTAAAAATTTCTTATTTATTTCCATGGTCCCTTAAATTATTTGACAACGAATAACTCACTTCCAAAAGAAGAAACAGCCAGGCAATATCGAATCATTTTAAATAAAACATAAACTATCAAGTTCAAGACTTGAAATCAATAGAGGATTGCTCGGGTTGTATTTGTGCACAAGCACGTAATTTAAATTTCAGATTTTAGATAATCAAAACTCTTTGGAGAATAAGCGAAGCGCAAGAAGACCTTAAAATAATCCTTCGTTACTTGGTTAGAGTATTATGGCTCGAGAATGTAGTGGAAGGTATCGGGATCAGTAAAAAAAGAAAGGTCTGAAAGAAAAATTTGGGGAAAAAATAGGAATTGCAGATTATTTAAAAAATTCACCATCATTTTAATCTTCCTACGCTCTACTCACTGAATCAGTTATGACTTGATCACACTAGTGATGAAAAATTGCTAAGTGAGACTTTAAATTTTCCCATTCCACGACTTTGCTTCCATAAATTAAAAAATCTAATGATGTCACTGCCGAACAACTGATTTCGACTTCTGTGGTACGACATAACTCTCGAATCTTGTAAACCATCAGAAAAAAAAGGCAACGAACTAACTTTTTCAACAAACATTTCCCCAAAAAACATTAAACAGCTCTCTATATTCCATTCACAAATTTTTTCGCTATAAAAACGAGAATACACAGATTAACAGATCGCTTTATCCACACGTTAAAAAAAACAAACAAGCTTAATCCAATTTCCCATCTCATCTTGATTTCTAAATAAATAAAAAATGAAGCTTTGAAAAAGAATACTTCGATTTCCTTGAAATGGATTCCCTTAACCTTTTCAACATTTACACCGGCATCAGCAAATACGTAAATAACTTCCACGTGTTATTTTTTTTTCATCGGCCTCCCTCTCATCTCACCCTCTTGATATTAAATCCGAGCACGTCAACGATTTTCTCCGGTACTTAATAACGGGAAGTTCAACACCGAAAGAGGAACATCATCAGATATAAACGACCTATTGGAATCAAACAATAATATCGAATATCTACAATACAATTTTCGTTTATTTTCGTTCCTCCAACATTCGACTTTCTTTTCCGGTTTTATCTCAAAATGAAAATGTCGAAATCTCTCGAGACTTGAACAAAAGGCAAGTTCTTCAAATAAAAAACCCAAGTTTCACTCTCTTCGTCTGACTATAAAGTGTTAGTCTTATTCGCGGTTTCCATTTTGATTTTTTTTCCCCCGTTCCTTTTGTTTTCCTCTTTTCCGATTTTTTTCCCTGCGCTTTCAAGGAAAAGTGGAGAAATTAAGTGTTCGGGATAGTTTTAACGATTTTTTTTTATCGAAAGAATTGAGAACAAACAAAAATAAAGGATTTGGCGGAGTTCTGTTTGGAAAAGGGAGAAAAGGTTAGCGTAGTGGTTAACCTGGATTTGACTAAAAAATCGAATATAATGAGTCTGGATGGCCTTCGTTGAAAATATTTGAAAGATGTAGAAAGTTAAACAGACGATTTAATCGAAACCCATATCGCATGCTCAGGAAAAACACAAAATTTGAAATTGAGGAGGGAGAGTAAAATAGATCAAAAATTTGAAATTTTCGACCTTTTATTAGTCGGAATCGAGTACCATGTCGGCATTATTCCTAAAACAAAAAATGTCCGTTTTTCGAATTTTTTCGGGCGAACTCGGAAAAATTCGTAAAAACTAATTTTTAGACCATGCCAAAAACATAAAGACATGATCAGACGGTTTGGGATTTAAAATTTCTTTTGCCCCTTAAGAAAAGAAGCTATTGGATTTTTGTTCTGTTTTCAAAAAAATACATTCGTAGGAATGATCATGTCTTTATGTTTTTGGTATGGCCTGAAAATTAGTTTTTACGAATTTTTCCGAGTTCGCCCGAAAAAATTCGAAAAACGAACATTTTTTGTTTTAGGAATAATGCCGACATGGTACTCGATTCCGACTAATAAAAGGTCGAAAATTTCAAATTTATGGTCTATTTTATGCTTGCAGATAAATTTGCAAGCGCACACAAACTCGCAAACCCAGAAACCATTTTTCTGGATTTTTATCATCGAAACAATGCCAAATACTCTGATTGGCCAAACTTTCTTCTCTATACAAAGCTCAACAGTAAAAATATTTCTTTTAAAAATCAAGACTTTAACAAACTTAATTGAGAATTTCCCCCTTTAAAACAAGGGGCTTCTTTCATAATACCAAAAGACAAAAGGATTTGTTGACCGTTCGGATTTAGCGAAAGCAAAGTCTAATAGAAACTTGTTAATCCTATTAAATTATCGAGGCCGAATTTCCCCAGCGACGGAAAAATTTTAAACAACGGAAAATCAGAGCAGCTGCAAGAAACCTAACACGTTAATATTAAATATTTAATATTAAGAAATTCAATACGGAAATTAGGAAACTCAAAATGATTTCCACTTTCAACCGAAAACCTCTTTTGTTCGTTTCCAAATGGAATATGAGATCGTTCATATGACTAACATACACCAGTAAATAACACCTGCAAGATCTGTATTAAGAAACTCTACCCATAGTATCTTTCCCAAGGGCCCCATCGTCGTGCTTGGAATATATTTGCATAGATATGTCAATTCATATATCTCCTCCCAGCTGTTGTGCGGCCTTAAAGCTTTTCATCTTTCTCTTTCATAAAATTTTAACGGAATCAAAGCCGACGAGAAAGAGATATCCATAGTCATTTTTGGGTTTTTTTCATCTCGACCCGGTTTGGTTACTTTTCCGTTAAAAAAAATGGACCCTGTCATGAGGTATTATCTCCTTTTTCTTTCTAACCCAGTTTCGTGTTTTTCAAAGTGGGAAAAAGGAGGAAACTTTTTTTTTGCAAGGAAACGTCACGAAAGTTGATTTAACGATGTCTAGGATGCAACCCCGTGTGCATTTTCATTATAACGGATAATTATTTGCGTCGGGTTAATTAATAGGTTTTATTCGAAAACGGTAATGGCTTAAGCAAGTCTTATTAGAGGCGTAGACGAAGGATAAGTTTAGGGGGGAAAAAAGACAGCAGGGTGGATAACCGCTTCATATCGTACGCCTGCAACGGATTAATATTCATGAGAGTTGCTTTTCAGTCAAGTTTTCCTGGTTTGGTATAAGTGCCATGGAAATTTTCACCCTTTTGCATTCGTAGCTGTGAATCGAAATGCAAAACAATCGAGGAGAAGGAAATATGAATTATTTTCAGGGTAAGGGAAAGGGAGGAAGAAGCAGAGCAATTATCTCTGAATCGGAAAGGGTCAGTAAAAATTTGTCTACTGCTGAGCTTGCTGACCAATCACTAAAGGAGGGCACTGGCCTTGCTGGCACTCTCTCGGGCATCATCAGCCAATAACTTAAATTTGGCCACCTAGTTTTCAAATATGCATAATGAAAAAATTAGCCATTCTCAATAGCTGAACCATTCAATCGAATTTTAATTTTTTCGAAAACAATATTTCAAACCTTCACCTCTCCCGTAATCATTCCAAAATTACGAACGATTAAATTTTCGATCCCCATTTGACACGGGAGACAAATCTATGCCTTTGAGGCATACTCCAATTTCCCCGGATAATCCTAGAATTCTCGCCATTAAAGTCCATGGGAAACTTGATTCAATTTTGCAATTTATGAAGACTAAACTTTTCCTATACGTGTGCTAAACTGTCGGGTTATGACACATGTTAACTCTGTTCGCGAATGCTTCCAGCATTTCCCCGGTTGAGGTGAATCTTGGAAATAAACCGAGGTCACATTCAGTGGCACTGTTATCCACTTCAATTTTTTTTCCTCCGTAATTTCTTTTTTCAAAAAAAAACAATAAGCAACAGTTTGGTCTCAATTTTTCATAAACATGTCAGTCGGTTAGTGACTAATTCAATTAACAAAGCTAACTCCCGAATGACCCCCCTCAAGTAATTCAAAACCTCCCTTGAGTTTTCCCAGATGAAAATCTTAAAGCGGGAATATGGTTCAAGTTTCTTTCCCTTTATGATAAACACCTCTCTTGATACCTTCGCTGAGCTTTCCAGTTAAACAAACAGGGTTTTCGCTTTTCATCCCGATGACCTAATTTTGCCACGTACACCTTTTCATTTAGTATATTGCTTAGTAGGGGGTGGGTTGTTTTCTTTGTTTAAGCAGAAAATTTTCCACCCCCTTGAAATAATTTCGAGTCGGAGGGGGGGAAAGTTTTTTGAAGTTTGAACGTTAGTTTAGGTGAGTGGGGATGGGAAATTTTATCCGTGGCGGGTATTCTTTTGAGTATTTACAGTGAAGGATAATGAACCGTATCGCCGGTTTTCAAGTTGAGTAATATAAGTTTTATGTTTTCAAAAATGAATAAGCCGAGGAAGTTATGACTCGTATACGATTTCACATTTAGGGATTTTGTAAAAGCTTTCAATGTCATTACCATGGGAACTCGGGTTGTGTGACTTCTATATGAAAGATGAACTTACAGAAAAATGTAGCTTGAAATTAGAGCCCTGCACAGGGCCGGACTTCGGGCCTCAGTCCGGGCCGGACTCGGGCATAAATTGTGTACTAAGACAATCGGGCCGGGTCAATTGTTTTCGGGCCGGGCCCCCATTTGTTTTCGGAATTTTAGAGTCGGGCCGGACTCGGGCCTGAAAATTTCGGCCCGTGCAGAGCTCTACTTGAAATTCACGCTTCCTAAATTTTCGAGCAAACTTACAGGAGAAACACTGAATTTTAGAGTCTTCCTGCTAGAATCTCACTTAGGTCCCCCAATAGTCCCGTTAACAAACTCAGGCAACATACATTTGAGCGGACCAGTTTTGACAAAAATAGCTATACTCCTGGTATTCTTTTCCTGATGAACTAATTAATATTTTTATGTGCGAATTCTCTGTAAAAGAATTTTGTTACTAGAGTACCTACTTTTGCGCCAAAATTAGGCACTCTACTTGAGCTCTTCTTGCCAAACTAGAGTCGCCTATGCCTATTCAAGAAACAGCTTAGAGTTTCGCACCTAACACTTCCAAGTTTTTCCTGCCTCCTGCAGCATTTAAAAAAAAAATTTCGAAATAAGAACAGGGAATCTTCTTAAATCGAACCAAAATGTGTATGATTACTCCATTTTATCTAATTTTCTCGTACATTACTCACATACAAAACAGACTCCTCGAATAAGGGAATGAAACTCGATCCATGTTATTTATGTTAGAAGCCTTGACAAATTTTCCGGGGAATTATTGAAGGATTAAATTTGAATTTCTTAATTTACATAAGGATTTATTTTCCTTTCCGATAAGAAGTCTTTTTGAAGATTAAGAGGATACGTTTCAAGAAATAAGCATCGCGGAAATTTAAATATGGGTAGCTATTTTACTAAAACTCATTTTCTGCCACTATAAGCAACGCCCTAAGCCGATTCAGCTCAAGCCTCTAAAAGCTCTGAAAAGCTTCATCAATGGCTTAACTGGCAATGACTTCCTAAAAAATATTCTAGCACCGTCGCTGACTTCCTCGATAAACCTCGTCTTGCCATACAAACGTTTTATGTCTGGCTAAAAAACCAATTCATTCAGTTCAACGACCGTCGCAATCTTGAAAACTATTCCAGCCATATTAAGACCCAAGCCAAAATCTTACTGCATAACAAATGCAAAATCATTATCATTCCAACAGCATCACCCGACGTTAAAGTCTATATGGTAGTTCAGTGCTCCTTGTTTCGAGACATGGTCGACAAACACGCATTTGCTTAATTCATGATTATTGAATGGAACAAGTCGCGACAAGTTTTGTTACGTGTTTGTTTCACTGCTGCACATCCCTTTTATTAATACATCAATTTTTCACGAGATTTTCTCTTTTTTTTCCCTTTCTAATTCCAGTGTTTTTTATTTCCATCGCCCGCAAACATCCTACAACTGACCTATTACCTAGAAAAACTGCAAAAGAAAATATTTACCCAAAGCAATCATTATAAAACTTTCTTAGCCGGAGTAAATTTGTTAAATGTTTAAACGGAAGTTATTAGCATTTCCTGTTTTTGTGTCAGTGAAAATAACAATTTTTAAATGCACGCATATATGCATTTTTCAAGGAATTTCTGGGGCATTATCGTGAGGGATCAAAATCACGCTATAGGAAAAGAAAAATCGCTTGGGCATTACAGACCTAGAAAAAAAGTGAAATGCTATTACACTTATACCATTGAGCCGGCATTTATTATTCATGAATTCTCAGCTACGGTCATTATCGTAAAACTGTTCCTAACGGTAAAAATACAGTCATTTATCTATAGAAGCTTTCTTATTGTTGCGATAGAAAAATAATCGGTGTCCTTTCATTAGAATGTCCTTACAAGCTTATTTTTATCCCTTTGAAATACCGTGGCCTGCGCTTCTAACAGTCAGCAGAGCTTTTCATGGGCTTGGCTCGAGGCTGTAGTTAGGTCGAATTCGTAATAAGTCAGTCAAAAAATAGTTTAGGCCTCGCGAACAATTACAACGTGTCCTGTGCAAGCAGACGAGTCATCTTCAAAATAACACAAGTGTGGACAAGTTTCAACACGCTAAAAATTTACCCACAGTATTAAAGCAGTCAACTTTCTAAAAAAAAAAAACCCTCGAGAAAAACAGGAACAATAGAATCAATGTGTTCCCTAATCTGGTAACTGTTTTCTTTCCGACTTTTTATTAAATAATTTTTCTTGAAAACCCATTTTTTTCAACCCTAATTTACTTTCAAATTTCCTTTATCATCTCTTTCGTCTCATTTATGAGAAAAATAAAATTCATCCCCCCCTTTTTTTTGTGGAAAAAAAAACAGGTAACCCTCGAAAAATTCTTTTCTCCTTGGGCAAGTGAGGAAAAATCAATAAGGTAAAAAAATTTTCATACGGAGGGAAAAGGTTAATTAGCTCCGACGTTTTAGATTTGTCGATGAACTCCCAAGCATGTTTTTATAATGAAAATAATTCAGGATCAAAAGGAAACATATCTCAATTTTGAATCCATGATACAATATGATTGAGTGAGTCTTGAAATGTTCATTTACATAAACGGTTTTTTTTTTTTTTTTTTTTTTTTTTGAAAAATATTTGCAGACTTTTTCTTGAACGTAGGACATAATTAGTCGGATGGGAAACAAAAGGGAGGCGAGTGGTGGATGTTTGTGGCACTCTTGAGAGGTAACATGGCGATTAATTGGCCGTGTTGTCAGGCAACTCAAGAGCAATGGACATTTTAACAATGAGGAACATTAGATGAAGATCATAGCAAAGGCAAGAAGCAGAAAAAAAAACTAGAAAATTTGATCAGTGACTGTGCAAAGCCGGTTTCGCCATTTCAATTTTTTTTATTTTCTCTGCTTTTATCCGGAGTTACAAAGCTTGAAGCCTTATTGCCGCATCACAAAGTTTCGGCCATCCAGACCTATCCTGGGCAGCCGACCTACATCCCATGCGACTGTATCCTATCACATCAGCCACGGCCTTCCCAATGGCCAGGGCTCGTCGGGCTACATTCTAGCACCTTCCTCATAAAAACTCCCACCTTGTTCTAGCCAGGCTTTCACATTCCACCAATAGGTGAAATAGTGTCTCGTCTGATGCGCTACACCCTCTGCAGTAGAGGTCTGATCGGGTCGGGCTGAACCCGAAAACCCGAACCCGACCCGACCCGAATCCGGGTTCGGTTCGGCGGGGAGTGGACTCTCTGCGCTCGGTTCGGGTTCGGTTCGGCGCTCGGGCGTTCGGTCCGGGTTCGGTTCGGCACGGCACTAAAGAAAAGACCTTCCTTTTTTGCTTTTTCCGTTTTTTGAAGGAATTCTGGTTTGCTTTTCGGGAACGGTTCTACTTTTCTCCTCCTATCTGATAGCATTTTAAACTTGTTATAAACTTGCCTTAACAAGATGTAAAATTAAGCGTAAAGTAAGTGCCTCTGCAGGACAACTGCCCCATCTGGCAAACTAAGACAATTAACTTTAAACGGCTCCTTCATCTCTGACACCTTTAATCCTGAAAAAAAAAGCTGACTTTTAAAATTGCCTTTTAAACGCCATTCTCTTATTTTCTTTTAACATCATCGGAATTAAATTGAAAACAACGAATTTTCATTAAGAAGAAGCGAAGCAAGACAGTGAAGACACTCGTATAAAAAAAAAGACAAGAGCATTAGCATCTGTCATCTCTTGTGCACTCAACTCAACAAGCTATTAGTGTAATGGGTCCATTACGTGATAGAACTTTAATTACGATTTGTTTAGTTTTTCCATAATAGTGAAACATTTTGACTTTCTCCCCCCGTTACGCTTCATTTTCATCCACCCTCTTAATGATATGTTAATGAAGTTCACTGGCAATTAATCAAGATTTACTTGGAAACATTATGACAAATCCTTGCAAAGGGCATTAGGTTCTGATATTCCATGATAGACGAAGGGATGATGTTTGTGTGCTTTTAATTAATGCATCCGAAGAGGACTTCGGTATTAGGAGAGGGGGCGAAAAGCACCATTGCGGTTTCTAAGCCGGACCTTTTCTTAATCTTAAGGGTGTGGCCGCAGTGCTCATTAGTGTAATTGTACAGGGTGTTTTGGAATCTCAGAATCGACCTTGCTTTTTATGGCGGCGGATTTATTTATATAAACACAGCAAAGCGTGATAATGATATAGTCGTGGCTAAATTAAATACTTTAGTTCTTCACGAAACGATTATCCGCAGTGGGATGATGAAATAATTTAATAGCGATTAAATCTGGTTCTGTTGTCATTAGCTCTTTTGTGTATCGGAAAGATTATTTATCGCTTTATTGCGATTTCATTTTTATTTTTTCAAATAGAGCGATTACGTGTGTCCATTCTGAATTTTTAAGTAGGGAGCAAAGGTTAAAGGCCGTCGAGGCTACCACCAGTGGAAAATAACCAATATCGACCGCCTGGCTTCACAGACCGTCTTCCCTTCCCCCAAAAATGGGCCAAGGAAAGATTTTTAAAAGCCGATAGGTCTACTTCAAAAAATAGAGAAAATCCAAGCGTAGACTAGCCAGAAACTAAAAATCGCTCAAGGAAGGAAAACCAGCAGAAGGCAAGGATTAGTATCCTCTAAGTTCAACTACGCAAAAAGCATGCGAATTCTTGGAAAAAAGCATGTTTTACAACTGGAAAACAAGTCTATCATTTTTCAACAAAAACGAAAACGAGCAATGACTAAAAATCGATGTCGCATCCCGTGGGACATGTTCCCCAGTGTTTAAAAGCAGTATTCGAAAAAAAATTATCTCGTTCTTTTTATACTTTTTTTTTTGCTCGTGCTTTTAACGATATCTGAGTCCTGTAAACCTCTTAAAGAATCATACACTTAGGAAAATTAAAATGGTTATTAAGAGATTGATCGATCGATGATCTTGAATCGAGACTTGGATTTTAGTTTAAATTTTTAATGAGCTCCAGGAAAAACCGGAAAGTAAATATCGGAAAAAATTGGAACGATTTCATTATGATTAATTAAATAAGAAAATATTTATGGAGATGGAGAAAGTAAGATCTCACCCAATAAGAATCAGAAATCAGCTACAGTTTCTTTAAAGACCGTGGAAGACTACAATCGCCGAATAATAAATTAGCTGGTTGCGTATGCAGTTGTATAATTCTTTTTTTTTTTCGGGGTGAAATGTCAACTAAAAAAAGGACCTTGAATTTCGTGTTCCAAGCAGTTAAATTCATCTAGGGGAAAATAAGTAAAGCTGCAAATGTCTCACATAGGAATTTAGCCCACGCCTCTTTTTTTTTTGAAAAATCCTTAGAGAGTTCTTCCATTCTTGTTTTCGTGAAATTTTTTTTAGTCGCACTTTAGTTATTACCCTCTGAAGTGGTGGATTTAAACCGAGACTGGATAATTTTTTCTGAAAAAAATAAAAATAATTTGGAAGAAGAAAACCAAAAAAGAAGCAGAGTGAATACGAAGTGAAACACATTTTGGAAGCTGCAAAACGTGGCGAGATTTTTAACAATTGATAAAATTCTCAAGTCAAACTTCGATTAACATCAGGTTATGGGCCCAGAAAAATTAAATCGACTGAAAACTATTGAAATCTTATGAATCGTGCCTTGGTCGCACTTTTAAAAGTTCCTGCGTCTCATAACGACCTCAGGCACTGAAACATACTTACAAAGAATAAATTGCAACATCTCACCATGCCGTTTTTGATATTAAACATTTTCCTTTGGCCGACCATAGAATATTTTACGAAACTAACCCGTAAAGCTTTCAAGATCGGCAAAATGAAGGAATAAAGAATCCTTTAACAACCCCCTTAGGAAAAAAAGCCATATTCAAGGAAGTAAATTACTATCGTTTAACCGGGGCAATAAGCGAAATCCACCTGTTATTTGGTTTGGCTTGTTTACGTATTTTCGCATCATTATGTAGACGCCATAAAGCTGCTGCAGAGCTCACAATAATTGAGAATGCAAACAGACACAGATTACCGCGATCATGTAAATGTAATCATAAAAGTTAGGAGACTAAATGAAATTGGAATCGAATCGTTTGTAACTCCGGCTTTAAAATATACCTTTTCTAAATTTCATTATTATCCCTTTTTACCCTTCGACCGTATAAATTTCCCTCTTCCCCCCTCCCTGATTGTGCGTGTGTATGTAAAAACAAACAGAATTTCGTTTTTCCTCTTTATTTTATGTTGTTACCGAGGTTGAACCTTACGACCCTTGAAAAATGAAACTATTATCCCCGGTCATGTAATGAGTGCCGCAGATTTCAGCCTTTTTTCCCTAAAAAATGGATCACAATGGAAATGTTTTGTTAACTGTAATTTCAATAGGCGGTGAGTTTTTTTTTTTTTTTTTTGAATGGGAATTTATGATGGTTTCTTTCGTTTTGAAACTTATCAAAGCGTGTTGACTGTTGAGCTTCAGGCTGTTGCATTGTGTGTGCAACGGTTTGGCCTTTCAATTAGTTTTCTTTGAAATTGTGAATTTTTTGGTGTATTTTTTACAGAAAAATTCGACAACTCTCCAAAATTTCAGTTTTTTTGAGAAAAAAAAATTTCCCGCATTCTAAGAAGACAGGAAACTTATGGACGAATCAATAGTTCACCTCGTCTTCTTAGAGTGTAAACAAAATTTTTTTAATAAATAAAAACAGCTCTACTGCAATTTTGAAGTCACCTTAGAGCGCCGCGCTCTCTGGAAGAACCAGTCCGGGCCTGGTTCGCCATGAAATTCCACCTACTTTTTCTGGGCCTCAAGCCCTAATTTTACCTCGAACATGGTCGCCCAACGAATTCTACCCATCGCCACTAATCCCGACGGAATTCGACATCGGACATCGCATTTTCCAATCCGCTTACCAATTTCATAAGCGTGACAATCCCTCCGCATTAAATTTTTAAAAAAAAAGCAATCGAATATTCAAAAAAGCTCAATGCGCCACCTTTAGCATTTAAGCAAAAGAAAAATATTCATCTATACGAGGAAAAAAAAGTGACAAAAGCACTTGTAAAAAGGTCACAGCTACTACGGGAAGAAAGCGGGAAACGTATAATTTTATAAAGAACTAATTTCTTCATCCATTTTCAATAAATCGATTATTAAAATACAAGAGTAGGAACGTTCAGGAGGTAAATTCGATATTTACAATCGGTTTAAACGGAACTCATTCCCTTTAAAGCTTTTCCAAGGAGCTTCCTCCCCTCCCTCTTATATCCTTTCTAATCCCGAGGCTTAATCGTATAAAGAAAACATTGGATTCCTTCCTTTTTTCCCCGAAAACCTTTCTACTTAGAGGAAAAGATACTGCGGGAAGTGAAAAGAGCATAGAGGGATGAGTGTAATTAA
Organism: Liposcelis brunnea; assembly: GCA_023512825.1. NCBI lineage: Eukaryota > Metazoa > Arthropoda > Insecta > Psocodea > Liposcelididae > Liposcelis > Liposcelis brunnea. Next base: position 8,379,882 of record CM042065.1, on the reverse strand, counting down.
TTACAACTTGTTTAGATTGACAGGGAATTATTAATCATTCCCACAATGAATGAAATATTTATTCAAATACTAAAATTAATGTAGCGTTTATTGTTTCTTTCCTTCCGGTTTCGGAGGGGAGGAGGGAAAGTTCGAAAAACAAAACGATAAGAAACTCGTCTGAAAATCCTTTTTTAAAAGCGAACATATAAGGTCAATAAGTTTAATTAGGAAAAGGGATATGCCCTCCACACAAGAGCTTTTAAAATCTTGTGGAAAAGGTTGAAATTTGATTTGGTATAAAAGTGAAAAGAGCCTTTTAAGATTCGTTCGACTAGCTAAGGGCGAAATTTCCGGTGCGAAAACCTGTGAGAGATCAAAGAATTTAAACGCGGAATACGCCAGAAGATATGTTAAGATAAGCATAAAAGCTTAAAAGGGAAGAAAAAAAAAAAAGTCGAAATACCGTCAAGGAATTTTCCTTCTTTCAACATGTGAATTTTTTTTCCCCCGCAAGTGTTACGGATTTTCTATACAGAGGAGGATTTAACCTTAATTCCGCGATCGTGTAGAGGATGAAAACATGGCATCAGATAGAAAAGGAATAAAAAAAAAAAAGAGAAACTTTAAGGAATTTGTTTAACATGTTATATAAATAAACACGGGGTGGAAATGTAAACCCGCACTTTGAGTTAAAATGAATAGGTCGGGATTCGAACGTTGCTGATTAAATACTCCCTTTAGAATGATTTTGACGGAATAGTTTACTTGTTAAAGGTGAAATTAATGAGTAATAGAAAAGTTTTCGAAATCATGAGTTTGGAGTTTGAATCACTGCAGTTTGCAGTAGGGTGGGGAATACAGTTCTCTTTCTGACAGTCTCTCAAAACTAAAAATGACTCGTCAAAAGCAAATTTGGATTATTTTCAGTGGCGTAGCGATGTTAGGAGAGGCTCTCCCATAGAATTTTTAGTAGAACATTTAGTTCGTGCTTTACCGCCATTATTTTGGCCTACGTTGCCTCAATTTTTTCAAATGAGCCGAATTTTTAATGAGCGATTGTACGCAGGAAAATAATTTTGCGTTAATTACTAAATCTGCTTTTAAAAAAAAAAATTTGGCTACCCCTAGAAATGGACTTAGATAAATCGACTTAAGCCAATCATGCGGAAATTCTCAAAATAACCAAAATGTTCTGCAAATAAGTAGAAACAAGATGCCCTACTGTATTTTCATCCTTAACTTCTCTCGGCTTAAGTTTCGGTCTAAAATCATTCAAAAATGCCCTTTTTCGGTTTTCACCACGACATAAGCGCTCCGTTTTTCCGGATATAATTTACTATCACCTTCTATATTGTTAAGTAAAAAAATCCTGCACAATCTGGAAGTTTTAATACGGCGCCAAATTCTAGTTCAGGCCGTATAACTCTTATGCAGGTTTTCAAAAACCAGCACGAGTGTCAGCCTGAAACTCAAAAAATAGCACCAAATTATTTTGTACCAGCGATATCCTAGAAATACGAGCAAGGAGCCACCAAGCGAAGAGTGCGGCGGTCGGACAAGCTAAAAATTCATCACCAATTTAACAAAATTAATCCTCAAAATATCTTCGTACAGCAAAAAAAAATATTATCCCACCATGTTTCAATTGAGTTCTCATAACTTGCCTCACTTCTACCGTATTAATCGATAATTCTTTTTTTTTATCCCTTTGCTATTCCGGCTTTTTGAATTATTCAATTACCAACATTTATTCCAGCTTGTAATTACTTCAAAGAGGATTTTAACTAAAGCGACTATTTTTTCCCCTTTCACGAAAATTACAGTTCGAATTCCAAAAACACAAGAGTATCACATTTATTCTCTAAACGATTTACATTTAAATACAAAAAAAAAAAAGAAGAAAAGAAAAACATAACGAGGAGAAAACAATAATGTCATAAAATAATAATGCTACGGTTGCCTTATGGGTAGAGTTTCAGACGAAAAAGGGATATTGGGAAAGTTTTATTAAGGTTTCTTCTTTTTTCCTCTTCTTCAAGATACATCGTTAAGTGTGAATCGATATCGAGAGGAGCTTTTTTCGAAATCAGATATAAGAATAACAAAAAAAAAAATTCTTTTATTCAACGGCATATTTAGTGTTCAAGTAAAACGAGGCCATTATTTTTAAATATTAACCCGAAGCATTAAAACCACTAAAAAGTATTTTCATTCCTTAATAATTTAAAGATGTCGCAAATAAAGGTCGGTTTTATCGACTTTAGGGAGTAATATACAACATTCGAGATATAAAGTCTGTTTTTGCAGTGGGAATATACACCCTCTCGAAAGAGGCGAAACGTTATCAACGGGTTATATTGTATTTTAAAAATGGCGAGTGCAGATGCTGAGCTATTGGTAAAGCTGAAATATGTTTTCAAGGATAGGAGGTCACAAGATAATAACGAGTTTTATACCTTTTTGACCGTAGCCATAACTTTAGGAATTATAAATTTCCCTTTTCCCTTGAATCTCGGAATTCTGGAATCTTTGGTTAGGAGCTGGAACGAGTTTTAGAAATTTTTAGTAAGACTCAGTTCTGGTTAAAGTTAGGAAGTCTAACAGGGAGTGAACACAATCACACATAACTCTTAAAAAATAATCATTTTTTCTTCGAAGCGCACCTCGTACTACATGACCATTGTACAAAACTGGCCATAATTCAACCATAAGATTTTAAAACGATTTCAATTTTCCTGTCCGGACACAAAATACCCATTTCCCATTCTGTGAACAACACGCGTGAAACTAGTGCTGTTGCAATTATTGATTCCTGCTGTGTACTACACGTATACTAGACGCCTTTTCACATCCTCTCTCTCTTCCCTACATTCATCTTCTTCTAAATGCATCTCCGACCTGGGGATTTGTTCCTCACACGGTACGTCGAGGAAGTGTGAAAGTCATAAATCAAGAGCTTATAGAAAAAATCGACTTTAATCGGGTGCTATATTTTCCCTCCTTCGCAGTAAGTTGTCATTCAGTAAACGGTGAGACTTTAAAAGACTGAAACGACCTCTTTTTACGGCATTTCAAAACGACTCGGCGGATCTTGATATTATAAGGGACACTTTAAGATTATTATTAGCCTTCATTTGTTTCTGAATTATTTTGGATTTCCTTAAGAAAAGAAGAGCAATATTCATATTTTAAATATGCTGAAAAATTACAATTTTTAAAATAGGGTGATGAATATAAAACACGACGATTTGACATGTTCAGGATTTAATTGTGGGACGTTTAACCGAGTTATGAGTCGAAGCGTGGGCGTGTGAATAAAAAACAAAAGCTGATAACGGTTTAGCAACTGGGAACATAGAATAGTGGGTGTTTCATTCCAGTAATTAACAACCATGTATACGGATTTTTCATCCAAGCAAATCGAGATTTCGCTATGCACCACGACCAAAAATTTATAGCCAGGAGTCATGGGGCAGACCAAGCACCTGGCTAAGCTTGCTAGACCGATTTAATCCCCAAATCAACTAAGACCTCCACCAAATTGAGCACCAACTAAGCTTAATAAACGATTTTCTGCGTCAGAACTTCTTCAATTTTTGCTTCAATCACCCTTCAGCCCTTGGTCCTCTCTTCAACAATATATTCCGCCCACTAAAAATATAAATCTACCCCAACGCCTTCACAAAAAAATTCTTCAAAGAAAAAGTTATTGGACCTAATAATGTCAACAATAATAAAAGAACGTGGCGCGGGAGCAAGCGTGGGCCCAAAATATTTTTTCCTCTTTACTTGCAAATAAAAATTATAGGTTCCAATTTCTGTGTAACAGCTATCGCCTTATTACCCGACATACGTTACAAAAAAAAAAAAAAAAATAAGAGGAAAAGCAATAAACTAAATGGCTCAGAAAAAGTCCTAACCTTCAATTCAAACGGGTTTAACTAGATTTCTCTTCCGTATTTTTTTTCCCATAGATTGTTGACATTTTGGACACTTTCAACAGGAAAATTCCTTTTAACGTTTTATTCTCATGGGAAACACGATTTAAACATCTTTTTTTTATTCATTTTTTTTAGCTGTCCCCTGAGGATTTCCCTTTCATTACTATCCCGTCCATCCGTTTTCCATTATAAATTTATATTTTCTTTTGGCGACATATAATATTGTTGAATTTGATGAAAGGAAATTGTTTAATTTATTTCCTTACGAGTCCTCGAATCAATTCACAGCAATTCTTTTCGCCAATCGATTCGTAAATAAAATGAAGTCGTGAAAAGTTTTGTGTTTGAGGTAAATGAGTTAATAGAAATCATCATGCGATAAGTTAATGTTTATCATTAAGCTTCGCAGAAAAATAAAGCTTTCTTTTTTTTGAAACAGCTTTCTTTTTTTTTCCTTCTCTTGAAATCGAATAAACTTTCCGGGAGGAAGAAATACGTGAAGTCAAGGATGATACTTAAAAAAAGGAAAATAAATTATGTATATTCAATCACCATTTCTTCGGAAAAAGTAAACTTTGCCCAAATCACGCATGAAAATTGTCGTGATGGATTCGGGCGAGTTTTTTTTCCTCTCGAATTTTAAAGCTTTCGAAAAAAAAAATTGAATGAGTTTCGTTTTAATATTTAAAATTTTTCCTTTTTTTCAGGATAATGGAATGCGTTCAGATTGAGAATTTTAACGAAAAAAGGGATTGATGTTTATGGCTTAGAACGATGCGAAGCGGCTGCGAATCCGGGATATTATCAAGTAAAATGGTGAGTTTTTTAAAAGAAATTTAATTAAAATAACAGGCTAGATTTAAAAATAGCGATCAAGTCATGTTCCTCCATGTCCATTCCTGTTATCAAGCTGTGAAGGTGCCTCAGGGCTTCATTATAGGGCCGCTCATGTTTGTTTGCATAATCAAGCAATAAGGCCTCAAAAATTCACAGTTTTTAGTTAAAGCTTCGGGAAAGGAATTCGGGAGAGAACTTAGCTCCCAGTGCAAGCAGCTTGTCTAAAAGTTGAAGCAAAAAAGGCTTAAGAAGAAAAAAAAGTCCTGAGATTCACTTTAGGCAAAGTCTGTCTCTCATACAGGCTCGGGGGGGCTTAAACAGACCGAAATCCGTCTTGAACTCAGCAAGTTTAGCCTGCAGATCGAGATAAAGTTGCCTCTCGAACCTCTTAATGTGTGAAAGGTCGAAGCCAGGCATCATCTCTTCCCCATCAGACTGTCGTGGCTCAACGATTTTGCAGAGCAAGGAAAAATCTTCTCGAAGTACCTTTTGCCCCACTGCTATTAGCGTCCTGATAACCAAATCGGTAGCTGCGAGGTAAACTATCCGACATACGTCACGAGCCGCGCTCTAAGATGGCCGTTCAATGTTTACTATTTATATGGAGTCGATCGTCTTCTTATTCGAGTGTCTGTGACGTACATCGGATTGTTTACCTCGCAGCTACCGAAATCTTTTCTATAAGGAGCTAAGACTCAAGTTAACCCATCGACTCCGTCCTTCTGCAAAATTTTACAAAAACCATTTTGGCCATAATCATTTCAATCAATAAAAATAATACTTGCTTAAAACTTCTTTAAGCATCTTGAAATTTTTCCCTTAAATGTTACCCTCGACTAAATCCTCTTTACTTCTCTTCAAAAAGTTCATCAAACAACAAAAGAAACTCCAAAAAAAATAAAATCAAACTTCTACATTTTTAAAAAAAACCCAACAAATCAAGAATCGCAATTTTATTATAATTTCCAAAAGAAGCTTTAAGAAAACTTTAAACAAAATCAGATAAGAAAAACTCCCTTTCTCGTAATGAAAAACAAATTTTAAGAATATTTAGGTTAGCATTATTGATTTTTGCCACGAAAAACCGGAAAACGGGATCCCTTTTCTTTAAGAACCTCCATCCCTCCCGAAAATAATGAAAATAAAATAGGGGTAAGATAAACATGGGAAATAAGATATTATTTGTTTTAAAATTTATGACAACCCGAAAGAGAAAGAGGTCGTAGTGTCATAGAGTAAAAATAGAGGTCACAAAGGAGAAGCGTTGTAGAGCGTCGCGGCGCCAGGGACATACGCTTACTGAGTCAAGGTCATTTGCATCGACCCATTTCGTACGTTTCCTTTACTTCACGCTGATTCAGCAACGCGATTGCACTTTACGCACTTGCATTATGCAGCCTCTCATTAATCTCTAATGCTTGAACGTGATCGATTAATTGATAGAGTCTAGAATTCTCTCACTCGACCCGGTTATCCATGATGCCCACGTGGCCGAGTGTATAAATATGTTTTTTCGAGGCGGATGAAAATAAAATTACTATGAGTTCTAATAATGGAAATTAGCACGTGAGTGGACTGTTTTTATTGTGATGTCTAAAAATCGTGGGTGGTGAATATTTTCGTTGGGTAGACGAATTTATTCCGAATTTGGAGTGCTAAATAATTGGGGAGGTTGTTTTCGTGTCGGACGTCGGGTAAAACGTGATCGTATTGTATTTTGATTGAGAGAATTGCGGGGTTTGGTTTTATCTTTAATCTACAATAGTAATTATTTTGAATAGGTCAAAAGGTGGGCAATGACAGAAGAGAAATGGTAATGAAATTTTCTAACAGCTCAAGAAAAGGATTTAGTCAAAGAAATTTTTAGACCAGACCTAGCGGATTGGCCCACCGGGAAAATCCGGTGCCCCCCTCGAATAAAAGCGCCCTTTTCCTCTTGCAGGACTGAAATATTTGTTTCAGAAGATGCAATTGTTTTGCCCAATTTTTTCTTGACAACACAAAGCGGAATCGGCGCATTTTTCACAGAAGAATGCAACAACTTTTTCAAAAAGATTTTAAATAAAAATTTTTTTAAGCCGTATTCTCAGAAGACAGGGCACTTATGGACTTGTTAATAGTTCACCCCGTCTTCTTAGAATGGTAACCAGTGTCTTTATTAAATAAAAACAGCACTACTGGAATTCTGTAGTCACCTTAGTGCGCCGCTTCTGGTATTTTTACCTGCTCCCTTTGGAAGAGCCAGTCCGGGCATGCCTAGCGACTCTAAGATCTAATATAGATAAAATTGTTTTGCTAGGCCGAAAATCAGCCGTGGAAAAAGCCCTAACAGAAACGCCCCACCAGCATACTAAATCTGGCTTTTAGCTAGACATTTTTAACTCCCGGTCGACCTCAACTCAACTCTCTTGCACTTGTAAAACTTCCATCCAGAACCTTCCCTATCACCCGAGTAGGAGTTCCACGAGCACAGATACATACCCTGTCAACTAAATCCAATTTCCTGGGCAAAAGCTATTACTCCACCTACTCACAGTACATAACAATGCCTTTTAAGTCTCCGCATCGATTTCAAAAAATATTGTCATAACGGGTAAACCGCAAAACTCTGTTAAATACTTATTATCCTTAAATAAATATATTACATTTCATGCTGATATCGGTTTCACGACATCATATCCACATACCCGCAATAAAAATGCAAAACCCTAAATCACGAATATCAAAGCAAAATTTTTATTTTCATTCTACAAAAAAAATGATCCCAGAATTTTGGCGATAGCTAATCAAAGTCGTAAAAAAAAAAAATTTCCATTAAATTAGCGACAACTTAAAAAACATTTTCCATCCCCCACTTATATTTTTTCTGGCGTTGTTATTATCACTCCTAATCATCATTTTAGCTTTTAATGTAGCCGTATCGAATATTCCTAACAAGAAATCGATAAATCACCCAGGCAACGCCAAACTATCGCTATACAGTTTGATTTTAATTAAAAGAGGTTAGCAAAATATTTCTTTTGATTTCAATTTACAAACGTTTGCGGGTTTTCCCGCCCACGCGGGCATCAACAAAATCGAAATATATATACAACACCCACGGAGAAAATGGGGGGGAAGAAATATCAAGCGAACATTATAAAAGAAACATTCAAATGGGGAAAGAGGAAACTCTTCATTTTAATTTAAATCTTTTTACCCAAAACTTTCTTTTGCGAATCTTATAAATTAGGCAAAATTTTCAACTGTTGCGAAACCGAGGCACACAATATAACAAGCGGAAGTCGAGTCAAAATTTTTGAAAGTTTTATAGAGACGAGGTAACCTTTTTCTTTTTTTTTTTTTCGTTCGGAAAGAGAAATTTCGTATATATCCGGACGGGTTTAGCCTTGAAAAGCTCGAAAATTATCGTCGACGAGGGAAATGGAAAATGCAAATAAGAAAAAAAATCAAGAAATGCTAAATAAACTAGACGAAGAACATGAGGAAAGAAGGGAGAGAGAGGGGAAAGGGAGGGGAAGGGAAAACCCGTTCTCTAGACGAAATTCTCTTCACGTAAAAAAAAAAAAAGAATTTGAAACGCACTTTTGAGTCCGAATGGGAAAAATTTCCAGTTTGCAAAAGAAAAGAAAAACTATTGGCAAGAGAAACAAAAAAGTTTTCCAGAGGAAAACATACACCTTCCTTCGTGACAGTTGGTATGGATGAGAGGGAAAAGTTGCGATTTTGCAATAGTGGAAAAATAAAAAGGTGGGAAACCTTCAAAGTTTTGAGGCCAAAACCTCAAAAAATCAAGGCTGAAGCCTAATTTAAGCCCGAAGATTGCCAAAAATACATTTGGCAGTAACTTTAAGGCCAAAATCAGACCTCCCTTCTTTTTCTGGCATTACAGAACTGTCGCATTGACTTACTCTGGGCTGCAATTACCCGGAATAACATCCTTGCACGACTTGCAACTATTAAAACAATGTCTTTCCACCTCAACCGCGGCCCTCTTAAGGGCTTAGGTCTTGTTAGACGGCTATCCAGAACTCTCCACATAGTCTGCATCGTTTGCTCACACGAAACATTTCCTGGCCTCGGTAGTCTAGTGTAGCAGTCTCCTTTATAGCATTAGGCTTTTTGCTACAACGACAAGAAATTATCCTTTTTAAATAATGAAAATCATTTAGATATATTTACTTCAATTTTAATACATGAGTTTTCCCATTTAACATTTAATTAATACTGTTTCATAGACCTTTCTCCTTGGTCTCTCCAGATAATGAATAACCGCTGAAAACCTACTTGTATTTATACCCCTTCTATCGATGCTCAAATGTTCATCCTTCATGAACATTTAATTGTTTTTACGAATAATAACATTCAGATCTTTATGTTTTGTTTTTGATTCCAATGAATGGAATCGCAAAGTATTAAAGTCTTTACATTTAAATTATCTAGAACGTTTTGGACTACTACACTAGTGACTTACATGACGAGAATCTGGCCGGTGAGCCTTTCGCTCGGCATCGCTTCAGTCGCTTTTATACTCACATTTCCGCTGTTTGGGCCCCACTACCCTTCTCAGCTATGGGCCTTGCCGACTTTTCTGACCTCATTATCCTACAAAAAAACTAACAACGATCAATAAATATCATATTGATGGCAACTGTAAATCGATGCATTGATTTTCACTTCAAAAAATTCACTGCCCGTTAATTAACGACGGTAATTAATTTCTCTCAAAATCGTTAGCCAGGATTCCGCAATGTTGGCGTTGCAATATGATCAAGTTTACCTTCTCACGTTCATGATCATCCTCATGAAGAACTAATCAGACTAATCGGGACCATTAATTATAAAAAACGACGTTTTCTGATATTCCTATGGAGAGTGATTTTTCCCCTCCTGCTACAAAGAGTAATGAAGAAAAATAACGCTTGTCCCAGGTGGAAATGCAACAACGTTAACATTTACTATGTAAACACATTTAATAACTGCACTGGGATTTTTAACATCAATCTATACGTATAAAAAATTCATATATTTTTTTTAAACGGAAGAAAATTAACCGGGTTTTTTTGATGGTTTCGAGAACGCGGTAAGATTTCAGTTTAATTGAGATTAACATGATGGATGGATGAATGGATAGATAAAAGATTAACACGAAATGTTGAGAAGATATTTTAGAAAAAAATATGAATCTAAAAATGTTTAATGTGTTCGGGTAATCAATTTTAATTTATTTGTAGCACGCTAGTTTGAGAAATTTAGGAGGATCGAGTATGAAACTTTTCCTGTGGCCAACAAGAACGTGAAATCTTAAGTCAGAACCTGTTTTGATCTAAGCACCACCCAAATCCAAAAAAATCTCATGCACTCATCAATAAGCCAAACTCAACATTCGTCCGCCAAGCCTAACTTGACGACATCCAAATTCGAATCTAAAGCTCAATTTTCATTTGAAATGGCCCCGGCGGCGACTCGAATTGTTATTTTAAGCCTGACACGTGCCAGACTCGATTAAAAACTCTTCATTAATGATAATTGTGCACGAATCGTTAATTCTTACTCAACTTTCCCAGTTAAATATATGAAAATTAAAATCTTTTGAATAAAAAAGCTCCACTAGAACGAATATTTAAAAACGAATGGTAATTACTCTTTTAGAGGAAAAAAAAAGAATCATCGGCGTTCTTTTTTCATTTAAATTAATTCCTTTCTTAATTTTTTTCCTTTTTCAAAAACAATCCCATTTTTTTCTTCTTCTCCTTTAAATTATAATCGACAATTCTTTGTTCTTTAAATGAGTTATACGCGAAACCGCTATTAACAATCCAATTAAAAATTAACCAAGATTTTTTTCATCCATTTTTTTTCCAATCCTCTCGATTTCAGAATAATTAAAAGTACAGCAACCTTTAGTTTCTTTTCCTACGGCCCTGCAAAATGCTGTACACATAAATCCTTATGACTCAACTGTGCCATATAACAAAATTCAACAAAAAAAAACAGTCAAGTTTCTCGAAAAAAAAGATAAGGGAAAAGCCTGAAAATAAAAGAGAGAATAAAAGTGTCGTAGTAAGAACTTGTGGAGTCGGTTCTTGAACTCAATTTTCCGCTTCATCGAGCTTGAATGCTTTCGATATCAACGGCAAAAAAATTACATGCAGTATTCCGGTGAATAAAAATGAAAGAACTTTTTTTTTTTTGAAATGGTACATGACATTTTAAAAAGACAAGGAAAATAAATTACATCGCCGAAAAATATCAAAAAAAACCTTGTGAATTTTCACTATTTAGCAATGAAATTTCATTCCTGACTTTATATGAATCCGTTACGTGAATAACCTCGTTAAAATACATAAAGAGGTATTAAGGAAGCTTTCTTCCGTTTGCGGTTTTAACTTTGAATACGTCACGGGGGCGTATGTGCTTTATGGAGAAATGTATATTATTTTAATACTGCTAAGTTTGTCTGACAAGATTTTGAATGATATTTTGTTGTTAATAATTTTAAGTAGGCGGGTTTATACAAAGAGACGTCTTGAGAGGTGAAGGGGGTGAAAAAAGATGGGGTAAACACGGATGGTGAGAAAGGTGAGGAATAGAGTGAGGGCATGGAGTTCTTTACCATTCAAGATGGCATTGCAGTTGTTTTTGAGTTGGTGATAAACAAAAGAACATTAGACATGCAAATGAGGATTTGATTCAGTTTAAATAAAATCATTCCATTCAGAATGTTAATCTAAGATTATGCAAATGTAAGACAGAATGTCAATTTAATATGATAGAATGTCAATGTAATATTACAGAATTTCAAAGTAATATTACAGAATTTTAAAGTAATATTACAGAATGTCAATGTAATATTACAGTGTCATGGTAATATTCTAAATTGTCAATTTCATATTACAGAATGTCAGTGTAATGTTACAGAATGTCTGATTAACCCTCTAACGCTTATTTTATTTATTCAATTATTTTATTAATCCACGGTACAGGCAGCCTTTGGGGAGGAGGAGGCAGGTTAGGCCGAGAGCTAATTGGAGGGGAGGTGTTGTGGAAGAAATGAGGGCCTACAACTTAGGGGAAGAGGAGCTAGGCTGTCGAAAGACGTCATCGTACGTTATGAAATCGAGTATACGGTACAAGATGGTACATCCATGGTACAAGATTTAAGTACATAAACTTCTCACTTTGCAAGGCTACTGGCACTCACTCATAAAACATTTTTAAAAACCAACTAAGGTGGGTGCGCCAAAATAGTGCCGGCACCTTAATAGTACCACCCCATCTTTCTCCTCATGTAATAATTTTCAAAAATTTTTAATGGTACGTAGTAAGACCTTATACTAAAGTAGTATCATGGCACTAGTGCCGTTTGAGCAGCAGACGATATTTGCGGAGAGCGAAGTGCGTGCGTTTTTCGATCATGAAAAAATCGTGAAAACATGAGTTAATTTTCAAAAAAATTGTCATCATATAGCCTATGAATTATAAAGTGATTTATATCATCAGAAAGCGCATTTCTTCCTCTTTCGATGCACTATTACGGTTTTTATTTTTTTTGCGTCTAGCTCGATGTACGACCTAAAAAAGTTGAAGTAGGGGGATGCGCCTAAATGGAACCACTGATCTGTAATGGAGCGTGGCAATGTTAAAATAATTTTTTTTTCCGAACCGAAATATTTGATAGAGAATAAGACTCGGAAAGGTTTTTACTGTGGAAAAAGGCCGTTTAAAGAAATTTTTAAGCTTCTAATCTCAAAAACTTGTGTTTTTTTAAAATTTTTTTAGCACAATATTATTTTTGCCATTTTAAAACTTAAAAAAAATTTTTTTCCTTCTGATTTTTAGTTTAGTACAAATTTTATGACATTAAGAAGCAGTCTGCTTAAATTTTTACCTATTTTTTTGAAAAAAAGTTCGATATTCTACGATAAAGTTTCGTGGTACTAATAAGGATCACCGGCTCCTAACTAGTGCCATTGGAAGGTTTTGGGAAACGCGCTCTATTATCTCAAGGGTGAGTGATAACGAAACAAACTATACTCTGGTTGATAGTCGACTAAAGTGACTATCAAATCACGTAATTTTTGTTTTCCTAAATCTAATACAGAAAATATAATCAGCAATCAAATTTAGGTGGCACTATTTTGGCGCACCCACCTTACTAAATAGAGAACCAGAGAATTAAAAACCCCTTCAGTAAAAAAATTAAAATTTTTATTACTTCGGCACTCATCAAAGATGGCCGAAGTATTGAATTCACTACACGATTTTTTAGTATCCACCATAGCCTAAAAAGACGAAAGCTATCGCAAATTTAATTATATCAGTTTGTTCAGCATTTATGTCCGACGAGCTGATTAGATTTTCAGCTCTTAAAATTCAGCCGTTCCAGCGAAAGAAGCAAAAATCTAAAAAAATGGGGGAGAAGTATAAACCTTGGCGAGCCAAGTTAAAACCAAGCGAGAGAAGCTAGCCCAGCTGAACCTGCGCAAGGCGGTCAAGTACCGAAGTCTTGAAGCCGCGCGAGTTCAGCTTGTTATCCTAAATTTCTCTTCCTGCGGATATTATTAAAAAAGCCTGCACCAGCATGCCCCCTTCCAGTTTTTTGCAAACCAAGTAAATTTTATCCGAAAGTCTGTCGACTGTCTCGAGCTCCTTACAGCATTCTCACCCACCGATGAACCTTCTCCTTTTAAAAAGTACTCGATTTTGTACCTCTGAGCTAAAACGTCAGATTTAAAAATCCCCAAACAGCTAATTTTCATCACAGACAACTTCAGCCTCATCTTTTAAAAGAAATTTCCTCTCTCGATGCTGTTTCAATTAATATTCCACCTATTTCCAGCCAAACATTTCATCCAACGACTTCTCTGACTTCCCTTTGATAAAAATTAGTCTCAAAGACACAATATTCCCTAACCGTCCATATTTTCTGCAAAACCTATAATGAATTAAATGAAACTTACCACTAGCTCAAGTCGTCGCAACTCCGCAAGAATGAAGAACTATATCATTCCATCTTTTGAAATGGCGGCTTTACAAGATGCAGTGGCCAAACCAAAGTGGAATCAAGTTTTGCAATTTCACTTCCAGAATATCAAACTGCAAAAAACAGAAAAATTCATTAAGTATTTTTTGAAAAGCAAATCGTTTTCAGCTAAACAAGATTTCAATGGATCAACTTTCTATTGTTCTCAGCTGTATACCTGATACGCCTACAAAAAGCAATAAACCTAAAATAAAATTTCCAGCACGAAGAAAATGCAAAACATCCTCATTACAATTTCCTTTTCAAAAAATTACCATAAAAAACATAAAACGACGCCAACTGACTTCCACGTCTCCCTACAAAACATTCACACTCGCCCTAAACACACAAACCTAGGCTTTACAAAACGACGAGACGTCGCGACGCAGGGTTTACCTTCGAAATCAGACACACACGGTCATGTCCAAGCGTATAATTTTAGTTATTTCCATTTTAATTTCCGCGGAAATCCCAGAATGTTAATCATTTTCCCCGACGACTTTCGAGTGCGTGTTAAAAAAAATTTCATATCCCTGATATTAATATCACTCTTATTCAATTAACCGTGTGTGGGCAGAGTGCAAAAAAATCTCATTTACATGTTTATGTTTGTCATCTGACTTTTTTTTTCAAAATTAGCATCTTAAAATACTTCGTCAAAAAAAAAAAAATGCTTTGAAAAAAATTTAAATATTTCAACATATCTGAATATTTTCTCTCTCGAGTCAAAAACTATAAAGCTGGAATCTAAATTGCTACGCTGTGGAATAATGTTCTTTGATATACGATACCAATGCAGCGAAATCTCAAGATGTAAAATGATACAGAACCTACTTAATGAGAATTGATGGTACCATCCGGAAAAAAGCTTTTCTATGTTTGCTCTTTATTCGTTTTTTTTTGTTCTCTTCACAATCATTTTTACGACCAATGGCTCAGATTTTCCTTTTTCCTTTAGTTTGAAATCCGGATTTACACGTTTGAAAACATTTGTAAAATAATTCAATTACGTGTTTGGGCAAGTAGACCCGCGAATTGCTGACGCACGCTGAACTTTAAATGGCGAAACATGCAAGAAATAATTCTATTTTTCCACGTGGAAGGAAAAAAAAAAAAAAAGGAAAAGTAATTTATTCATGAGATCTTGCCATGCAGAATCGATTCCATTTTAGAAATAGTAATTCGACGAGAATGGGATTAATTTCCTGTTAATACGATCAGAGACCTTTCAAAATTAAACTTTTCTGCACAATTTCCGTTTATTTCAAAAATCAAAAAAATGTCAGTATGGTTTCCTTTTACGATCTCTGTGTGTAGAATCCCCAGCAGTAATTTTGAATCTTCCATATCCTCCCCTTTTTTTTTCCTTTCCTAATTTTCTCTTCCTCGATTCCCGGCTTTATTTATTGGATTACTTTTTGGATGTCAATTATTTTGTCTAAATCGGGAAGGCTGTTTTTCGATTTGTTTCTTTTCGAGCGTTCGAAATGATTCTGCACGAGGATTCAGTGAATTTTCGTTTTGTTAGTTCAGACTGATTTCACATGTGCTTCAGCTATAATATGAAACCTCTAATTTTCATAAGCTTTAGTCCAAAATAATGTGGCCAAAACTTGCCCACAAGATCTGGAAGATCGTTGAAGATCTTGATTTTGAAGACCCACCCAAGATCGCCTCACTTTTAAATTTTGACCCAGACACTCATTTTCAATTCCCCATTAAAACAACAATCACTCTTTCGAAGGCAAAAATCACGACCGATGCAAAGAAAATGCTTCAAAAACAAAAAAAAACTAAGCTAAAAAAATAAAATGACAAAGCTTGAACGCTAAGGGGGAACTAAAATAAAAGCAAATAAAGTCCATGTTGTAAAAGTTGAGTTAGGGAAAAATTAACCGAAAACTTTTTTTATCTCATAAACCTTGGGAATGAAATTAATGCTGTGATTTTTCGTCAAAAGAGTTGGTTTAATGGATTTTCGTTAGTGATTAATTCCCGAAGGACTAACCAGAAAAGTTAACAAGCCTTAACTAATTAAGGAATTTTTGAAAACAACGATGATGGCAAACTGTCCTTTCGCTTAAACTTTCAAAACAAAAATTTAACAATGAAAATCTTTCGCTCTAAATGACCAATATCGCTTATGGGCAGGTTCAAACTTGCAACTCAACGAGATCCCGTTTTTATCGCGGCAGAAAAATTAGTATGCCGAGCAATATTTATGTCCCGAAATTATCAGGGTTGTCATGTTGGGTTGAATGACGGTGCCATCACAGCGTGTCGTCATCTTATGAAACTAACCCTTCGTGATCTTCATTATTTTGGATTGCCTTTTAAGAAAATAAAAAATTTCGCCATTTGATAATGACAGGGATATTTTTCTCCCTCCGAAAAAAAAAATTCTTCTCTAGCCAGCGAGTGAAATTTCCTGGCTGCGGTCTATTCTTAATTCATTTCCATTTTGGGGTATGCATTTCCTCGGTTACAATGGATTAGTATGCAAACGGAATCGGTTGAAGATTAAGTTTAAATGAAAACCGCATTCAAACACGGGTTTCAAGTTTTCAAATTAAGAGAATGCAATGCTAAATGAAAGGGAAATACGTATGCTGATATCGGTTTACAATTCATTGAAAAACAGTGATTACGCGAAATGATAATTTTTGTCGTTTCCAGACCTCGTATTTTGGCGTTTTTTTTAAATTTCATATTTCATACATCAAACCTCTATCCATCATCAAAGAGAAAATCTTGTCATCTGACAGATATGATGTCCATATCGCATTCGCATCTGTCATTTTTAATGTCGAAGTCATTATTATCTTCAAAAAAAAAAGCAGGAGGGGACCTGTAATCGGAAAATTATACGTTATTGAAAGGGAAACGGTTATCTAAAATTCGCAAATCGTGCTTTAGCGAGCTCGTAAAGTCTTAAAAAACAATTAGCTGTTCGTTTCCGGAAAGAGAGAAGTCGTGGGGCGGACGAACGGAGAGAGGGGAAGGGAGTTTGAAAAAACTTTGGCTAAGGAGGAAAAAAAAAAGTTCGCCAAAACTCGCGTGATCGACCTTGAAAATTCTCTACTTTTGACCTTCTCTTCATTACCAGCGCGTTCGTATTTAAAACAAATTTCCTTTTCAACTTGCTGGATCGTAAAAAAAAAAAGTTGCATGCGATTTTAGAGTAATGCATGTAAATATGCCAAAGTCAAGTGAATGGAATTTGTGTGTTAAAATTATATTCCTCTAATCTGGGTTGTTGTTTGTGTTTATTTTCCAGTGCAAATGCTTTTGCATCTTTTGAATAAAAATGAGCGGGTTTAAAAGTGATGGGAGGTAGTTGGGTGAGAAAGCACAAATAAAACAGCGTTTTAAAGGTTAGCTGAGAGGGGTCAATGAAGAGAATAAGCACAGCCACAGAAAAAAGGGATTCGAGTAACATCTTCTTCTTGTTCAAATAGTGGCGGCAGAGAGGGGCTCTGACCTCCCCAAGAATTTTTTGCAAGGGCGGATCCAAGCATTAACCAGAACAGGAAAATTACATTGAAAAGTATGAAAAAATATTTCTGGTAGCTAAAAAGTATAGACCATGCAAGTAATACTTTAACATTATGGTGGTGCCTCTCCCCCAGGAGATAGATTAGTTGTTGATTCTTTGTCCCCTCCTAAGATCTCAAGCTCAGAAACGATTCCTTTGCCGTTAGGTTTGCTCCAATCTACCTCAAATGTGCTGTTGCCCTCCGCCCCAAGAAAAATCTGAAATGAAGCTCCTGTGTTCAAATGCTAGTTCCGCGAAGGAGATCATTACAGATGCTTAGGAGAGGATCATAATGGCGATTTGTAACTTACAAGACATTTGAAAAAATAGGGACACTGAATCTTTGTAATACCAGTCTCGCAGGTTCTTGAGCTATGAAGTCTTTCTTCCCCTGCCACTTAAAAATCTTAATGTTACTTAAAAGCTCTAAAATCTCTCACGTTGGCTTCTTGTTAAAAACACTGGAGTATTTAATCAAATCCAAAATCCTTGAAAAAAACACAACCCATGGGAATTAATCTTTCCAACTAATCTCTACATCGTAAATCAGAACAAATTAATACACATATTACAATAAAACTGTTTTCCCCCCAACTTTTAAAGAAATATTACCCTAACAAACAAAATTAGATATTGTTTCATTAATAAATCAACGACATGTAAATCAGCTTTAAATTAATACGTACAACATTCATGACAAATCGTCATGTAATGGCCGTCATGTAATGTACAGTAATGGCAGAATTGGGGATCAGAAAAGCCAGTACCTCCGATACTTTTGACGCGCAAAATTTTTCCTCTCAAAATTTCCTGGCACCGTCCCTGATTACATCTTTCATTTTTTAAAAAAAATCCCCTGCCTTTTCCAAATTTGCATCCCATTCATTTAATTTCCATATATTCCAATAGAATACATTCCACAAACAAAAAACTGTTTTTTCAAAAACTTCAAAAATGGCTGTGGAGGGTAACAAGTGGTTGCAGTCTACAATCGGACGTGGAAGTTTTCGTT
This sequence comes from Liposcelis brunnea, assembly GCA_023512825.1. Taxonomy (NCBI): domain Eukaryota; kingdom Metazoa; phylum Arthropoda; class Insecta; order Psocodea; family Liposcelididae; genus Liposcelis; species Liposcelis brunnea. The sequence continues at coordinate 8,361,550 of CM042065.1, read as the reverse complement.
CAAAAAGGTAATTTCCATTTTGATTCCAACGAAAACAACCATCTATTTAAACGCAAAGACTTTATTTTCGCTACCTAAATATTTAGGAAGGGGGGGAAGAAAAAGAGGAAGAAAAAAGAAAAACCTCGTGCACGGACACTTAATCGCGTGCAAAGATATTGATTTAATAATAGTCGACATAGCGTTTTTCGCAAAAAGAAAAATATCGTTTCTTCGAGTCAAAAGTGTAAAATTATGGCTTGTACTCTGTTTATGTGTCGAAATTCTTCGAGCGAAAAAATCCTAACGTCTAAATGTTTTTTCACCTTAAAATTCCTCGCCATCGACTTTTCTTGGTAACGTCAGTCAAATCTGTAAACAATTTTCACTATGCGTTAACTTTTCTTCTCTGGTGGATCGTATAATGAAGGTAGGAAGGGTTTTCACTCTGGAGACTAATTTATAATGGGATGAAAATATTTCTTCATCATCCTCATCCCTGTTGATAACAAGAGAATATCTAAGTCGGTCAGCCTATGATTCACTTTAGCTGGGAGCTTTCCGTTTGGGAATGAGTTTATTTAAAATGTGATAATTTTATTTGGGAAAGAGGAGGATGAGAGCCATTTTCAAAATGGCGGAATGTGTAAACGCGGAAATTATTCTTAGTTGTTAAAAGGAAAAGAAGTTTCTAAATAATTCAAAAGGGGCAGCAGTCGTTAGATGACCGGAAAGAATGAAGAAGCGCTAGTGAAACTGGCACTAGTCAGTCACCTTAACCTCAAAAAATACCAAGGAATTAATAAACTTATAATTTCAAGCCAACTACCACGAGGAATTTCCAAGGGCTTTTGATGAAGAAAGCGAGAGCGCTTCAGGTTCTACCGGGCTAGAAAAATCGAGTTTGCTTGTACATGATTTTCGGACTAGTTGATTGACGCGGGCAGTTTTCATCTTGCTCTCGGCTAACGAGATCGATTGAGACACTCGAATTGTTAAATCACATCAGATAAAGGATACTCGTACTAATCGAGCTTTGAAAAAGCTTTGGCAAAATGGGCTTAAAGCATATTTTTATCTTCAAGCATTCCCATTTAATTAAAGTCAATAACCTTTTCTCGTTTTTTTTTTCCAATTCGATTTCCGTTCGTGATCTGATAAAAAAAAACACGCTACTTCTTCGAAACCTATTAAAAAAATGGGCTTATCAGATAAGAGCCTCTTTCCAATAATTTTTTTTGTTTTCACTTTCATTATTATTCTCATTTTTATCGAAGACGAAACTAGATACTGAATCCGCCATATTTTGTGAAAGGAAAATAAAACTGAAAATCGTTCTTTAAAAGACTGACTTAAATGGCTCGTCCTTTTCCTTTAGAAGATCTACACTTTCATTCGTGGGCACGAGCTTGGAAAATTGAAGAGTTTTCCTGGTTTACTGTAAAAAGATCGCACTTTTGAAAGGAAATGTTTCCAAGAAAGACAATGAATATTGCAGAGTTAGGATTATTGTAGAGAAAAGGGCCTCGATGATTCCCAGAAAAGTTAGCCCCCCCCTTTTTTCTAATGGCGCCGGTGATAACAATTCCTAAAATATTTGTCAACGAATTTTTTAAAAATTAATTTATTTAAAGCTGTGAATTTAATAGACAGAGCCCAAAAATAAACTAGACCTTTTTTGCATGATTTAATTTAATTTTATCAAAACTCCGTTTCAGTGCCGTCCACTGGGAGCTTCCTTTCATTAAGGGACTGCCCTTCCCAGAGCCATTTCCTCTATATTTAACAAAAAGTAAATACGCTTGTAAAATAATGAAAATCGATTGTAATTATTTTTAAAATGCGAAACGTATTACAATCAATGCATCCAGGGGCGGCACCAGAAAAAATTTAGGGGAGCTGAGGAGAGAACCAAAAAAATTTGAAGAAGATTTAAGTTTCAAAAGCTAAACCAAAAACTCAGCCAGCAACAATGACTTCTGATAAATGAGCATAACTATAAATTGAGATGAAAAATGAGGCCATTAACCCAGGAAATTTTGAAGAGAGCCAGCGAGCAGGCATAGAACTTATAGTCCTTGCAAGAAGACTACAGATTAGGCCAGCTTTCATAGTTTTGCGTCTTTCTTTTTCCCAAAATGTTCATCGCAGCAAAGACCAGAAAAAAAGGACAAGGAATCCTCATCAAATATTAATACTAACATACGGTTAGGATTAAATATTTAAAAAAAGAATGAATCAAATCGCATTAAAGAATAATATTAAAAAAAATACACTTTCGGATCGATTCACATTTTACGGAGTTATTTTCCGACAAGTACGGAAATGCGGCTGCCAAGTTTGAATAACACGATCTGCTATGGAACGGTTTGAAAGTTTAAAATTTCAAAACAGGAATGCAACATGGTTTGCTTTGAAATGTATATATATTTTGAAATTGAAAAACTCTGGCTCTCCTTCCGTTTCGTGCCTGGAGTTTTACACGAACCCGTAAATGAGAACACGCGAATGATTTACATGCCGCCAAACATTTGCAATGTACAGTATCGTATATCTTCATTAATCGTGTGTAAGTCTATCCGTCTCAATTAAAAAAAATAAAATCCCCCCAAGGTTTTTTAATGAAAATGATGACGATCGGGCTTTTTTTTTCGGTATGTGCGAACAAAAAAAAGCAGCACAAAGTATACACCCTAATTTATAGACAGTCATTAAAATACGGCATAAGGATTATTACCGCTGATTTTTATCGGAAAAACAAAATAGCGACACGGGTGAAAAATTAAATGAATGAAGTCATTACTCAATGCAGGAATTTTAGCCCATTACATTACTTTGAAATCTGCGGAGAAATATTGAATAAATATTTTAAACCTTAATTCCGGTTTCATTTCCCGCTGCGAAAATCCCATCATGCAATTTTCAGAGTTCTCTAAATTTCGATCCTGACGCAATCCGCAAAAATAAAAGGAAAATAAATAATAAGATTTTAAAATCCTAATTTCAAAAGTTATGGTCGCTAATTTTAAAAAGGGAAAAATGATTTTAATTAGGCCTGCGAGTAGAAAAAGGTCGGAGGGGGGGAGAGAAAATAAATAACACGTGACTCTCATAAAGCTCTTTTGATAAAATCTACGCAATCGGAATAAGCCCCGGTTAAAATAAATTTAACCGCCGAAAAAAAAAAAGTCAATTTTTTCCCTCGCGGGTAAATATTCTCAAAATAATGCTCGCAAGTCAAAAGTTACGAGGTTAGTACGAGAGGGTTTTAGAGTTATCTGCTTTCCCGAGTTTTTGAACTGTGTAGAGAGAGTCAATAAAAAAAAAGAAAGTCCTAAAAAACACCCACATGAATCAGAGCAAGATCAATGAAGATAACGGTTTGTCCTTCCATTCTCTAACTTTTTACGTTTTACATTCCTTCGCGCTGTGTATGTTGTTTACAAGCGAGTGTATCATTTTCATTCATTCCATTTCTAACTATATTGACTTTATGGTTTTCCCCCCGGGCGAGTTTCCTTTTAGCCGTACGAATAAAATGAAATGCGAATGAGAAAAACGCATTTTCGTAGTTTGAAAAAAAAATTGGGGAAATGGGAGATGATGCTATGTAGGACGAAATTTTTGGATCGTTGCTTTCCACGCCACAAGACTGTGCGTTTGTTGATATATTGGATGTGGAGGCAAAATAGCAGTAAGGGGGAAGGAAGATTTACCGTCGAGGGCGACGTTTGGAGCCTGAGGCGAAGGCGAAGGCTCTAATGTCGCTCGAAACGGTAAAATTTTCCTTCTTTCCAATTATTGGGCAAGATATTTTTTCTTATGAATCAAAGCGAAGTTCTTTCCATTTTAAATGGAAAAAAAAACATTAATAAAAGGGATTATTTTATGTCGCGGAAAGATTTTGAAGGAAAAAATATATCCAAATTGAACGTCTTAAAGTGTTACCGTTTTACTTCACTCCCAGCCGTTTTACTGCACGGCTATCGGCTGATAGTTAAAATCGTACTTCCGTATGTTCGAACTAGCTGTGGAAACTGATACTTTACCTATATGAATAAGGAAAATCTCTTTTTCCTAACTCAGTGGATAAAAGGCCATTTTTCCTCACGCTGACATTTTTTTAAAACGGTTTCTTCGTTAGAAAAAATATCTTACTATACAAGAAATGCAAAAGACTTGCCCGTCTCGACCTTTTTAACTTGGTACATACCTAATAGCTTGAACTTCGAGCTAAACGGGATTAACAACTAGCTTGCATTGCCTGTTTCTTTAAATTACACTGAGCCGCTGTTGTACAGAATTGCTGGAATAGACGCTGCAAGATCATAGCCGTTCTTAGATATCACTGCATCACCTCCACAACGGACTTCGAACTTCAACACATCTTCCTGAAAAAATTACAAATCTCTTTTAAAAAAATTACATATTAATCTACAAAGTTACAAAAGCAAATAATGTCATCACACACAATCACAAAGCCACATCCGTAAAATATCATTAAAAACAAAACATCTACTTGAACGACTTCAATCGTTAAAAATATTTCAGATTACGCTTAACCCAAATCCCTAATCCTATTATTCTCTTTAAAACAAATATTAAAGCATTACCAATTAATTAAATTAAATTGCTTCCATTCATCTCTTATATAAATAAACCAATTACTTTAACTAATTGCATAAATTAACCTGGCGGATCTACAACGTAGCCTCGTCTGAATTTCAAAATATCATGTCATTTTACCAAACTACAAGTCGATTCAATTACCCCGAATCGGAAGCAATCCTGCTTTGCTAATTAAAACATAATAACGACAAACAATCTCATTAATAAATATTTTCTTTTTTTTTTTTACAGATAAGCCGCAGCCAAAATCAAAGCCAAATGTGAAAAATCCGAGAAAGAAACACCAAAACAAATACATATCAAAAAAACATATCAAAATAAAAAGTAGCTAAAAATTTTATTAGTACAAATCAAAGAGATACCAAATCGTGATTAGATAGAAATTGATACATATCAGTAAAAATATTGGATTTATTTTGAATCGATATAGTTTAATATAGTTAAATGGATAAAAATTATAGGAAGGATATGGATAAGTTAATGAGATACGTTAAGAAATTAAATGCTGGAAATTGCACAAACGATTAGCTATTAAGTTTTCAAAATTAAACCGAGAGCAATATTAATAATAAAAAAAAAATATTCAGCTTATGGAAGAAGAAAAGTCTAATTTTAGAAAATGCAAATGTCAAATAAATGAAAATGGATAATCCATTATGAGGTTGGCGGAGGGAGATCCAGCCGAATGTTTATTAATTTTAGGACTGAATCGTCCGAAGTTAGCTATTTTTTTAATGTCTGTCATGTTTGTGTCATTGTTCTTAACGTTTAATGTATTATACGACAGCGCTATATGCAGTTTGGAAAATCCCTCTTCGAATTCATATCAAGAAAACGAAGTTGCAATAAATTTAATTGAAAATAATAAGATAAACATGATTATAGATAGTAAAAACGTAATTTATGCGAATCGCGTACATTTCCCGAGAACGAGTAGGCGATTACCCCAAGCAATCATCATCGGCGTGAGAAAATGCGGGACTAGAGCTCTGTTGGAAATGTTGTTTTTGCATCCGAGGGTACAGAAAGCAGCGGGCGAAGTTCATTTCTTCGACAGGGATGAAAATTATTATAAAGGATTAGATTGGTACAGGAAGAAAATGCCGCATTCTTTCAGAGGGCAAATTACGATTGAGAAAAGTCCGAGTTACTTCGTCACGCCTGAGGTAAGATTTTTTTTTTTTAAATATCTGGAAGTTTCAACAATTAAGAAAACAGAATTGGTTAGCTTTTACCAATGCAGTGATCTCGATTTCATCCCAAATGTTCCGGACTTTTCAAAGTTTTTTTATAATCAAAAAATTTTCTGACCAAATTTAATTTTTTCAATTTCCTAACTTTGAGCTGTTTTTTCAGGATTTTTAGAGATGAACAAGTATTTCAAAAATTTTTTTAATCGACTATAATTTTTTGATAAAATTTTCTTGTTGAACAAATTTTGATAATTTTTTCTTCTCGAACAAATCTTTTGATCATTTTTTCTTGTTGAACATATCTTGACCATTTTTTCATCTTGAACGAATCTTTTGATCATTTTTTTGTGTAAAAAAATCTTTTGATATTTTTTTGTGTAAAAAAATCTTTTGATCATTTTTTCTTGTTGAACAAATCTTTTAATTATTTTTTCTTGTTGAACAAATCATGATCATTTTTTCTTGTTGAACAAATCTTGATCATTTTTTCTTGTCGGACAAATCTTTTGATCCTTTTTTCTTGACAAAAAACAAATCGTATGATCATTTTTTCTTGTTAACAAACTTTGATCATTTTTTCTTGACAAAAAACAAATCCTTTGATCATTTTTTCTTGTTGAACGAATCTTTTGATCATTTTTTCTTGTTGAACGAATCTTTTGATCATTTTTTCTTGTTGAACGAATCTTTTGATCATTTTTTCTTGTTGAACGAATCTTTTGATCATTTTTTCTTGTTGAACGAATCTTTTGATCATTTTTTCTTGTTGAACGAATCTTTTGATCATTTTTTCTTGTTGAACGAATCTTTTGATCATTTTTTCTTGTTGAACGAATCTTTTGATCATTTTTTCTTGTTGAACGAATCTTTTGATCATTTTTTCTTGTTGAACGAATCTTTTGATCATTTTTTTGTGTAAACAAATCTTTTGATCATTTTTTCTTGTTGAACAAATCTTGATCATTTTTTCCCTAGTAACGCAATTCAATCCTCTGGATATCCATTGGAAAACTTTAAGGGATGTCAGGATATCCGCGGGATGTCCATTACATATCCAGGTTTTGCCTATGAATATTCTATGGAGGGGAAAAAAACCACCTGGGAATGCTCCAAAAACTATCCTCTGGACATCCGGCTAATTTTCATCCGTTCAGGGAATATAGCAATAGTATTTTATTTTCATATTCATTATTGAAAAAAACTAAAAATGAATTAGTGTAACTTTTAGTATAATTTATTTAGCTGAAAATATTTTGATTTTCTAGCCAAAAAATCTGTACCAAAAGTTAAAGTAAAATTGCTTTCACCTTCTCCAGATGAACTCTTATCAGAACTTTCCGTATGACTTGTCAATAATCGCCCTGATCTAAGGGGAAAAACATTAAAGTTATGGGCATTGAATTATAATTAAAATTAAAAAAAGGTAATTTCGTTTTCAAAATATAGTTTTTCACTTACTCATTTACACAATGAAATCGAACCCCTCCCCTTGTAAAAATTTTAACACCAAGTTTTTCACTAATTTTTTACTTTGTTAACGCGTATTTTAAATTTTTCGACATTATTTTTTTAAAAAAATTAGTAATTTTATTTATTCATAAGTATACTAAATTCGTTTTCTTACTTCTGGCAGCCATTTTCGATACTGAACTCACCCCCTCATTTTTTTTCTAATGAAGTTACATCGCGCATGCGCAGAGAAACGGTTTCTCCCTCGGATAGCCACCAGATAACCATTGGATAACCCGGAAAACAATCGAACCAGCAAACCCGATCTTGAAAACGCGTCATTCGATTATAATTTTACGAAAACCAGCGGATTGCCACCGGATGATTATTATATCCACAGGATATCCAGAGGACAAATTTTTTGGATATCCAGAAATGGATAATACCGGATAATGACCGGATATCCAGCGGTCAGATTGCGTTACTAGGGTTCTTGTCAAATAAATCTTTTGATCATTTTTTTGTGTAAACGAATCTTTTGTTCATTTTTTCTTATTCATCAAAGCTTTTAATAATTCCTTTTCTTGTCAAATCAATTGTTTGAGGGAAAATAATCCAAAAGGTTTTTAAAAATCTCTTTAAATTTTTAAAAAGTAAATATCTTGGGACTTCAAAATTTTGAATAGTTATTCTTGGCCAGCCAAGGAAATATTCTGCATAAAATTTTCAAGATTTTTGAAAATTAAGACTCTAATGATCTTTTCGCCGTTTGAAAAAAAATAAGACTTTTTAAAAAAAAGGATTAAGTTTGAGTTCTGCCAATGGCTTCAAACTTTCCAGCCTCAACCTTGCGCGGAATGGCTGGAACCGAGTTCAAACCTCCAATAGGCGGAAATAAAAACTTCTCTTCTTGTTATAACATCATGAATCATAAATTTTTCATCGAATCCGATATTTTTTTTTAAATAACGTCTAAATTTATTCGTGAGGGGGTGCCAACACCCACACCGCTCTCCGAGACCTCCTCTAAGGATAATGATATATCCATTGGAAAGAATAAGAAAAAGAGATGACACGATTCGTGAACTTTCTCATCATCCAGGCCACAGAATCGGGGTCGAGACATTTTGAGGACTTATCAAGATTTTCCTTCTTTTTATTTTTTTTCCTCAACCACATAGAGAGCCTCTTTTCGATATCTTTTCTTAACCAAAAGAAAAGCACACTTAAAAATAATGAATTTTTTTTAATTTCGTGCTTTGTTATCATCCCTCTAGAGATTATGGTTTAAATCAGTCATAGCTTGAAAAGTTTTCATAACTTTACAAGCACATCTTCTCCTATTATGATGAATTCTTGACGTTTATTCTCTTTCAAGAATAAAAAATTCAAGAACACGTTTCCTTTTTTGACGTGGGAAGATAAACCATAATTAACATAACCGTATTTTATATTTTCCTGCAGGTCCCGGAAAGGATAAGAGCAATGAATTCAAGCGTGAAGCTTCTTCTAATAGTACGGGAACCGGTCACAAGAGCCATATCAGACTACACGCAGCTAAGAAGCCATTCAGCGACGGCGTCGTCAACAATGACATCTCAACCGATGTCGCAAAAGACATTCGAAGAATTAGCAATTAAACCAGACGGTTCAATTAATTTATCTTACAGGCCGTTGGCCATCAGTTTATATCACACGTTCCTCCATCGATGGCTCGAAGTGTTCTCAAGAAGCCAAATCTTAGTCGTTAATGGTGATATGCTAATCAAAGATCCCGTCCCTGAACTTAGAAAGATTGAATATTTTTTAGGTTTAGAACCTAAAATAAATAGGAACAATTTTTATTTTAATCATACGAAAGGTTTTTATTGTTTAAGAAATGAAACGGCTGATAAGTGTTTAAGAGAAACGAAAGGTCGAAAACATCCGAAAGTTAATTCAGTTGTGGTGACTAAACTAAGACAATTTTTTAGTGAACATAATCAAAAGTTTTATGAGTTAGTTGGTGAAGATTTGGGATGGCCAGATCAATAATACATATTTATTAAAAATGTACCTGATTAATGATCCAGTATTAGGTAAAATAATACTCAAAATTCGTTTGAAGAGGTTTTTTTTTTTTTTTTGAGAACTTAGTCGACATTAAGCGTTCTTTTATAAGAATGGAGATAACGTGTGAAATAAGATAGAAGTCAGCAACAGTAGAGATTTTTGATTGATGGCTCTTACGATCATTACTGACGTCTGCAAAGGAAATGCGTCAAAGTCACTCTTTACTAATGTAAGTTCTGTGTTGGGTTGCAACAGGCGATAGCTGACTTTGAGAGGGGAAATAGCAAAACAAGGGCTAGACATAAAATCATGTGGTGAACATCTCACAAGTTTTTTTTTTTGAAGATTATGTGGTGCTAAAAAAATGGGAAACAATAGAAAGCTTTTTTTGAAGGGATTGGGAAGGAACTGTGAAAGCTAACGGCCCAAAATACAACAAGTAAAATAAACTTGATTTCATGTAAATAAAACACCAGCCGTCAACCGCCATTTTGAAATGTCAGCAGCATATCGGCCATTCGAACTCTAGAAACTTCCCAAACAAAGGCGATCGTCTTCGCGCTATAATAATACCGGTAGAAAGCTCTTCGTTTCGAGAAGACTCCGAAGAGAACTCAAGAACCTTATGGGAAAAATTGAGACACTAAGGCGATTTTAATGAAATTATAGAGAACCTAGGAATAGCTTAGGCAATTTCAAACTTACTTTGGGAAGAGCTATTGGTTGCTAAAAAGGTTTTGGGGAATAAAGACGGGTTAAAGAAACTCCAACAAGGTCTAAGAGCAACTGGCTTGGCCATGAAGGAGCCAAGGGGATCCTAAATCGACTTAAAGAAGGGCTAGGGGGCTAAAGAACAAGCAAGGTGGTGATAAAAATGAGTGGGAGGATTTTAAGAGGGCTTGTGAGAAGCTAATGAGACTTTAGAATAAATTCAGAGCTTAACAGCAACTGAGATAGTCTTCTGAACGACTAAGAGGCTTCAGAAGATTTGGGAGTTTTTTAAAACGCTTGATGCTGATCCCTGTTCCGATTTGTTAAAGCAGCTTGATGCTAATTTCGATCCCGGTTAAAAACTAAACCCTTGCATAAGCTAAACATAGGCACAACCATGAATGCCGATTCCAATGCCACTGATTTCGACGGTTTTTAATAGCTTGATGCTAATTTCAATTCCCATTCCGATTAAAATTTAATCAGATTCGCAGCCATGGTTAGAATGATGGTCAGGATGATCCCGCGCTGACTCAATTATACTTTCTTACTCTTACTCTAGTAGTTCTACAGAACCTGAAACCCTACTGCTGCTAAATTATAGTTGTAATGGATTCCACCTTTAAACATACCTGAATAAATCCAGGTTGAAGCCCTTAGAGAATTTATCAACGAAAATTCTCTGCTTTTTCCAATTATTACTATCAAAATTTCGCAATTTTCTCGGCTACATTAATTGAAATTCCATGAAGATTACCTGAAAATAAAAAAAGAATGATTAGCTTACTTAGTCTAATAAATGCTGAGATTAAAAGATTTTTTTCAATCCCAATTTTCTTTAAAATCTTAGTCTATTTTGTAGCATAAACTTTTTTACAGTCATTTTTCTATAAATTTTACAATTCCGAATTACAGATTTTTAAAAAAATTTATGCTACAAAAATTTTTCAGTTGGCTTCAAAATACCTCAATCAAACGAATTAATCTTAACCACGATAACCTCAACAATTACTTTAAACAGTTCCTAAACATATCAAGTTCTATGGCCATGAACTCTCAACCACAAATCATCTTCCTACAATTTTATTTATCATTCTTCCAAGACTTTAAAAATTCTCCCCTCCAGTTAATCTCTTCAAAAAACAATCTTAGAGCTTAAAAAATAATTAACCGAGAAAGAAAATTATCTCCGCTTGTTTACGATCTTTAAAAAAACAAAGAAAAATTAAAATTAATGTTGACATTAAAAACTAAGTTCTCAAACGAAACAATTCAAATGAAAATTCTAAACGAAAAATAAATACCATAGGAGAAAAGTAGAATTTTGTTTTATTTAAAAGAGATTATTTTATAGAATGAATATATCGGAATGGGTATAAATATTCTTTCTTTTTTGTAAAAATGCAACCGGATTGTAAATATTCTTAGATTCAATTAAGAACATTACAATCTCTTTTGTTTTGACCAAAAAAAAATCTGATCGATTATCTTTTTATTTATTTTTTGTTTTCAATCGATCAGTAAATGCAATTAAATTTTTTTAACGTTAAAAAAAACATATCATTAAATATTAAGTAAAAACAAATACATATCATTTTTCAGCTAATATAAAAACATATCACAAGACCGGCCAAAAAATAAAAAAACGAATGTATTATTTATTTGATTTTTTCTCATGAGAATTAGGCTCCCTAGCATTAATTTAAAGAATGACGAATAATCAACAAACGTTGATATTTTCCCCGTGTCGTTCATTCAAAATATTTCCCTTTTGAAACAAAAAGCAATCATTTTTTCTTTCATTTAAAAAATATAATAATAAAGTTCCCAAAACGTTTTTTATTGATTTTAAAAACTTTTAAACTGAAAAATTAATAAACTGCTAAAAGAGCCTAACCCTCAACCAAAAATGGATCACATTGGTCCGTGATTTTGTTGCATAGTCATTTAATTATTAAGGTAAATATTGAAAATATATAAAAAAAGTTTGAATTAGTATTTTTATATCTCCACATTGGATATATCGTTTATTATTAATTGTTAAGTAATAGTTGCATATTCTTTCACAATTTAAGTTTGTTGCCCAAATTGTTAATTTTAAAACACGAAACCTTCTTTTTAATGTTAGTTAAATTAAAACAAAAAAAAGTTTTTTTTCCTGATATCTGAAAAATTTTAACTGTAATTTCCTACATTTGTGATGGCTAATAAATCTTATGAGGCACTTATGAATGAAAGTTAGTCTAAGTAAAATGCCGTAAAAGCAATTACTGAAATTCTAACGCTCCAAAATTTCATAATATCAATTTTATTTCTCCATTATGGCTGTGAGAAGTTATATATTTTTACTTTTTAATTTCCATTCGACTTCTTGACTGAAAATTTTAATTACTGGCTTTGTTATTTCATCCATTCCAAAAAAAAAAACTTCTAGGTTTAAACATTAAAAAGTTAAAATGCAATGTAATAAAATTTTTTTAATGCGATTGATGTCTGCTCAACAGTTTCCAAGTTCATATATATTTTATTTAATAAAAATGTTTTTATGGAGCAACAAAAAAATTTAAAAAAAAGAAAAAAAAAAAGAATTTTTTCCTTGAGAAATTTTAAATTTTTTAGAGCATGTGAATTCTTGTTCATTATTCCATTTTTTTCAATAAAAATCCTGTAATACAACATAAGTGCTGTTCAATAAAATGAACGAATAAGATTCAATGCATGAATTTTTAATACATTTAAAATTTTCTGACTAAATTTTATAGTGATAGAAAAAAGAAGATAACATGAGTAGCAGCAGATATCAAGAATGTATGTAAAGCAAAGAAAAATGTAAACAAAAAGAGACTGCCGATGTTAGAGATGAAGAATGCCTCTTTTTCTGTATAAGGATTTGAAAAAAAATTCCTTTAGAATCTTAACTATTGTATTTAAAATTTCTTTTTTATCATGTCTGTGTCTTGAGCGAATTCTGTGTAATAAGTTAAGAATAACTGATCATGTTGAAGTAAAAGTGTGTTGACATTTGATTAAAAAATTCATTGCAGTTCTTTTATTACTGCTTCAATTCCATGACATGTTACCCTTCAAGCCTTCCATGTTTTCCTTGGCAACCATTTTTTTCAGAGTGCACTTAGTTTTTTACTTAGCCCTCTTACTAGCTTTAACTTTAGCAAGTTCATTGAATGTAGCTGTGATAGATCATTGATGGTTACCTATACACACAATATCGCAAAAGATTTAGGACCATCAAATTCAGGAATGAATTAAATATCACGTTTTGCCAACAAATTGAAATAGTATCTCACAATCAAACCTACTTGAACAACAGGTGATACTTAATTAGTCCTGTATTGCTATGTACACAATATCGCAGAAGATTTAGGACCATCAAATTCAGTATTGATACTCACAGTGCTCTGTTCCAGATTCAAGCAATCAGAGAAAATTACACTTGACATTTAATTCATTATCTTTATGCAGATAAATAAAAAATAAACTGCATTATCTCGCTTACTGAAAACTATAAACAGTAATACTTACATCCATAATCCACATACATGGTGTCCATCTAGAAAAATGCTGGTCATTCGTCAGCAACATCATTCCACACACTTCATGTAATTGATCATGCAGCACAGACTTAGTCACATTCTATTCTTGACACTAAAAAAATAAAAATTGAGAATCCAATTTTAAAAAAAACAACATTAACGTCGACAGAAATCATACCTCGTAGAAAAAAAAAGTCAAGATGACGCCACGTTTTGCAAGCCGGTAAGAAAAAAAAATTTCAAGCTATTATCACGAAGTTAAATCGAAATGCAGCGATGCGGTATTTATTCCCTCCTACAATATTCATCTTCGAGAATCATCCCATTCGATTACAATTATTGTTTAATTCGAAAACCATCGGAAAAAAGACAAAATACAAAACAACGTAATATTAACGTCGTTCGAAATCATACCTCGTGAGAAAAAAAAGTCAAGATGACGCCATGTTTAGCAAGCCGGTAAGAAAAAAAATTTCAAGCTATTATCACGAACTTAAATCGAAATGCTGCGATGCGGTATTTATTTCCTCCTATAATATTCATCTTCAAGAATCATCCCATTCGATTACAATTATTGTTTAATTCGAAATCCATCGGAAAAAAGACATTTCTTTAACACACTCACAGAAATTTCAAACGTGCTTGGACAAAGACCATCGAGATGAAATTCAGGAACTGCTTATTTCTGATTGGCCGTCATTCAACTACGTCATCCAATGAGAAACAAGCGGTAAACCGTTGATCACAATAGTAGCCATGTTGAAAACGCAATTTTGTAAAATGGCGGAAACGTAGTCCATTTACGGTGTTAATTATTTACTTATTCGCTTATTAAGAGTTAATTACATTTATTAAAAATCTCATTAACTAATTATTTTTAATCATGGGAGCATATTTATCACAACCGATCACCGATAAATATTCAAGTGACGAGTCGAATGACATAATAATATGTGGAGCGAGTTCCATGCAAGGATGGAGGAAAACCCAAGAAGTAAGTGCTGATTCCTTTTAAAAACGATAAAACTCATCAAAAATTTTACACAGCTTTCATGTGAAATCGTATCTATCGATAAAACGCAATAACGCGATAAATGTCACGGTTTATATAACCTTACAACGTTCATTATTAGGGACGCTACCGCCATTATTCCTTATTCAACATCATTATCCTAAAATGGAATAATGCTGTAAATTAATCATGATTTTTTCGTATTATTGAACGAAATCGATATTCGTGGGTGTATTTCAAAGGGATTTTATCCGGTAATAACGATACAATACCCGTAAACTGAAAAGCGTCTAAGTATGAACGACCGAAAACGGCATGGTCATGATAAATCATTAAGAATCTAGACTTTTTGGATCTGTACTCAAACATTTCATTGATGGATACATCTTTTCCTCTTAAGTGGTTGAATGAACATGAATTATATGGGAAAAAATTGTCATTTTTAGGGTTTTATGAAAAAGGAGGGAAAATATCGAATATAACCTAACATGATTATTTTTTTTTTTCAGGATGCTCACAATTGCATTCTTCAATATGATGGAGGAGCCTCGTTATTTGCAGTATATGATGGCCATGGTGGTAAAGAAGTGGCAGAATATACAGCCCAAAAACTTCCTGATTTTATTAAATCAACAGATGCTTACAAACAGGGGGATTACGTCAATGCTTTGAAGGAAGCTTTCTTGAAATTTGATGGCACATTAAAAGAACCTGAAGTTGTTAACATTTTAAAAGAGATAGCTGGTACAAAAGATGAAAACCATTCAGAAACAGAAGAGGAAAATATAGGTAATTTACAAGAGGAAGCGCAAATGCCTATTGAAGAGGTTATGGCTAAATATGCATCTACTGGTACTTCGATAAATCCAAATATACAATTCCTAAAACACGAAGAAAAAAAATTAGCAACTCCAGTATCACCTTATCTAAGAGCCAAAGGCTCAGGACCAATTAAGAAAGATACAGTTGAGTGCAGTGAATCAAGTTCAAGTAAAACAGAATGTGAAAGTGCAAGTACGAGTGCTAGTTCAAGTAAGTGTCATTATTTTAATGAAGCAGACTCTGAAGTTTCTAGTTCATCATCCTCATCTTGTGCTATTCCAAGGAAAAGTCTTAGTGAAAAATACAGTAACGGAGAATCCAGTAAATTAGATTCAACTTCAAATGGCACAGAAGAAGTTAATAATGGTGAATGTAAAAAAGATGAAAGTGTAAATGTTGATTCTTGTTCAGAAACTTCAAATGAAGTTCAGTCAGAAATTAAGGATGTCAAGCCGGAAAATAAATCTTTAGATTTGCCTGATAGTTCAGAGGATTTAAATAAGACTGATAACAGTGGGCCGTCTTTGGTTAATGGGAACGGTACACATGCAGATGATTCTCAAGCTAAAGTAGTCGAAGATAAAATTAGCTCATCTGTTGAGAATGGGGAAGTGAAAACAGGAAAAGGGAAAGGGAAAGGTAAAGCACCTCTTAAAAAACAACCAAAATCACCTGAGAAGAAAGCCTCAGAGACACCTGAAAAATTATTCGAGAAATTTGTCCAACAAGGTAAGGTTAACTTTTTTTTTTGCAAAATTTTTTCTTTCATTTGTTTGATCATGATTTATTATATAGATGCTGAAGATGATGAAAGTGACAGCGATAGTGATGATATCACTTTTCATGGACCAGATAGCACAAGCGATGATGAAGATGATGTTGCAGATGAAGAAGACGAAGAGGAAGATGATGAAGATGAAGAGGACAGCGAGGATTATGATGGAGAGGATGAAGATGATGACGATGAATTTACTATGAATATGACAGATGAGGTGAGAATTAGAAAAAAATGGATGAAACTTGTATTAATAGTTGAGAGAGCAAAAAGGTGTGAGAATAAAAACATCAAGATTGGCTTCAGTCTTGAGATTCAAATATTAAATGACTATTAATACTATTGTTGAAGATTTAAAATATTTTTACAAAAAAAAAAAAAAAAATATGAAAAAATTATTATTTGAATTTCAAGCTGAAACAATGTCTCAGATGTGATGGGAGTGTTAAAAGTCTGCTGGATTCAACAGAGCCATCAGACGATGATGATGATGACTGCTGTGGAACCAATGAAGAATACGGGAAAAACTTTTTGATTAATGTATTGAAAAATAAAGTGGTAAGATTTAGAATTGTTCAGTAAATAGATTTTTGATTTGAATTTTTTTTCCCAAAAAATTTTCTGTTTACTGACGTTTTTTTAAATTTTGGTGAAGTTGGGGGATTTTGAGGGTTTGAAATGGTGTAGCCATAAGCTCTTATGTAACAATTGACAAGAAATGTAAAAAGTAATCGGCTTAAGGTTGTAATAGCCAGATCTTTTTGAAGCATAGCTGCGCCTACTATTATTTCCTTGGTTTTTAGGAAAGGCGAAATTAAAAATAAAATTGAATACCAGCTGGTGTAAAAAAAATATAAGGTTTGGTTTTTTTTAGCTATTGAAAATAAATATAGTTGGAAACGAAGAAGCATCTGTATTTAAAAATGAGGCTAATGAACTTAATTTTAGTTTCTAACGGATCTAGGAGACTAAACTGAAGCTTTTAGCAATTAAGAAGTTGAGCTTGGCCTCGAAAGTCCTAGCAAGCCTAGCCTAAGCTACAAGCCAGCCAAACAGAACTAGCTTGGGTGTGGCTTAGGTTTTTAGCAGATCTAATAGTTTCTGGAGGCTCCTCCTAAACTAACTTCAGTCCTACTTTAACTTCTAATATTATTTCCCAAGCTTACATGAAGCCTATTAACAATCTCAAGCTAGCTTATTTTAAACTTTAGCCTTAGCTTGGGTTAATAATCTATCTGACAAGCCTATCGAGTTGATTCCTGGTCTAGCTCAAGTTTTAACAAGCCTAATCAGCTTAACTGACCTTTAGCTAGTCTAAAAAATCTTATTTTTGTTTATAGCCAATTTATCATGACATTGTTTCCTCCAAAACAAATTTTTAATAATTTCTAATTATATTTTCTTTCTAATTTTTTTTAGCCTGGGTCAGACAGCGGTTGCACAGCAGTAGTCGCCCTATTAAAGGATAATAAAATCTACGTTGCTAATGCGGGAGATTCCAGATGTATCGTTTCTAAAAATGGGGAAGCAGTAGAAATGAGTCTCGATCACAAGCCTGAAGATGAATTGGAATTAGCAAGAATAGTAAAAGCGGGCGGTGAAGTTTCTTCAGATGGACGTGTTAACGGCGGATTAAATTTATCTAGGGCTTTAGGTATTTAAAAAAAAATATTTATAAAAATGAAACTTACCCCGCTTCAAATATTAAAATCCTGATTTTTCTTTTCAGGCGATCACGTATACAAACAAGCTCCAGATTTACCGCCAGAAGAACAAATGATATCTCCACTCCCGGACGTAAAAATTTTAGATATAGATCCAGAAGTCGAATTTATGGTTTTGGCCTGCGATGGAATTTGGAATTTTATGTCTAGTAAGGAAGTTGTAGAATTTGTAAGGCCAAAGTTACTAGCCGGAGTCGAACCTTTATCCAAAGTCTGCGAAGAAGTAAGTATTTTTTAATTTTTCCAATCGCCATTTTTAAATTTTTTTTTACCACTTACCATTTTTTTTCCTCTCTAGCTATTCGATCATTGTTTAGCACCTTGTACATTAGGAGATGGAACCGGATGCGATAATATGACCGCAGTAATAGTACAATTTAAAAATTCAAATTTAATATCTTCGAATAAAAAGAGGAGGGCGGAAGATGAAGCTGAAGTAACCGCAGACGACGGAACCAAACGACAAAAGACTGAAGATGTTACGTCAACCGATTCCGTTAAATCAAGTGAACCCGACGAATCATCTGAAAAAGATACGAATACACCTGACACTACACAATAAATCAGTTTTCAAAAAAAATTTTTGTTTTTAACAATTTTTAGCGTTATAATTTTAAAAAAAAAAAAAAATGGCACAGAATCAGTGAACGATGAATTGAATAATTATAATTTTTTTTTTCGAAACGGGGTGATGACAGACCTCTAATGATAACTTGTTTTTGTTCTTTGTAATTTTGCTGGGCTAGTCGAGTTTTTTGGTATTAAGGATCGGTTAGAGCAAGTTTTTTTTTTATTTGGTGTCAGGAATTTTTTCTTTTTTTGAAAATTATGTGTGTTTGTGTGTATTTTAGAAACAATAAGGATTAAAAAATTTTTTTTATTAATAGGGGAAAGTTTATTGTTAGAGATCCTAAAAAAGAGTAGCCATTAGTTTTTAAACTGCTTCAATAGATCAGTTCTAGCAAGGCTGGCTGGGTGCAGTCTGATCCTGACACTCGTTCGAATTTTTTCTCAAGTAATTAATCAAATTTCATCTTCAAAGTTTTTTTAGTTTAATTCGGAAATTTTTTGCTGTAATTTTCCAAATTCTGCAGTTCGCAAAAAATTCAAACAAGAAATTTCAAATCAAGAACTTTCCTCAAATAGGGAAAAATTTTTGCACAGTAGCCATTCTCAGGCTAGACTTGGTTCCAGCCGCCTTACTCGGTCTTTCTGCCGGACTTCGAGCAAAATGTTTCAACTTCAGTGTCGAGGAGGGCCTAGTCTGTTCAAAAGCTTCAGCTGGAAAAATTTATTCCATTATTTTTGGCCCACATCAAGAAAGCTCAATTGAAAATCGGTCTGGCCTAAATTCAAGCTAGCCAAAGCTTTTTATTCTTTTATTTTCAGCGAGTTTCGTGATAAATTTTTCTAGGATGTAAAATCGTGCCAGCGAGCAGAAGTTTTAAATTCAACTGCCACGTTCTTGAACAACTCTAGTTGATATCTTTTCTTGAAAATCTTAAGACTGCGGACTTTAGCTGTCTTCTAAAATCTAAGACGTTTTTAAAAAGCGTTTAAGAACCAAGAGGTTTTATGCTACTTGGGCTATAGGTGAAATTTAAGATGATAAAAAATTTTTCATCAATTTGGCCAATTTTTTTGAAGGATCTCTTCGCAATGTGTAATTCAAGATGAAATTGTAATTGCTCTGATCTATCCTAAATATTGCAAGACGCTAATATTACTCATTATGGCTTTCATACTGTAGTATTTTTTTTAAAGCTCTGTTTATAATAAAAGCACTGGAAAATGGGAAAATTGTTAATGCGATTAGATTGTTGGTAATAAGCTATTTTCAAGTGAAAAATATGTTTTAGAAGATTTCAAAATCTTAATTCAATCATTTTTAAAAGGAGACAGTTAGTCCTCAATTATTTTTGCTCTGTCCTAATTTTTTCAGTTTTGGCTCATTTCGAATTTAGATCACAGAATGAACTTAGTTGATGGAGGTGGAGAAGTTTAAAATTTCACATAGACTCAGTTTCAAAAAAAATATCCGTGTCAGTTAGCTCGGAAATTTTTTCCAATCCACACCAGAATTTTTTTTGTAAACTTCTACTTCCTTCACCAATTCAATTCAATCTAATCTAAATAAAATTTCCTCTTTTTTTCTTGCTTTACACATAAAATTCTCAAACCTCGTAAAATATTTTTACACCTGCAGAAAAAATTCCACAAGAAGGCAAATAAAAACAATTAGCACTTCTATCATCTATTGCACATGGAAAATTCTTACTCATCATTCCAAAAAAAAAAACAAAAATTAATACGTTATTACATTTTTTTATTTCGCATCTTAAATTATTTTTCGAGGAACAATAAAATAAAAAAAAAATAAAAATACTTTTGTTATTTTCCGTTTTAAATTTTTAATTTACATATTCGTTCTTTTTCACGTCATCAGCATTATGTTTAAATAAAATATGGTTTCGTTCACTTTTAATATAAATGTTTTAAATGTGTCGATCTTAAATGTAATCCGGATGGAGAGGGTATATAAAAAATCATTATTCATAAATTAAGTTTAAGAAATCTGATGAAAGGGTATTTACTGTAATGGTCTGGCATCCTCCGTCCTTTTTTGTACTACGTAGTAGTTAATTAATTCCGATTTATTTCATTTTTTAATTTATTTTCTTTATGAATAATGATTGAGTTTCTTTTTATGCATTTGATTATTGTTTCTTTTTTTTTTTTTTTAATAAAAATAAAAACTAGGGGTCTATTTGAAATAAAAATCATGAAGCATCAAATTTTTTGTTTGTTTTGAAGAAAATAAAATTTAATAAAGTAAAATTAATTGAAAAAGGAATTAAAGCAATTTAATTAAACCGCAGGAAATCCAAAATTATTCCGACCATCCAAAATTATTACGATTATTTATAAAACATATAACAATAAATAATTTTCATAAAAAAAAATTATAGTTTTAAAAAAAAATGTTGAAATAAGAGTTTCATCAAATTAGGAAATTCGGGTTTAGAAAAAAAATTAACAAAAATTGTCGTGAACCGTAGAGATGAAGTATTTAGTTTTCCTGCTTGACCCAAAGAGAAGGATATTTATTTCAATCACATCACACTTTTTTATTTTCAGTAAATCCGGTTGTTTGATGTTTTTATGAATAAATACATAAATCCCGAAAACATAAGCACTATGATCTTAAATACGTTAATTCTGAGTAATCTCAGAATTCATTAAGGAATAACTACATTTTAACTGTTGTTTATTTTTGTCTGAAATAACAAAAAAGAATGCAATTAGGGTAAGGGGTACAGTTATTGACAGGGGCATAGTTATCGTCACTTTTTTGACCGCGTTTCAATCGGCGATAGATTTTGATTTTAGAAATTTTTTTTTTCTTAAGAACATAATCAATGTCTGTACTTAACATTATTTTACTCAATTTTCAAAATTTGGCACTGCATCCCCTTTAAAATGGGCTATTAAAAAAGTGTCAATGACTGGAACAGTCGAAAAAGTGGATGTTTCAGTCATTGACAATCGTGTTACAGTAATTGACACCTCAATTATTAAGGACTTTTACGACTTTTTTTTTGAAAAAAGTAGGATTCTCATAATCCTTAGATACTTCATGCGTGCCTCTTTCAATAAAATCTTAAAAACTTTCAAACGGGCCACAATCAGAGCAAAAAACAAAAAAAAAGTCCCAAAAAAAATCCTTAAAGTGTCCATAACTGTACCCCTTACCCTAATTAATGAATTTATTAGCTGAAAAATTGAAAATAGAAAACGGATTTCGAAGCCTGAAGAAATAAGTCGTCATTGTTCGACAATCCACAAAACAAAAAATGAATTACTTACCGACAACTTTTAAAGTATGCTTAACAAATCGGCTGAAGTGATTCCAGTCGAAGTTTCCAGTCTGAAGAAAATTCCAATCTTCATAAGCGCTATATACATAACAATACCAAGTAGTAGGGTAGTCGGTTGTTATGTTTCGAATTTTTAAATTATATCCATCTACTAACTCTACGTCCAGGCCCTCGCCGTGTTCTTCAATATCTGTTCCTTCAAAGACGACATCGTCAAAAGTATTTACTGCCCAATTCGTCAGCCATCTTTTCAACGGATGTCCTTCTGTTGTGGATACGTCACATATAAATCATCAATTTTTTAAAAGTGATTTTTTTGGAAGGGGGAAGTAATTTTTTAAAAATTATGTTTTTATAAATTTTGATTTGTCTTATTTGTGATATAAAACTGGCCTAACTCCAAAAACTGATGTGCTGATTAAAATCAGTTTTCACCGATAACATTTACATAAGGTGAAACTTACCGAAACCCTTAACATCACAAGGCAGAACGATGGTGTCTCCAACTGCTACTATAAATTTTTGATTCGTCGTAACTATTTTAGGGTCTGTAACATAAACATTACCAGAAAATAATGACCGAAGAAATGATTGATCTAAAAATCAAAGGATTTTTCCTCAGCATTTTTCCGTGTCTACTGCCAACAAACTACTCATGCACATGCCGGTACTTTATGCTTATTTGTGTTGTAAAACTTTTCCAGGCCATTTTATCCACCTGATTATTACAGGAAAACTACTAAAATTTTTGGCTTATAGTCATCAGGTTTATTTTCTATAAAAATCCGAATTTTGTTCAACGCAAAACTGTCTACAACGGAAAAATCAACCGGTCCTGTGCGATTCCGTTATAGGCAGGTTTCATTATTGTAATTTTTTAAACATCGACCCAGTGGAATTACTTACCAAAAACTGTTAATAAATGTGTCATCTGCATAGGAGGTTCCACTCCTACTATATGACACGTGTAATTGCCAGAGTCTTCTGTTCTTGGATTATTAATAAGTAAAATAGATTGTGCCTCCGTACGGGCCCCATATTTCGTTATTTCAAATTTGTCAATTTCAAATCTACTATCGGAAGTGAGTACATGCTTTCCCTCAGCAATAACATTATCATCTTTTGTCCAGCGTAGAGTGTAGTTTCCTAAAATAACAAAACCATTCACCTTACATTTTACTTAAAAGGACGTAACAAACTGGCGCAACTCGCTTAAAATTTGAAAAATGTAAATCAAATTGGATAAACAGAAGCAATCGTTATCAAAATCATAATTCAGAAAATGAAGGACTGACAGCCAGAAAAATTTAATAATCCAAATCATATTTTCTCATCCGATCGTCAATTCAGAACAATCAATAAAATATATTGTTTCTTTGTCAATTATTATTTGCGTTGTTCTTAGGCTTCAATGCCGCGGAATCTAGCTTTTGCCCAGTGATAAATCAAAAACCCGTCACTGAGCAAGAAATCTTGAGTTTTTAGGCCGTAAGGATAAAGACTAGGAGACCGTAGTACAGTCTCCGAGTCTTTATCCTTACGGCCTACAGCAATCTTACCTGCATGGTCTATTTCAC
Organism: Liposcelis brunnea; assembly: GCA_023512825.1. Lineage (NCBI taxonomy): Eukaryota > Metazoa > Arthropoda > Insecta > Psocodea > Liposcelididae > Liposcelis > Liposcelis brunnea. The sequence goes on along the minus strand of CM042065.1, from coordinate 8,338,198 downwards.
ACCGTAAATAACATGGTTCATTTTTGAGGCCATCGAGTCTCCTTGCACTTACTAGAAAACTAGGTCTAAATAGTTCGTCTCTTTTAATTCCGGTTAATGCGCGAAAAACGTCTACCAAGGTTAAGGCCTTCGATACGTCTAAAACCAAGAATAACATTTTTTTAGTTTTCAAATAAAATTTTGGACAAACGACAAACTCAGAATGTGTTTGTTAAATACTGTGTTAGTTAAATTTTTGCTAATATAGAAAAAAAATTTCCTGTAGCATAAATTATTTGGAAGGTCGGTTTTTAGTTCAACGTGTTTCTAATTCTTTCCGTGTAACCAAAATGGTTAAGTTATTGTAGAAAATAGATCATAAAAAGCAAGAAAATCCTATGGGCTTTGACTTTTCTTTAAAAATGCAAACTTGCGGCCAGGCAGTAAAAAATAGGTCTAAAAGAGCCTATCGGGCCTTCGATTATAAATCTGCAAGAGTTCTAATTAGATGATTTAGCGCATTTAAGTAATACTTACCAGCGGTGTAGATAGAAATTTGTAACCAAAATAATAATATGTTTCTCATTTTTAAAAACAAAGAACAAGAAATCTTTTCGGAAAGACTGACGAATATGTCTGTTTATCCTGAAGAAACACGGACAGCGTTTGAATTAAATATTGAGTCAACTAACAAGATGTAGATTTTTTTAGGAGGTATTCATCATTTTTAAACCAACGGTTTAAAAAATCAACTCAAGTGCCGTATTGGCACTCAAAATAATTTCACCGAAAAACTTTCTAATAGGATCGAACTTAAAGTAGAGTTAAATATAGGATATTTTGCCTGAGTCTAGTTCAACCTTTCCCCCTTTATCTTCAGCATTTTTCTTGCTTTAGCACTTTATTTGCGCCATCCTCAAGTGGATATCGTATCAGACTCACTATCAAGGAATCTAGCGGTCGAATCCCCTTTCGGTGCAAATTTTTTCCGACATAAAATCAACTCTGATCATCAATATCTGGTCATGCAAACATAATTCGAGGAGTTAGGACGACTAGGGAGCCTAGTAGGGAGTGGACACTTCGATGAGTCGTCTGCTACATAGGGTTATGCCATTTTGAAAACTGGAAGCTGCCATGATCTCGAATTTGGTGGCCGCCATTCTCGAATTGAAAAGCGAACATCGCGATTGGCAGATTCTTCTCTTGGATCGGATCTTGGCGCATTAAGAAGAAGCACTTTATTCGGCTGCGTTCCCTGTATTCCTACAGGGTGTTTTTGACGACGAATTTTGTGACACTAAAAATTTGAGTTACATTAAAAATCATTCTTAAATATGCTTAAACAAATCCACCTATTTATTTTCCTATTTCCTTACTGAAAATAATTCGATAAACGGTGTGAACCAATCCGGCTCTGGATGGATATCATTTATTTATTGGAAGAATAAATTAAGCATTTTATAAGCCGACTGTTACCCCCTGCAGTGAAGTGTCAATTCTCGTTTCAGAGTAACTGTACCTGGTGGAGAATGACTTATTATAGCGCTGTTGGCTTCAGTGATCTGGAACGAAACGGAAACGCGGAACGAAAAACTTTAAATAACGCCCTTTTTTAAAATTGAGAAACGTTTCATAAACCAGTAACTGGGAGCAGATTTCGAAAAAGAGCGGGAACGGAACTTGTAACCGAGTTACCGTTTACAGAAAAATTAGGAACGGGAACGGTTTGAAAGTAAGAGGCCGTTCAAGTATTACGTAAGCATGATTTTGGTGAATTTTGACCCCCTCCCCCGGGGTGTAAGCACATTTCGCCATACTTAGCTTTTGGCGAATATGGTTAATTTTCACCCCCTCCCCCCCTAATATGCTTACGTAATACTTGAACGGCTCTAAAACTGTACCTGATGCAGAACGGCTTATTCATAGCACTGTTGGCTTGTAACAATGAAAAAAATGTGAACGAAATTAAACTAGTAGGTCAGTGTACCGTTAAGTTCCCGCAAAGTGGAAAGGTTTATTAAGCTTCTTTTCCTCGAAAGGTCAGCTTTGGAATTTTTGTCATATGAATTAATTTTGGCACAATATTATTCGATCAGTTATTCAATCTCTTCGATCAGTTATTTAAAAAAAAAAAAAAAAGATCAGTAAAATATTTCATTGCGATCAGTTATTAATCTTATTGATCAGTTGAATAATTGCTTTTGAACAGTAAAAATATGCTTATAAGTCAGTTAAAAATTAATTTAATAAAGTAAAATTAATTGAAATTTAAGAAATTAAAGCAATTTAATTAAACCGCAGGAAACCCAAAATTATTCCGACCATTCAAAATTATTACGATTATTTATAAAAAATTTAACAATAAATAGTTTTCATAAAAAAAACTTATATTTTTAAAAAAAATTAACAAAAATTGTCGTGAACCGTAGAGATGAAGTATTAGTTTTGCTTTTTGACCCAAAGAGAAGGATATTTATTTCGATCACATCACACTTTCTTATTTTCAGTAAATCCAGTTGTTTGATGTTTTTATGAATAAGTACATCAGTCCCAAAAACATAAGCACTATGACCTTAAATACGTTAATTCTGAGTAATCTCAGAATTCATTAAGGAATAAGTACATTTTAACTGTTGTTTATTTTTGTCTGAAATAACAAAAAAGAATGCAATTAATTAATGAATTTATTAGCTGAAAAATTGAAAATAGAAAACGGATTTCGAAGCCTGAATAAGTCGTCATTGTTCGACAATCCACAAAACAAAAAATGAATTACTTACCGACAACTTTTAAAGTATGCTTAACAAAGCGGCTGAAGTGATTTTTGAAATTCCAATATTCATAAGCGCTATATACATAACAATACCAAGTAGTAGGGTAGTCGGTTGTTATGTTTCGAATTTTTAAATTATATCCATCTACTAACTCTACGTCCATGCCCCGGCCGTGTTTTCTAATATCTATTCCTTCAAAGACGATATCGCCAAAAGTATTTACTGCCCAATGCGTCAGCCATCTTTTCAACGGATATCCTTCTGTTGTGGATACGTCACATATAAATCATCAATTTTTTAAAAGTGATTTTTTTGGAAGGGGGGTATTAATTTTTTAAAAATTATGTTTTTATAAAAACATGTCTTATTTGTGATTTAAAATTGGCCTAAATCCAAAAACTGATGTGCTGATTAAAATCGGCTTTCACCGATAACATTTACATAAGGTGACACTTACCGAAACCCTTAACATCACAAGGCAGAACGATGGTGTCTCCAACCGCTGCTATAAACTTTTGATTCGCCGTAACTATTTTAGGGTCTGTAACATAAACATTACCAGAAAATAATGACCGAAGAAATGATTGATCTAAAAATCCAAGGATTTTTCCTTAGCTTTTTTCCGTGTCTACTGCCAACAAATTACTCATGCACATGGCGGTACTTTATGCTTCTTTGTGTTGTAATATTTGAATTCGCGGGCTAACCATTGAGTCTCGTTATCTTACCTTACCTTTGGATCCTTTGCTTTTGTTCCTAATCAATTGTCGACATGTAAACTTGTGTAATAATGTAACGAGTTAAATAAAGCAATTATTTCAATATTTAATTCGACATATTAATTAAATATAACTATTCGGATCAAATTAGTTACAATGAAAACTACCTTTAACGGACCCTGCATATAGCGGAAACCTGCCCGTAACGGAAGAAACATGTGGATCTGTGTATCTCGCAACGTTAAAATTCCTCTATGTAGTGGGAACCTGCCTAATGTGGACAATGGAAAAGGAGGATGCCAAAATTCAGGCTGTTTTTGCCCCTGCACTTAATATTTAAGGGGATGCAGATATTGATGAAAACTGTTGGCCATTTTGAATCATCGAAAAAGGAATTTTAATTAGGCTTGCGGGTTGGTTCCGGGGAAATGATTGCAAAATGGGAATATAGAATTTTAAAAAACATATCAAAATATATATTGTGCAATATGTTGACCAATATATTAAAAAATATACTTTTTAATTTTAAAGCCCAATTTTCCCATTTTCATTCAATGCCCCGGAATCAACCAAGCATGGTTAGTGTCCCTATAGATGACCCTTCATAGTGGTCAAAAGCTTGCATCAATATTTGCATCCACTTAAGTATTACATTGGGGGCAGAAACATCCTGGATCTTGGCATCATTCTTTGTACGTCATTTTTAAACGAGGTTTCATTATTGTAATTTTTTAAACATATATACCCAAAGGAATTACTTACCAAAAACTCTTAATATATGTGTCATCTGCATAGGAGGTTCCACTCCTACTATATGACATGTGTAATTGCCAGAGTCTTCTGTTCTTGGATTATTAATAAGTAAAATAGATTGTGCATCCTTACGGACCCCAAATTTCGTTATTTCAAATTTGTCAATTTCAAATCTACTATCGGAAGTGAGTACATGCTTTCCCTCAGCAATAACTTTATCATCTTTTGCCCAGCGAAGAGTGTAGTTTTCTAAAATAACAAAACCATTCACCTTACATTTTACTTAAAAGGACGTAACAAACTGGAGGAACTCGCTTGAAATTTGAAAAATGTAAATCAAATTGGATAAACAGAAACAATCGTTATCAAAATCATAATTCAGAAAATGAAGGATTGACAGCCAGAAAAATTTAATAATTCAAATCATATTTTCTCATCTGATCGTCAATTCAGAACATTAAATAAAATATAGTGTTTCTTTGTCAATTATTTTTTGCGTTGTTCTTAGGTTTCGATGCCGCGGCATCTAGCTTTTGCCCAGTGATAAATCAAAAACCCGTCACTGAGCCAGAAATCTTGAATTTTGAGTCGGAGACTGTACTACGGTCTCCTAGTCTTTATCCTTACGGCCTACAGCAATCTTACCTATATGGTCTACGTCACACTCTAAATAACATGGTTCATTTTTGAGGCCAACGATCCTCCTTCCACTTTCTTGAAACCTAGGTCTAAATAGTTCTTCTGTTTTCATTCCGGTTAATGTGAAAATAACGTCTACCAAGGTTAAGGCGTTCGATACGTCTAAAACCAAGAATAACATTTTTTTAGTTTCAAATAAAATTTTTAACTTACTGTAAAAAATAGATCATAAAAAGCAAGAAAATCCTATGGTCTTTAACTTTTCTTTAAAATTACAAACTTGCGGCCAGGCAATAAAAATAGGTCTAAAAGAGCCTGCCAAGCCTTCGACTATAAATCTGCAAGAGTTCTATAATTAGATGATTTAGCGAATTTAATTAATACTTACCTGCGATATAGACAGAAAGTTCTAACCAAAGTAATATTATGTTTCTCATTTTTAAAAACAAAGAACAGAGAATCTTTCCGGTCTAAAAGACTAACAAATACGTCTGTTAATCCTGAAGAAACACACAAAACGTTTGAATTAAATGTTCAGTCAACTAACAAGATATCGTATGTTTTAGGGTCAACTGCTAAAAAAATTATAAAATTTAGGGCTGGATTGGGTTCTTGAACCGCATCGGATTTTTTTCATTCCGGTTGGCCCAACAACTTTTAAAACAGTTTTACCGAAAAACTTTCTACTAGAAACGAATTCGGGGCGTTAAAAATTGGATAATTTTCCTGGATCAAGTTCAACCTTTTCCCCATTTATCTTCATCGTTTTCTTGGCTTAGCATGGCGCAGTGAATATCGTATCAGACTCACAATCGGGGAGTCTTACTACTTACTTACTTGTCCGCTTACAAGCTTGAAGCCTTATTGTCGCACCACAGAGTTTCCGTCATCCAGACCTATTGATGCCGCCGCCCTCCAGTCCGGCGCCCCCACACGACCTGCTTCCCAAGCGACTATATCCTCCCACTCCGCCGCGGCCTTCCCAATGGCCTAGGGCTCGTGTGACGACCATCCAGCACCTTCCTGATAGTTCTCGTCGGCGGCGCGCGTGCTACATGTCCCGCCCACCGTAGCCTTCGTGATTTTATCACACTTGTAATAAAAGGCTGGTCGATAAGCCTCCGGATCTCCTTGTTTGTCTTAACACGCACGCGTCCGTTAATAGGATCTACATTGGGTCCTGGAATCCTTCTCAGCACCTTATAAGGAGCAGCTGCGCTCCTTCGAGAAGAACAGCGAAGCGAAGAACGGAGAAGTAAATAATTAACTTGGAACGGCGGATAGGGACTTGCTGCGGAAGAGATGGCCAAGGGCTCGAATGCAACGGTTTCCATTCTATATCCTCGCATTGACCTCGTAGTTGGTCACGCGTAACCGTCGACCCGAGGTACCGAAAGACGGGCGCATTCTTAAACCTCAGGTTCCCGACTTCCCAGAAGGAACCATTTTGCAGATCTCTCCCAGTACAACCACAATGATTGCAGAGATGTTGCGCAATATTACCGTGACATTGCCAACGTTGCAGCAACATTAGTGCAATATCTCTGCAACGATTATGGTTGTACGGGTCGTCATCACAAGATACTCTGTTTTGCTTTCATTAATTGGGTTCGACTTGCGGCCTCTAGTAACTCTGTAAAAGCGACGAACCTCCTCCCGTGTCTCACCCAAGATGTCAAGGTCGCCCGCATAGCCAAGTAACTTAATCAGCCCGCCTAAATTTACGCCACCGGGGATGGTCTCGGGGAGTCTACTGGTCGAATCCACATTTCGGTTCATCCTTATTTTGGGCAGTTTTTTGAAAAAGCCAGTGCCAGTGCCAGACGTATAGGGAGGCACTGTAGCCTGAAAGATCGAATTCCTGGGCTGCTTGACTAGAGATCGTCGATACTCGGTCACGAGTGTGGCACATCACTTTAATTGGCTGTGTCCGTCCAACAGTGTTTTTGACGACGAGTTATGTGGCATTAAAAATTGTTCTTAAATATGCTAAAACAAATTCACCTATCTATTTTCCTACTTGCCCATTGAAAATAATTCGATAAAACGGGGGACCAGTCCAACTCTGGATTAATACCGATCTAGAAATGTCAAATCTCCACAGGAGATTTTTGAAAGAATAAATTAATCATTTTATAGATGACCTCTTACTTCCTGCAGTGAAGATTCAGTTCTGGTTTTAAAGTAACTGTTCTTTCGAAAAGGGAGCGCATGATTCGAGCTTATTTAAAGTTCCTATCTTGACTTTTTGAAACAAAAAAAAGTTTCCAACCACAACCACGTGATCGGTGTTCGTTCATCCCGTACCTTTTCCTGGTAGGTTATCCCCTCGCATTCGCAAGACGTCACAACTCGGTTTATCTTAGGTCAAGTTCAAAAACATTCTTCTTTTGCCCTATACTTGTTTTACGGTACATGATATCCCGAGTTCGTTAACAATTTAATACCGATGTGATTGAAGCAACTTTTTTTACTATCAAGATTCGTTCTTAACGGAAAACGAAGTGGTCGATGATCTTTTACACTTGAGGTCGGTCAACTTCCAATCCGGAGTCTTGTTTAAATAAATTCAGTCTTCCGCGCACCGTCCTATATATCTGTGCCTTTGAGTTATACCACCGGCGGGAATAAAAATTCATTTGTTTTAATAATGATTTTATTAGCATCATGTCTTTTAATCCTCCAAGCGGTTACCTTTGTTAAAACTGCGCCGACTGAAGCGCCGGCAGAGGAGAAACCCGATTGTAAAGTAAATATTCAAATAACGTATTTAATTTAATTAATTAATTTTAAAAATCTCTATTTTATTATTTGTAGAATGACGTAACGACGGACGTATATGACCAAAGTCAAAACGGGACTGAAAATTTTAGAATTAATATGAAAGGAGTTGTGATTATGTTGGCGCCGCCTGAAGTGGCTTTGGCTGCTGCTGCTAGTAGTTTAAATTCTGGGGATAACGAAGAAGAAAATGTTCCTTTGAGGCCTCCGGTCGAGGATAGTATTAACTGTCTCGACGGTGGAAAGTGTTCGACTTCTGCACCGTCTGAACAATTATTCAAAGAGTAAGTATCATCGAGTCTAAGTGGTTTGGATGGTTTTTTGAATTTTTTTACAATAAGGTTTCTTTTCAGGAGAGCAAGAAAGAAGATAACGAACATTATGTCTATGTTCAAGAATTTCAGGCGTGATTCGTAACGCTAAAATAATTAGATTGAAGGTTTTGGAATTGTTTTTTTTTTTTCGAGGAGGTACAGACGAAACGTTTTTGAAGTGGGAGGAATGAAAATTCTGTGCTCTTTAAAAAATGTTCACCTTTTTACAAGGCATCGAACTCAAAAATTGTAATGCTTGGTATTGAAACAACTTTTGTTTAAAAAAATTGTCATTGGTAAATAAAAATGAACATCAACTTGAGTTAAATATAATAAAATTGAAGAAAGAGTGCATGATTTTATTTATCGTCATTCATCGATCTGGAATCTGGATATCATCAAATAAAGTGGTAAGATTTAGAATTGTTCAGTAAATAGATTGTTAATTTGAATTTTTTTTACCAAAAAAATTTTCTGGTTACTGAAGTTTTTTTAAATTTTGGTGAAGTTGGAGGATTTTGAGAGTTTGAAATGGTGTAGCCATTAGCTCTTACATAACAACTGACAAGAAGTGTAAAAAGTAATCGGCTTAAGGTATTAATAATAAAATACCTTTCAAAAATATATAAGCGTCATATTTTCTTTCTAAATTTTATAGCCTGGGTCAGACAGCGGTTGCACAGCAGTATTCGCCCTATTAAAGGATAATAAAATATACGTTGCTAATGCGAGAGATTCCAGATGTATCGTTTCTAAAAGTTATTATAAAATTATTTATAAAACATTTAACAATAAATAATTTTCATTAAAAAAAACTTATATTTTTAAAAAAAAATGTTGAAATAAGAGTTTCATCAAATTAGGAAATTCGGGTTAAGAAAAAAAATTAACGAAAATTGTCGTGAACCGTAGAGGTGAAGTATTAGTTTTGCTGTTTGACCCAAAGAGAAGGATATTTATTTCAATCACATCACACTTTTTTATTTTCAGTAAATCCAGTTGTTTGATGTTTTTATGAATAAGTACATCAGTCCCAAAAACATAAGCACTATGACCTTAAATACGTTAATTCTGAGTAATCTCAGAATTTATTAAGGAATAAGTACATTTTAACTGTTGTTTATTTTTGTCTGAAATAACAAAAAAGAATGCAATTAATTAATGAATTTATTAGCTGAAAAATTGAAAATTGAAAACGGATTTCGAAGCCTGAAGAAATAAGTCGCCATTGTTCAACAATCCACAAAACAAAAAATGAGTTACTTACCGACAACTTTTAAAGTGTGCTTAACAAAGCGGCTGAAGTAATTTTTGAAATTCCAATATTCATAACTGCTAAATATATAACAATACCAAGTAGTAGGGTAGTCGGTTGTTATGTTTCGAATTTTTTAATTATATCCATCTACTAATTCTACGTCCAGGCCCTGGCCGTGTTTTCTAATATCTGTTCCTTTAAAGACGACATCGTCAAAAGCATTTACTGCCCAATTCGTCAGCGATCTTTTCACCGGATATCCTTCTGTTGTGAAAGCCAAAAAAAATCCATCCGGAATGAGACAATTTTACGTCACAAATAAATTATCAATTTTTTTAAAGTCATTTTTGGAGGGTGGAATTAATTTTTAAAAAATTATGTTTTTATAAATTTTGATTTGTCTTATTTGTGATTTAAAATTGGCCTAAATCCAAAAACTGATGTGCTGATTAAAATCGACTTTCACCGATAACATTTACATAAGGTGAAACTTACCGAAACCCTTAACATCACAAGGCAGAACGATGGTGTCTCCAACCGCTGCTATAAATTTTTGATTCGTCGTAACTATTTTAGGGTCTGTAACATAAACATTACCAGAAAATAATGACCGAAGAAATGATTGATCTAAAAATCCAAGGATTTTTCCTTAGCTTTTTTCCGTGTCTACTGCCAACAAATTACTCATGCACATGCCGGTACTTTATCCTTCTTTGTGTTGTAATATTTGAATTCGCAAGCTAACCATTGAGTCTCGTTATCTTACCTTACCTTTGGATCCTTTGATTTTGTTCCTAATCAATGTAAACTTGTGTAATAGTGTTAGGCTCAAAATTAGGCAAAAAAGACCTAAAACTTTTCCAGGCCATTTTATCCACCTGATTGCTACAGGAAAACGACTACTAAAATTCTTGGCTTATAGTCATCAGGTTTATTTTCTATAAAAATCCGAATTTTGTTTAACGCAAAACTGTCTACAGCGGAAAAATCAACCGGTCCTGTGCGATTCCGTTATAGGCAGGTTTCATTATTGTAATTTTTTAAACATAGACCCAAAGGAGTTACTTACCAAAAACTTTTAATAAATGTGTCATCTGCATCGGAGGTTCCACTCCTACTATATGACACGTGTAATTGCCAGAGTCTTCTGTTCGTGGATTATTAATAAGTAAAACAGATTTTGCATCCTCACTGACCATAAATTTTGTTATTTCAAATTTGTATATTTCAAATCTACTATCGGAAGTGAGTACATGCTTTCCCTCAGCAATAACATTATCATCTTTTGTCCAGCGAAGAGTGTAGTTTTCTAAAATAACAAAACTATTCACCTTACATTTTACTTAAAAAGACGTAACAAACCGGGGCAACTCGCTTGAAAATTTGAAAAATGTAAATCAAATTGGATAAACACAAAAAATCGTTATCAAAGTCATAATTCAGAAAATGAAGGATGTGCAGAAAATACTGACAGCCAGAAAAATTTAATTATACAAATCATATTTTCTCATCAGATCGTCAATTCAGAACAATCAATAAAATATAGTGTTTCTTTGTCAATTATTTTTTGCGTTGTTCTTAGGCTTTAATGCCGCGGCCCCTAGCACTTGCCCAGTGATAAATCAAAAATCCGTTATAGAGCAAGAAATTTTGAGTTTTGCTCTTATTGTACAGTCTCAGAGTCTTTATCTTTACGGTCTACTGCGATCTTACCTATATAGTCTACCTCGCACTGTAAATAACATGGTTCATTTTTTAGGCCATTGAGTCTCTTTCCATCATGTTTAAACCTAGGTCTAAATAGTTCTTCTGTTTTCATTCCGGTTAATGTGCGAATAACGTCTACCAAGGTTAAGGCGTTCGATACGTCTAAAACCAAGAATAACATTTTTTTAGTTTCAAATAAAATTTTTAACTTACTGTAAAAAAATAGATCATAAAAAGCAAGAAAATCCTATGGTCTTTAACTTTTCTTTAAAATTACAAACTTGCGGCCAGGCAATAAAAATAGGTCTAAAAGAGCCTGTCAAGCCTTCGATTATAAATCTGCAAAAGTTCTATAATTAGATGATTTAGCGAATTTAATTAATACTTACCTGCGATATAGACAGAAAGTTCTAACCAAAGTAATATTATGTTTCTCATTTTTAAAAACAAAGAAGTAAGAACAGAGAATCTTTTCGGTCGGAAAGACTAACAAATTTAAATACGTCTGTTAATCCTGAAGAAACACACTAAACGTTTGAATTAAATGTTCAGTCAACTAACAAGATATTGTATGTCTTTGGGTCAACTGGTAAAAAAATTATAAAATTTAGGGCTGGATTGGGTTCTTGGACCGCATCGGATTTTTTTTCATTCTGGTTGGCCCAACAACTTTTAAAACAGTTTTACCGAAAAACTTTCTAATAGAAACGAATTCGCGGGGCAAAGTTAAAAATTGGATAATTTTCCTGGATCAAGTTCAACCTTTTCCCCATTTATCTTCAGCGTTGACTTGGCTTGACCAGGAATTTTTTTTTTTTTGAAAATTATGTGTTTGTGTGTATTTTAGAAACAATAAGGATTAAAAAATTTTTTTTATTAATAACAGGGGGAGTTTATTGTTAGAGATCCTAAATAAGAGTAGCCATTAGTTTTTAAACTGCTTCAATAGGTCAGTTCTAGCAAGGCTGGCTGGGTGCAGTCTGATCCTGACAGAATCAGGCGTGGGATTTAAAATAAACCTGGTTCGGACACTCGTTCGAATTTTTTCCCAAGTAATTAATCAAATTTCATCTTCAAAGTTTTTTTAGTTTAATTCGGAAATTTTTTGCTGTAATCTTCCAAATTCTGCAGTTCGCAAAAAATTCAAACAAGAAATTTCAAATCAAGAACTTTCCTCGAATAGGGAAAAATGTTTGCACAGTAGCCATTCTCAGGCTAGACTTGGTTCCAGCCGCCTTACTCGGTCTTTCTGCCGGACTTCGAGCAAAATTTTTCTACTTTAGTGTCGAGGAGGACCTAGTCTATGCAAAAGCTTCAACTGGAAAAATGTATTCCATTATTTTTGGGTCACATCATGAAAGTTCAATTGAAAATCGGTCTGGCCTAAATTCGAGCTAGCCAAATCTTTTTATTCTTTTATTTTCAGTGAGTTTCGTGAAACTTTTTCTAGGATGTAAAATCGTGGCAGCAGAAGTTTTAAACTCAACCGCCACGTTCTTGTTCTTGAACAACTCTAGTTGATATCTTTTCTTGAAATCTTAACAATACGGACTTTAGCTGTCTTCTAAAATCTAAGAGAACTTTTTTTAAAAGCGTCTAAGAACTAAGAGGATTTATGCTACTTGGGTTATAGGTGAAATTTAAGATGATAAAAAATTTTTAATCAATTTGGCCAATTTTTTTAAGGATCTCTACGCAATGTGTAATTGAAGATGAAATTGTAATTGCTCTGATCTATCCTGAATATTGCGAGACGCTCATATTATTCATTATGGCTTTCATACTGTAGTATTTTTTTTTTTTAAATCTCTGATGAAGCATCAAATTTTTTTTTTGTTTTGAAGAAAATAAAATTTAATAAAGTAAAATTAATTGAAATTTAAGAAATTAAAGCAATTTAATTAAACCGCAGGAAATCCAAAATTATTCTGACCATCCAAAATTATTACGATTATTTATAAAACATAAGACAATAAATAATTTTCATAAAAAAAACTTAAATTTAAAAAAAAAATGTTGAAATAAGAGTTTCATCAAATTAGGAAATTCGGATTTAGAAAAAAAATTAACAAAAATTGTCGTGAACCGTAGAGATGAAGTATTTAGTTTTCCTGCTTGACCCAAAGAGAAGGATATTTATTTCAATCACATCACACTTTTTTATTTTCAGTAAATCCAGTTGTTTGATGTTTTTATGAATAAGTACATCAGTCGCAAAAACATAAGCGCTATGACCTTAAATACGTTAATTCTGAGTAATCTCAGAATTCATTAAGGAATAAGTACATTTTAACTGTTGTTTATTTTTGTCTGAAACAACAAAAAACAATGCAATTAATTAATGAATTTATTAGCTGAAAAATTGAAAATTGAAAATTGAAAACGGATTTCGAAGCCTGAAGAAATAAGTCGTCATTGTTCGACAATCCACAAAACAAAAAATGAGTTACTTACCGACAACTTTTAAAGTGTGCTTAACAAAGCGGCTGAAGTAATTTTTGAAATTCCAATATTCATAACTGCTAAATACATAACAATACCAAGTAGTAGGGTAGTCGGTTGTTATGTTTCGAATTTTTAAATTATATCCATCTACTAACTCTACGTCCATGCCCTGGCCGTGTTCTTTAATATCTATTCCTTCAAAGACGATATCGCCAAAAGTATTTACTGCCCAGTGCGTCGGCCATCTTTTCAACGGATATCCTTCTGTTGTGGATACGTCACATATAAATCATCAATTTTTTAATAGTGATTTTTTTGGAAGGGGGAAGTAATTTTTTAAAAATTATGTTTTTATAAATTTTGATTTGTCTTATTTGTGATATGAAACTGGCCTAACTCCAAAAACTGATGTGCTGATTAAAATCGGCTTTCACCGATAACATTTACATAAGGTGAAACTTACCGAAACCCTTAACATCACAAGGCAGAACGATGGTGTCTCCAGCTGCTGCTATAAATTTTTGATTCGTCGTAACTATTTTAGGGTCTGTAACATAAACATTACCAGAAAATAATGACCGAAGAAATGATTGATCTAAAAATCAAAGGATTTTTCCTCAGCATTTTTCCGTGTCTACTGCCAACAAATTACTCATGCACATGCCGGTACTTAATGCTTATTTGTGTTGTAATATTTGAATTCGCGGGCTAACTATTGAGTCTCGTTATCTTACCTTACCTTTGGATCCTTTGCTTTTGTTCCTAATCAATTGTCGAAATGTAAACTTGTGTAATAATGTAACGAGTTAAATAAAGCAATTATTTCAATATTTAATTCGACATATTAATTAAATACAACAATTCGGATCAAATTAGTTACAATGAAAACTACCTTTAACGGACCCTGCATATAGCGGAAACCTGCCCGTAACGGAAGAAACATGTGGATCTGTGTATCTCGCAATGTTAAAATTCCTCTACGTAGTGGGAACCTGCCTAATGTGGACAATGGAAAAGGAGGATGCCAAAATTCAGGCTGTTTTTGCCCCTGCACTTAATATTTAAGGGGATGCAGATATTGATGAAAACTGTTGGTCATTTTGAATCATCGAAAAAGGGATTTTAATTAGGCTTGCGGGTTGGTTCCGGGGAAATGATTGCAAAATGGGAATATAGAATTTTAAAAAACATATCAAAATATATATATTGTGCAATATGTTGACCAATATATTAAAAAATATATTTTTTGAATTTTAAAGTCCAATTTTCCCATTTTCATTCAATGCCCCGGAATCAACCAAGCATGGTTAGAGTCCCTATAGATGACCCTTCATAGTGGTCAAAAGCTTGCATCAATATTTGCATCCACTTAAGTATTACATTGGGGGCAGAAACATCTTGGCATTATCCTTTGCACGTCATTTTTAAACAAAATCCTTTATTATTTAACGGTAATTTTTCTCTTAAAAGTATTTTTACCCAATATTTTCGAACTTCACGGCAGTGAATTCAAAATTAGGAGAAAAAGACCTAAAACTAATCCAGGCCATTTTATCCACCTGATTATTACAGGAAAACTACTACTAAAATTCTTGGCTTCCTTAGGGCGGAATTTCACGGACGAACATGTTCGGGAAGCGATTTCACGGACGAACATGTTCGCGAACATTTTTTTTTAAAATAAAAAAAAAGGATAATAACGAAATTAGGGACGTGTTTGAGGCATGTTCTGGGCCTCGAACATGCAGGAAAATATTTTTCACGACTTGGTGAGGATCTTGAGGGCTGATTAAGTATTTGAGAAATGTTCGTGACGTGTTCGAGCCATGTTCGGGGCCACGAACATGCAAAAAAATATTTTTAAAGGCTTGGTGAGGATCTAAGAAGTCTCGAAAAATATTTTCTTGCATGTTCGAGGCCAGGAACATGGCTCGAACACGTCACGAACATTTCTCAAACACGTAATCAGGCTTCCTACATCCTCACCAAGCCTTGAAAAATATTTTTTTACATGTTCGAGGCCGCGAACATGGCTCTAACACGTCACGAACATTTTTCAAATACGAAATCAGGCTCCCTAAATCCTCGCCAAGTCGTGAAAAATATTTTCCTGCATGTTCGAGGCCCAGAACATGCCTCAAACACGTCCCTAATTTCGTTATTATCCTTTTTTTTTATTTTAAAAAAAAATGTTCGCAAATGTTCGAACATGTTCATGAACATGTTCGTCCGTGAAATTCCGCTCTTATATTCATCAGGTTTATTTTCTATAAAAATCCGAATTTTGTTCAACGCAAAACTGTCTACAACGGAAAAATCAACCGGTCCTGTGCGATTCCGTTATAGGCAGGTTTCATTATTGTAATTTTTTAAACATATACCCAAAAGAATTACTTACCAAAAACTCTTAATAAATGTGTCATCTGCATAGGAGGTTCCACTCCTACTATATGACATGTGTAATTGCCAGAGTCTTCTGTTCTTGGCTTATTAATAAGTAAAACAGATTCTGCCTCCGCACGGACCCCATATTTTGTTATTTCAAATTTGTCAATTTCAAATCTACTATCGGAAGTGAGTACATGCTTTCCCTCAGCAATAACATTATCATTTTTTGTCCAGCGAAGAGTGTAGTTTCCTAAAATAACAAAACCATTCACCTTACATTTTACTTAAAAGGACGTAACAAACTGGCGCAACTCGCTTGAAATTTGAAAAATGTAAATCAAATTGGATAAACAGAAACAATCGTTATCAAAATCATAATTCAGAAAATGAAGGACTGACAGCCAGAAAAATTTAATTATACAAATCATATTTTCTCATCAGATCGTCAATTCAGAACAATCAATAAAATATAGTGTTTCTTTGTCAATTATTTTTTGCGTTGTTCTTAGGCTTTAATGCCGCGGCCCCTAGCACTTGCCCAGTGATAAATCAAGAATCCGTCACAGAGCAAGAAATTTTGAGTTTTGCTCTTATTGTACAGTCTCCGAGTCTTTATCTTTACGGTCTACTGCAATCTTACCTATATAGTCTACCTCACACTCTAAATAACATGGTTCATTTTTTACCCCATTGAGTTTCCTTCCATCATCTTTAAACCTAGGTCTAGATAGTTCGTCTCTTTTAATTCCGGTTAATGCGCGAATAACGTCTACCAAGCTTAAGGCGTTCGATACATCTAAAACCAAGAATGAAATTTTTTTTAGTTTTCAAATAAAATTTTGGGTAACCCGACAAACTCAGAACCCGGGAAAAAATGGAACCTGGTTTCCAATTAAATTTAATAAAATTTAACGGGAAAATTGACCGCATTGAATCTAATAGAACTTCTTTTCCATTTTTCTCACTGGTTTCCCAGACAGATGACGCGGAAACCGAAGAAATCCGAATAATATATTTTCCCTTATTAAAAATGCATGGGGCATTCAAAATGCCTATGAATCTTGAGTTATCGTTATCTTAGAGATCGCAATCCTTGGGGACCTTCTTTTTTTGTTCAAACGAATGTCTTTAAGGAGTAATAGTGCATGATTTCCAGAAATTTAGTGCTCACATATGAGTTAATCTATTGCTTTTGGCCATTTTAGGGATTTTTTTTTTTGCTATTTTGGCTCAAACTATAGTGTTACCGAAGTTTAGGAACAGAATGGGGTATGGCCCTTCTTTTTAACATTTTAGCGACATTATGGCTATTTTGAAAATTTTTAAATGATTCTCGTAAGTTTGGTACGGGTTAAAGTCATATTTTACTTTGCCCCCTACCTGCAGGCTAGAAAAAAGCAATATTTTGGGACAACCAATTTTTTTTTGAAAAGCCCTTTATGCAAGTAACCCATACAAATGGTACCGATTTTCCAAGTCACTACATTCCAAAACTATGATTTTTTCAATTTGACCAAATTTTAAAAAAAAATTAAAAACAATTTTTTTTCTTCCAAAAAAAAATTTAATCACTCCAGTTTTTAGTGGCACTTTTAGAGGGTCCATAGAGGTGTTCTCAGGATTATTTTCAGAATTATCAAAAAATACGTATTGAGAAAAAAGACAAAATTTAATTTTTGGCCAAATCGATATTTTGCGGCAAAATTGTTATGGCCAAATGAGGTTTTCTGGTTGAAAGCCTGTCTAAATACAAACAAAACAAGACCTCGTACGCATCTCTATCTCAACCCGTTATTTCAGAATAAATTATTTAAAAAAACCATTCTCCGCAAATTCGAAAAATTAATTTAGGCCAAAACTCTCGTAAGAAATTTTTTTGGGACCTAATATTGGGCATGGGTGTTTGTCCCTTTGAGGTGTTCCCATAAAAAAGTTTTGAACAAAATTCTCCACCTGAAGGTCAAATCCTGGCCCACTTGGTATGGAACGACCCAGCTGTATTTAAAAAATTTGTTTATTTTTTGAAAAATAAACGGATTTCTAATTGGGGCCGTGCACATATTACGTAAGCAAGATTTTGGGAATTTTTGACCCCCTCCCCCCCCCCCCCCCAGGTAAGCAATCCTTACCTTATGGGTAAGATAGCCAATTTCGACACCCTCCCCCCCCTAAACATGCTTACGTAATATGTTCACGACCTTTATACAGTGAAATGCAGTGAAAGGTAATGACATGCAAATAAATTGAAGTCTTTACATAATCTTGGTCAAATATTAAAACAATACAGCAATATTTCCCTAGTACGGAAATTTAAAATATTTAAATATGCAAAATTAGTTCATTGCATTGCAGTGTATATGACTAAATTCAATAATATAGGGACAATGTTTTAATACAAAGATATACTACAGTTTGAATATACTGATCAATTTTATAGTGTTCAATTAAACTTCACAGTATGCAGCTGTATTTCAAAAATCCGTTCGTTTTTTGAAAAATCGACGGATTTCTAATATACAGTGAAATGCAGTGAAAGGCAATGAGATACAAATAAATTAGAGTCTTTACATAATTTTAGTCAAATATTAAAACAATGCTAATATACAACAGTATTTCCAAAATCCGTCATAGGGTTTTGAAAAATCGACGGATTTCTAATATACAGTGAAATACGGTGAAAGGCAATGACATACAAATAAATTAAAGTCTTTACATAATTTTAGTCAAATATTAAAACATTGCTAATATACAGCAGTATTTTCGAAATCCGTCATAGGGTTCCGAAATCAGGCATAGGGTTAAGAACAATTTTCAAAAGAATTAATTGTCTTAAAAATTGTTCTTAAGAAATCGTTGACCCCCCCCCCCCCCCCCCCCCCCCCTCCATAACCGAAAACGAAAACAAAAACGGAGTTCTCCGTTAAAAATTTCCTGTAGCAGTAAATTATTTGGGAGGACGGTTTTTCGTTCAACGTTTTTCTACACAAGTAAAATAATTCTTTCCGTGTAACCAAAATGGTTAAGTTGCTGTAAAAAATAGATCATAAAAAGCAAGAAAACCCTATGGTCTTTGACTTTTCTTTAAAGGAACAAACTTGCAGCCAGGCAGTAAAAAATAGGTCTAAAAGAGCCTATCGGGCCTATGATTATAAATCTGTAATTAGATGATTTAGCGCATTTAAGTAATACTTACCAGCGATATAGATAGAAACTTGTAACCAAAATAATAATATATTTCTCATTTTTAAAAACAAAAAACAAAAAATCTTTCCGGAAAGACTGACGAATATGTCTGTTTATCCTGAAGAAACACGTACAGCGCTTGAATTAAATGTTGAGTCAACTAACAAGATGTAGATTTTTTTAGGGGGTATTCATCATTTTTAAACCAACGGTTTAAAAAATCGACTCTAGTGCCGTATTGGGCTCTTGGACCGCATCGGATTTTTTCATTTTGCTTAACTTATTACCTTTCAAAATAATTTCACCGAAAAACTTTCTAATAGGATCGAACTTGAAGTAGAGTTAAGTATTGGATATTTTGCCTGAGTCTACTTCAACCTTTCCCCCTTTATCTTCAGCATTTTTCTTGCTTTAGCACTTTATTTGCGCCATCCTCGAGTGGATATCGTACCAGACTCACAATCAAGGAATCTAGCGATCGAATCCCCTTTCGGTGCGAATTTTTCCCGACATAAATTCAACTCTGATCATCAATATCTGGTCATGCAAACATAATTCGAGGAGTTAGAACGACTCATGAGCCGTCATTTGGACTTTGTCCCTCTTGCAAGGTTATAACGAGCCAGCAGGTGGTAACACGTCTAGTACAGCCTCCGTTAGAATTCGGCGTTATAACAGTAGGTCCCATGTGTGTGTGTATTACATCAGCGCATTACACAAATACGTGTACAGAGGGTGCCGATACTCGATCACGGTCTTGGCGCATTAAAAAGAAGCACTTTATTCGGCTGCCCTATATTCCCTATATCCCAACAGGGAGTTTTTGACGACGAATTTTGTGACATTAAAATTTTGAGTTACATTAAAAATCATTCTTAAATATGCTTAAACAAATCCACCTACTTATTTTCCTATTTCCTTACTGAAAATAATTCAATAAACGGTGTGGACCAGTCCGACTCTGGATGAATATCATTTATTTATTGTAAGAATAAATTAAGCATTTTATAGGCCGCCTGTTACCCTCTGCAGTGAAGAGTCAATTCTCGTTTCAAAGGAACAGTACCTGATGCAGAACGGCTTATTCATAGCACAGTTGGCTTGTAACACTGAAAAAAAATGTGAACGAAATTCAACTAGTAGGTCAGTGTACCGTTAAGTTCCCGCAAAGTGGAAAGGTTTATTCAGCTTCTTTTCCTCGAAAGGTTAGCTTTTGAATTTTTGTCATATGAATTAATTTTGCACTGAATCAACTGGTTGCATATTTCTATAATCTCGACTTTGTAACTTTGAGGCATCTATAGACAATACAGCTTGAAGAATTTCATTAAAAGGTTTAGCTCCCAAAAGCAACAACGATTCTTTAAAGTAACTCTCTTCCAGACCTTTGGTAAATTGAGGTCTTAACATTGTTGTTGATAAAAAATGCTTTGAATAATCATCAGCATTACACAAATTTCTTGAGTTTTGCAGCATATGATGAAATAGTTATTCCGGAATCTTGGTTGCAGGCAAAACATTTTTTGTGCTGCTCCGTGAGAATAGTGATTTTTGGCACCACTGTTTCTTGTAATAATTTTAAGAGGATTTAAGTGGTATGTTTTGCTCGATGGTAAATCCGGTGATGAAAGACCAGTAAGGAGATGATAATATTTACGCCCGATGTAATGAATAAAGTATAATAGGGGATCTGCATGAAATTTAAAATGTGAAAAAAAAAATGCATGAATACATTTTAAATTATTCAATAAAAAATAAAAATTTTAATAAAATTTTAATTGATAGCCGTACATCTTATAAAAAAAATTAAACTTAACTTGCGAAATTTCACTGCGATTTTACCGCCGAAAAACACCGATGACGTAATCGTACAATAAGTTTTTTCCAATAACATTGGCAACACTCCGCGCTCTTTTTTTTTTTAAATTTTGGAACGTCAAATTTTTTTGGATTTGTTAAAAACAACCAAAAAAGTTTAATAAATTTTTAAAAGATAAACTCTAGAAAACCCTTTGAGAACAAAAAAGTTCTAGGAATATTCTTGAGTAGGGTACAAAATATCACCAAGAGTTTAATAAACTTTTAAAAAGAAAATTTCTCGGGAAAAAATTCTGAATTTTCTCTTGCCAAGAAAAAATTTTGGACTAAAATTCTAGTCAGCAAAAGAAATTTAACTAAAAGTTTTTAATCCTTCACTGCCTTCACTTCGAAAAATTGAGTTTTCTTCCCAGAGGCGCCGTTTTAATAAATTTCAAGACAAACATTACTGAGATGGTTATCAACAGTAGAACTATTTTTTTAGCTTGTTATCTTGAGGATATTTTTGTAATTAAAATCATTAAAGGAAAAAACCTTCCCAATTATAAAACTGCATTTTAATCATAATAAAAGGGAAAGGCGTCTATTACAAGCAAGCACACAAAACAATATCAAAAATCCTTTATTCTACAATAACTGTTTAAAATTGCGATTATCATTAAGCATTAAATTCCCATATATAAAAAAATTAATGAAGACAAGGTCGTAGCCATGAGAAGAGTAGGGGAAGAAGAATCATCTTTCAAAATCCTAACCTCCCCTCCTCAACATCTCAAAAATTATTGGAAGGAAATATCTAGCTCTTCCAATAATTCCCCTCTTCTTTACTCAATCTAGCTACGCCCCTGTATAATAGGATATAATTTAATTGAATAATGATAATCATTCAAACACCTTTTACAAACGATAACTGTCCTCATAAAGCGACAAAAAAAATTCACAAAGCGAAAATCTGTGTCAGGCAAAGAGTGAAAAAAAAAAACAATATCCAACTTTGTCTTTAAGTATTAAAAATTCGCCTTGTCACGAATATTAAATCGTGCCTTTTAATTTTTGCTTTTACTGTGCCGGATTTTTCACATTTAGGATTTAAAAAAAAAAAATTTTAATAAATAGCATGAAAACCTTAATTAATATAAATAACAATTTTTTTTTTCAATATTTTTTTAACAACCATAAATCGTCTTCGTAGCTATTTTTCCCAGGGAAATTTTATCACTGCACTTCATCAACACGGGTAACGAAAAGCATAACGACGAGTAGTTGAACATCCCAATTTAATCCTAAAACAATTATTTTTCGGTCCTATTAAAAAGTATTCCAAGGCCAAGGTCGAATAATCGGTGGTAACATTTTAACGTGATCAGCCGGATTTCTTCGTGTCCAATCTTCAGACGAAAGGATTTCTTCGCCGAGGCAAAATCTGAAGAAAACGAAGATTAGGGTTGATACGATCACAACCGTGAAAAGAGCTTGCGATGGCGACGGGTCGGACATTTTGAATCTGCAAATAAAAATAAAAGTATGAATTAGTATGGCCTCAAGCGATAAAATCTCTTCCTTAAGAAGTCGGGCGGAGATGACGTTAGAAATCCGACGCGCACACCTCACATGAAATGCATAATAAGTATTAGATTAAGGACCGACGTGCCTAAAGTGACAGTTCTTTAAAAAGAACACCTAAAGCGTTTGGATTGGTTAGATCACAGCAGCTGGGCAAGTGAAATGCAATGTTTTAACAATGAAAGAAAAAAAAAAAAGAAGTACTTTCACCTTCGATTTTTAAAGTGCGGCTAGCTGCTTCGTCTGTATGGGTTGAATGAAGTGTTAAAAGAATAACAATGTAAAAATGCATTTCGCTTGATTTAGTTTCCGGGAAAGTTTTTTAAGCTTTTCTTTTTTGTTTGCGCACTGTTTAAATATTTGGAGTTTGAGATTTAAATAGGGCATTATAGTTTACAGGCATGGACCGGCTCTTCCAGAGAACGCAGATAAAAATACCAGTAAAGGAATTTTAAAGTGGCTACAAAATTCCAGTAGAGCTGTTTTTAATGATTAAAAAAAAATTGGCTCGCATTATAAGAAGACGGGGTGAACGATTAACTAGTCCATAAGAGCCCTGTCTTCTTAGAATTCGGGTGAAAAATTTTTATTTAAAAAATATAATTTTCAGAAACTGGTTTCAATTTTTTTGTAAAAATATACGCCCAATTCTGCCCTTTTAATTGAAAAAAAAGTTCACAAAAATATTGAGCAATAAATTACATCTTATGAATGCAAGAGCACTAGAATTTTCCCTGGTAGCCCAATGGGCCAATCCGTGGTTGAAAGTTCATAAAAATCAGGCTGGTGGGCATTCGGCTCATAAATCAACAGTCTGGGCGACCTTTCATTGTTTTCAAGCACTTTATCATGGGCAAAGGCTCAAAAATTGAATTTTGAAATCCTGGTTTTAAATCTATGGAGGTTAAAATTTGAAATTAGTGACCTTGAAAACCCTTCTAGGTCAACTAAAGAAGATAAGGACATTATTGCGGTCATTTTGAAGATCAAGTTCAGTCAATTAGAGTTGTCAAAAATCACAATTAAGCTTAATTGAACCATAAGGGACCCTAGCTTAGCTAATTAGATTCAGCCGAGATTTCATTTTTGGCTAATCTAAGCCCATAGAGACCCCAATATCCAAATATAGACACTGAGAGCCCAATTTTAACTCCGGTGAAGATTAAGCCCTGGGTCACTCAAACCTAATGTTAATTAAACTAAACCAAAAAATCAATGTGGAGCTCTAAGCCATATATAAAGAAAATATTATGTCAGTTCCTGAATTGCAAATTTTACTAAGGTCTAAAAATTTTTAGTGGTAGTCACTCTCTGGCCCAGGTAGCAGTTATCAAGTATTTGCCCAAGGGATAAAGTTATTGATTCTAGCGATCAGCCGGTTGAAGCCTAATCTAGGGCCTTTAAGGTTAGGCTTAATTATTCTGAAGGCTGCATAGGGATTTAAAAACCAAAACATTAACACTTTCTTAATGAGCTTTAAGTTCTTTACAGAGCTTGCCAAAGTTATTGGACCTGTAGCCACTTTAAGAATCAGCCATTTGCCTGGGCGGCTGTTCGGTGGCCACAGGGCAGGCCCAGGATAAGGTGGGTCGATAACATTTAACAGGATGCCCTTTCCCTGGGGTCAGGGATTGGCAGGTTACGGCCTTGAATCGCGGTCAGTAGAAGAATTTGGTGGAGGTGGCGGTAGGGCTTCAGACCCTGTAGTGCCAGCAGGAGGAAAAGAAAGAAGAACCTTCTTTACCTTGTCTGAGGCAAATAAAATTATTATTTTAATTAATTTGTACGATTTTAGTCGCCTTCTGGGAACTTTTCAGCTCTTCAGCTCCTGCTGGCTAAAAAAAAGCCTACTGGATCAGGTGAATATTCTCCCGTACAAAACTCTAAGCCTATAAATATTAAATCTTATCACTAGAGACTTATCTCAACTCGCCATCAGGAACCGATCCAGTAGCTATAACACCGAAAACGAATTTAAATAAATTACCGGTAATAAAATTTACTGATAAGATATCTCGTCAAAGCCTCATAACAAAAAAGTAACAAAATCAAGTCGACTAATTTAAAAACCCGCATAACAAACAAGTCAATAAAATTAAGATAAATCTTTTAGAAAATATAAAAAAAAAATACTTACTTGGGGTTAAAAAACCAAAAATCAAAATTTTTATCACTTTTTGACCAACCACTGTCACAGCCCGGACGGTTTGCACACAACTGAATGAAATCGTAGTTCAAAAGAAGAGTTTCAGATGAAAGTAAATTCGTCTTAACGATGACACGGTGAATTTTTAATAACGAAACTTGACACAAAAAGAAATCTATCTCCGTTTCTTTTTAACACTTCGCTTCCCGGGTAGCATAGACAAACAAACGTAACTCTTATAGTAATCGATTAAAACGATTCGATAACAAATACAAAAAAAAAAAATTTTAAGGAAAAATCGAGGCAATAAGGCTCTTCCAATTTTAATTTTAAATTACACCCGGTCAACGACACCCGCGATCTTGATGTTCCATCCACGGATCAGCAGTTTTAAATAAAAATACAAGAAAAACGGTGTGAATAATTCAAATGTTTAAACCAAACTGTATTATACGGAAGAAGCGGAAAAAAAAATTATTCTGAGAATGATTTACGCATATAAACGCGTTTGAGCTGGAAAATTATTTATTTTTTTCACGGGTTGTTAGCCACGGTTAATTTGAGAGTTCACGAGGAAGTGGTTAGGATGGATGAAAGTAAAAATGTCAAAGTTGACAATCCCAAGTTCGGTTCGAGTGTATGTTAAGCTGGGTAGCTGGAATAGGGTTTAAGTTCGGGTGCAAGAAGCTAAAAGTTTTGGTGTTCGGGTTCAAGTTCAAGGTTCAGAAAGCTACAAATCTTGAAGTTCAAGTTGATTTGCTTCCGCTCCCGGTCGGGCTCAAGATTTACCCTCTCAAATTTCGGGTTCAGGTTCGAGGGAAATTACACGGGTTCAGATCTGGGAAACCGGGTTCAAAATCCTGTTCAAATATTTAAGGAGATGATTTAGGAAAAATATTTAAAATTAATTTGTTTAAATAATTTAATTTATTTATAATAAATTAAAACACTACAAGTTCAAGGTTTATATTCTATTAATTTTCTATAGTACGTCCTTGATATCACAGTCCTAACATATTTTAGAATGTAGGTTAGTATCCTCCTATGAAGTGTGTGATTCTTGTTTTTTCTCCGAAGCACTCACACGCTCTGGAACAAGAGAGAGAGAGAGAGAAATATTATAGTGCCAAAAAAATGATGATAAATGAAATTGTTAATGGTTTAGTATTATCCTTAATTATTATTATACATGAAGTGACTAATGATAGCAATCAACAAGTTAGTGTTTTTTTATACTTACCTTTCTTATTTGATTAGGTTAGTTTTTTCCCTTCCCGGTTAGGCTTAAAACTTTGAGAGTCATGAAGAAATTGTGAGATGGAAATTTGAGATATTTAAAGCGCATGCACCCGGCGGCCAGGATCCTTATTAGGAAAATATCGCTCTAGGATTAAATATCTTTCACTCTTGGCTGCAGACTTTTGCTTGGAACAAAGTATTTGGCCCTGCCCGTGAAGGTCCCTTATTAAAATTTTAAAAAGTTTCTTATCAAAAATGTTTTACTTAGGATCAAAGGGCTATCAGGACACTTAGAGACCCCCGAGCAACCAGAGTAAGCCACTGCTTACCAACAGGTGAATTTTACTTTAATTGAATCTTAGGGACAGCTAGAAGCGCGGAGCTATAAATTAAAATTGGTAAAATCCACAAAAAAAAATTCTCGAGGTGTTCTTGAGTTTTATAAAAATTTTTTATTCCTCCCCCAACCCCCCCGAGATATAAGTCGACAATGATAGTGGCGTAGCAATGTTAGGAGAGGCTCCCTTTCAGGATGTTTACTCAAGGGCCCTTCCTCAATTTTTTACAGCTTTTTATCTGGTGCAAAATTACTTTCCTGCTGGAAGACCGGGACCCCCCGTGACTGCGGGGGGGTAACACGCCACTGAATAATAATCCCATCTTATTCATAGTTTTGCCAAATCAACAAAGTAAGCTCACTTCATTCTTTGTGGGTCGAATGACGTCTTTCTGACGTCATTTTGATCGGATTGGTTGCTTGGACGTCTTTCTGACGTCTATTAGACGTCATTTTGGTCGGATTGGTTGCTTGGGTAGCCTCACAAGGGATGTCGATTTTTGAGATATTGTACTAATGCATTTTCAGACAATAACAACCATTCATCCTCTAATTTTCGATTGTCTTCTTTCATTTCCACCTCCTCAAACATCCCCCCTCCCCCAAAAAATCCGTGATCTTCATTTCTCAGCTCCCGATGGTGATTCCTTTGCCAAAGCCCTGTAACAATGTTTCTTCTTATCCTCACTTTAATTGTTCTGCAATCCGTTTTTTCCCAACAAGGTCAAGGCCAAAATTAAGTAAACATTAAAGCACTCGTCCAAAAATATTTTAGGAACCTTTTCATCGGCAAAAAACTTAAAGAAAAAATACCTGCACAACCCATCGTCACGACCAAACAATTACAAGATTAAAGCTTTAAAAAAAGCAGCCGCGCCCATTTCAAAATTATCAATCATCTCCCAACACGCACGCACCTCAATACTGTCACCACAATATTAACTTTATTATATTAATTTAACCTAAAGCACCAAAATTCTCACCTTTTTTCAGCCCCTTCTCTTCCTCTTTATTCATCTTCAACTCCTTCTTAACGACCTTGGTTTCCGTTTTCGTCGGCTCAACTACTTCCGGTTGAATTTCCTTCTTAGTCAAATCCTCCTGCTTCGCCTTATCCAAAACGGGTGAATGAACCTTCGCCAACGGAACCGTAGATTTCTCCAAATCCACTTTATACGGGGATTTCTCAGCCAAAACGAACCCTAACTTCGACGCAGTCCTCGTCGGAAATTTATCAGAATTGCTCCCCCTGAAGTCATCTTTATTCCCCGAATTCACCGCGATTAAATTCACTCCCGTATTGATAAGTTCTTTCGACGGGATGATAATCACCACGAAATCTTCGACTCTGGCATCGACGTTCCAGTTCCCGTTTTGAGTTTGAATGTATCTCGTCGGGAGGGAAAAGGCGATTTCCCCGAGGATCAACACGATTCCAGAGAGCAACGCAAGTTTCGTAGTTGATGGAATCATTTTTTGTTAATGCTTAAAAAAAAAAATCACAGACAAATCCACACGGAAGAGAGGATTAGACGAAACTGATTATTGATTAATATAACAGACGCGCTTTTTAAGGTTATTGCCCTGAAAAAAAAAAAAAGAAGAGATGAACCCAACTCGCTTGGATACGATATAACTGCACCTAAAGATATTTTCCTGCATTGCTCATCGGGTCATTTCACGTCAAGTCGACTTGAGATGTTTGAACTTTAGGTGAGAAATATTTCGCCAGCATCCGGGGTCCATTGGCAAACTTGAATAGGCTGTTTTATGGGTTGATTTCTTCATGGTGGCAAGAGCTAATATAGTGTTGCCGTTTTTGGAAAAATTGGTAATGTGAGTGCGATGGGAATTGTTGCGTAATTCTGAACAATTGACTTTTACTTTTAGTGTGATTTTTTTCAAGAGTAATGAGATCACTGAATAAATATTTGTAGGTGAGGAGTCTTCAGAAATTGAACAAGTCAGCTTTAGAAATGTTGAGAGATTTTTAACAAAGAAAATGAGAATAAATATTGGTTAATTTAATTTTTATGGAAATAAATAGAATCAGACTCAATAATTCAGCAAAAGCCAGTCTCTTTTAAGTCTGTATTAGGTCCTCCATCAGTGGCGCTGTTTTATACTGTTGCGAGCCCAGGAGTGACTGCGGTCCTTAGAAGTATTCTGGGAACCAATATAGATCTTGTTACCAGGTGCATCTTCTTCTTACAGTGTCTTCCCGCGACGGGAATTGGCGACCATCATGGTTACAGAGCTTATTGCGGTGGGCAAGAGACCCTAGCCTGTCTTGGGCCTTGCACAGCAAACCCTTGGCCATGATGCCTCCCGGGTCAGAAGGAATCTGGAGCTCGTCAAGGGCGGTGGCTTCCCAACACCTTCCGCATCGCAGCACAGGAGCCATACCGTCAGTCCTCGACTCTGCCTCCTGCTTTCTGGACTTAAGCCTAGCCAACTTTTACCGTCTTTAGCCTTAAGCCAGTACTGGTAGGACTGCTGCCCCCTACCAGAACCCTTACCAGATTGCTACCTCCCGGGTAAGAAGGAATCTGGAGCTCGTCAAGGGCAGGTGCGCCAAACCTGAAGCAGGACTGTTAATGTTCCCACTGACTACCTACCAGGTGCATAACATGTTAAAACTAATGAGGAGATCTAGAGACTCACTGACCAACCCTTCGTCACAATGGTGATTAGATTACGACGGCTGATGCAAGCGGGATACGTAGCACATCCACCATCGATGAGGACTATAAGAAGGGTGCTGGCTAACCACCCGACGATCCCTAGGCCATTAGGAAAAACACGGTTCAGATGTGAGAGATGCAGGTCAAGTGGGGAGTCCAGATTTGAGAGCGGCGGCCCAAGATAGGTCTAACTGGAGACGGCTCTGTAATGTGGCAATAAGGCTTTGGGCCTTGGAACACCGGAAAAGTAAGTTGTAGTATCTTAGTTGATCCAGGAATACGCCTGATATGTGTCCAATGCCAAAGGCCCTGCAGATCGAGTCGGAGGAAAACATCCTGGCTCAAGAATCTGAGACACTGGTACGGCCAAAATTCAATATCCCTTTTTCGTTCGGCAGTCTCCAATGTTAGTATCGCCAAAATGATCGCCAATCTCCGACGAGGAGTGGGCATTTAAAGAAGAAGATCAAGTGCCCAAAGCATTTTCGCTTTCGACGCTTAACGATGCAGAAAAGCTCTGTTTTTCTTTCTGCTACCATCTCTACTCTGGCACGGATTTCCTCGTCCTGGTTTATTGCGCCATTTGCCCCAAGAACTTGAAGTAGGTGATCCGCTGGATATTTTCCCCTTGCACAGTAGACAAAGCTGGATTAAGATCTACTTTGCTCACAACCATTAGTTAGGTTTTTGCGATGTTGGTGGATAAACTCCAATCTGATGAAGGCCTCCATCAACAGCATTCACCAAACTTTGGAGATCCTCCATGCTTTCGGCGTGGCAAATATTGCTAATGCATTCCCCGTCCAATTTCGACACTTTCCAGACGATGTAAGGTTATCGATTGATTAAGTTTATGAGTCCCTTTGATGACTTCTTCTTCTTTAAATGCCCGCTCCTCGTCGGAGATTGGCGATCATCGTGGCCAACCATTGATGATTTTACTAAGAATATCAAATAACGTGGTGACTTTCCATAATCTTCCACATCGCAGTACGGGAGCCATACCATTGATCCAACTCTGCCTCCCGGTATCTGAGCCTAGGCCTTGCCGATTACTACCATCTTCAGCCCTAGGTCAGTATTACCGAAGCTACTGCCCTCCACTAACTCATAACCCTGAGAAGGGAGCTCACCACAGGGCAAGGACGCCATTCCTTGAGCAAGACCAAACATGCCTCACCGGTTACCCTACTTCCTCGGTTATTCTTTGATGACTATCTCTGGAAAACCTCTATCATGACCGGGAAAACACGGTAAGAGAAGCGTCGCAGGGGGCGCCAGCAGCAAAGGGCACTGCAAGAAGACTTTCTTTGCTTCAAGTCTACTCCCCAGGGAGCTCCTTCCTGGGACGGAGTGAGCACCAAGAGCTTGCCCCGGCCCTGACCTCTATGCTTTCAAATACAAAAGTCCATAAAAAATCTTTAACATTTCTCCTATTCCCATTTACTCCCACTTCTAAATCCCATCATGACTGGGGGAAACATAAACATTCAACAACAACTTGAACCCTGCAAAATAATAATAAAATAAACCGAGCACCATTAAGCCTCATTGTTGCTGATCCTTAACAGGAAGAAAAAAAAACAAGTTTTATTTACCATAGCACTAAAGATACCGATTCTAAAAATGCAACAGACGATTCCCATTCCCGTTTTAAAAATTCATAAAAAACCCGATCCATTCCAAATGTTAATCATAAAAACGAAATGGTAAAATATAACGCCGGATAACATTTCTTCAACTTATAGAAAGACCGGTCCGTCTAATTAAAAAAAGATGAACTGCTATGGCCCCTTGCCCATGGCAATGACTTCAAAAGCAGAAGTTTATCTCTTTACCTTTAGCAGCAATCACCATTTCCTTAGTATTATATAACTGGTCTATTTATTCGGGTTTAAACAGGGATGATGATGACTTTAATAAGTATTTACGTGCTCGGTTGTTTAATATTAAATGTGTGGTGTAATCCTGTGCTCTACGATCAAAGACAAACGGGCGACACGAACGTTAGAATCGATATGAAAGACGTGGTGTTTATAGCAATGACAGATGGCGAACTCGGAGACGTAAGTAATAATTAATTTATGAGGTTTGCGAAAAAATTTTTTTAATGAAATCATTTTGTGTAATCAGTATGATTACAGTTATGATTACTCGGATTTGACTGTTAAGCCAGAAACGATGACATCGAATAAACCGCCGGTTGTTTCGACGTCGCCGAAGACGACAACAACGACAACCACAATCCAAAACGAGCCGATAGACTCAATTTCAAACAGCTCGTATATTTTAGAAAAAGATAACAACACATTAACGATTACTCCTAATAAACAAGGGGCGAACGCGTCAGAGCCTAATAAAATTCAAGTGCAACAGCCGCTTAACAGTCACAATTACCAAATTCCTGTGGTTGTTATACACGAGCCGGAAGTAGAGAAACCAGTGGTTAAACCGCCTGAAAAGCATTATGTGTCTGCGAGTGAGATTAGGAGGAAGAATTCGAATGTTACGTCGGTTCGCGGGGAGGATTTGCCCTTGAGGAATTGCGCAACTGGGTTTTTCTTAGACGACAGGAATAGGTGTAAAAAAATTAGGAGGCCGGTTTTGGCGCAAAGGGATAGACCGAAGTTGCCGTAAGTATGGGAATGTCAATAACCTTGTGGGTTGGTTGAAATATTTTTTTAATGAAAAAAAAAGTGGCTATTGCTGAGTCACCGGGATTATTTACACAAGAACGTGCATGATTTTCACTTAGTGATGTTCGAATTTATGGTTAGTTAAGGTCAGAGGTGTTTGTTTTCACCTTGACGTATTTTGGTCTGGTAAAAAGTGAAACTAAGGGTGGTTTTGGGGTGATTATTGCAAAATTAAGGGAGATTTGAAAATGGCGAGATGAAGAGCCCTCTTCTTTTAGGCTAAAAGCCTTCTAACCTTCTTCTTTCAAATTCCAGCTCTTCCAAGAAGTTGTCCTTAAGGTCGTCTTATATTATCTGGTATGTTTCCTTTGCAAGTTCCTGCTGGACAGCCAAAGGGAGCGGACACTTCAATGTATCGTCTGCTGCTTACGAGTTCGCCATCAGAAATTCTGGAAGCTGCCATGTTTTTGATCAGGGGAGCCACCATAATCTTAAAATATTGGCGGATACTTAGCTTACGAAGTAAACATGGCGACTACCAGTTGATCATGGTGAACTCATAGTTCAAGAACGTGGCAACTTCCAGGATTCCAGTGGCAATCCTGTTTGTAGCAGTCAATTTATCGAAGTGTCCACTCCCTATTAGGATCCATAGCTCTGCCACTTCATTTCTTATAGGTTTTTCGATTGTTTTTTTAAAATCATAAACAATCTCTTGCTTGATTTCGAATTTCTTCTCTGGGTTTGACCTCTTACAAGAGGTGCCCGCGAGTTTCGGGCTGGTAGGTCACCTTCTACAGGATTTTTTTAAAATAAAGAGTTAAAGTAACACGAAATCAAGTCTGGCTAAACCTCTGAAAACTTTCTGGGGCGAAAAGAAGGTGTGGGATCTCTTTCAACAAAATATCCGTTTATTTATAACTGATTTTTGTGCTTAAAAATGAGTTGCATTTAATACTTATCTTTCTTTTCTTTTGTCTTCATATCATCCACTTCTTTCATGAGAAGTAGACGTAAAAGTTAACTATCGAGTACGAGTCATATCGGTCATATCCAGTGAAAACAAACACCATTATATCGAATGATTAGACGACTACTTACACGGTCTTCAAATCTTTTTAAAAAGATTTTGCCATATTGAAAACGAAATCGGTATGGCTATTTATTTTCCTACACGAGTTAGCACCTTTGCTATTTAAAAGGCACAATGGGATGTTTGATTAAATCAGATTTTATTACTTTTTTCTTAATCGGCAACGCGCTCCTTCTTAAATAGTTTAATTTACAAGAACAAAAAGTTACAAGAACAAAAAACTACAAGAGACTGTGACAATTTTTCCACAATGAGCCGAGCTCATTGAGGCGTCGTTTTTAAGTTTGCATCGTTTGAAGCTGACCGCAGTTTTTTTTACGGTGTCTCCTTTCATCACAAGGCAAAGTTGAAGTCTGCTTTCTTTTGCCTTCCCAAAAGTCGCTACGAATTTCTTCGATCTAACACTCTTTGAGTGTGTCTGCACCAAACAATTTTTTCATCTTCTTTTTATTCAGCCTTTTTATTCACTCCTGGACATAATCCTCTCCAACTCCAATCTCTTCAGTCTAAACATCGTTTAGTCCTCTTAACCTTGTCTTTAAAACTGTTATAAATAAACAAGAAAAACTTCAAAAAAAAAAAAAAAAGAATATTTAAATTATTATTAGTTATTAGAGCAATCATTAAAATCTATTACCAACACACAAAAAAAAACTTGCGGTTTTTCCTTAACAATTTTCAATAATTAATTATTAGCTACCTTATGCAATATGTCATAAACAACTTTTCAAATTTAAAAAATTTCTGCGTACATTTTTCCTCTAACAAGATTTTTTTTCTTAAACCAAATGACATAATCAAAAAAAAAAAAAAAACAGCAAATCTAAAATTTGAAATATATTTCAATGTTTTATTTTTTTAGCCTAAAATTTAACTATTTCTCTTTTTTTTTCAGTTCGGGGCTACGATTCCCTATGAGACCAGCACCAGGCGCTTTAAAAGATTGACGTCCAGGACTTCGAACTAGAATCAACATGGACTTTTATTTTAATTTATTACCAGTTTTTTATGGTTCCTCTGGAAAATAAAAATTAGAAAAAATTAGAAAAATTTTGATAGAAAAATATAAAAAAAAATTTCAAACATTTGTTTTTATTTTTTAAAAAAGCAATAATATCACACACAAAAAGTACAAACTTACTTTTAAGAAAAATTTATAAAAAGAGGATCAAAAAAATTTTCAGTAATACTGTAATAAAATCTTCAGCTGCAATAATAATTTTATAGTAAAAGCATTTGGTTGATTTGCAGCGAATTTATTTCCGCGCCTAAAATCTACTTCTCTTTAACTTATTAATTAAATATTATTTGAGCGCTAATTAACGTATCTTAACTTCGCCCACATTTAAATACTGACAAGCACCTATAAATAAGCAAAATTCTTAAAGCTATTGCTAAGAATTTTTTTTCATTCACAAATGATTTTTGTTATATTATATCTGCATCAGGATCGTCATCGTCACCAGGATTAATCGACACCAATTCAGGTTCGGGATTTTCGTAATCCAAATCAATTACAGGTTGAGAATTTTCAACGTTTCTCACGATGAATGAAAATTTATTCCTGGAAAATTTTAATTTTAAAAAAAAATTATTAATATCTCTTTGTTTACGCCGAAATTATTTTCTTTTTTCGATTTTACCTTTGCCTGAAAGATGTAACGGCTTTTGTGCATCCTCCGACGCCATCAGGTACTAATCCAGGTATTAAGTTATCACATTTAGATGATGTAACACCGAAGCCATTATCAGCGACTGCTTTATCTCCGCCATCTAATGGTTGAACTTGTGCTTCGTTAGTAAAATTTAGCCTGCAACAAAATTTTCCTTGTAGTTTTTGGTTAAGACAAAAAAATTTATGGTAAGTAAATAATTTTGTTACTTACTGTTTGTTCAGCCCTTTGATTGTAATTGTGATTGTGAAATTATTGTTAGGGAGACGATTGCTTGGATCAATGAAATTGAAGAAAGCTGTTCGTGCGCCACGCTTTTTTCTTTCCAATTGTAAGCTAATAAATAATAAAATATAATAATAGTTATTATTAAAATGATTCTGCTTTTTCAAAATAAATTTGAGGCAGTAAGATCACAGCAGTCCTGAAGAATCAGACCTCGTGCTTGAGTAGCTTTTGAAATAGAGCTCGGAAGTCAGGCGGACCTGAAGATTCTAGAAACCAGAATTTCTTGGTTGTTTTAACAATACTGATCTTGTGAGAAAAACGACACTGCTGACGTCACAAGTTAAATTCATAGTATCTGAGCACAAGCAAGCAATCTAAATTTTTAAAACCCTTGAATTGCATTGTATTGCCGAGTTCGAATAAACCTGATAACCAAAACTTAGCAACACACTCAAGCTCCTAATCTGACTCTTTGATTCTTTTTCTAATTCACTCTGATCCTAAGTATTTGACGACTTTCTACTTAAAAGCTTCCTAGCTCTTTAGCCATGATCTTCTGCGGCTAAGAACTTTTACTTCAACAGAATTTTCTGAATTTGCAAAAAGTTTTAACCCGACTTACATTTTTTCTTTAACTTTCACAGCTTTCGTGCATCCTCCAGCTCCATCTGACACAAGTCCGGGCACTAGCTTACTGCATTCTTTGGATATGTACCCGAATCCATCGCTAGCCGCGTTTTTTTCATCACTCGGTGCTTTGTCAGAAATATCCTGAAATGATCTATCATATGTTTCTGTTTTTCTGGTATCATTTTCAATTTTCTTCTCTCTTCTTTGAAATGTGTATTCACTGATTCGCCCTTGCCTGTTCCTACAAGAAAATTTCATTTTATCGTTTTTAAATTTGAGAAATTACAAATAAAATTTTAAAAAGCTCTCACCTTTCAGCTTCGTTGACCAATCTTCTATATATCTGTGAATTAAAATCCGTGTTTCGCTTCTTCCTGTCTAAAGTATGCCTAAAAATAAATAAAACAGGATTATACTTGAGGGAAGTCGTTGGTGTTCCCGGTTAGTCCGGGAATTTTTGGGAATTTTGAAAATTTGCTTAAGAAATACTATTTGTAGAAAAAGATTGCTTTGTTAGTGAAATACTCGCCAAAACTCTAAAAAGAAACCAATTAGAAGGCCTTAATTGCAAAAAATCCTAATTAAAGTAAGAAATTTTATAATATTTGACAAAATATAGTTTCAGCTAGGACATTTTAGTGGACGGTTTTCGAGTAAAAAGACATTTCCATAAGCTAAACATAGGCGGAATACATTCCCGCTTGCCATCAGGGGAATATTCCCATAAATTCCCGGGAATTAATTTTTTCTTCCCGGGGAATATTCCCGTCTTACAACTCTAATCACTAGTATGATCAAGGCACGTCGGCTTCGGTGGGCGGAGACATGTAGCGCCCAGGGAGGCGGCTGCCATGCGAGGACTCCTAACCGGGGATTGGATTGCCTCGTGACCTGAATCTTCGAAGGTTTCATTTCGGATATTCTCTACCTTTTTCCTAAATTTCATTAACTACACTTACTTTTTATCATCCGGCGTCGCTACCGTTTTCAAGCAATTACCATTTGTATCTGATTTATAACCTTTGTCACAATAAGCAGTCGCTAGGTACAGGAACGGATTCGAAGTAGTCGTTTTACGCCTAAAAAAAATATTTCCACATTGAGTAAAAGTTTTTTCATCACTCAGGGACAAAAACCCTTCTTTTCTTCTCAAGCGAGTTTTTTAAGACTATCTTCTCAATAAAAAATGACTTGCAATGCCAAAATCGAAAACAACTTGCCCATCTTGATCTTTTTCGTCCCTTGTGACGTAATAGACTACGTCTTCAGTTAACTATTATTATGAAAACTAACCTAGGTAAATCTAGATTCGGATTTTTTTCGGAGTTGATAAGTTGAAGCGATGGATCTTCAGCTGCCGGTTTACGAGGAGTTGTTACAGAACTTTCAGGCTTTGAAGTTGATTTCATTCCGGTAGAAGGTGGCGTTGGCTTGTTTCTGTTAATTAATCTTGATGGAGCCTTAGTAGGTTTTGTGGGTTCCGGCTTGATTACTTCAGGTTTTGAAAGCGGCGCAACACTGGGCACAGAAGGCGGTTTTGTAGTCGTCGTAGATGCTGAGGGTAACTTTGAAGTGGATGATCGATTGTTCTCATTTTTTGAAGGAGTTGGCTTTGGTAATGGAACACCTCGACGTCCATATTTAACGACATCAGCATATGAGCTATAAAAAAGACGGGCTTACTATATTATAAAAATTTCATACTCTAACAAATCATTCAAAAAAAAATTGACTTTTTCCCTATTGGCAAAGTTCTCACGACAATAAAATAATTTATTTGAGAAGCCATTACCACAAACTTTTGGCGGGTTTTTCTCAAAATATGAATTTCAAATGGAATTTTTCAATCAAAGCTTTTATTAAAAATGTCAACTCTTATTTTTTGAAAAACATGCTAGTAAGTAGTTTATTTCAAGTTCTTTAGACAAGATTTCTTTCCTCATTTCTCAAATGTCAATCCAAAGGAAAAACAATAAAAAAAATAATACTTACGGTTTTTTGTCCTGCGTAGATCTTTCTTTCCGTCCTGGCTTTTCTTTATTCTTTTTCTTGGAACTAAAACAATAAGAAAAAAAAATTGCAACATACAATTTCCTCGCCAAAAAACAAACTTCGTTGAGTGGTAACTGACATTAGGCCAAATTTACAATTTTTTCCTGGCTTAATGAGCCGAAGCAATACTACTGGCAACGGCCATCTGTTCAAAAAATCGTGCTAAGCTCCGCAGGAGTCTCATTGGGAACTTTTTTGTGGCGCAACTGTGTCCACGAGCTTCCCCTACAAGATTCTAGCAAGGGCTTTAGATGAGCCTTCAATTTCCCCTTTGGAGGGAGGAGTAGGAATATTCTCAAGTCAGGGCCTCTAACGCCTTTACTTCTGTATAAGAGAATTATGAAACTGGCCTGTGCATGGCAAGGCTCTCCCGATTACGGCTGCCTTTCTATTTGCAAACTGAAGGCCATCAAAGGTAATGGCTTCAACAGGCAATCAAATATCGGCTTATCATAAAAAATTTTAAATGCAGCCTGGGAGCAGTGCTTTGAAGATAGAGAGCCGGAAAGGAAATAGTGATGCGCACAAGACCAAGAAAATCTTGCATTGTCTTGTTATCGTTTTGTTTTGACAAAACCATAAAAGAACAAGACCTCTTTCAAATTGAGGATCTAGACGACTTCTTATTTTTACTTGCAATCAGGGAAACAAGACTCTTGTTTTTGAAGACAAGAAACATGCGCATTACTAGAAAGAAGAGAGTCATTAACTAAATTGCTGCTTTTTGATTGGCTGCGACCGAAAATAAGTTAAGTACGGAGCAGCAGAAGACGTCTGACGTCATCAACAATTCGATTGGAACAAATTTGGTTACAGCCAATCAAAAGCCAGGATTTCAGGCCTTCATTCGAGCCTAATACAGAAACGTCTGACTGCATCTACTATTTTATTTTGAACGTCCAAAGGCTATAGGGGTTATCCTTATCTATCCTCCACTAACCTGACCTTATCTTTCACAAAAAATAATCAAACTTTCCTCTGACCCTATAAAATTTAAATAAACCCATCAAAATGTAAATAACCCAATTTTTTCCTTGTTCACAGCATCATGTTTAAAATTTTTTCAGCAACCACAAATCAAACGTCAATTTTCAAGGAAAACCCCAAGAAAAAAAAAATAAAAAACAAAACTTACGATTTCTTTTCCTCAGCCGATCTCCTGTCCCGAACTGATATCTTTTTACTCAGCTTGAAACTAGAATTAACAAAATAAAGTTGCAGAAAGCAATTTTTCACCACAAATCCCACTAAAAAATCTTCTACACTTACATCATTCTATCCTTAGTCGCATTCTGGATAACCGCCCGTTTCTTTCGATCCAAACTAAAAACCCAAACATAAAAATTAATGCCATATAATTAAATTAAATTAATCTTATTTTTTCTTACCTTGGTTCTTTTTCCCTGCCGGGTACAGTTTTTCGACAATTACCATTTTCATCGGCAGCATAACCGTCTGTACAGTGAGAAACATAACCAGCGTAACCAAATCTTTTCCAAGTAACATCATCTGCATCTTCAGTAGCTTCCTCCTCACTCCTAAAAAAAAAAATAGCCATAAAACCAATTTTTTTTTTCATTTAAAAAAAATTAAACATTTCCAAACCTCATAGTAGTCATTTCCACACTCTCATCCTCCACCCTCATCTCATCTTCACCTCCACCTTCATCCTTCATCCCCTTATCCGGCGGATCCGGAGCCATCCCAGGCCCGTTCACAAAAGGCGTTAAATAATAATACGGAATATACAACTGAGGTTGTTGTAGTTTGTCATGCACGCCCAATTTTTTATTAGCCCTAAAACAAACATTAACAAATTTTATTTACTTCAAAAAATTCAGGAAAAACCATTTTTTTAATATTTTTACTTACAGAGGAATCGGCTGATATCCATCGCTCACTTTATTATTATAATATTCCTCCGGACTTAACAAAATTAAATAAACAAACGGCAAATAAGTCATTTTTTAAATCGTCATTTAATTAAACTACCGCCAAAGACGAAAATGCACTGCGAGCACGATTTAAGTGGTGTTGATATAATCATATGTATAATAAATCCGCAAACGCGAAACGAAACCGACCAAGTCGCAATTTAAATATTTATAATTATTATGCTAATCACTTAAAAAATATTCACAAAGTTTCAAACCAGGAAAAAATTTGTTAAAAATTACAACTAAAAATTCTTTTAACAAATTTTTTAAAAAATTTCAAAATGCTCAAATAATTTAAAATATATGTTTTTTAAATGGCGGATATTTCGTTTTACTAAATTTGTAATTCGACAAGACCGCATTAAAATGTAGGACTTTCGAACAGGAAAATCAACACGAAAAGGCAAAAAAAAAAATCAAACATTGGCAGAATTATTCGCCTAAAGGCAAATCAGGATTATTTTTATACTTCAACTTTCATGAAAGAAAAAATTAGCCAATGACGTCAATTAAAAAAATATTAATAACGTCATTTAAAATTAAAAATTTAGCTTTCCCCCAAAAAACCGAAATTTCATTCTTATTTTTTAAAAATAAAATCGTTTTTTTTATGAGAGTTTGCATTTACAGTGTAATACGTTCTTGCTCTAATGGTGGAACTAAATAATTCAAGGTATACTGGTTCCCTGCGGTAATTAATGCTCTTCTTTGACGATACTGGTCATTCTTATTACGTCAATGTAATAATATTGTCTATCATTTTTTTTTTATCTCAGCTAATTTTTTAAGAGTTATTTACGATATTAACCGTTCGACCCGAAAAATAAAAGATGTGACGTAGGTTTCTTTTAATTTATTCGCATTTTGAAAGTTGAAGAAAGTTAGTGCGAAATATATTTTAGCAAATCTAGACGAATTTTTTTTAAATAGATAAATGTAGCATTTATCAAGTGTGGCTGACACATGTTTAAAATTGCAAAGCGTGAAATTAATTGCATTTATTTTTATTACACCAGCTCGCTTCGCTTGCTTGACTCTTCGGGATTGTTTTTCAGATAGAAAAACAAAAAAATAGAAGAAACATTTTTGAGCGGATATAAAAATTCTAGTTAAGATTCTGAACAGGAAATAGAACTGGAAAAATTTTGACACAAATCTTGAAAAAATTTGATTGACAAGAAGTCCCAAAAAATTTGCTGCTTGACAAGATATGAAAAAGTCTTGGAAAAGTTTGCTTGACAACAAGTAAAGAAGTCTTGAAAAAATTTATTCGA
The DNA here is from genome assembly GCA_023512825.1 of Liposcelis brunnea. NCBI lineage: Eukaryota > Metazoa > Arthropoda > Insecta > Psocodea > Liposcelididae > Liposcelis > Liposcelis brunnea. The sequence goes on along the minus strand of CM042065.1, from coordinate 8,297,945 downwards.
CAACAAGTGAAGAAGTCTTGAAAAAATTTATTCGACAACAAGTGAAGAAGTCTTGAAAAAATTTGCTCGACAACAAGTGAAGTTCTCCTTCCTCTTTAGAGTTCCCTGACCACTTAAAAACTTCACCAAAGCCACAAATAAAACCGGTTTTCCTTTTTTAAATACTTGATTCACTAATTCCTTTCAAAAATTTAATTTAGTCCCATAATAAATCAAAAAATCAACTTCCAAACTAAAAACGTTTTTCACAACACTTCATCCGCGCCAGTTTGTCGTGGCAGAAACCTCTATGAATCATCATAGCATCATCTCGAAGGCAGTGCTAAATTTTGTAAACATAGGAATGAAGGGGCGTGTTTCTTCTACACAGTAATTCAAAATTATGAATCATTTTTATTTTAACAATTTCTTCAATAATTAAAAAATGGAGCACACAATATTATATTTCTTGTTATCATTCACACTCTTCCTAAATTATAGTAAGTTTTAATTTTTTTCTATTTAAATAACTTTTTCACTTAATTTTTTTTCTTGCAATGCAGGTCAAGCCTTAGAATGTTATGTATGTGAAAATCAAGAAAACAATTTGGATAAATGTTTAACTACAATCAAAACATGTGAACAGGGGGAAGATTCATGCCTCACTGAAGTGAAATGGGGCACAGCACCGTATTGGCAGCAAGGTGCAGACAAACAATATTACATATCGAAAAGATGTGCCACTAAATCAATATGCGAGAAAGCTAGGACTCGTGCAATGCCATACTGCACACATATCTGGTATGAGGACTGGAGATGTTCAGAATGTTGTTTAGGCGATAGGTGTAATTATTACGTCATTGTAAGTTTTGAATCAATTGATCAAGAAATGATATTTGAAATTTAAGTGATTTTTACGATCTTAATTTAATTTTTTTTACAGTTAGGAGCAAGCTCAACTCGGAGTAGCATCATGATGCTATTTACAGGATTTTTAGTAATTATAGGAGTGCATTATTTATACAGAGGCTGATATTTTAAACAATTTGCCTATTAAATAGGCAAGGCAGCTTGAATCAAGCCAAATTAGCTTTTCATGTAGTGCAAATACTGAACGTAAGACAATTCAGTACTTAATTCACGAAAAATGTGAGCTGTTGGGCTATAAGGCCATGGAATCTCAAACATCGAAAATTAGATATTTATCGATATAATTTTATTTTTGTGCTTTTAAGCTTAAAGCAGCAAACTCCATATTTATTTATCAGTAATTTATTTTAAGCAAGTCAAATTTGATTTGCTTTAATTTTGAAAGGGAAATATTCCGTCCAGTTAAATAACTGTTAATATTCCGTCCATTTACTGTGCCTATTAGAAGATTAAGATAAATTTTTTATTCAAGTGTTCAATTTATTTGCATTTTGTTGTATTTGCAAATTGTTTTTTAAGATAGTAATACAAATAATAAATTTTTTATAATAAATTTGAGTGTCATGTGAATTTTTTCTCTTTTATGGAGCTACTTGACCAACTATACCAGTCCATTACCAGTCATTAAAAAACCTTTTAATTGGCTTGAGCTGCTAAAATTTGTAAGATCAGGTCAATTCAGGTTAATCTAACACTGGTTTTGCAAAAAATAATAAATCAGGGTACCTGTTGGGTGAATTCTCTGAATAAACAGCAATTAGTAGCACAACCCAACTACTTTCACAGGACTGCACAAATGATGGCAAACAAGATTTTCATGATTAGATTAGCTGAGATGTTTTTCTGCACTATTTATTACCTATTGATCCATCTGTGCTTTGGGGGTTCACATAAGCCTCAGTAATTCACAGCATATAAAAAATTATGCTTTAAAGGCCCAGTGGAAGATTGCCCCATAGCAGTCGTAAGCAACTGCCATTATATGGACCCAAAAAGCTTTAAAAAAATCAGCTTTTCCAAGTTTAGAGTGTTTAATGTACCAGAGTGCCAATCTAATTTTAAAAAATAGCAGCAACTGCAGCTGCCTTTTAGATGCAATCACCTCTAACATGTTTTACAACAGTTCTTTAATATAACTTGGTCTCAGGGCTTTAAAAATAAAATAAATGGAATCATATTATTTCGAAGCCAAAAATAAGATGAGTAAGAATTTTTCCATCATCAATACTGCGACATAAACAACATAGTGCTATTCCATAATTCTGTTGGTCATATTTAAAATTGTATTGAAGAAATTTTTACCTGCTGTAAGCAGTTCACTGTACAGCCCTATCTCTAAAAATCAATCGGCAAATATAGAATCATTAATACTTATATCACCTATTTTTTATTTTTCTGGAACTGTATATGATTTCCTCATTTCTTAACACTTAAGCTAAAATTATCCATGATTCTAGCCATTTCCTTGGCGAGAACACTGCATATTAAACGGTGCTTTTTAAGGGCAAGAAGCATTAATTTTGAAACCACTGAATCGACACCGCAAGAAAAAAATTTATATAAATAAATATTTTTACCTTGATAGTGCATCACATCCCAACTACCTCAACAAGTATCATCCCGTTACAGATCCTATCTGCATGCATTTCGAATTAATGATGCAATCGGCCATTTTAAGTCAGAAGTAACCATCCCAACTCAAGTCATAATTGATGCACTAAAATTTCGACATTAAACACGCGTAAGACGAATAAATTTCTATCACCACATTATCTTTATTGTCAGTATTATCAGATAAACACTCACTCGCGATATTTAAATCGGTATAAACACTGAAACATACGGTTTTTTAATTCCCGTTAATTCCTCGAAATAACCGTGCACCGACGCGTCCGTAAAACTGCTGTGTTGCCCCCAGTAAACCGTTGAACAAGAGCAATAATCTACCCGTGACCGTAGCAAATAAAATTCAGATTTTTATTTCTAACATAATTTTTTGAGTAAAGGCAGCAATCTTCGATTTTTAGTTGAATTATCTATTAAATATCAAATTAGCAAGTGAAAATTATGGACGGAAAAATTAAAATGAGGTTATCATTTTATTTTAAAGATGGCCGACTGAAACCGCTTAAGCGGTCGAAACCTTGTTTACTATATGTTTAACCTCAAAATTGTTCATTGAATCTCATTATTGAATTTTCTACCTTTGGATATTTTAAATTATAGAATAAACGAGGTAAGAAATATTAATACTGATTTATACAACATCAGAGTGCAGTGAGTGCTAAAAGTGCATCTAGTTTTTTGGTAAACTCCAGAAATTCAGACCCCATAAGCTATGTACTATTTTTTCTCCACCAAACTGTCAGTAAAGACTTGATCAACAGGTCTGATAATATGGAAGAATAAGAGATAAGTTGGCCGCAAAAATATATCTTTCATTGCAAAGCACAAGAAACTGAATAGATTGTGGTGCTCGGAGTTTTTTCAGGCAGCCTCTGATCATGGGCTTTTAAAGAAATCTTTAAGAAGGTAAAAATCAAAGTTGGATTACCAGCAACGCACAGAAAGAAAGAAATTAAGGTGCTAAAATTTACTATGAAATTCCTTTCGCTGTCAAATCCAAATGTTAGTTTAATTTTTCAACAAAAAACAAAACTAAGGCTTAAAATTTCTCAATTTATTTGAAAAACTCAATACAGGAATCAGTTTCGAACTTTAATACCAGTTGAAGGAAAGTAAAGGATGATGGTTATCACAAAACTTTGTACAAAATTAAATAACGTAATCCAATAGTAAACAAATAATAAATTTTCATTTTATTTCAGTTCAATACCAAGTAACTGACGCTAATCCGACGTCCTTCCCTTCCATAGGATCTTTTTTACTCGGATTCCGAGTTTATTTTTTTGAAACCTTTTAAATCACTATTAGAGCTTATTGTCCTTCCGCTTTTTTCATCAAAAACACAACCATCTGAGTTATTTTCAAATTTTTTATAAAAATTAGTTACACTTAAAGCTAATCCACTTTCTTGGTTCCTTTTCGAGTTTCCACTTAATTTAGATAACGTATACGATTCACTAAATGATCTCCCCTCCTTATAATCCGAATTTAAATTACGTAACGAGTACATGGAATGAGATTTACGTCGATGAGCTTCGATGAACTTGAGCGGGGATTTTGGCAACATCCCCTCAGATCTTTGAGTTGATTTAGGATGATCGCAGGCAACGAAAACGTCATCGTCATCCGTGTCATCCACATACAAAAACATAGAATTATCTACACCAATATATTTATTCCCGGAATGATTTTCTTCTTCAGACGTCGATGGCATTTCCGTTAAAGTCCATAAATAATTTTTAGCTTCCCTTAAAATTTCATTCGGTTCTTCGACTCGATGATTAGTTGGTGCGATTTTATCAAACGTGTTGTTAAAATTATTTTTAACGATTGAGCTTTTCGACGATGCCAAAGACGGATTTTGAGTTAATCCGATTTCCGGCGTGTGCCTTTGCAAATGGAGCATTGTGTCGCATCTGAATGAGTTAGGATGATGAGATGCGAATTCGCTGGTTCGAAATATCAGGTTATGAAGGGCAGTACGGAAATCTTTTAAATGATAAGCGTACAAAAACGGATTAAAGGATGAGTTTAAATGGGATAATATAATGCAACAATAGGTAAGGGTAGGGCTAACCTCGCATTGCGGGCAAAACGCTTTAACGGCGTTAATCGTGTATAAGGGGATCCAACATATGATAAAAAATAATACGATGATTGAGAGGTTTTGAGTTGCTTTTACTTCGCGTTTCTGAGCAGCTCCGAGGACTCTCAGCATTACTCCTGATGATCTTGATGGGGATGTGGATGTTGTTTGATGGTCGAGGCAGCCTGGTGATAGCATTACCATTTGGCGTAACTGAAAATTATAAATAGAAATTAGCAAGAAAAGGATAACACGAAAAATTTAATTAGTGCGTGCGTGGTAGATGCTTCAAAAACAGTCAAAATTTTATTTCTAAAAAACTGAAGTTTAAATATGCTTTTGGGTTTTTATTTTATCTTAAGCCGATTTTCAAAAAAAAATGGTCGACAGAAGGGCTGAAATTGGCTCTGTTGGATAGTTAAAATCAAAATAGAGTTGACCCATTCCAGCTTTTTCTTGAGAAAAATTTCCCGGAGCTTTAATGGAGCCATTTGTCCAAAAAAGTTAGTTTTCATTTAGTTTTCGCGATTAGGGCTAAAAGTAAGGATGTGAATTTATTCATCCATAAAATGAACCCTTCGTTCTTCCCTATGCTTCCATTAAACTTGCCAAAATATTTCCCAGTAATTTACTCCTACAAAAAATAAATCCCATTAAAGTTCCAACAGCAAAAAAAAAATTCTCTTCGGCGAATTGGAAGCAGGCGATATATCGATCATGTCAATCCTAACCTCATCAAGTTTGTTTTGTCGGAGCGGAAGGCTACTATTTATTTAGCCAAGTCATGCTTTCCTCCTTAAATTGCTTTTCAAGTTTCTCTAAATGCGTCTTCGTCTCAAGTCAATTTTTCTTAACTAAAACTCAAAAAAGAGAAATATAAGGAAGCTAAAGGGTGAATTTGCTGGAGAAAACTGTCATTCAATATTACTCAAAAGGAAAAGTTTATGAATAATCTTTATGAAAAAGAGGAAATTGATACCACATGGATCGCATGGCTGGCTTTAAGGCTCGCCTTGCGTGTTTCTTTCACCTGTTGACTTTTGGAAAATAATTAACCATGAAAGCATCGACGATATATCGCGGCTTTCGTATAATAAAGGAAAAAGGGGGTAGATCGATAATATTGTAACTAATTGACTTGAAGCTATCTAATCTTTTTAATCGAGCATCGATGAGGATTTTATGATTTAACGGGGTGTTTATATAGCAATTTTTTGTTAGGAATGATAAAAGAATTGTGAAGAGGGAGGCGTTATCAAATTAAAGCGCCAGACGTTCGAAAAAATCGTCTTGGTAGTCTTGATAGTACAAAGGGAGAATAGTTACACTGAATTCGAGACATTGTTTGATAGGAGGAAAGTTTAAATAAACAAGATTTATTTTTAATTGTTAATGTGTGAGAATTAAAACCCTTTTAAGGGGGTTCTCTACCCTTAAGGGGGTAGCTCTAAGTGCCCTTAGAGTTTCCAAATCATAGCCTCATGAGCATGATTGTAAATGGAACTGCTCCTAGGTCTCGAACTAAACTTCGAGCACTTAAGAAGGACAGTTAGACTTGTCCTTTTTAAGTGCGCTTCTCCGAGCTCCATGCGTTTCATGGCGCTGAGGTCATTCAAGATGCTTCTGAGTTCTGGAAACGGACCAATCAGAGACGGCTTTAAGATTGCTTCGCCATCTGCTTCCGAACTAGAATCCGCGAGTTTAAACAAGACAGTTAGAGGTTTCGAGACCTGTTTAGAAGACCGTGATTTTCACGGACGCCATTATCAAGGTAATCGTCATATTTTTCCATTATTAAAATCATATAGTTCAGTGGTCCCAAAAAAAAGATGCCACTAGTTGATATGTATCGCAAAATCTTTTAGGTTGTCGTATCCAGAGGAGATCAGTGAGCTTTCCTCAGCTGTTGCTGCTTTTAGTGGGTCTAATAGGGAGTGGACACTTGGATGAGTTGTCTGTCACATAGGGGTACGCCATTTTGAACCCTGTTAATCTGCCATGATCTCGAATTTGCTGGCCACCATTCTCGGACATCGCTATTGGCAGATTTTCAATTCGACAATGGCGGCCGCCACATTCGAGATCATGGCAGCTTGGCAGCAGATGACTCATCGAAGTGTCCATTCCCTATTAAGCTCCCTAGCTAATGCTAAATGCAAATTTTACATAGAGCATTTGCCTTTTCTAACTGTAACCTACAAATCTTCGGCTCGCTTCGGGTTTTTCCGTAAAAGTAGGCGCAATTCCATTGTTACGAAAAAACAAAAATAAAACTAGATGCATTCAAAATTTCGAACGCTTTCTACTGTGCCTCATAAGCTAAGAAATGCTTCGTGTTCGACACGGTTTTTCCGACCCGAAGACGATGTATGCTCCATTTAGTAATCTGAGGCTACGTAGGGGCACGCCATTTTGAAAACTTGAGGCTGCCGTGATCTCGAAAACGACGGCCACCATTCTCGAATTAAAAAGCGATCAAAAAGCAAAAGGCTGAAGGCTGCAAAAGGCTGAAATCCATCCTCAGGTTTTTAGAAAGCGCCTTTACCCACACACCCCCTCACTCCCTTCTGAAAAATAACCAAACATATTAATTAAATCAATCACTAATGAATACATACCTGCTTTAGTACTACTTGATAAATATGAGCATAAAAAAAAGCTAAAAGTATGGCAGGAGCTATAATTGTTGCAAAATAAAGGAAGACGAGATAATCGTAGTCCATAACCTCCACGAAAAGACATTTCCTATCCGATTCCCCACCCTCGTTCCAACCAAGCAAAGGAAGAAAACCGACGAGAGCACCGGCTAGCCAGCAAACAATTATAATCCCTAAAAAAAGAAAGAAAAACAATCCAATTAGAAAAGCGTCGACAAATTACGAAACAAGTTTTCTTAACCTTGATAAATATTTTATTACATTTATTACAATAAGCTTTTCGGTTTTTGAATAAGAATTTTTTTTATCGATTTAATAAAACTGAATATGGGAAAACATTATATATGAGTGGGGAAAGACATTTATGGATGGTAAAATGGGGGCTTCATAGGATCATATATGCATGTCTATTTACCTTAATGGAAATATAAAATGTCATGTAGTGTCACTGGGTTCTAGCTAACAAAGCGACTGGTGTACGTTAATTACATTTGAGAAGAGTAATGGCTCCCATTTAAGACCTCACGAAATGGACCTTACGATATGCATATATTTTTTCAATATAGTTTCTCGGTTTTGGAATTGCTGCATGAGCAAGTTTGAACGGAATAATGGAATTAGGGAAATGGGGGTTCCAGACACAAATTTTATTTGTTTTGATGGCTGCGTCTCGTTTTCCCGAAGGTTTTATTAAATCTGACACTCATTTTCCATAAGCTAAACATAGTGAATCAATGTCAACCTGATACTCGCAGATAGCACAAAATTATATGCCATCAGAGTAATCTTTAATCTAAAAAAATTGACACACTGCCAACCTTTTTTCAGAGAAAACAAAATATTAACAGTGTATGGTCAGTACGTGTACCTCCTGTTAAAACACATAAAGAAAAATATAAATCAATTTTCTTGTACTGGTGACACCCACAGCTATAACACCAGAAATAACGATCTTTTGAAGAGAGGAAAGTTTTTGGGCAACAGGTGTGAAAAGTTGCCTAGTGTGGCAGGACTTAAATATTACAATATAATTCCTAAGGACATTAGGTCTTTAGAAGAAAAACAATTTAAAATAAAAATTAAGTCCTGCCTCACTGAAGCTTCATCTTACGACTTCAAAGAGGTTGAGGAGTGTTTGAGAAAAATAAAAATAGAACTTAAAACTTAATCCCTAATCTGATTTTAATTTTTAATTGTTAATTTTTACTTTACTTTTTGACTTGTGCCGATATTTTTAAAATTAAAAATTTATGGCTTGTGTAAGATAAAATAAATAAAATAACTAAAATAAAAAATAAAATTATTTTGGACCAGCGAAATCTAACCTCGACAAAAAATTTGCTTTAATGAGTTTTAGTTTAGGTTCCCTTGGCTGGTCCTTCTGGCAGCCTTCGACCAGGCCTGACGGCGCAAAGAAATTCATACATAGCTCAGAGCAAAAGTTAGTTACAATCTTTGCGCCTGCCACTATCCTAATTCCTCATTATTTTTTCAACTAACATGAAGAAGCTAACAATAATTCTTTTTTCTATCTGAAACTTTTCGAATGAAATACTGCCGATCCTTTGGGACGGTCGTGAAATCTAACAACTTGAAACTCAACTCCTTCAAACGCCACGAATTTTATTTATTTCCCACTTACCCTTTAATATTAAAAAAAAAATTCTATTTCACGAAAAATAAATGTCACTCACTCCCCAACAAGGAAATCATACCCTCAAAGTGGAAAATATCACCGATAATTACAATATCCCTAATCACGGAAAATTATACATCGGAAATGAGGGGATCAAAAAATAGCTTTGATTAAACAATACAGTCCAATCACGGCGTAAAACCTTTTTCACCTGTTTGATACCCCAAAATTAAAACGTATTGAGTGTAAAATCAGACGCATCTTCAGCTTATTCAAAGTTTTTGTGATAATAGGGACGCTCGGGCGCCACTATCAGTTTTCTTTGTCGGAGTAAATTCGATTAATCAGACTCTCCATATCTTGATAGTAACCTATTGCTACTGTTAATGGGTATATATCCTTTTACCCGCAAACAGAAGAGAATTTCTCATTGATTTAGTTATTTTATTGTTTGGCAGTTGCCTTGATAGGGAATTCTTTGAAGTGGAATTGTTTACCAAGTTATGCGAACTTTACTCATTTGCATACGATAGCTATGGATGAAATCAATTCTTGAGGATAGTAATGGTTGATGACGTAGATTGGTTATTGGTCATCATGACGATAAAAATAAGTGTTGTCGTGATTTTATTATTTTTGGGGAAGATTTTAATAAAATAATAATTTGATTTTAAAAATTTCTTTTAAAAAAATTTTTGAGATTCTCATTTTATAAATTCACAAATTTTATTAAAATTTTTTGAGGCGTAATTTTGGTCTCAGAAATTTTCCTTGCATTTTTTCTTCGTGGGCTCAAAGAACTTAGAATTTAGCACTCGCATTGGTGAATTTTTTAAAAGTAATCAATCATTCGAAAAAATTCTCACGTCGTCGTCATGTCACTGCTTGTTTCAAATCGATATCTCATCTTGATATCTGCCTCTCAAAACCAGGTCTCATTTTTTATATTTCTCAATGGATGAAATCTTACAAGGGGGGAAAAAATAGGAAAGAAAAGTTTTTATAAGATTTCATTCCAAAAATACATTAATAACAAAAAACGAAAACATGGCGAAGAAAATATTAATATTACTGCATTTTCCTCTCAATACTTAAATACAAAAAAATGTCAACCGTGTTTGAAAAATTGGAGGAAATTTTGAGAAATCCCTATTCGGATTTTCAGGAACCTGAAATAGAGTGCAACATTAGGGCCAAAGAGGTAAATGGCTTTAAAATAGCTCTTAAGCCCTTTTATTGTAAAATCTAATGTGGAGGAAAAATTTTCTAAGAAATTCAATCCCTATTTAAAGGTATTTTCGTTGATATGCTAAGTAATTACCCCGAGTGGGTGGGTTTAATTTGCTTCCTGATCTCTCTTTACATCATCTCGGATATCGCAAACCTCTCATGGAAAAACATCAACGGAAATCATACTTCTCTAACATTTTTCTCCTTTTATTTCCATTTGCCCTAAAACTTGCCCGAGAAAAATATTAAATCCAATGATCGAGCGATAATCGATAAAATATTTCTTTCCCTTTACAGGATTTGTCGCTTTAGACGTGATCACTTTTCTTCCTACTAATTTAATTTATTTTTTAAAAAAATGAAAAAACCCTTTTTACTCGCGCACAATTGCACTAAATAAAAAATAATTTTATGGGATTTAAGAAAAAAATTGAAGAAGGGAGAACCCAATAAAACCGTTATAAACCACGTTAACCACCAAGTGATATTTATGTTCCCTTCTTTTGTTTCGCCTCCTTGCAATTAATTAGTCTCATTTTTTCTTGTTAAATTTCAGTTGCGGTTAACGAGGACAAATGGCGTCTTCCTAACACCTTTTTTTTTCCCTTCCCGGTGAAATCTGATATGCGTTTTAATTTTTTTTTATACGCCTTAGGCTGGACCAGCATTTTCTTTTTTAAAAAAGGAAAAATCTTCGCAGTGCTTTTTACTGATTAAAAAAGAATTAACGAAGAAAGCGCGTGCTTAATTAGAAATTAACCAAGCTTTTAAAGCTTTTTTGTATTTTTAATTTGTGTCAAAAGAGAAAAGCATAATTCAGTTTATGACAATGAACACTTTACTCGGATAATAAGAAGCCATGAGGATTATTTTCTTAATTTTTAAAAATTTTTTCACGGTTAATTTTTTAAGAGTTTGCCACAATGTTCGTTTTCTGCTGTTTGACAGTCAAAGAAATTTTTTTACAGCCAACAATTTTACAGAATCCTGGTTGGTCACAATCTTGGGAGGCTTAGCAAGAAAAGATTCATCAAGAAATGATTTTACACAGCGAAAAATTCCATTTGAAATCCAAATTTTAAAAAGCCCGCCAAAAACAACCTAACGCCATGTTTGTGCCAATGACGTCATAACTCTTTTATTTTATTGGCTAATTTTTTTGGCGCAAAAATTCCACTAATAGGAACAAAGGATCCGGCTTAGTTGTGACGTCATAAGTCAATGATTCGTTTTGGCGGGCTTTTTGGAATTTGAATTTCAAAGCGAATTTTCTGCAACCTAAAATTTTTTTTGCTTAATCGTAGTTATTGGTTGAAGAATTAATAATAATAATAATAAATTTGCGATTTTAATATTCAAGCAAATTGCCTATTTAGATTTTTGAGAGTAGTGAACATCATAGACGACCAATCTGCTAGACTGAATTTTCGTGCTGGTGAAATTCATCGACCAATTAATTAAATAATAAAAAAAATTAAATAATTAACATGCAGTAGATTTTCACAAATTCCACATGGTTAATAATCCAATAAAAAAGGCGAAGGACCCAGCAGGTTTGGAAGAGCCCCAAGATTGCTTAAAATTTTTTTGAGAATTCGTCTCCTCTTTCAAGAGTTTTTCAAAAAAAATTTACTAATGGATTTTCTGGAATTTTAATAATTTTTCTAGCGCTAAGAGATATATTTCTGTACTTCAGTACAGAACTCGACCAAGTCCATTTTCAAGATGGCGGTGTCAATAAGAAACAAGTTTCAAATTGGAGATGGACTTAGTCGAGTTTTGCACTGACGTATAGATTTATATTTTGTCTTTACTTCAGCCAACCCTCGTGTAACTCAAAACGACTCTAACCTACTCCTTATCTATTTAAAGACTTTTCCAGTTTGCAATTTCAAGCCAATAACTGTCTCCTGGTTTAATATATTTCCCCAAAACATCTCACGCTTTAAAAATATTATTTTACTTATCACACTGTTCACGTTTCCATACTTTGTTTAAAGGATGAAAAAATTTGGATTACATTCCATAAAGCTCCAAAAGATAAACTACTTTGTTTTTATTAAAAAATATTTTTTCATCATAAATACTCTTGTAAATTTTTTTGAGATAAAATTTACACGTTTAACGTAGAGCTTTGAATTTCATCAACTCTTCTACTTGTTGCCAAACGTGAAGGGGCGGGCAGGATTTAGAGCTTGGCCCTGTACTCTCTTACTTTCCCCAGACTTAACTTGGGTTGCAATTGTTTCTCGGCCACAGTGACTCGAGCTTCCATAATCCCGCCCTTTTGGCCTAAATGTCGCAAAACTCCCACTAACACCAATAACGAGCATAAAAAATTTTACCACCCCAATAAAACTTAAAGCTCATTCCACAATACAACTTGAAACTAATCCTTTTCGGACATAGCAAATACCAAACTTTTTAACCCTCAAACTTAAAGCAAAGATCACGTCCTGAATGCATTAACGACATTAAAAGCTAAAGCTCATTCGCAGCATTATCGTCTCTGGAAAATCATTTCCGAGACTGAATAATCGTGTTTTAACTCCCATTATTATTATTTTTTCCCCCCCATTCTCTTATAGATTGTCTTTTTCTTTTTAATCAAAATGGTTTAAACAGTTTAACTGACGGGGTGTGGTGTGCCCGAAAGATAAAAATCAGAAAAACGTATAGGAAAAAAACTTAAAGGGGTGGAGTACCTTATAAATACATAAAACCGGCCGAAGATATAATAACAAACCATGTTGTGCTTAGCGTTATATTGCAATCGATCGTTTACCCCTATTGTAATTTTTCAATGCGTGTGTATCGTGCTGATAATCATTTTTTTTTAGTAAAATTTTTTTGTGCTATCTATATTTTTGCCCGTGTGACTGAAATATTTGTTTAAAATTAAAAATTACGATGCTTACGGGAATCGATATTATTACACGTCGAGAAAAACAAGGAGTCCCTGTATACTTGATGGAAGTGACTCCTGTTATTTTTCAAACTGGAATATGCTTGAAATTTCCGGTTGGACTGGTCATGGTTCGGCCCAAAGGGCTCCGATCAGGGAGCCTAATAGAGGGTGGACACTTCAATTTTTAAAGTCCCTAAGCTCTGTCGGTCTTCTGATTATAGGCAACGGCGTTATTTGGCCTATGCCGAGGTTCCAGTCTTAAAGAGGTGCCAAATATTTATTTATTAACATCAAAGCCATACAATCTTCTTCTTCTTTAAATGTTCGCTCCTCGTCGGAGATTGGCGATCATCATGGCCGACCATTGATGATTTTACTAGGAATATCAAATAATGTGGTGACTTTTTATAATCTTCCACATCGCAGTACGGGAGCCATACCATTGATCCAACTCTGCCTCCCGGTATCTGAGCCTCGGCCTTGCCGATTACTACCATCTTCAGCCCTAGGTCAGTATTAGCGAAGCTGCTGCCCTCCACTAACTCATAACCCTGAGAAGGTAGTTCACCACAGGGCAAGGACGCCATTCCTTGAGCGAGACAAAACATGCCTCACCGGTCACCCTAACAATAAATCATATTAATTAATTGAATAAAAAACCAAAAGAAAATAAAAACTGTTACAAGATGCAAACTAGTAGGTAAATCGAGCGTCAAAAACAGGAGCCCTTTTCAAACAGAAACCATTAGCCTTTGTTATCCAATATACGAAGAAATCTAGTTTATCTCAGACTAGATTCACATTCTCTTTAACAACATAAAAATATTCATTGCAACTCTCCCTCCAAAATGCACTTTGATACGTTCTTGCAGAATCTCAACTTTCCCATCTCCCTTATTGTCCTCGGGCTAAATTTACTAAGACCACCAGCAAACCACATTTTCAAAGTTCTGACTCTTCAATGATGTTCAACTATTTTATATTAAAAAAATTCAAGATATTTAACAAAAGAAGATTTCCCTATTCACATATACCCTTTTCCCACTAAATTATCATGTTCCCTCCTTTTTGCTGACGTAGTTCCCACGGCTACCACCAGGAGCGCGACCGTCGCCCCCTATACAATATAAGCAACGTCATTTCTTAGCCACCTTCAGTCCATAGTGAAAGAATAGTGTGATCAATTGGCCTACCAGTTTTCGTCCATCTCGCGCATGACGTCAGCTTACTGAATTTGAACGAATTATCCTAGTCAATCAAGGCACTAGAAATCCTTTAACAAGCTTCTTATTTCTTTTACTGGAAAAAAAATGACTTTTAACATACAATACCTAAAGTTATTCGTAATAAGTAATTTTAAGTATTTTTTTGAATCTTTTTTCACTATTATTAAAATATACGGAAGATATTACTATTAGAAGCAGATGATATTTCTTTCAATTTCAGTAAGCTGACGTCATAATTCCCAGATCACGTGATCTACCCAGCGCGTTGGCACACTATTCTTTCACTATGCTTCAGTCATACTCGAACTTCCGAAGCGTTCCCATCGTTTAAAAATTTAATAATTAAAAAGTACTCATTTCTTAAAACTAAAAAAAGTATAAGCGATATTAGCATGATTTATGAGTCACGGCCGGCGTTATTCCAGGAAACACCCCTTCAAAAAAAATCTGAAATATGAAACTCCTCAAGCCTAAAATCAAGGCTCGGACTCGAATCCTTTCCTAACTCCCGTATTTTTTAAATTTCCTCTCCTCCAATCCTCATGACTGATTACCTCCTAAACCCTTCAAGATTTACCCTGCCATCTTGAATAAAAATCCTCATTCGTTTTAACAAACAATGTTAATTTCTCAAGGATTACCCCACATAAAATTACATTCGCCCCAAGGATGAATCAAACACAGAATCTTATTTTTTTTTTTTTTTAAATCAGTCAATCACACGCCAAACAAACCTGAAGGACCCTATAAAAAAGACATATAAGGATTTCGATTTCCGCTATAACTGTTTTGTTATAGGAGAGTAGTGCTACATGCGGTGAATCACGTAACGTAAACGAATATCAAATAAAAATATAAATAGCCTCATTAAATCAAAAAAAAAAAAAAATTTTTTTCAAGATGAATTTCCTTTGCTGTGAATAAAGGAATCTCTGTTTTTTTTTTGTAAAAACTTACCAATGGCAGTTCTTGATCTGACATTCCTGGAATAGCTCATAGGGTAAAGTATGGCCCAATAGCGATCGACGGACACGGCTACCAAACAAAATATGGAAATGGTGCAGAGGACGACGAGTAAAGAGACGGTAAATAGGCAGAGGTAGAAGTTGCGAGGTAATCCGACGCTGGCGAGGATTGCGAATGGTATGCCCAGAAGCCCGACCTGAAAATATGAAGAAAATAATAGAAATTAATAAAAATTTATGTATTTTTTTTTTTAGAAAAATTAGTCGATAAGATCTAATTTGCTGGAAAATTTGATTCTGATGCAAATTTTATGAATTCCAAGAGCTAGTAGAGGCGCCAGAAATTTGTTTAGGGCAGGAGGGGAAAGAGGGTGTTGCAAGAGTTGATAAGAAAAATCTAGATAATTTTAAGGATTTACAAAGTCCGGATTGTTATAAGAAAGGTGAATGATGGCTGAGGAGCAAGGTAAGAGGGCAAAAAAGAAAATAAAGAAAGCACAAAACAAGGAAAAAACAAGGAAGGTAGGAAGGGAGCAGAAAAAGGAAAACAAGGAAAACAAAAATATAAAGAAAACATAGAAAGTCAAAAATGGGGAAAACAAGAGAAATTAAGAGAAAACAAGATTTTTTCGGAATAGTGCCGAGACGAAGCCAAAAATATTTAAATTAGGCCGAAATTTCACAATCTACAATTTCAAATTTAAAGAGTAGAAGAAGAATCTTTCATTATCTGCTAATCTGCTTTAAAATTCTTTGCAAGCGTCAGTAAGAGGAAATTTAGGAGGCTGGGAAATTAAATCCGGCCTACTTGCCGCAAAATTCGATCTTGCGGTAAAAAAAAAAATTGCCCGCAAATTAGATCCCACAAAAATTAATTAAAAAATTTTTTACCAGTAAATCCGCAACTGCTAAAGATATTATATAATATTTAGTTTTCCTGCGTAATCTCCTTTCTTTCCCATAAACGAGAATAACTAAGGAATTCCCAAAAATGGCAGCAATAGCAACTAACACTTCAGAAACTGTATATGGCACGTTAAGTTCAGACCACGGGTTATCTTCAACTGTTGAATTATTATCAGACAAAGTGACGTTCATGTTTTTAGCCCCGCACTTTTGAAAAAACCCAAGATCATCCGATACAATTTTCTTTCTTAAAAAAAATTCGAAATTCCCTTTAAATGAAGAATGAAACAGGGGAAAGCAACCCCTAACCCGGGAAACAAAACCCGAAACCTGTTGCTATCCATTTGCGATCCAGAAAAAAAATCCTCAAAGAAAACTTTTTTTTTTTTTTGAGTATTAACCACGGAGAAAAATTTTTTCTTTTTTCTTTTCCCTTTTAACTTCCAATCATTTTTTTTTCCTTTTTTATTTAAGCTGCGATTTGTTTGAATAGTAAACAACTTCACATACGACAGTTATCCCAATCGGGGAAAACGTTTTCGCGGTAAATAATTGAATGTCACAGTTCAATAGCGTCACTTTGAAAACTGCGATGAACTGGACGTCGTAAAACTCAAGCGCAAGCGTCGCTTATTGTTTTTATTTCCAAAACGAGGAGTCATGGTGTTTATATTTTCTTTTCAAAGCGAATATCTCTATTCCTATATTTTTATTTTTCCAAAATTATACGATTTGGCCGCATAATCATTACGTTTTTTTTTTCAACTCGACTTCATCGATTTGTAAAATTGCCAAAAATGTTTTTTCAATTGAAGATTGAAAAAGTGGAGAAGCCTAACATATAGTAGTCTAATAAACGAGCGAATCTTTTTGCTAGGCAAAAATCTTATCTTTATTTTTTTAAGAAATCTTCCTGCAAATGAAAATACTTGAAGTACATTATCATTTATATGGAAACCTAACCACGAGGCGCAAATTAATCTAGGTAATGAAAAAGCCAGCAGAGCTATGCTCGAAAATAAAGCTAAAGCTCTAAAGTCTCAGAACAAACTTAGTTCGTTTTTCTCTTAAAAGAGCTGAATAATATTTTTTTCCCAAATACGAAGTGAGAATAGAAATGACAATGAAAGTGCTGAAAATGATTTTATACAGCACCAGAGAGGATTCCAGTGTTATTATGAAACTCTCGACGATATTAGTAAATAAAACAAAGAGCCTTGTTTTCCTATTTAAACTTAAGTGTTCGCCTAATATTTTAGTTTTACTCAAATAAATATTTGAAACTATGTAATTTTCCTTTGCCTGGAAAAATTTACTGGTAAAAAATTTTTTCCTCGCTGATAAATGCTTACATTCCTTCCTTCCTCAAATTATCTCGCCCGCTGATGATTTCTTCGACAATTTTATTTCAACCGCCAAAAAAAAAAATTCCGCTGCCCTAAAAAGCAAAGAAATACAAATTAAAGGAAAATTTATCAAAGATTTTGAAAATATCAATAAACTCACCCCGTAATGAAAAACCCACAACAAACATAATTAATCTCTCTTTCTGCTACAAAAATTTAAATGAACAAAGTTTTAAACTTTCACACATGGAACAGATCGGATTTTCTTCCCAGACGTTAAATCGCTAGCGAAAGTAATGAGCTTTCAACGAGTCATTTGTCTTAGTCTATGAAACGAAAGTGTGAGAAAAAGATAAAAAGAAAAAAGAGGCGTTACAAACGTCAAAAGCCGGAAATTTCATTAGCGTCGGTGTAACACCCTGGATGGGATTCATATTCTATATAAAAACTCAATGATTCGATAAATCTGATGTTTTACGGACGGCCAAACAATTTTTTTCCGGTTCAAGTTTCTTTAAGGATAACTTTTTTCCTTTTTTCCAACTGGAGAAGAAAAGAACCTGCAAGTAATAATGATTTTGAGTTAGTAAACAACCTTGAGATTGAGACGTTTTTATTTTTGGGATGTTTCTTTTTTTTCTTAAAGGTTAATTGATCAGAGAGTCGAAAATTGTTTCATAGGATCGGCTGCAATTAAACGATAAAAAAGTTTTTTATTTTTGATGTTTCTCAAGGGGGAATTATCTACGTGAGTTTGAAGGCGCCAGAGTTGAATTGAAGTTTACAGAAATTCTTAAGTAGAAAACTAGAGACTAAAAAAATTTTTTTAATGTATATCTTTGCCAGGAAAATTAATTTTAAGAAAGAAGAATGATAAAGAAAAAATCAGCCTTCCTAGTTTAGGATTAAAACATTTTTGTGGGTGAGAAAAAATGCTGCAAGAAAATGCCCAAGAAAACAGCTTTCCTTTTCACGAATGCTCAAAACATTTATAAAAATACTTTTATTCCAGAGCTATTTTCATTAATAGAGAAAAGAATTTATTAACAATTTTAAAAAAAAAAATTAAACTTTTTGGTTACTTACTTGATTTTTTTGGAAAATCAACCAAAGTCTCACTAAATAAATCTAATTCTATATATTTTGGATGGTATTCCTTATCTTAAAAATTTACATCCACAATAAACATGTAGAAATTTGCTTGAAGATAAAATTTACGAAGAATTCCTCCTCAATTTTCTCATAATCTGCAAATGTAAAAATCGAGTTAGGTCAAAAACTATTCTACCTTCATTGTCAATCTTGACTGATATTAATTTGATCATTTTTATGTTTGAACAGCAAACGTTCTTAAAAGGATGAAAACATAGGATTAATTAGTCACATGGAGACACTTTCCAAATTCTCATACATAATTATTGAACAGCCAAAATAAAGGCATAAAAGCAGTTTCGAATTTTAAATACAGTGTTCAAGGCTCTTGGCTACTTACTTTGACGATGTATGTTGATAAAACTTTCTTCTAATCTGTTAATTAAAACCATAAAACAATCCGATCCAGCTTATTTCCCATTTTATGCTTCTCCACGGACGCCATTTTGAAATTATTACTTTGGCTTTCCATTTTTTTTCTTGCAGTGAGATTTACATTCAATATCGGGTGAAAATCGATTAATAATGGGGAAATCCATCACAGAAATGTAATACCTTTCCGTCTATCCAGCTTGTATCAGAAAATAATGATGAGTATAGCCGGCCAGCGTGTCCATGCTTGTCGACGATATCAACAGCTTTCTTATCCCTTCAATTCGTTCGTGTTTGGATGCGCACACTCCCAAAACAGAACCATATAACGCTTACTAAACATTTCAAATATCATTATTTAACTCACAAGATCATTCTTTCACAAATAATAATCACAAAAACATAAAAAAACAAACGACATTAAATCTAACCAAAAAGCAACATTTCGTTTGCAACGAGCAACGTTGGACTTGGACTTCACACCAATCGACTTGTTGCCTTTGTTTTGCTTTCTTCATTAAAATTCCTGAACGTACATTTCCTCAAACGTCATTTCTTTCTGTTTTGATTTACTTCGGCCGTTTTTTTATTTACGTCGAAAATGACAACGTAATGGAAGGTGTTATGTGGAAATGGACAAATTATTGGAGCGGTAATTATTAATTAGATTTTAATCCTATTTTAATCCCCTATTGAATTCCATCCCTAACCCCGAAATAATCGCTTTAATTCAATTGGCAAAGCTTCAATATTTAATTTTTAATATTATTTTAATCGCAATTACTGGGGAATTACCTAATATATGTTAACAAAAAATTTAAACAATATAAATCCTATTTTTAGGATGGCAAATGAGATGGTTTGTACTAGACAATGGAGTATTGGCATATTACAAGTCACAAGATGAAGTGAATCAGGGATGTAAAGGATCTATGAAAGTTTCTGCTTGTGAAATAATTGGTATGTAATTCTTTATCAGGCATTCAACCTCAACAGATTGTAACTATTATTTTTATGTTCCAGTCCACCCCACAGACAATACTCGCTTGGATATAGCCATACCAGGTGAACAGCACATATATTTGAAAGCACCGTCCAGTCAAGAACGACAGCAATGGCTTGTAGCCCTCGGAAGCACCAAAGCATGCGTAACAACACGTAGCAGAAAAGATTCAGCAGAATCAAACCCAGAATCCTTACGATCAAAGCGATCAGAATTAAGATTATACTGTGATTTACTAATGCAGCAAGTTCATCAAGTAAAATCATGTGCGACACAAAACAATAGGCCTGACATAACAAAACTAAATGAAGCAACCAGTCTTCTAGCTGTTACTTGTGATACTTTTATAAAAACATTAGATGACTGCATGAAATTAGCTGATGCTAATTTCTTATATGAATTCCCACATCAGCACGTCACTGATGTTGCATTAACACAAGGTCATCATCATAAGATCAAACCTACTATTCCTGTAATGAAACGTAGTAGTTCCTATGATACATCTGATAGTAAATCGAATGAGAAAAAAACCTAAAAAATTCTTTTTTGAGAAAAGTCTATGAAAGACAAGTTGTATGAAATTGTCAGTTTGGTGTTGCTTAATAATGAGCAATACTGTCTTCCAAGGGTGATCGATTAAGTGCCAAAAGTTTTAAGCATCACTGAAAATTTTTTTAAAGGAAGGAAATGTGTTATCTATAAGCGATAAATGGAGAATCTTTTACAGATAAATAGTATCCTAAACAGTAGCAAATTCTGAAGTATTTATCATAAAGTATTCAAAATAGTAAAATATACGTAATGGGATAAGATCATGTAAAATTTTTTTAAACTTAATTAGCTCATTAATTGAGAATACAGATAAGTTTGTAATTTTTATTTTGTTGTAGTTTAGTTGAAATAAAAGAGACCAAAACGCAGTCATTTAAAATTTTTCTTTTCATTTTGATCCTGCATAAAAAATTCCTGCTAATGGTCCTTTAAATATATGAGGATATGTAAGGATTTTAAAAAATTCAAGACGCCATAAATTATCCTAAATATTGCATTGTATTTTTTTATTTTTCTTATTTTCTTGTCAACGATATAACTACACTTTACAGAAATAAAAGACATGACTGCTAAAGTCTGGTAAATCTTTCACACGTCAGGATTCCAAATTTGAACTTTTCAATGATTGAGGTTCAATTATTGTCTTCTGTTATACTTCTGAAATTTTTCGACGATGGTTTTATTTTTGTATTCTTTTTTTTTATAAATACAAAATTGGCAACAAAATAACGTCCTTAAAACAGGATTACTAAAAAAAATGAATTTGAGTATTTATTGTGCGACATCCGTTTTGAATTAAATGTGCGGGAAGGTGGGATTTGATTGAACCTCCGTTGACACACTCTTTTCTTCATATATAAAATAAAATTTTTTCACAATAAATATTTTTTTGAAAAAAAAAAAATAATATAAACACAACCGTTTTTACAATGTGTCAAAATGGTTTGAAAAATCATATTTACACCCGTACAGGAAAAAATATTAATATTCTAAATCAAGCGTAGGCCTCTTGGATAAATCGCACACGATTAATAAATTAAAAAAATAATTTATTATTCACAAGATGAATGAATGAATGATTTAAGCATTTTTTTTTAGCTGGATTTGAAAAAAAGGAATATTAACTATTCTAAATGCAAAAAACCAGACGGATTTTGAAAAATTACAACAAAAAATGAGACCTTATTCAATTTTTTTCCCTAAAACAATTAACACATATTTATAATTTTTGGATCTAATTTTTCGAAAATCTACAAATTTTTCTAAAGTATTGCAAAAAAACTTTTTTTTATTATTTTTATTTACTGTTAACCATCAGATCCGTAATGTTTCTTTTTTTTTAAATACCACATTCCTTAAATTAAATAAAAATGGAGCACCACCGGTTTATTAGAGATCGTATTTTTTTTTTCAGTTTGGAATGTTTTGATTTTAGTTGAAAAAAAAAAATTAATGAAACTCAATTCGGTTTTTTTTTAAATAAGCAAGACTAACGCGATTATGGCTAAGAATATTTACCACAGCCAAATTTTTTTTTCGTAGATGACGATATTAGTCAACCCTTCATTTGATCCGAGCATAAATCTTTACATAAAAATTTGGGTCTTCAAAATGTTATCTAAAAGTAAAATTTTTAAAACCCGTTTATCTTTTCAAAAATACAGACATGCAGGTTTTAACGAAAAATTAAGTAAATTACTGTAATTCGATTGACTTAATATTTTCGTTACACGAAAAAAATGTATGGCATATTGTTAAAAATGTGGATTTTTCACCGGGCAAAAAAAGTTACAGAATTTAGTTAACGAAGACCAAAACTTTTAGCATTCCCATAAATCTGTAAAAAATTTTCTAAATATTTGGGGAATATACAAAATACTTTCAGTAGGTCTTAAAAAATCCAAAAAAAAAACTTCAGAAAGCTTTCAAAATTTTTTTTGAAGATAAATATTTTTCCGATCTAAACAGAAATCCTTTAATTTTCTACAATGAACTTTCATATTTCAAAAATTTCAACTTTTCAACTTAAAAAAAATTTTTTGATCAGAAAAAATTCTTAAAACTGTTTACACAATAAATTTTTCAAAAATAAAGTTCTCCAGAATGACAAAAAACAGCTTGGCAAATTTTTTCCCATCAAAAATAATTTAAATCAACTTAATTAAGTTTTTTCTTTCGTGTAACAACTTCGTTCAATTTCAAAATAAATTAATCGACTTAAATAATCAAATTACCTTTTTAATTTAAACTAAACGAGTATTTAAAAATTGGCAGATGCAATATTTCCTGGAACAAAAAAACTTCTTAAACATTCTTAACTTGAGCTTATAACCCGCAAAGCACAATAAAATTTCCACCAGTCCTCAAAAAATTCACGATCTCGCCTTCCCCCCAAAAAATTAAGTAATTAGCTGATATTCAAAAAAGGTATACACCGACAAATATAATTAATAAGCGTAGAATTATTACCACATCTCAACACCAAGCTAGTAGGCACTCTTATCTCATTTACATATTTTACAATTTTAAAAAAAAATTCTCCAAGCAATGCGAAAACATGTCTAACGATAAAAACAATTAATTAACAATCTCCTGATTTTCATCAAAAAAAATTATAGGGTGGCTACATCCCCCTAAAAATTATTCTTAGCTTTAGCCTCCTCTAAGAAATTCCCCTGTCATCACAACTACCAATTTTCCGAAAAAAAAAAAAAAAATTTCCATACTAAAATCAAAACATTCCAAAATAATAAATTAAATAAATAATGCACCTTTTATCATTTCGGAATCCAGACTCGTTTTTTTTAAATAAATTTTTTTAAATTAAAGGAACTAAAAGCATTAATTAACATAACGTCTATAAAAGACCGCCCTTCCGACCAAACAACATTGAACTAATAGTGCCTAATGGTCCGGAAGACTGCTCGCTCGAAGACGAAACCGTAACGGAAACGGTTCCGAGATCGGGCCTGAGTTTCCCGGCTCGTCGCTGATTAGCTAAAGCTCCGGTCCCGGGCCGGGCCGGCACGCCCAGATCCCTGGATGGCGACGGTGCCGAAGGTTTACTTAATTCCGACAATTCGCTGTCGATGGAAGGAGAACTGAGCGTGCCTTTTAAACTCGTTAACTGTGCCATGGGACTTGGTAGCCCTCGTCGCGTGTATAACGCTCCCTGCAACGACGGCTGCGGCATTCCCATTGTTGTTGAAATAATCGTTTCCAAACCTATACTTTCTATTTTTTCTACTAGACGAATCCCCGTTAGCGCCTAAAAAAAATTTAATACAATTATATAAATGAGTATATTCACAATAAAGACGGGAATTAACTAATACATCGAAAAAATTGAGTTTCTTTTTTTTTGGGGATACTAGAATTTATCGAAGCAATCAGTCATTCAGTTATTATATACTAGCAATTCTTCGTTTTGGCTGAAGAGCGATGATTCGGAGTCGGATTCACGGATTGAAAGGTTCGGGCACGGAGGACGGAACAGGGAGATGAACGGGTATAAAATTTTTATAGCAACCATCACGATGCTAAATTCATTTTTTACCTTTCGATCGGATCGCGACAAGTTTAATTTGGAACGTCGCGAGCGTCGAGGCGAACGAGGACCGGTATCACTAATAAATGTGCGCCGAAGAAGCTCGGCTCCGCTGGTAAGGAACCCTGAAATCAAAAATTTATTTTTTTAAAAAAAATCATTTTTGGCCAAAATTAATTTTGTTTAATAATTACCTGGTAACTTGAGCGGATTAAAGGGCGTTGGGGATGGCGACCTTGAATGAACAGGAGAGCCGTCAGGACTGTTAGCAGGAGTTGCTGTTGGAGAGAAAGTTTTATCGCAAGAAGGAGTGTTAAGAGCAGATGCTGTAACTGCTTCGATCCCTCTTTCGTTAAGTAGTTTGGCTAGACCGAAGGTCATTGAGAAAGTTGAACAAGAATTTCGGCGGCTAAGTGTTCTGGGAGTGTTCGATGCTGTTGATTGGCGACTATTTGTTGTACCTGTACATAGTCTACTACCCACCAAGCTGAAAACAGAAAATTAAAAATGAGAGCAGTGCTCAAACGTGCTCAATTCGAAAATTACATAATTTACGAAAACTTTCTGAAAGTAACCATTTCATATTTTTCTTTTTTCAAAATTTACCTATGGGTAACGCTTGTATTATCATCAGGATGCAGAACCGTGCTGTTAGTAAAAGTATAAACACTACTAGAATCTTGAAAACTTTTCCCTGGATTGATAAACTCGTCATCTTCTTCCAAATCCGTTAAAGAATACAATTCCAAACCGATGTCTTCTAAACCTCTTCCACCCTTCGTTTTCACACCAGGTCTTTCTTCTAACAAACCACTAAGAGTAGGTGTAGCCAACTGCGACCAATGATAAAGCGTCTGAGAACCTTCCATTGGCTTGACAATCTAAAAAAAAATTCAACAGTTATAAATCCCCAAAAACCAAATTGCTAAAACTTTTTTCCCCTCTGCACTAACCTGTAACTTATTAGGCAATCTCCACGGGTTATTCATTTGACCCCCATAACCACTACTCCCGGTCGACATAATCGAATCAGGTGTTCTACAACCAAGAGGCACAATCGTTGCATCATATTCTCCATAACCTCCGAAACTTGGAACGTTACTGCCAAGGGCAGCTCGCCTGGCTGACACCTCTCCAGGTGTAAGCCGGCGAAGGGCATCTGCGATTTCGGTTGATCCAGGAACTCCTGGAACTCCCGTAACTGGACCATTCCTGAAAACATACAAAACAAATTAAACAAATCCCAAAATTTCAAACCGTCGAATCTCTTCACTTACGGGTATAATATATCGTCGCTAGCGACTGATTCTGTATCACTCTGTCCAGCAGAATCTAAACTATGATTACTAAGTGAACTGTAAACTGTACAACTGCCGATATTTCGCCTATTTGGATTGACATTTTGGCTTGGGTAACTAGCAAAAGCAGTCATACGAGGTGCCGAAGCCGAAGAAGTAACAACAGACGGTTGAAGGATAGTAGCATGATGAAAAGTAGGTGCAATTGGACTAGAACGACTACTATTTGCATTTCGAGACGCGCACTTAACAGTCTCGAATACTTTTTTGTAATTTGGCCTGAAAATAAAAATTAAGTTTATTAATTCCCTATTTTCAAATTCCCAAAAATTGTCCTTGTTAAAAATTACGTACATTCTATCCGTGCTAATACCAGAATCTAAACTAAGTTCTGAGTATAAAGAACTTTCAAGTTCATTCGCTAAACATTCACCAGGTAAAGTTCCTCCAGGTACATTAATTGATGAAAACATTCCGCCTCTAACTGATGGCATCGATTTCTTTCTTTGACGTTTTAACTGTTCTTGTGCATCTTGGAGTAAATTCATAACTTCACCATATCTGTCTTTGAACTCAACTAATTCTATTGCCAATTTGTTTTGATTTTCCTTTGTTATATTTAATATCGTAGTGACTTCTTCATTTTCAAACATACACTGCAATAAATAAACATAAAGGTATTATAAAATTGCATTTAAGGTTTAATAAAGATAAAATATGAAAGAAATAATTACCTTATGCAATTTGGCTTCAGTGTCTTTTAGTTTGGCTGTAAGACTAACTATTTGCTCATGCTGACTTTTATTTTCTTCTTTCTGCTTTTCCAAATCATCGGAAATTCCTTCGACTTCAACATTTGCGTTTGCTGAAATTTATTCAATTTATTTTTAGAAGAAAAAAAATCGAATATGAGCGTTGAACATAGAAATTACTGTTCCCCTCTAACCCTAATTGGACACAATCAAATAACAGTAGATTTTTGGCGTCTGTCGTTAAGTTTTTTCATACACGGTGAATAAAAAACTTTTTTACTAAGAAAATGCGATACTAGCGCTATTATTTCGTTTCATTGACGTAAATATGTCTGGAAACCGACCGTGTTTTTTTAAGGTTATAATTTTAAACAAAAGTGAGTGTTAAATGATAAGTAAAGTTCATTGGTGCGAAAAAAACATAATAATATGCGAAACAGAACCAAAGGCATCCACAACTGGACTTAAAAGTGTTTATTGAATAATAAAAAATAGTACGCCAACTGTACGAAGATTTTGCTTTAACATTAAGCTTGCATTTTGGTCCAAAATGTTCTTGTGCTGTTCACAAATTTCAGGTTAAAATTTGTCCACCGTATGATTAAAATACTGAATCAGTACTAACGGGCCAAAAATCATTTTATCCAATGACTGTCTTATATTGTCAGTGGCTCTGTTTTTATTCGCAGTCAAGGTTAGGTTATGTTAATTTTTTCACATCCACCTTGTACAATATTCAAACTGTAGAAATTATGGTATGTAAGACCTGTAAAATTAGGACTTTTTGGACGCTTAACAGTGATCTCTTACTGACTGTTCCAGGCTTTGAATTAAATGTGAAATAATTGAGATTGTGTTCGGAATTATTAAAATTAATAACTTTGCAATTAAATATATTTATGGTATTGCAGTTTTGGAAGTTTTAATTAAATTTTTCAGCTTTGGGTTAAAGTAACATCTTAAAGAAAATAAACTCTAAAGGAGCTAGAGCACAAAAAAATAAACCTGAGTCTGTAACTTTCAAAATTTTAAATCTATCAAGTCTTTCCCAATAATATCCCACCCCATATTGCTAAATTAATCCCTCAGCAACTTACCAAGTTGTATTGTAATATCCTCAACCAGTCTTTGCTCTTTCTCCTCACATGTTTCCGCATCTTTAGCAAGCTGGGTAAACTCCTTTCGCAGTCCTTTGTTCTCATCTTCCAATATTTTAATTCGCCTTTGCATAAACTCAAGATTAATGCATCTAAGCCCAGTAGGCGTTCCAGCTTCCGATCCGGATTCATCTGTATCATTCGTGAGCACCTAAAATTCCCCCAAAAATAAATAAAAAAAAAAAGTTCTTGAAACTCAATCCTGAAACCGTCATCCTGCCCGTACCTGAATCAATTCAGTCTTCTTAATTAACTCATGCGAAATCTGTTCGATTTTATCATTAGCCGCTTTAAGTTCAGCCTCAAGTGCCGCCACATGACTTTCTAATTTATTATTATGTGATAATAATTCTTTCCCTATCCTAGCTGTAAGCTCTAAATCTTTCTCTTTCTGCAAATAAAATAAAAAAATTAAATAATTAACCATTAATTTTTATTAAAAATTGACAAATAATGACTCACCTCTTCTAGAAGCCGTGTTACTGCTTCTATATCATTATAAGTTTTGCTCATTTGGCTCACTCTCTCACTACATAGAACTGAAACAATAGAAAAAAAATAATTATCATTATGATTTTATATTACAAAACGTGTGCACAATCAAAACAGTATGAACAACTAATTACATCACAAAAATATATTATTTCAATCTCGAAAATTTCAATTAAACGATTGTGAATGACGCAAATAAACTGCATAGAAAATCCTGCTTTTGGTCCAGTTAATGGCGTCCCGGCGTCATTGAAAAGATTGAAAAACGGGATGGTTACCATGGCTACAGCGTCGCTTGGATCAATACTAGCTAAAGAAAACAACGTGGATCGTCACCTTGAATTTATTACGTCAGCAATTCTTCATCCCTTTCACTGAAAGTATTTTCTCACACCCTCAAGAGATTTTTTTCTCATTATATAAAATTTTTTCCTAACCAGATGAGGTTAGAATTCAATAAAATGCATTCGGATCGAATTTCCGCTCATGTAATAAAATAAGTCGGGGCGATTTCGTGATTTTATAAAAAAAAACTCTTCCTCACGTGTGATAGTTTTTTTACCAGACCCAAATCACGATTACAGGAAAAAATATAAAAATGACAAAAGGTCATGCGGGCCCCCCTCGAGGTGATACAATTAGCCTGGTAAAAGTAAAAGGTAACAAACTTGTAAACAATAGATTTTAATCGGTTTCACTTTCAATAAAAGCGGATAAAAAGAAACAAAAGAGTTAAGGAAAAAAAAAATTTAAACGTGTAATTTGCTCGTTGGGTGCTACTGGTCATGAAAATGAAACGATTTATCTAAAGCCTTAGGCAGGTTTTCGTTAGAGAGAGACGGAAAAAAAGTAGAAAGAATAACTTTCAAGCATGGGAAAGCGGATAGGATTACCGATATACAAGATGAGTTTTTGACGTCATGGAAGAAGTTTTCAAGCACTTGTACTTTAAACCATGGGATTCGGAGATCTTTTTTATTATGATGGAAAATCCTTCAACGTTGTTGAGATTTTATGGTTTTCAACTATGACAGTTTAAACGAAGATCACGTACTAGAAGTCGTTTTTTTTTTGTCGTATTTAAAAATGTTAAGTAAGCAAGGTTAATTAATAATGGGAAATCGGGATGGTTGCATTGACGTTAAGGAGGAAGCAGACGCAAAAATCAAAGGCTAATTCGCACTGGGAACGAACTATAGATGGCAGTTCGATCGCGCCATCATGGCTGCCATTATAAGGATAAACAACATTGTCATATATATTTATAACAGCGGTTTTAATTTTTTTATTTGGTTCACAGAAAAAACCTTTAAAACATTTGACACATTCTATTGGGTCATCTATTTGATTAGACATTTAAATTTCATCTGTATTTTAGTAATTAAAACTGGTAAATCTGACACTGATGTGAAATCTTCGAGCTTCCTTCTGAGGATTGCAATCTTATATGCTGTGTGTGTGAAAGATTTGGTTCATTTTTTAGGGGGGTTTTAATTCAGGATTTTGCTTTTTAGCTACTTAAGAAGCTGCCTTTAAAGGCAAAGGATTCGCTTCAATCGGATAAGGGCCACACTGCATGTGCCAAATCAGATTCTTCTTCTTGGAACGGCCAGAAGTGTTAACAAAAATTAACAAAGACATTCTTCTAATTTATTTTAAGCAAGAGCCAACAAAAGGAATTCAATTACAACAGCAATTTGTGGCATCGAGAAAATGGCAGAGTCGAATCGATTTCTAAACCGCAAAAGGAAGAGACTAAAGAGATAACTGCTTAAATTAAAAAAAAGTAGACAACTAGGGGATGATCTTTTTGTATCCGACCGTCTCCCGCAAACTTCTTTAACAAGCTTTTCTTTCCATTCCACAACATTCTAAACTTTCCAACTAGCTCATCCATTTGCATGCTTAATCCAATAAACTTGTAAATGGGACTCGAAATGTCTTAATAAGCTGCTCTCACGAAATCAAAGAAAAAAAGAACAGTGTTCCATGAAATTTTTTTCTTTTCAAATAGGAACAAAGAAGGAAATTGAAAATCTGAAGGCTTGTAGGTGGAATTTTATAATAGTTTAGCCCTCGCAAGCAGATTTGAAAGCTGCAGCAATATTCGCAGATATTAAGAAAGAAAAATTTACAGACGATGGCTTTGTAAGTAGACTGCAGCCTCCACAAGCAGACTGAAACGCTGACAGGCAAATTCTATGATACAGAGCACCGTTTAGTAACTTTTGCCGCATGGTGGATTATTCAAAGTCTGTAAATCATCCGCAGGCTTATTCAACAGACGCAGAATGCTTACAAGTAGATCTATTGGTGCAAAGTATGTAAAAAAAACTCTACGTGAGCAATCACATAAATACAGCTCAATAATTTAAAAAAAATTGAATCTTCTCGAATTTTTCTTGGGGCTACTTCACTCTTACCTTCTGCAATCAGCTCCTCATCAACAGACGGAGCTATGGAAGACAAATCCATTGGAATTTCATCATCATACTCATACGGATCATCACTTGAATCACAATTCGGTATCCAGTCTTGTTGCCTACTAAACGACGATCCAGACGAAACCCTTTTCAATGAATCGGTAGTTGTATCCTCCGATATTGATTTAATCCCGCTACTAGTTTCAACAGAACCATGGCAGTTCGGATGGGATTGATATGTTTCTAACGAGAATGATTGCTTTGAATTCCAATTGCTTTCAAACGAAAAATCACTTATATCACTCGAGCATCTCGTGTTTTTACTACTCGTCTTGCTTAAGTTTGGTTTATAATGATGATGACTTTCAATCGAAAGGCTAAAACATTTCTTCGATGTATCATTCGTCGAGATATCCGAGCTGTATCCAGACAACAATGACAATCCTCTTCCTGGTTTCCGATCATCAAAGGAAGCATCTTCCTCGTCGTCGGATGACGCTCGTAACTGCTCGCGGATTTCAAGGAGCCCTTTTAATATCTCATCCGCGTTTTTTGTATAATTCTCAACGTAATTATCCCAAGATAAACTTCTTTCGTTTGATAAATTAAAATTTGGATTGTTTTTCAAATCGCTTTCGTGTAGCGAGTTTTGCCTTGTAAGGGTTTTCGCTGCGAGATCGTGTATCGAGTCTTGTCGAATTAAAAGTTTGGTCCCGGGGGTTTCTCCAGATCCACTATCGATGTCGGAAACCTTGCCAGACGGTTCGATCCCGTCTCCATCATCTTCTTCGCTATCTATCCATTTAATATCAGTTGTGTTGTCCGACAAACTCGAACTCATCCAGACGTGGATTTACGTCATCGTTTTAATAAAATATGAGAAAGTATGAAACTGGTGTCTTTGGTAAAAATCATGGTAGAAAAATTTTTCATTTGATTGTGTTTTCGCTGTTAGGCCTGTCAAATTATTTTAGCTGAGTAGCTTGCCACATAAAAAATCTTCAACTAAGTGCGGCCTACTGGCCTAAACTCATTCGGTTACTTGTTTCTTGGGTTGGTTAACGATAGATAATCGATTACGGAGATGAATCGGAACAACCTTGAATCATTTCCGAAGAAATTAAAGGCCGGGTTTACACAGGGGGAAATAACTGATCATCCGTGATGACCAACGGGCTCAGTATTATGGAACCGTTATGTTTCAACAGTCACGAAAGGATGTGATTCAGGAATAAAAATTATTAAGTGAGGAAGTATATATTACAATCAATACACGTATTTATTTTATAAGAGCACTATGACTATCCCACTTAAAAAGGAGGATGGCCAGATTCGGGGTATTTCGGCCCCTGCATCAATATTAAGATTACCTACCATTTTTCCTAATTTTTTGTTCCTAAAGGTTAATATTCCTAATTGTTTTTTTCTAATCTTTTTTTCTAAAATAAAAATTTTTAATTACTTTATTTTCCTAATTTTTTATTACTAGTTTTATTTTCTTAACTAAATTTTTTTTATTAAAGTTTTCTTAATAATATTTTGCTTATTTATTGTGGACGATGTTGTAGTCAATTTTGGCTTGCTTTCGGAGGCAGCTTTACAGCCTCTTTTGGAATACTTTGATGTAACCTACGTAAATGGCGTCCGAGCTGTAGGGAGAGGAAGGAGAGTTGAGCCTCGCCAGTGGAATCATTATCAAACTACATTGAAAAACGAACATCGAACGAATAACATAAGCGAGGGGTGGCACAACCGTTTCCAGCTGGTTGTAGGGAAAAACCACCCCAGATTATATTCTGCTTTGACTGAAATTCAACGCGAGCAGGCGGATAGCGAGGCAATGATCCGAGAAGTGGCTTTAGGTCGAACTGTGAAAGCCCAACCAAAAAAAAATATTTAATTGTCCAATTTTCTTAGGAATTTCGAGTTAGGAATTTTATTTTAGGAAAATAGATAATTAGAAATTTTGTTAGTTAGGATTTTTTTTTAGGAAAAAAAAATTAGGAAAAATGGACGGGAACGATATTGGAGGAGTTGGAGACACTGATGCAAACTCTTGGCCATTATGAAGGGTCATCGATAGAGAATTTGACCACTACTATTCGACTCGGGGTATTGAGTGAAAAAGCGAAAATACGACTTGGGAACACTCAGAAAAATATTATAGTAAAATTTACGATAATATGGTGAACCATACCTGTAATACAGTTAAAAAATGAGCGTCCATAAGGTACTGGAAAGCTAACCATAATTTATTGTTACTCGCAACCATAATTATAGTTAAATTTGCCGTAATATGGTTATTGTTACTTTTATTTATGATCGCTCATTTGTTTTTTCTCAGTGGATACAAAAAATTTCTTCAATATATTGGTCAACATATTGCACAACATAGAAAACTATATGCTCCAGTATATTGCACCATATTTTCCATGTTTTTCAAAGTCTCATTTTCTTATCTGAAAGTCGTTTTCCTAAATTCAACTTTGTCTTTCGGTGCCCTGCTCGCACACGAGCTTAGGCGATCTATCCGACGAGCTCCTCTTTCCTTGTCATCAAGATGGTTTTAAGGACAATAAATAGTGCAGTGGTGTCCCTGTTGCCTTCTGCACCGCTGTACTGACGCCGTTCTGATGGTTGCCAACCCGCCGCCAGATACTCAGATTGCAGCTGTTCCAATCTTACTGATCTCCGCCTGCAACCAATATTGAAGTGCCAGCTGCCGCACTTCACGAGGCTGATTGCAATAGAAAACCACTGAGCGGTGGGAGCGCCACTTCCCTTCGCCAAAATTCAACTAAGCCTAGTTAAAACCTCTATAGGGTGCACCAACCAGTAATGAACCGAGCACCCAGTAATGAACCGCCTCATTTTTGAATCACTGAAGACTCGAAACGCAAAATGGCGGAAAAGCTCATTACTGGGTACCGAGTTTATTACTGGTTGGTGCACCCTAGATGACCCTTCATTATGGCCAAAGACTGCATCAATATCTGCATCCACTTAATATGGACATCCTTCTTTCTAGGAGAAAATTGATAGCGACATTCAACACTGACTTCCAAACACAAACAAAGCTTTTTATCCCAACAAAATCTAACCTCAAATTTTTTCGGTGAAAGAAAAAACCTTCTCCGATAAAAGCTAGAAAATCCCAGCATAAAATTTCGATGGAAAGCAAAGATAATGTTAGAATCCTTTTTCTTTAACAAAAATTTTCAATAGAAAATTACGTAATTTCTTTTTCAAGGTTAAAATTACCAACGAGACTATAAAAAACAAAAAGCTGAAGCCATAAAAATTTTCATCCTTGAAGATTTCTCATTCCCAAGGAGAGAGGAAAAAATAAAAAGACTAAAATAAAATCCCGATATTAAATATACAAGGATAAAAAGGGATGTAAAAACAAAAAAAAAGTTATTTTCTACGAAGAGTTTGAAAAATTGATAATAATTCATTTTCCCATTTAAAATTTCCACCTTCGATCGAAGTGAAATTGGGTTCGTATTACTCTCCCCCTTAACGGATCCAGGTCAAACGAATGTTTGAGGAATATGCGTTGAAAAAGACAATGCATTTCCTAGAAATAACAGTTTTGTCGCCCGCCTCTCATAATTAAGGTTAATAATCCATTGAAAAAAGCAAATGGCTGAATATTAAAAATTCGTTTCCCTTTGAACAAATTGATAAAAAAATGGTTTTCATGCGTGTGAAATGTAAATACGCATGAAAGACTTATTCCGGATGAAGTTAAATCGTGGAAATTATGTAAAAAGAAAAAGATTTATTGCCCATTCAGGAGGTGATGAGTGTTCTTGTGATTATGATTAAAATTTCCTTATTATTCATGTAATTTTCTTAGAAAGGAAAAAAAAGTTGGGATTTAAGATGATGAGCTGGAATCAGAGGCGGAATAAAAAGCTCATTAATTGTTTAAAGCCCCTGGTAAAATTGACCACGCCACTGAATAATAGGTTCGCCTACAGAGAAATTCTTAGCCTGCCCACTGGTAAGCTGGAAATTCGCAGAGAGGTGGATTAAGTTGTCGTTCGATATAACGTTAAGTTCAAATGCAAAATTTATAAGGTTTGTTTTCACATCTGAGAAAGTTTCGGAAGTCCGCAGGGACGCATAATCCAAACTGTAAAAGATGTTTGTAAATTTAAAGAGAAAGAGAAAATGGGTTCGATGCGGATAAATAATTTTCAAGGGAAGGGTTGGTGGTTTTTAAAAAAAGTTTTCAGCTGAACAATTCTGTATGTTTCTCGAGAAGAGCACTATGGACCCAAATGATTAATAATCAAGAAAGAACTCCTTGTCGGTCCATGAATATGATATATTTTGTCTTATTTTAAATTCAAAACTGAACAGTCCTGCAAGAATCCGCTGAATAGTGTGAATTCTATTTTTACGTATGACTAATAAATGGCGTTAGTGTCGAGCTAGGGTAACCGGTGAGGCATGTTTTGTCTTGCTCAAGGAATTGCGTCCTTGCCCTGTGGTGAGCTCCCTTCTCAGGGTTATGAGTTAGTGGAAGGCAGCAGGTTCGCTAGTACTGACCTAGGGCTGAAGATGGTAGTAATCGGCAAGGCCTAGGCTCAGATACCGGGAGGCAGAGTTGGATCAATGGTATGGCTCCCGTACTGCGATGTGGAAGATTATGGAAAGTCACCACATTATTTGATATTCCTAGTAAAATCATCAATGGTTGGCCATGATGATCGCCAATCTCCGACGAGGAGCGGGCATTTAAAGAAGAAGAAGTGTCGAGCTAAGATGACGTAGAGGCCCTAAACCAAAAACTTCCAGCCATTAAAAAAATTGAACGCTATGTTGGCGACTTCCATAGAGAGACTGAAAATCAGAGAGCCGCGGGCTTCCGCCATGTTTGTTTTCTGATTGGTTGGGTTCCCTTTTTCTTCTATTTCATGGGTTTGTGGACCCTCCTAGTTGGCGGCTCTCTGATTATAGTCTCTCTAGACTTCTAGACTAGATGGTAAACGCAGCTTTCTACTATTCTTAGACTTAGCCTCCCTGATCGCTGTGAAAGTTCCTACTTTCATAAATCTGAGTGGGCAAGTTCAGCACCGAATATTCTTCTTGTCGCAGTCGCCGTGATATGGCGTTCAATGCCGATACATCCAAATTTAGGGTAGGATGATGTAGCTGAATGAAGGTAAATAACCCTTCCGTTCTCACTGGAATGAGCACAAAGTTCTTATGGGTGTGATCGGTCGGTTGGAAGTCCTTGACTGGCGAGTCACCTGCCAGTACAGAGCAGAGCCGCTTATAAGGAAGTCTAAGTTGAGACAGTAGGGCTCCAGCTCAGAAAAGTCCCGAACTGATTTGAAAGTCTTTCAGAGCGGAACAGAACTCCGAGCTAACATACTTAATTTTACTCTGGATGCTCTACAGGACTTTAAATCCTGCTGCCACAGTTACTACTTCCTTCTAATCGACGCGACTGAGAACCACCTGCTAATCTCCTGGCCCTTATGCGCTGGGCATCTTCCCTCACGTTGTCTGGCTACCGTTTCTTTGACCGAAAACTCAGACTTAAGCCAGTAAAAAAACCTCACCTAAGTCAGAATTAAGTCTATTGCAGAAGAACGCCTATAGAGACCCAAAAGCATGGCTAAACTTTTACTGAACCAGGCTATAGCAAAACGAATGCATCCAACAAAGAAATTGAACTCATCACCACTTGATAACAAAAACCTCTCCACCAGTTCCCCCATCCTAAAATAAAGCCATTCCATCAAAATCAAGATTCAAACTCAATACGACCCAAAGGACGATACACAAAATCCCATTTATCTACTGTCCATTGCTTTTCAAAATAAACTTCCTCTAAAAAAAAAAAGGCCATAAAACGAACGATCGACAATGCTTCTTCAATTTTTCAAAGTCTCGCATCCAACAGCAAAACATCTCACATTTTCCCCTCGATTTTCAACTGCTTTCGCAATATTTCCTCATCACAACATTTAAACACTTTAAATCCTCGACCCTTTCTCACATTTAAATTTATAACTCCCAACGGACATAATCAAATTCCAAAATTACAATTAACCCAGGAAATAAATACTTCAGCGTACGTAATTTTCCTTGAAAATTACAAACTCCTTCCCGTTTAACTATATTTTCTCAACGGAAATTACCCCAATTCAACTATTTACCTTAAACGAAAATTTCCATGTTTTTTCATCATCATCGTCGCATTAGCCGATAGATCCTCATCTTAAAACCCTTTTCCGGTCAAAATGACCCCAATTTCAAAATCGACACAAGCCCTCAATTCAAAATCCCATTAATCTAGGCCGGGGAAAAGGGGGATTATCTATCGTTAACCTCGTATATTAAATTTTATTTATAGGGGAGGAAAACCTAATCTCGGGCACGGGATCTTGATTTACATTGATTCGTAACAAGAAAAAA
Organism: Liposcelis brunnea; assembly: GCA_023512825.1. Taxonomy (NCBI): domain Eukaryota; kingdom Metazoa; phylum Arthropoda; class Insecta; order Psocodea; family Liposcelididae; genus Liposcelis; species Liposcelis brunnea. The sequence goes on along the minus strand of CM042065.1, from coordinate 8,261,264 downwards.
TATTACATCTTTTGCTAAAAATAAAAACTTAATATAAAATTCATTCAATGTGACATATTACTGAACAACACGAATCCGCGGGACAAATGGTGGGAACGAAAAAAAAAAAAAAAGGGAAAACGTTTTTCTGGTTTTCGTTTAACAAATCAACAACACACGCACCATAAGAACAATTTCAAAATGCATTAACACGTATTAATCAATCGCCACTCACGAAAATGCAATTTACTTCCGGTTATATTTAAAATAAATCATGGTTTCATGCGAAGAAGAAGAAAACCATATACAAGCAAAACAAATTTCATCACTGAAATGAAATGAAGAGTCCATTGTTTAGCTTAAAGCGCAAGAGCGGAACGCTGGAAACGCTTGCGTTGGAGTTATTTTTTTTCAGAGTTTCCCGACGGGAAACTAGGTCACTATTTCAATGGGAATTAAATGTGTAACTCCCTATTTTTTCCCCTTCGCTTATGGGGGTTTATAAATATATATTAAGTCGGGGGGGGGGATGCTAAAAGGTCTGGAGGATTTTGAAAATCGCGGCACGTTTTTGAGTGAAAATGGCGGGAAATTTTTTTTGTTAGCGTGACGTAACAAGGTGGAGGATGTTGATAAAAGGTTTCGATGATGGTGAAATCGAGAAATTTGATTACAGTGAACGGTGGGAATATTGTGCAACCTTTCTTTTAAGAGCTTTTAGCATTCAGAAGCAAAAACTGTGGCACGATGTCACCCCACCTTGATAGACGATGAGGTTCCAGATATTAATGAAATAGGCTTCGTACTGATCACTCGTTTATTACCATCTTGGCCGACAGCCTCACCGTGACTACGAACAGGTAGCCTCGCTCGACGAGCGCTGCGGTCAGCACTCTGTGTCTTTAGGCTCTCCCGCGGTCGTTAAGCGAGCCTCCTTTATCACTCACGAATCTTCCCGGATTTGTTGACTGAATCAGATAAGGCATATACAATGCTTCCTCTTAGAGAGCCTGAAAAGAGAGTCGCCAACTCTGCATATCGAAATCCTAGCTTCTGATTGGCTATGACCGAATTCGTTTTCAACTGACTTCCGTTGATTGGTGATGATGTCACATGTCTTCTGCTTCTCCGTTCTTAACTTACGTTTAGTCATAGCCAATCAAAAAGCAGCAATTTAGTTGGACACTCTCTTCTTCAGGCTCTCTATCCTCTGCAGCACATATGAAACACCATAGTGATTAAATTTGCACCTACTTTGCAACCTCACTATTACAAGGTTCCATCTTCACTGTGCAGGTTGCCCACCCCGTCCGCAAGAACACTTAGTAGTTTGCTGCAAATTGTTGTTGCGGTCTGGGCAGGCTCGCCACAAGCTAAACTTACGGACTTTGTGTCAACTAGGGAGCCTATTAGGGAGTGGACACTTCGACGAGTCGTACACGCGAGGCTGGCATGTTCTCGAACTGGGAGTTGCCATGATGGCCTAATGGCCTGATGGCTATGATCGCCATATTGCCCCATAAGCTTTCTAAGCTTATGGGGCAATATGGCGACATCCACTTCGAGAACATGGCAGCCTAGCGTGTAGCAGACGACTCATCAAAGTGTCCATTCCCCACTAGGCTCCCTAGTGTCAACCTCTGCAGTGGAAGCAGAACCTTATAATACTAAGGTCGCGACTTGCATGTACAGTGCACAGATTGTTTTGAAATATTCCTGCAGCATCTCGGAGACTTACTGGAACACCATGTTGCATGAAGGAAGACGGTTCATCCTAGGCTCCCTAATAGGGAGTGGACACTTCGAGATCGCCGTCTGCTACATACAAGATCGCCATTTGTAATTCAAGAACATGGCAACTATAGACTTTTCTATAGTTGCCTTGTTTGCTTCGTAAGCCAAGTATTATCCATCATGGCGACTTCCATTTCGAGATCATGGCAGCTCCCAGAATAGCGAATGGTGATCCCGTAGTAGCAGACGACTCACTGAAGTATCCACTCCCTATCAGGCAACACCCCTTTTTTTCACTTAAAATCCCAGCAGTTAAAAATATTAAAAAATCTTTTAGCACGCGATCACAGATAACCTACAACGACCCACCATTCATAACCCTGCTTAAATCTCCATTAATTTTCACCTTCCGGCCGACTTGAACACTTAAACATGAGAAAACCACCGACAACGACAACAATCATGTGCTTAACAAGACCCAGCTCCCATTAATCTCAACAAAACTCAAATCCACCATAAAAACCTGTCCTGCACTAATCCAATTCATAAATACGACCTGCACCCATAAAGGTTTCTAATTACACAATTTTACATCTTATTATTGCAAACTATGTCAATTCCCATCAAAAAAATGTCTTCCTCAAAAACAATAGCTGACAAACCACAATTCCATTCAAACTTTAAAAAAAAAAATTCATAATTCCCGTTTAAAATCTTACCTTCTTCTTCTTCCTTCTCATAGTCTTTATCCTCATCTAACAGTAAAATTTTCTTGACCCGTAAGCACAACGGCCCGTGCTTCCCTTTCTTCGGTCCAACGTGATAGACAAATTTACTTTGTTCCCCTTCCTCCTCGGCGACGACGCCAGGGGAACAACAAACGGGACAAGCATCTTCGATATTCCTTTCATCTTTCACAGCCGAGGAGGATTCCGAATTTGGGGTTCCATGTCCATGAATCATCACCTTGTCATAATCCTTTTTTTTATTTTTAAAAATATCAGGGAATAAAAATCACAATCCATTAAACTTTCGGTCGTTATATATAGGAAAATAAATCAAACTTAAATTAGATTTTCACTGAATGCATCCTTGAAAAAAAAAACAGATTTATATAAAAAGCGCTTTTCCCCCGTTTTCCGTTTTCAGCTACTTTTCATGTAACGTTAATATACATATCTTCGTTCTTAAAATTGTTTATTTCGAAAGCTTCTTGTTTCTTTTCACTCTGCGAATAGGAAATTATAATTGTTGTTTGTTAGTGTATTCTGGTCTACGACTCTTGACTTGTGAACCTGGTTATCAAGTACAAACACAAGGAGTATTGAGAAATGTTACGGCCTTTAGTTGTTATGATTACTTTAAAGCATTAAAAACTGAATTTGGGTGACATGTTCACCAAAATCAATTGATATCGAATGCTAAAGGAACGATCTGCCAATGTTCCGCATTTGCTTCTGTCTTCTAGAACTTTTGCGCACTACATGGTTCCACAAACGTGTGTGTCTGACCATCCTGGTGTTTGCATCATGCTTTCAAGTGCTTTTCTTCAAATTACAGTAAATTAATTTAATATTATTAAACGTTTTTTACCCGATGTTTTGTCTAAGTAGACCAAAACAGACATAACGGTAAATCTGCATACGTTTGAGGAACTACACCCCTCTCAAAAGCTTTAGAATGCAGAAGCAACTGCAGAAACAAGCCAGATCTATTGTTTAGTCCTTCACATTAAATTTTATGACCGACTAAGTGGAGCAAATTTAATTTTTTGCTAAAAAATAAGTTTTTTAGAGTTGAAAATGACGAAATTGAGACTAGCTCTGTTTATAATTACATTAAAACATTCAAACTTGAATTTGGGTGAACTGACCACCAAAATAAATTGATATCGAATGCTAAAGAAACGATCTGCTAAGGTTCCGTCATTGCTTCTGTCTTCTAGAACTTTTGCGCACGATGTGGTTCCACAAATATGTGTGTCTGACCATTTCCAAGTTCAAATCATGCTTTAAAGTACTTTCTATAAATTTTTTTAGACCGTAAAGTACTTCTATTTCCTATATTACTAAAAACCTTTCCCCAGCGTTTTGCCTTTCTTAGCCAGTCCACACACGTTTGGGGAACCCTGTCGTTCTCAACAGCTTTAGACTGCAGAAGCAACTGCAGAAACAAGCCAGATACGTTCTTTAATCCTTAAAATTAAATTTTATGAACGAATAAATGGAGCAAATATAATTTTTAACTGTAAAATTAATATTTTAAGATTTAAAATTGTCAAAAAATGAGAATGGTCCATTTACAATTTACATTAAAACATTAAAAATTGAATTTGGGTGGGCTGCCCACAAAAATAAATTTATATCTAATAATAAACAAATGATCTACGGTTGTTCCGCAATTGCTTCTGCCATCTAAAACTTTTGCACACTGTAAGGTTCCACCGATACGTGTATTTGACCATTTTAGGGTTCGAATCATCCTCTAAATCGCTTTTTAAATGGATTCAAATATTTTTAAGCTACAAAATCTTTTACTTTGATATCCAATATTGTCAAACACTTTTAAAGAATACTTTGTCTCTCTTAGTTAAGCAAATTTCTGACATAATACTAAATTCACATATCTTTGAGGAACCATACCGCTCTCAAAAGCTTTAGACTGCAGAAGCAACTGCAGAAACAAGCCAGATCTATTGTTTGGTCCTTAAAATTAAATTTTATGAACGACTAAGTGGAGCAACTTTTATTTTTAGCTGCAGAATAAGTCTTTTACATTTAAAAATGGGCAAGTCTGAACTGGCATAAAGATTCTCAAGCCCCCAAAAATACTGGTTCGTTAGTCTGTGGCTAATAATAAAATCCATCTCAATGATACTAACCAAACTGCTTACACTTCGACTAATCACACTAGAAGGTTATTGCACTTTTTAAAAAAAAAATATAAACAATTCATTATATCCCTAACTACAATCTCCCTAAACCTGACACGGTCAATATAATGGGTGGAGTATCATGCGTGATTGACCTGATAACTTCACAACTCAAATAATTAAACCCAAGCAATTCCTACATTAGGGCTAATTCATATTTACACGAGATAATAAAAGTTCAAAGTCTTTAAATACAAAAATAAAAATTCTTCTGCCTCAATAACAATTTGTACTCGCAAATTAAAACCTTGAACAATTAAAAATCCCGATCCTATGATTAGAAGGTACTAATGAATTTATTGATTTAAAAAATAATTTTTTTTTCTCAACTAGAGAGAGAGAATGTCAACGTGGTGGATTTGTCGCATTCACAAGCGGAGATGACGTAATTAATTATTGATTCATTTTTATGTGCACAGTATAACACATTAAAGAGCTATGACTAAAGAAAAAGGGCTTTTTAAAAAGAAAACAAATCGTTCCACTTTCCATTTCGTAATATGTTCATCATCATCTTTCTAAACGGACGTTGATGAGCATGTAGGCTTAGTATTCGGGTTTTCAACTTTATAATTGGATGGCTAGTTGTTTACACGTGATTTGTAAACATGGATGCTATTTATCTATGGCAAAAAAAAATGTATTGGTGAAATTTATACATGTACGATACAGTTATTTGGTATTTGAATAAAGCTGTTTTATGATTAATAGTTTTTGGAGAATTGAAAATTTTTTTTAAAAGAAATAAATGATTTTTATTGTTGGGAGTAAATAACTTAAAGAGAGAATTTTTCTTTAGAGCTCGGGAAAAAATTTCTGGGAAAAGTAAAGAAGAAAATAATCTCTGTTGTAAACGTGACTTCCATTAATAAGAGAACGATCGAACGTTTCAACTGAAAATGCGAGAGATGGGGAAAGAGGATTAGCTTTAAGGCTGATGCATTTAGCTATTGCAGAGAGTTTTCTCTTTCTGGCTTAGGCAAAGTCTATTAGAGTTTTTAAAAAGTTTATTGAATTACAGTACTTCCTAGGGAGCCTTGTAAGAAGAGGACACTTTAATGAGTCGTCTGCTACATAGGGGTACGTTATTTTGAAACTGGAAGCTACCATGATCTCGAATTTGGCAGCCGCCATTTTTGAATTGAAAAATTTGCTAATTGCGATGTTAGCTTTTCAATATGAGAATGGCGGCCGTCAAATCCGAGGCTTCCTAGTCTTAGAGAATAGAATCCAGGGACGGCATCAAGGGGAGGGCCAGGTGGGGCCCTTCCTATTTGCGAAGAATCGTCGAAGGCTTGAATAAGGCTGCTATATTATTCATAACAGAAAGTACCGCCTTCTGCAGCTGGTAATTGAGGAAAAGATTGAGGGCAGGCGCAGACCAGGTTGGAGGAAAACATCCTAGCTCAAGAATCTAAGAGAAGGGTACGGCCAAACTTCTGTATCCTTTTTTTCGTTCGGCAGCCTCCAAAGTTAGGATCGCGATAATGATCGCTAATCTCGGACGAGGAACCGGCATTTAGAGAAGAAGACGAATTTGGGAACAATGCTGTAATGTAACACTTTTTGACGTTGGCTTCAAATGAAAATTTGTGGCCCACTCTTGGCTCCATCCAGAACTTTTTTCTGGCGCTGTCACTGATAGAATCTATAGAGAAAGTATATCACTTCGGGTATTCTCGGGTTTTTCCGGAGCTTCCATAAGCTAAAAAAGAAGGGTGTTCACTTTTGCATCTGCTTCATGTCTATAACAAACAACCCAAAGTAGGAATTTTAGAGTCTATAGACTCTATTCTCTAAGAACGGAGCTATTAAATTGTTTCCCGTCGATTCCCCCTACGCTCCAAAGTTTTCTAAAGTCTTTCTCTATTCTTCATCAATACGGCCACCGTTTCAAGAAAACAGCTACTATTCACCATTTTAATTCTGTACCTCACTATCTAATAATCGCACAACCACTAACCAGAGAAAACGAAGGGAAAAATTTATTTTGGCAAAAAAATACAAAATCTGCAACTGCGCGTTTCACGAGTTCTTGATTTTCTGTATTTAGAAAAACTTACGTGTTGGATTTTTAAACGGAAAGCGAACGAACTTTCATTTCCTCAATAAAAACCCAGACGATCCTTAATAAAGACCATCACGTATAAATAATGGATGGATGACCCGCCCAATAACTTGAGGGATCCCTAAATCTGTCTTTACTTCCCATCAATTTCATAAGATGACCAACTATTTGCAATCATCTCTAAATTGCCAAGAATAACAAAAAAGTCTGTTGCAGCTCAATAAAAATTTTTTTACCTAAATATAAACGCTGCAGCCATTGAGCCTAAAGAAATAATCGGGATTTATTCCTACGCTTCAAATATTTCTAATCAAAATTTTTTCCAACAAGAAAGCGAACTGAGCTTTAATCTTTTATCAATTTCCAAACAACAACAAAAAAACTCAGCAAATTTTTTAAGAAAAAAAAAAAAATAATAAAATAAAAGATCTGGCAAGGAAAAGTGTCAAACTTCTTTCCATTATTCATTAAATTTTTGGCAAAATAAAAATATCTTAATAAAAAATATTAAATAAAGCCTGACATTTTTTCTCAACTCTTAAACTCTTTTGGCTCCTTCCTGTCTTCCTGTTAATAACCTACAAATATCTTTTTATTTTAATTTCTCCCTAAAAGCAGCCCACCCGATCATATGTTTCATCGATCATCATCATACTAATTCATATTTTCTGCGATTATTATACTTCCTTCGTCCTTGAAATAATGTCAACTTGATAACCAGAAATTATATTACACAATTTTTACAATGGATGATTTCAAATTATTTCACGCTAATTTAAAACGGAAATAAACCTAATTAATTAACCTCCCCATGGAAACCTAACCTCAAAGAGTTCAAACTCATCACGTTTTTAATCTTTCAGTACTATCTTGATCTTTCCCACGATTAAAAATAATAAAAATAAAGAAATAATCTTAGATTGACGTCCAAGATTTCAATTATACTGCAAATGATAATAAAAATGCAACAGATGTAAATATCGTGCAAAGGGAAAACCATAAACTGAAAAAAAGGGAAATGGGAAAAATGTTTTTCAAAATTTGACTGATTAAATTCCGCCTGGAGAATCCATCATCAACCTTGGAAACGTCTCTTTGAAAGAAATGACTTGACAAACATTTGAATCACGTACTGACGTGACGTGATTATTTTTTTCTGTTTATTTTTACAGCTCAATGCAAATTTTTGCTTGGGGTTTTATTGGTTTGCCCAGTCAAGGGCATTTCCTGTTAAATAAATCGCGCCTTTGGCAAAAAAAAAGAAGGAAAATTATGCAAAAAGTAATAAAAAAGTTCACATGCACAGATTTTAGTCTGAGACGTTTGACATGAACCGATTTAAAAGCTTTTAAGGTGATAAACCTAACCTAACCTTCTAAAAAACTTAATTTATTTCTAACCCCGAGTGGAATAAGAGTTGTTCCATTACGCTTTATATCTATTTTCAAATTTTGTTACATTACTGTCCACATGAATTTCAAATAAAATGAGCCCCAAAACAAAAAGACGCAGTGCTTAAAAATCTGAAACAAAAATATTCTTAACCCTTCTTGCTTTTTAAAAGGTTAATCACTTCATTCTAAAAAGGGTGTGTCATTAAACCCTCGTAACACCAACACCCCTGCTTGATTAATAATAAAAATGGACTCTTCAGTAATAAAACCCAATTTCAAACTTGCTAAATGTCATTGAGACATTTCACTACATCCTTAAATTATATAATCAAATGCCCTTGCAATTTCATTACAAAAAATTTTGATTTCATATGTCTAGACGCTTTGGCAATTTAACCGCAACACATTTTCCCTAATCTTTCTTAATTATAACATCCGACTGCATTTTGTGGTTTCCATATAAATTGAAAATCCAATCATCCAAAAAGGAATTTTACAATCAAACTTCAGAAAAAAAAATGTTTACTCGCATGGTTAAAAATACATTTCAGCAGCTAAAATGATATAATCAAGCACATAATTAAAGCTTTGAATCCCAAGTTTAATTTTGAATTAATTACCCCCTGCGAATTCTAGTTTTGCCAACTGAACACATAATAATTATTCAGCTTTAAGAATTGTATTACTAAAAAGGTCATATTTGATCTGTCAACACAAACAAATAGTAAATCCAGGCGTAGACCAGAATACTCTTAACAACAAAAAAAAAAATAAAAATACCGAATCACAACACGTGCCTCAAGGTTTACAACTATTTCATTGAAAATGCCTTGATATCAAAACACAACGTTTAACATTTTAACAAACCGTTAAGATGCACGAACTTATTACTTAAAAATTTTCCCGAAGATAAAAGTAACACTCAGGGAATGGATCACATTTCATCACTTTCGAAGAATGTTCCTAACCTAACCGGTATATTGAAATGATAAGAGTTGTTATCGATTAAAAAAACACCACACACACCCGTTATAAGAAACTCAAGAGCCTCCACACAATCGACTGAATCAAACCGACGAGAGACTAGACGGCATTCAACACATGACAGGGCCTTCCTTAACGAAAATTTTATAATTCCAGATGTCGCCACATGTCGAATCAACGAACTCAATTTGATTTTCAGTGACCGTTTTCATGGTTATTTAATCATTTAAAACGCTGTAATTTTACTATTAATCATTTTTAAATGGCGGCTTTTTCAAAACGGGAATTTTTACTGAATTAAATCGCATTTTTTTCAGTAGTCAATAACGGCATTCGAGTTTGTGGTTTAAAAAATGGGCATCATGTGCAAAATGGGGTTTTTTATTTTCCATGGCGGATGGCGTCGTCCATCATGGCCGTCGTGATGGAGTTATGAATTTTCACTGTTTAAGTGGATGTTTTTTTAATTTAAGGTGAATGAAAATTGGAGACCAGACACTGAAAAGGGAGTTTAATCACATACAAAAGATTTAAAAAAGGAATTTTGGGAATTTTAAATGCCAAACGTTGCAAACCAAATCGTCAAATCTTGAAGGCAGTGAAAAAAGCAGATAACATTTTTTGTTTTTCAATTTTTTGAAATGTGCATGCTGTATTAATTGACAGAATTTAAATTCAGATGAAAGTATGACGTATATTTAGATCTAAAATTTTGAAAAGCAGTTTATTTGCCAAGAACAAAAATCCTTTCACTGGAGGAAATCGGAAGTTAGCAACTGGAATCTAGCTTAAGAGAAAAGTTGAACGATACATGCTATGGAAATGAGTTCTTAAACTTAAAAAGAAAATAAGCAGATAATCAAAAATAAAGAATGTCATTAGTAAACTAGGTAGATCTGAAGCCCTTGGAAAGCAAATGAGAGCCTTCATGGATTCGATTTACTCTCTATATTTTTCCCAAGAAATAATTGACTAAATTTAAATGCCCAAAGAATGTTGATCTTGATAGAAGTATTGAGATAAGTGAGATTTAGCATTAGTCACTAATTCAGAGGCCTTCATTTGTAAATATGCAATGTTTGGTAAAGTCTTGAAAACAAGTTTATCGGAACTTTTCAGGGAGTCTTACTTTATGTTGATTTTACTAACATGCTGGTGCATGAGTAAAGAAATTCTTTCTAGAAAGTCTTAGAAGTTCATATTGCATCTGTATGCATGTGGAAATCTGAGTTGTATCCAAGAGGGAAATATTTGGACTGTTTTAGATGGTTCTGAGGTTTAACATAGGAAGACAACTTAACCTACAAGTTTACGTTGTTGTACAAGTTGCTACAAGTTTACGTTGAATAAACCAAATTTCAGAAATTAAACTTAGTTCATAGCTTCTCTTTTTCTTCCAAAACCTTTCAGATCTAAGTTTGACCTTCCTCCCACTGCCGCCAAATTTTACCTCTAAACAAGACTTAAAACAATTTTAAAATAAAAAAACTCTGCATTCAATAAACATTTCCCAAAAAAATTTTTATGCAAAAAACTAACGATTTGCATAATGCAAATTTCTAATAACTCAGATAAAAATCAAATCGACCTCCAAATGCATTTCTTAGAAAATGATAACAAAAACGAATTCCTTCCATGTTAAAAAGGGGAAACAATCAACCTCCACAGTCCACATCTATAAATAGAACCATTTATTATTCCAGGGTCTTAGAATAAGCAACAAAATCAAAAAGATAACAACCTTTCGTGTCTCAGTAAATCAATTTTAAAATTAAAATTTTTTCCTCAGCGGAACCATTTTCTAAAATAACGCCGGGTGCCAATTTCATTCATAATATTTTCCCTAACACATCTTTTTTCACTCCTAGACCTAAAACCTCCCTTAATAAAATGAAATTAGTACTTACTAAAATAATTGAGTGTTTCTCGGATCTGATCCGGCGTGAGAGGAGTATCCTGTTCTTCAGGTTTCAAAGCAGGGGTTGGAATAAACCAATCCTCGTTTTCGTATCCCGTAAATTGTGTTAATGTATCAGCTCGTAGTCGGTATCTAGGAATCTGTTCCTCTAATAAACTAATTATCTCTACTTCGGGGAGCTCTTCACCACTACACACTTCTGCAAGAAAAACAAAAAACAAAAATATTAATTTAGCTACTACGATTAAAATTTCGCTCTTCGTTAATTTTCCTCCAAAAATAAAATCTCACCAATACGCAAAATATCGCTGAAATCTGCAGTGGGGGCTTTGTTTTTGTTTATTAAAACTTTCGGGTATACAACGCGTAGTTTTTTTCAAAAACGTTCGAAAAATTTCGTTTGTTTAAAAAAAAAATACTTTGAGTTGCTTCGTAGATTTTGCACAAAGCGATTTTTTTTGTGTCTCCCTAACGAAGCCAATGAAGATCTCTCATCATTGTCAAGGCCATGACGTTTTATTGCCCTTGACTAAACAATTCATTTTGCACATTGGATCTAGTGCTGTTCGATTCTTAAAAAAAGAATCGAGCAGGATCGACTTTCAAAACTGAAGCCATTTTTGGGTTAATTTTTTGGGTCAAAAATTAAACTTTTCACCCATAAGTGCCAACACTATTTAATTCCTAATGGTTGTCATACCTTCATGCCAAGCTGCCAAAATGCTATCTCTCCTTTCCTCTAACTGGCTGTACCGCCTCCGGTGTCGTGGCCGGTTTTCGTCCGACCATGGAAACATTACACACCACCATACAAAATAACTTTATTAAATCACAGCATTTCATTAAAAAAAAAAGATCTCCTCCAAAAAAAATCCCTCAATCAAGTTCTACATTTCTAAAAAAAAAAATCGGAAAAGCCTTAGAAACATTTCCTTGAGAAAGGATAGCTAAAGGTCAAAGATTTTATTCAAAAATAAATAAAGACCAAACGGGCGAGGTTTTATAACCATCTTCCGGAGTTTTCAAGTTTCACATCCTTTCAACCTAATTACAGCTTTATCTATCCTAAAAAAAATTTTTAGAAATGACCTGACCTTGGGGAAATTTGCTTTTTGCTTTTTAAGAATAAAGTTGACCTTTATTGATTTCTGGATAAGGGAAAGCCCACAGCATGACTCTTTGACACGACATGGGTTATGACGCCATAACGACTTCAGGTTGTTTACCTTACGGATATTTTATATATTAAAAAAAATTCATAACCCTTCACGCTTAAAAAAAAAATTTCACCCCACAGCACTCATACTTTAACACGACAGGAAATCCATTTTTTTTCTTAAAGACACTGAACAATAAAAAAGAATGCGTTCAACTCAACTAGAACGATTTGTACTGAAGAATGAATCAAAAATAAACCGAATGCTGTTGGAAACAATCCAGAACTGGTGTATATATGAAGCTAAGCTCCATTAGAGTAACTGATGCATTTGAGGGGGGGATCTTTGCATCACTATCAACTTCACAATTTAAAAAAATAAAAATAAAATAATCTTCACAATAAAAAACTAACCGCACTCAAAGAATTTTTTTTTTTAAATAAAAAGATTCGAAACACAGATCGAGACCGACTGAGAACGATTCAGCGATATTTGCTTCGAGCCATGAGAACGCTGATACAAGATATGACATGTTGATAAATATAACCACCGACAACAAACGATAAGATGACCTTTTTTTGCGAATTCCATTTTTCTTGATTATTTACCTGTTAATGTTGATACGTCTTTAGTGATTTCAAAAACCTCAGCTTCTCCAACCAGACATCCCCTGGCAGGCGGTGTTGTGGGTCCAATGGGTCCACGATGACCCACGTCCCCCAGGTTGGCCAGTTTGGTTCCCGCCTTGGCCAATTATATTCGATATACCTAAATAAAAAAAAATTCGCAAATTAGATTTTGGCAATAATTTTAAAAATAAACATCTGGCTACAAATGTCAGTTTGTGTTTAGGTCAAAGTAGCTATTTTTAATGTTTGTATATATTTTTTTCAGTGATCGATTGCCAGACCTAAAAAGCAACATGCTAAAGAATAGAATTTGAAAGGGTGATGTGGATCATTTGATTTAGGAATTTTAAAGCGAGAGAAATATTTAAAATTTTTGAAAGTGTTAATTTTGATCTTTGATATTTTTGTCGCTATTGTCTGGCTTATTTCCTTTCAATCATTATTTGAAAAAGGATTAAAACATGAGCCCAAATATTTTACGAAAATCTAATAGAAAAAGACCTGGTCTAATCCGCTGTCATATTTGTTCATTTCATTTCCTTTCACCTCTGAATGCATAAACAAACAAAATAACCCTTATCACCTATCACCCTGTAACACAAATCCCACCCTGATTATTGATTAGATAAACTTAAGCCTCCTTAAAAAGCAAACTTTAACCCGCTTATTAATTTTCAACTTTTTATCCTCCAAAAAAAACTTTCTGACATTACCCTTTCTCGTCTTAAAGTTCATAAAAATTCAATCATGAATATATTTAACTCGTACATGACGTACAACATTGTAAAATTAAAAGGGAGTGGTATTTTCCTTTCTACACCATCCACAAAATGTTTAATGACAGAAAATTGGCAAATTACCAAAAATTAAAAACTGTATCGAGTGATGTCATTGAAGCACATGGCTTTCCTAATTTAAAAAAGAACTTCAATGACAACAATCAAGGTGATTTTAAAAACAATGTTTTTTGCATTTCATTCATTTCCTTAAATCTTCATTCGTAAAACTAATGATTTTCCTTTGCACGAAATTGACTCACACTTACTCATCAATTTTATCTCCCAAGATAAGATTTAATTTTTGGTAAAATCAACAATCTCCATGAAAATGATACAAAACATTTCCCTTAAAAATAGAAACGAAATTGCTTTTCATGTCCAATGAACTCTTCTATTTTTTAATAGCTCAATCTATAAAGGTCACTGACTCCCCCATGCAACCCTTTTCTTTTCCACTAAAAAACACCACATTTTGTTTCCTGTTAACTTTACATCTTACTTCGCACCATTATGCATAACTTAATTAACATGAGTTATGTTATGAAAGAGCACGGCTCCGTGTGTAATTACCAATGCATGATCAAGTAATAAAAGCCTAGATATCAAGGTACACATGAAACGTACTTGCGTAAAAACCACCAGATGTTCCCGACCAATTTAACAGTGGAGACAGCATTTACATATCCGAAAAATTAATGGCTAGATCTGTAAAAAAAAGACACAATCAAAATTTAAGATTAGTCACAAAATCGATGTTTTGTTTGACCTACATCAATGAAAGCTTTTTCAAACGAAGGGGATGAGGTTGCTAAGGGTTTTTTTTACACTTAATTTGTAAGACAATCTTAAGGTTAAAGATGGCGGAAATCATGTCCAATTTAAAGGTAAATATGTGCACGATACGGAAATACTTACAATGAATAGATTAGTTTCGTCTGATTGATTGCTTTTCTCATTGAAAATTCAAAAAAATATTTAACTGTTATATTCACCATTTTCAAAACATTGCCAACTTAACAGACGCGAATTCAATGTTCGACTTGTTGCTTTTTGGGCGTAATGGCCATGATAAAGTCAATGGTAATGGCGGGCAATAAACAATTTTTGAAAAAATATTCATTATATTCATCGTTAAAAAATAGTGGAATATGTTAATTAGTTTAATTATTGTTTTATTTAATGATAAATATAAAAGATTGATCGTTAATTTTGATTTTAATGTGATTGTTTTCAGCAAAAAGACAATTTCGATGTTTTATGTTGGCAGCAATGATACGTAGCCACCTGCTGTATTAAAAATACAGTTGTTTTTTAAGATATCTGTGATAAATAATGAGGTGTCATTCACGTACTAATGGCTAAAGTTAGAGCATTATATGATTTTTCCGCGGAACCGAACTCAACCGAATTGTCAATAAACTCGGGCGACATATTAACGGTAACAAGAAGAGATGTGGGAGAAGGATGGTTAGAGGGATCAAACAGTGCTGGCCAAATAGGTTTATTCCCTGCCGCCTACGTTGAGGAATTATCAAGCGAACCACCCAGCATTCCACCACCACCATTCCCGTCTGCTTATGCTGAAAGTGACGGGAGATACGACGTCGCTAATTCTGTATATTCAGAAGTTCCAGGTCAGGAATGGGGGAACGATTGGCAAAACCAACAACAACCTAAAGGACAATCAATTGATGCAGAGGATGAATGGGATGATGATTGGGACGATGACTCTGAAACAGGAACAACACAACCTGTTCATGTTGGATCTTTTCCTCCTCATTTACATGGTTCGAAATTAGGAAGCGGTTCTGATATAAGCAGAGGAGGAACCGTAGGAAAAAAAAGTTTCAATCGTTTTTCATCATTTGTTAAATCCGGTGGAGAAAGTTACATTTTAGGAAATTTGAAGTTATCTGGGATTATTCCAGATCAAAATAAAATTACAATTTATGATACTGGTGATGGAGTCATGTGGGAACCGATTACAGAACCATATTCATGTATGATAGCATCACCAAAAAAAGAATCAAAATTAAAAGGTTTAAAAAGTTTCATAGCTTATCAGTTAACCCCAACGTTTAATAATATTCAAGTTTCGAGAAGGTACAAACATTTTGATTGGTTACACGAAAGACTGGAAGAAAAATTCAGTATTATTCCGATTCCACCATTACCAGATAAGCAGATTTCAGGTCGTTATGAAGAACAGTTTATCGAGCACAGAAAAACTCAACTACAGGCATTTGTCAATTGTGTTTGTAGGCATCCAATTTTATCACGTTCATCAGTATGGATGCATTTCATAACATGCACTGATGAAAAACAGTGGAAATTAGGGAAAAGAAAAGCTGAAAGAGATGAATTAGTTGGTGCTAAATTTTTCCTAGCTTTACAATCACCAGATAAAGAGTTAGAAACATTTATAATCGAACAAGAAACAGAGGATTGTTCGAAATTTGTCACAGCAATGGATGCATCTATTAAAAATTTAGTCTCTACTTCATTCGACCAAACAAAAAAACATCAGGGCTCTTATAAAAAAGATTATGAGAAAATAGCCCAAGCTTTTCAGTCATTATCATATGCATTTAGTCTCGATAAAACTCCAGGGAATCCAAGATCGAATTTAACAAACGCAATAGGTACTACAGCTGACATTTATTTCGAAATAGGGAGAATGTTCGAGGAGCAGCCAAAAAATGACTGGGAACCCTTAGGCGATGTTTTACACATTTACAAAGGGATTATTTCATCTTTTCCGGATATTTTAGGCGTTCACAAAAATGCTTTAAATAAACAGAAGGAATGTGAGAAACTAACGCATGATGCTAGGATGAGCCCTTCGGAATTAAAAGAAATCAAACGACGTACTGATGTTGTATCATATGCCTTATTAGCTGAAATTAATCATTTTCATAATGAACGTGCTATCGATTTTAAAGGAGCTATGCAAAGTTTCCTGTCTGAGCAAATTAAATTTTATCAGAATATTGTAGATAAACTTAATGTCGCGTTAATGGCGTATGATCAATGAAGCTTCTATTAATTTAGGTTTTTGCACCATTTAGCAATTATTGTAAACATTACATGTTGATTTAGTTGCCAAATGCCTTAAGGTTATGGATTGTTTTTTTTTTCTGTTCAACTGAGAATCAATATGTGTTGTTTTAAATGTGGCAATCAATTGTAATTCAGTACAGTGGTCTTAAAATGCATATAAAAATTTATATGAGGTTATTTTTTATTGTAAATCGCATGGTACGTTATTATTTTTTTTTTTTGCATTGTTAAAAAAAATTTTGGCGTAAATCGTGTTGAAAATTAAGCACTTTGAAAGGAAGCAGGGAGGTTGATTTTTTAGAAGTGTCGTTGGTTTTAATTTTTTTTTAAAAAGCCAATCATGTCACAAAGCTTCTTAAAAATTTTGGAAATTTTTTACTCTGTTTATAATTTTTTTTTGTACATACTTTGTTAATATTTTTTTTAAATTTATTTTTTAAAGGCGACGCTTCTTAAAAATTTAACCGATTGCAAGACATTTTACACGAATCAAGATTTTCACTTTTCCAAGTGGAATCTCGCCGGATCGCGAGAATCCAATCCTGCAAATTTTTTTTTAAAATTTTTTTTGAGATCCTGCAGAGTCGACTTTTGTGCATGACGTTTTCACTGATTTTACGCCAAATTCCTGCATTTTTAAAGTATATATTTTATGAATGTTTTTCCCTCTTGCTCAAAATCATTTTTCATGTAAGCTTGAAAAGATTTCGCTTTGTAGCAGCGCTAATGTCAGACTTAGTTAGTTTTTAAATCGATAAAAAATTTTCTCAGTAGTAAAAATTACAAGTTATCGATAGTATTTCCTTTCTTTCTGTAAATAATGCAATAATTCTGACGAAAGTTTTGCTATACGCGTTATCTTATCTATCAAAACAAAGTGCAACTTTGTAAATTAAAAAAAAAAAAAATAGACAGCTACTTCCAGTTTTCTCTAGTATTACTTTCATACTGCATGATCATTATTATTCCCAGTAAAAATACTTGACTTAAAAATTTGACTTTATACACCAAGTGTCTGATTTTATTCATAGTCTTATATATTTTGTATTATAAATATATTTTTTGGCAATATAAATATGAATCCAAATTTTTTTTGGCTGTTCTCTCATTAGCTCTAGAAAAAAAAAGAGCTTACTTCAATTCTCAAATACCATTGAGAACTAGTTTGGGAGATCATGACCCTAAAGCAAGCTCACATAATTATAATTAATGTTCAGGATATGGGTCAAGCATTCCGTCCAACATTCAGATTTAGGAGTCTGCTTTAAATTGCAATAGAATCTCTTAACAAAGAATTTTCGATTGGACGAGTATACTGAACTTACATATTTTTATGAATAATCATTGTTCCTTACAGAGTGTGACTCATTAGCTCAAAGTTAATCACCTTTGTGTGCAATTACAAAGAATGATAAATAAGATTAATAATTTCGGAGTTATAGCTCGTATTGTTTCGATAAGACATTTCAAAAGGGAAAATTATTTTATTAGTACCAGATGATATCATGTAATTAGAAGTGATCTATTAAGATCTCATCTTACATTATGAAAATATGATGTCATCTTTTTTATAACGGACAAGCCTGGATGATTAAAGCTTGACCTTGACGCATAAACCATGATTTTACAGCAAAAATCCTATTTAATATCTCCGATATTTCATTATTAATCATTATTCGTGAAAATTTTAATAAAACGGTAAAGAATTCTAAGAATTTAAAAAAAAATGCTGAAAAAATATTTCATTTAGCAAAAAAGCAACAAGACGAATCAGCCATGTTGGCCGCCATCTTTAACTTAAACATTTCTTCTGCTTTTGTTTGTACATATTTCTCAAAACTCATAAGAAAATATTATCTTTTAATTATTTATGTAGTTTTCTCCGATCTCTTTATTAATATTTTAAAGGTGCCATGAGTGAAGGTAATTATAATTTTATAAATTTCGTCCCTCGTTTTACGTTTAACGATTGCATTTTGTGTTTTTTTACCCTAATGCGTTTTTAATGTGATTCTTCATGATTATGATGATGGTGGGCCATAAGTACAGCAGAGAGACAGCTTAGTCATTAGAGTTGAGTACTATAATGATGATGATGATGACGACGATGATCATCATCATTATCATCGTCCGGGCATAATGACTCGCTCGATCAATACAACGTCGGGTTTTATTTCAGTTCCTTACCAGAAAAGTGTTGGGATTGACTCAGAAAAAGTTTTTTTCTTTAATTTAGTGAAATTTTAGTGGCATCGATTTTTTTTGCAGATTTAAGAATGGATGAGTTTGAGAATCAACAGTTCTGTTTAAAATGGAACAACTTTCAAAATAATATCATGTCCCAGTTTGAAGCTTTAAAAGAGGACGAGGATTTTGTTGATGTGACTTTGTCGTGTCATGGGCAAAGTATTAAAGCACATAAGGTTGTGTTGTCAGCATGCAGTCCTTACTTAAAAAATATTTTTAAGGTAAGTAGCTAAATTTGCTATTTTGATCAGTGAGCAGAGTATGACGTTATTTATTTTTCTAGGAGCACCCTTGTAAGCATCCTGTCATAATACTTGAGAATTTATCATTTAATGATTTAGAAGCGTTAATTGCATTTGTATACACTGGGCAAGTTTATGTAGCTCAAGCAGAGCTACCCTCGTTTTTAAAAGCAGCTGAGACATTACAAATTCGAGGGCTCACTGAATCTACAGAAGCACAAACAATGCTCAAAGTAAGTGAAATTCCAAATGATAAATCGTTTATAAATACAATTTGACTAATAGTTTTGAAATTTTAGAACGATCTACCTCAGACAACTCTGAATGAAAATTTACAATTACCACGAAAGCGAGAGAGTGATTCAGAACTTGAAATTGAAGCAAAGAAAATTATGCTAAGGAAACCTGTTAGAAAAATATCAGCTCAAAGCCCAGAAATCAGTACTTATAAGGTAATAGAAAAAATCATTTACCTTTTTGTTTGAAGAATTGACCTGTCCAAGCACATGTATGATAATCGAATAACAAAATTTCTCACTTATATAAACTTGATTGACATTTCCAATTAACAAGACTCTAATTTAATTTCAAAAAATTTTTCCCCAGCCAAACAAAGAAAAAGACTTGTCCAGCGATGGAGAAAACAACAAACCAGACATGAACACGTACAGCAGTTGTGATATTCCAAATATTTGCAGTGCCATGGAACCAAGACTGGAGAGCGAAGAAAAAAGTAAAAATCCAACAACGAATGAACAGGATTTTAATTTAAGTGAAAGTCGGAAACCTCATTCGTTAGATCCTAGGCCTTGTCCGCTGTGCAATCGGGTTTATAGTAATTTATCAAATTTGCGGCAACATATGAGGCTTATTCACAATCCGACTGTAGTGACTTGTAAATTATGCTCAAAAACATTCAAAACGGATTTGTATCTTCGTCGTCATTTGGTCAGTTTTCACGAAGTCAATTTAAATGTTAATAGCGTGGTATCGATTGAACCTTATAAACCTGTCGAAGGGCAGACGACTACTTCTTATTGGAATCAGAATGTTAAATCAGAGCCAGGGCCCTTTAAGGAAATGTTTAATACAAATGATATGTATCAAGTTCCTGATTAAGTTAGTTTTTTTAAATGGTTGTTACGTACTGGTGCAATATGAGCAAAATAGTGACGTCATCGGGCATTTTTTCGAGGGCCAACCCCCCTTTATTATTTATGGTCTTTGGTCCCCTTTTCCCTCTTTAACTTTGAAAGAAAAAAAATAATTTTTTCGTACTTACTTTGATTTTATTTGCTAGGATTTTTTGCTTTTCGGAGCTCTTCGCATCCGCTCGTAGCCTTTCGTAAATCTTCATTTCTCTGTTCGAGTTTTCTAAGCTTTCCGACTCAGGACACCTGTAAAAAAATAATTTTTGGATAAAAACTATTGCATTTTTGGATCTTTTCAAAATGGGAAGTGTGATGATGTCACTGCTGTAAAATTTATGTTAAACGCAATTATTTTTAATTTTCGTTTTGTTTAAAAAAAAATCAGCCCAACTTGTATTACTGTTGTCAGTTTTGTATTTTAATTTCTATTACATTCCTTTGATATTTTTAATTCTAGCTATAAAAACTCTCCATACGATAAAGGCTAAACTAGAATTTTTATCTCTGATTTCAAAATCCCAACCATTCTTCCCTTATTTAAAATAAATCATAACGAAAAATATATCTCTCAGTATTAGTATGCAAAAAAATCGTGATATTAGTCAATAGTATTAATTGTAGCTCAAGTGATTGAATATTTCAACCACTTTTACGATTTTTCCTAATTTAAAATATGAGTATTCTAATATTTTTAAATGCATTACTTTTGTAATGCTTTATTTTATTTACTTAAAATACTCTCATATATTAGCCATAGGCCAATTTAGCGTCTTCATTCCAATGTAATTAAGTTATGATCACTGTCTATTATCGAATCTAATTTATTTATTAAGTGCAAAGGCAGTGACTTAGTTTATACGAAATATAAAATGTTAAATGCTTTAAGAAATATTAACCTCATCACACAAGACACAACTCAGGTTTTAATTTGCAGGAAAATATTTTTTTATTTTTACAATAAGATTTTCAGTATACTGTTAAATATTTAACACATCAAAAAATAAAGGTTTTCAGCTTTATTTGGAGATGTCCAATAATTAAAACAGATCTACAATAGGCTAGTGAAGACATGAGAAAAATGATAAAGCTGGAAGGAGTTTTTCGTTGCCATTTTGTAGAATCTGCAACTGTTTGCCTTACACATGCCAATATTTTTTTTATTTATACAGCTCTTTGATTTTAAACGAAATGTAAAGTGTTTAATATATGTGAAGTAATTTTTAATTAAAGCTCACCTTTATTGCTTCCACCTTTAAATTCTATCGTTATCCTATCCTTCCTGGCCTTGTTCCAGTTTTATCAGGCTACACATCCTTTATGTCGGTTTTTGGTGATTTTCAGGTTTGACATGAAGATAGCCTTACATTGAGCAAATTTTTGAGGATACGACATATCATGAGAGACAATGTAAAAGTTTTTCAAGGAATAAAGGGTGCTTCTAACCTTATCTTGTTACCCGAAATGATGAGTGCGATTTCTAACATTAAAAGAATTGATTCAGCTGGCTTTTATTATTTAAATAAATAAACTGATCCAGGCTTATTGTTTCCAGCATTCAAAATGAATTAAAAGAGAGAAAAATATGAGTAATTTCTTTTCTTTTTTATCGAAAAAACCGTTAGTTAACGGTGCACGTTCTGAAATTCACATGATTCGCGCTATTTTGCTGTAGTTCACGGCCATCTGCTAGCTAATTTTTTCTCGTGATCGCGTCAGTTTCGTTTTTTTTAAATAATCGTGTAAATATTTATAAAAATCTTGTTATTCGGTTCGTTTTGAGTGCATTAAATAGTCGGGTAAATATATTTAATGATGCTTGTGAAGGATACTCAGGGAAAGGGGGAAATTAACATGCACGGTAGCATTGCAGCATTGCATTGGCATTGCATTGTATTGCATTGCATTAGCATGCAGCCAAGCTTAATAAAAAATGTGAGGTATTTAAGGTGCTCAAAATCAAAAACGCGAGGGTTATTTCCGGATGAACTGGAGAAAATCTTAGGTAAGCATTATTAATTATTTATATTCACTATAGATGTATTTCATTCAAGCAACTTGGTTCATTAAAAAGTGAATTGGTTGTGATATTGTGAGCCTTGGAAGAGGGTATTTTGATAACATAATGTGACTTCCCCAATAATTATCAAGTTATCAAGACTCAGTCAGTGGTCTTGATACAGAATCAAAGCCAAGGAGTGGCTTATAATCGAATCAGAAACAGACACCATGTAAAGTAAAATGTGTTTCTTTTTTTTTTAAAGGTGATCGGCATAGCAGCACTTCCAGGTTGCTAGATGGACTAGAGATAGGTAAGCTTTCTTTTATATTATAATTTTTTACTCTAAATATATTTTTTTAATGCAGCTTAAATCAACTGGGGCAAGCCATTGATGAGATGGGAGAGCAAATTTCAAAACGTAATGTGATTTTAATTAAAATTTTCTGGCTATCGAGATTCAGTTAGTGGATCTGATGCAAAATCAAAGCAAAGGCAAACATTTTTTTGATTGTTTGCTGTTAAACTCAATTAATGCAATTGCATCTAGATGCTGGCTCAGAATTTAAGAAGAAATGGACAGCATGGAAAGTGAAATGTGTTATTTCTTAATTGTTAAAAAAATTAATAATGCAGCTTGGTTGATTAAGGTGTTGTGTAGTGATAGGTGAATTTAGTTTTGATATTGATTTTAAGTGGACCTGGGAAGCCTTGGATGAGATGGTAAAGGGCATTTCAAACACATGATGGGATTTCCTTGAATTTTTTAGGTTATCGTGACTCAGTTAGTAGCCTTGTCACAGAATCAAAGCAAATAAGAAGATTATTTCTTTGATTGATTGCTGTCAAAGCTATTTAGTATGGTTGCATTTAGATGCTGGCTTAAAATTAAAACAAAAATGTACATACAACACGGAAATTAAAATGTTTCGTTTTCTTTTTTGTTAAAGGTGCTTGACAAAGGAACAGTTGCAGGTTGCTGGATGGATTGGAAATAGTAGGTAAGCTTCTTTTATATTATTATTTTTTAATGTAGATTTATTTTAAAGCGTTCAGCATTTATGTCCGACGAGCTGATTAGATTTTCAGCGCTCACAATTAAGCCGTTCGAACGGGGGAAAAAATGTAAAAAAGTCGGGAGTAATATTTACGATGACGTCCCCGTTAAATGGCGTCTGGGAAAGGGAAAATCTTGGCTCGCTTCGCTCGCCAAGTTATAGCCGAGCTCGCCCACCGCGAGCGAAGCAAGACAAGCTGAGCAAGGCGTTCAACTTGTTTTTTCCTAATTTCCCCTTTTTAAAATTAAATCTCGTTACTTATTTCGCTGTGACGAAGCTTGTAATAGTCTTTAATCAAAGCTTTTCAAACGTGATGTTTAACTTTTTCATCATTATCCGCGTCGTCTATTTTCTGACCAGTAGGGTCGTTAACGACATTACACGGACAAAAACTAATAAAAAGCAGCTGATTTTACCCTATTGAGACACAAGCATGGGTAATTAATTAGTCTTGGCGCCATCCTTTTTTTTAAAAAAAAAAAAAAACGTATGCAAGAAATTTTTCAAATTGTTTTCGCTTAAATCTTTCCTCCCTTCGTGTTTTGCGTATATTATATTTTTGCCCGTGCATGATTTATTAGAAATTAAAACGGGATTGTTTAATGTTGAAATTCCAATCGAACGATTTGTATATTTAAGTTAAAGCATTTCGAGCTGTGCTTATTTAAATATTCTTTTTTAAAGTGGGAATTATATGCGGAGGAATTATAAAATTTTAAATGCAATGGTTTATTTTACGAGGTGGAAAAACATCGGATATTGAATGTGTGATGTGGGTTGATTGATTGGAACTAATTAAAGGAGGAGAAAGAATTTTAACAGAGTGCTAATGCTAATGCGTGTCGTTTTTTTTTTTTTTTACAAAACACCTGAATTTGAGTTGTCAATGCGAAAAGGCGGACTTTACAGGAAGGCAGGTAAATGAGCCGATCTAATCCTTTTTACTTTCATTTTTCATTGACCCTTCTGTTGGAATAGCTTTTATATATTTCAAAAAGCAGGGAAACGGAGCTTAACTTTGATGACAGTTTTATTCTGCCAATCTTTCAATGGTAAATTGAAATTTTCAATTATTAGATTTTGGAGAGTATTGGAGTGTTTTTTTGTGTCTGGCAATGTCTGCAGAGAGGATTGGGGTGTTTGAAGTTGCACACAGTAAGAGGTGAAGACCTAGTAGATTAAAGAGGCCCAGAAGAGTTAATGGATGCTATAAATAATCTATCCATTCTATCTATGGCTTTACAGGGTCTGAAGCTCTAGCGCCGCACCGCGGATTCCCTTCCAGCCCAGCTCAGCCTGTATCTTAGAGCTAAAAGAATTACTTTCTTTTAGTTAAAAGACTATGAAAGAAAAGATTTGTAACATTTCTCGTTACTACTTTTCTCGTCTCAGGTCGCATGAATATTTCGAGAAACATTCAACAAAGTGAAACAAAGAAGGATTATTCAAAAGTATTTATCTTCGGTTACAGGCAAATTATTTCCCTTTATGGTTCCCGACATAATTTCATTTATTAATAAATATCAAAGATGTTTCTTTGTTTTGGATTTCCCTCATTCAAGGCGAAATCAGAGTCGCGGAATAATCACCTTATAACTTACAATAAGACGCGGAGTTTAAACCCAGACGTTATGATACTCTTTGGAAAACAATGTATTTCTTAGAAAAGGTTTTGAAATAGAGATACGAGAGAGAAAGGTTCATCACCATTTTCAAGTCCCGTATAAAATCCATGACGAATTTTCAAAACAAAAATCCCGTTTGACATGAACAGTTCATTAATTCAATCAATTCTAAATAAGAGATATATTTATCAAGACTTAGCGAGATTCCCTTTTGCTTTAGAGTTGTCTAAATAAGGAAGCTTACCCTTTAGCTTATCCATTCCACCTTCCTTATCCCATGAACCGTTTCCCCGTCTTGACTGCTTTCTATTTCCTCATCTGTATCCTCGTGTGTGATTATTTTTCCTTCTCCCTTCAATGATCACGTTTTTTTTTTGTGTGTTTGAACTTCGCAAGATGTCAGTTCCGCTACGTCTTGAAAGTTTTTCACTTTTAGCTTGAATGCTCAGGAAAATGCCCGGAGATAATTGTAGATATTTGATGTTTTCTTCGATTTAATTCAGATTTCCTTCTTCCTCCTAGCTGTCCTGTGTTCATTTATTTTTAATTTCTTTATTTCGTTATTTTTGTTTTTGATATTTGAAGAAAGAAACTTCATTTATTAAAGTTTTGTAAAATTAGGTCTTACTTAATTTTGTTAAGTTAGGCTTTTGGCATCGTTTTTCTTATAGTTGTACGTCGCGCCTTTTTCCTTCGTGAACAACTGGTAGTAACCCCAAATCCACAAGGTTCATAGTCCAATAAAAAAAAATCGAAGCAGGCCACATCCTAGATACCCTAGACTTCCCAGAGGTTACTACAAGTTGATCACAAAGGAATTATTTTCCTGGCGCTAACTCTTAGAACAAGAAAGTCTGCGTCCTGCGTTTTTTCCTGGGTCCATAACCTGTTGTTTTTGCTTTAGCGTTGAGTGTAACGAATATATCGCTAAAGCCTTGCATCCGTGACAAAATTCAACTTTTTTGTTTTTGCGAATTTTTGAAAAATTCTTTTTTTCCCGTGATTGTCTTGACGAGTTACGAACCTGTCTGTCTGTCTGTCTTGTCTGTCTGTCTGTGACGAATTTTGTAACACGCTTATCTCCAAAACCGCTATACATGGAAAAGTGAAATTTGGCATGTACAATGATCTTGACAAGATCTGGCTTCCTATTCATTTTGAACGAACTCCGCCCAGCCGTTTCCGGGAAAACCCGGAAAAACGGAAATTTTTTAATTTTTCATGACGGTTTCAACACGGGATTCGATTTCGACTAATCGGAGGTCAAAGATTTTGAATTCCTGGTCCATTTTTCGTGAAAATCATTCCTTCCGGGAAAAACCGGAAAGGCCGGAAATTTTTAATTTTTCATGACGGTTTCGACATTGGATTCGATTTCGACTAATCGAAGGTCAAAGATTTTGAATTCCTGGTCCATTTTTCGTGAAAGTGAATCCTTCCGGGAAAAACCGGAAAGGCCGGAAATTTTTAATTTTTCTCGACAAAAAATTATAAAGGTTCACCTTAAAGAGGTTCACATTCGTCTTTAAAGTTTTGAAACGAAAACCTTATAGTGGTTCATATTCGACGCTAAAGCTCGAACCTGGGGTTCCATTTATTTTTTAAATATTTGGATCCAGGCTTTCTCTTTTCTAACAAGAAATCCTGCGTCCAAGATTTTGATACCATTATTACATCTTCACTCCTCTATTTGCTTGAAAGTAAAAATTCTGAACTGCTTTCTGCAATCTGTGGCGTTCGCGATGTACAAATACGATTGAACTCCACTTACAGGTAAATTCGTTTAATTGTTAAATTTTTTGCTGGACCTGGACCCATGACCTGTTGTTTTTTAAAATAGTTTTTTCTTGGCGCTGAACAAGAAATCCTGCGATCAGTGTTTTTTCCTGAACCCATAACCTGTTTTTTTAAAAATATTTATCCTGACTTTCTCTTACTTTCCTGGCACTGACTCTTAGAACAAGAAATCCTCCGTCCTGCGTTTTTTCCTGGGCCCATAACCTGTTGTTTTTTTTTAATATTTGGATCCTGGCTTTCTCTTTTCTTTTCCTGGGGCTGACTTTTCTAACAGGAAATCCTGCGTCCAAGATTTTGATACCATTATCACATCTTCACTTCTCCATTCGCTCGAAAGTAAAAATTCTGAACCGCAATCTGCGGCATTCGCCAATCATTGACCTCAAGACTACTCCATCCCTTTTCATTTCCCGAAAAATAGAAACCTCGGTTTTAAATGAATTATGATTATTTGTCAGCGTAAAAAAAGGAGAGCGACCAAGATATAAAACGCTTTGAATGAGAAAATGTAACTGTTTTTGCGGTTTCCGCACCTCGCTGTTCAACTTCCGCTCCGGCGAACCGTCCGTGTGGTATAATTAGTTTTTTACATGAATGAAATTCCACATAAGAAAAGGGGAGTTTGATGGCGGGATGTGAAACCCAAGACGGATCCTGCGAATCGGAAAATCTCGTTTTTGCTTTTAAAAACCGAATGAATTATGCCTTTTGTCAGAACTTCCCCGGTTCCAACTGGATTTTTCTTATACTTTTTAACAAATGGCGCTTGGCCGGGGTTAAATGGCTAATCCGTCTACGGTTCTGGTTTCCATTTATTAAAAAAGTTTAGCAAAAGGATTCAAACTGTAGTGGAGAGTTATAAAGCCATTTATTTTCTTTTTTAATTCTCCGATTTTTAAATTCGCCATGTGCTAGTTGATTTTTATTTGGCAGAAGCATCAGGATTTATTTTGATTTCTGAGCATCGCTTTCTATAACTCGGAAAAGGGATCTAAAATCACAGAAGGGGGAGTAGCCTTGCACATGCCGGGCTTACAATGACCTTTTCCTATACACTGCGTCTCTTAGTAAAGATTTCCATTTCGCTCCAGCGAATAAAAAATAAGTTTTATAGAGATGTCAAAAATGTAATATACTCCACCGCAAAATTTTGTTACACAATATATAATCTCGGGGAAGGGGAATAAACGGGTAAGTTTTAAAAAAACTTATTTTCGAAATTTGATGCCTTTCATATTTTAACAATAGAAAATGATGTTTTGAATATTTACCGATTTTCTATATTTTTTTTTTTCGAGAAAAAAATTTATTAAATTTTAGCACGATTGAACATTTAACGTTTCGGGAAAACGGTTCTATCCTTTTTTTTTTTTAAAAATATTTTCGAACCCTCAGGTTTTTATTGCGTGGAATTAAAAAAAAAAGGTTCTTTTTTTTAAAAAAAAAAAACTAAATTTTATGAATTAAGGGATGGATGAAATATGGGTTGCTCGCTTTTGCGGTTTTATTCTTTTTTATTTGTTACGAGAATATGAACGAGAATTGGTGGAGCTATATTACGTTTGCTTGTTAGTTTGAGTTTTTTATGTTCTTAAATTATTTTAAAATTGGAAATGAGTGTTTCTTAAGGAATTACCGCGATATCTGAAATCTCCCTGCCCAGCCTCTAGTCGCTAGTGTGATCAAGTCTAGGAGGCTGCGGTGGGCATGACACGTGGTGCAGGCGCCGGTGGAGAGGGGCATTAACAAGGCCCTGTACGGTCAGTGACCACAGGGCAGGCCCAGGATAACGTTTCCCTGGCGGTCAGAGATTGGCTGGTTACAGCCTTGGATAGCGGTCACTGCAGGAATTTGGTGGAGGCGGCGGCAGAGCTTCAGGCCCTGTAGCGCCGACTGAGTAAGAGTAATAGACTCTATTCTATATAAGTGCTTCTGGTGCTCTGCTTGTCAAACTAAAGAAGTTGGTCACAATCTTCAGTAAAAAAATTTCAGTATCTGACATGGCACGCTAAAAAAATCTAAAAAATATTTTGAGTCGCAATTTTGTTTTAAAATTTTTTATCTTTATTAATTCCGCTAATTATTCTTCGTAAAAACTCCCACCAACCAGGAAAGTCCAAAATAAAAGTATCAACTCTTCAATTCAAGTGCTATTGAATAATTTTAAAAAAAAATAAATAACTAGCAGACACTAAGCTGCTCAGTAAAAATTAATAATGATTTTTTCCTCCTTCGAAAAATTAAAAGAACGTTCAAATCCCAAGCTTCCTTCTTATTCCCAACGAATAAAAGGGTTTAAAATCTCTTAAATTCAAATCGTAGCCAAAGACGAGAATCATTTACAAGTTCCTTGTTTTCACTTTCGATTTCCGTTTTCGATTTACGTCTCGGATTCATCTGAATATAAATCACGAATCAAGAGAATAGTTTTCGTCACAGACATCAAAACCGCGAAATAAACTTATCTCTTTTGAATTTCGCTCAAGCGTGCAAAAGAAATTTATTTTTTTAAACAAATTTTAATAACAATATAACTTTTATGTGGAGAAAAAAATCGTGGGCCACGACTAGTATTGAAATTCAGTATATAACAAGAAAATTTTCCCGGTAGGCGTGCTGTTTAGAAGTAAACATGTTATTACTTTGCTCGTAAATAAGGCTCGCAGCTTCTGCTACACACCCTCAAAACGGGCGATCCCCCCCCAGCCTTAAAGTCTGAAAGCTTCTGCGGTGTGGAACAATGAAAACAAGCGGGGGTTTTTCCCTGCTTGACTTTTGTTTTATCGATGTTGTTCAATTTTTTTTTGTTTCATGGATTTACACGTAAGAAAAAGGATGATCAAAGCGCTGATTAATAAATGTAGCAACGGTGAAATTGCAGAAAAAATGGGATAAACTATCGAGGAAAGAAAAACTATCCTGTACATTGTTATCCTGTACATTGTGATCTTAGCCGGACAAAGCTCTGCAACGGGCCAAGATTTATTATGTGAAGATTAACACGTTTCTTTTGATAACGTGTTAAAGATATTTGTTATGATAGGTCGAGTTTTCACTCGTATCGTTTATCCTTATAATATTCTTTTAATGTTTAGGAGTGATGCAAAAAAAATTCTTCTTTCTTACTTGCCGGGCTTCATCACAATGGTGCGCACTTTAAAAGTAACCTAGAGAGTCGATTAGGGAGTGGGCACTTCTATGAGTCGTCTGCTACATTTACAGTTCAGGAAGATTTACTTCGCTTATGAAGCAAACATGGGGACTTCTTTTTTGAAATCACGGCGGTCCCCCAATCGGAGAACATGATGGCTTCCAGAATTGCAAGTGGCGATCTCGTATGTAGCAGACGATTCATTCAATTGTCCACTCTCTGTTAGGCTCCCAAGTGCAACTGCTTGGGAATGACATGCAGAACCTAAGCCCCTCGGATTCCTTTAGTGCCATCGTCAAAATCCTTATGCCGCTGCCACCAAGTTACCAGCCAGAGTCCTAGTATGTGGCTACTCCTAGAGACCCTAAATTAGAAGAGACTGGCAATCTGTCAGCCATTAAAAAATTTGAACGCCATATTGATCAAGATGGCGAGCTACACAAGGAGTACGTGGCCTTCCGAATTCAGCAAAAAAAGGCACAGCTGCATTGTTTGAGGAGGCTTTGTTCTAAAATGTCTTCTGCTTCTTCTATTTTTTAAATTTTCGTAAGTGGAAGCAGAAGAAGCAGAAGATATTTTAGAACAAGGCCTTCGTAAAACAATGAAGCTGTGCCTTTTTCTGCTGAATTCGGAAGGCCACGTAATCCTTGTGTAGCTCACCATCTTGCTCAATATGGCGTTCAAATTTTTTAATGGCTGACAGATTGCCAGTCTCTTCTAATTTATGGTCTCTAGCTACTCCTGACAAGGAGATAATGCCAAAAACCGGTATCCTTGAGGGGAAGATCTCAATGACACAGCAGGGAACTGTGTTTTGAATAGATATCCGATTGACTGATGTGAAGGAGTAGAGGTAGCACCTTTGTCCTGGGCCGACTAGACACTGGTCCTCACTGCTTCACAGGGAAAGGTGGTAGGATTCTTCTTCTTCTTCTTTCAACATATAGCCGGCCACTCCTGAACGAAGGTCTCTTTCAAACTTTGCCACACTTCCTTGCCTTGGGCTCTTTGCAACCATTTCAGTCCCGAAACTGAACTGAACATAAATGATGCGATTACAGTTCCATAAGAGGAACCTCAGCTTCTCCCTTGCCAAGACCGTAGTGGAACGTTCAGACCGTAGTGGAAGGTTCTGGAAGGTACAGTAGAAACTAATCCCATGTTGGCCAATAGATAGATGTGATGGAGGAGCCATGCACTGCTGGGCCTAGCCGTTCTCTACGGATCTAGACCGGAAGGTCGAAAATCATTCCTTGATGGGAAGAGAGGGGCGGGGGGTGGAATCCCTACCAGGTATTGAGTTCCACCCTAGGGAGGCCAAAATGAAGCGTTTAAGCTGCAGAAGGGTTCAGCAGGTTATCATGTCCAAAGGTGGTGGGCAGGTCTCAGGTTTGGTGGCGGAGGAGCTCATTGTAACTGGCCTACGGCAGCTACCACGGTCTTATTTAGGTAGACTATCAACTAATGCCAACCCGCTCGGAAAGCGTGGAATTTAAACGTCAACACTGAGCCCTGAGTCTCACTCTGCAGGAAGGGGTTGGTTCCGGAGAGCGAAGAACCATACGGCATGGAAAAATTTGAGAGAGGCCTATATCCAGGAGTGGATGCGAACAGGCTGAAGAAGAAGATTCGATTTACAATATGAAATGAGAAGGATCAAATTGCATTAAAAATATTCTCATTTATTGGGTGTGTTATGATGAGGGCTAAGCAGAGGAATAAAGATGGAGTCCATAATGCAATATTTCCCCAAGGAAACTACCTTTTAAGCTTCATTTGTAATTGTCAACTAGAAATGTTATGCAATAAATAAACGACAGGGCTGTATGTACTTCGCTTTTACTTTATTTCCATTTCCGTGGAATTCGCTTACGTTACATTTTCAGACGAGTTCGTTTCAGAATCATAGAGTCCGACTCAATGTCCCAGGCACCAGTTTCATGTCATTAGATTCCAACTTATCTTGGGTCTCAGATTCAAATAAAATCACGGGCTTAGATTAGGCCTCTAACTAATTTCATAAGTTTAGCTGAGATGTTAGTAGGCCAACGATCCTGGCTTATCTCATGAGTGAACATTCGTGACTCGCTTCCTTAGCACCAGCCCCTCCAGCTTGAATAAAGTCTTTAAGGGGCAGATTCCTTTAATTTCGGTCACAAATGGACGAGCATGTTTTAAGATTTACTCTGAAGCCTGTAGCCTCTTATTGTCGAACTTTTTGATGGGTAGACTTTTCATACGACTAAATTAAAAATTTCTATCCTTGCACCACACGCCCCCCCCCCCCCCCCCCCCCCGCCCCCCGTTTAGCAATCAAGAACCTCCCAAACTCAAATGATAGCAAAGAAACTTAGATGAAAAACAGACTAAAATCCCGTATACACTCAACAGATGAATCACCTTGGCGTATACATAAAACCGACAACTCATTACACAACAAAGAAGAAAAGAGTAAGAAGTTCGTGACTTGAGACTAAAAGCATTATTACCATTCCCAGTTCTAGTAGAAGAGAATTCAACAAGACGACTAAAAGAAATGCCTTCAACTTTGTGGGAAAAAAAAAGATAAGGAAAAGCAAAGGAAAAAAAACAAGAAACAGTTTTCGGAGGGGCGAAATAATGAAACATTATCCGGAGGAACATCTTAGGTCACGTAATGATTGTAAGACAGCTTTGACCCACCAACTTTTTAATAATAATAATAATCTCGGAGTTCTGTTTTTTTTTCTTTTTTTCAAAAAGTGAAATGTTTTGCTACATTAATCCAAAAATAGTTTTTTTTTTTAAAGAGAGAAACGTCTTGTAAAAGGGAAACCGATCTGTCATCAAGTCTTGACAGAAGTATCATTAATTTTTCTGTCTTTGGAGTGGACAATAATTCTTCATTATCCAAATTATCGTCCACTAGTAAATATTAATATAAGCGAACGACCTTCAGCCGCCACTACTCACCTGGAAATCTTTCAACTTCTCTGATTACCCATAAACTATTAACCTTATCCAAAGAAGCGATTACCTGACCCTCCATCAAGACTTTAATTAGTAAAAGCCATTAAAATCGTAAAAAATTAAAAGGTTAACGAGGAAACATTTTATTACTGCAGCAGCAGCAGCCATGATGGAAGGATATCGCCAATCGGGAATAGTATATAAAAAATTCGAAGTTACTTGATTTAATAGCTAACACCATTGTTTCCCCGGACAGTAATTAAGAGTTCAGATGAAGGAGTAAGCAACTGAAATCTTCCTGCGTAGTTTGAAAAATATCATGACAAAAATAAAGAAGAATTACACAAGTAAAACTTTTGAGCAAGAGTTAATTGAATTTAGAGCCACCGTAAATGATGTTTACTTATCGAATATCCATTCTGGGGATGAATAACGTTCGTCCCTCTTTTGTTTTCTGATGTAGTCAACCTGTATTGTTCCCATTGGATTGAATGGTGTGCTAAATGCTTTTAACTTTAGAGGTGACGATTGGAAATAAAAGTTTCGGTTGGAAGGAATAGGATCTCTCTGAAAGTGGTTTCCAAATTTCGAAAATAATAGTTTTGCCATTTGAATGAAATTAATTAATGTTACCAGGTCGATCCATTTCACTCCCGCTATATGTTAAGCTGGCTTGATAAGAAGTTTGCCTTAGTCAAAAACTATTCCTCAAGTGACGTCGAGCTTTGCTATTTTTGCTAGCTGGGTTTAAAAATTAAACATCGCAAAAGAAATCATTGATAATAAGAGTTCTTCATGTCCCAAAAATTGATGACACTTGATGATTCTCGGGAACTTCAATAAATAATCCTGCTTTCGTTTCCTAAAAGAAATAATGCAGCTTGAATGAATTACACCTTTATTGAATATTTAAAAGTACTTCAAGCGGATTAAATGTTTTTTGTCAGTGACCGGAAAACTTAACTCAAAAGTTACACTTCTCTTTTGTCTTTGAAAATTTTTCGATACAAAGAAAACTCTTTGATAGCATTATAAATGAATTAAATTGTATAAGAAGTATCAAATCTATTGAAAGATTTCCATTCATTGAAGCGAAATAGGAATTAGTATCGATTCTTGGTCATTTGATTGATAAAGGTAAAATTTTGCTTGCGCCATTATCGAAATTTCGAAAACTTACCGGAGCCGCCGCAATTTCAAAAATTTACAAACAAAAAATAGCTCAGCTGCTTACAACTACAGCCGGAATGAATGATATCAAATCCTTTGTTAATTATTTATCACTGGACTTTTTTTTTTTCATTATTTTTCCTCGTTTTATCTCCTCACAATAGATAATTTTATTTAATTACGTTGAAGAATGCTCATTTTGAAGGATTTTTTTTATTGTCCCTTCTTTTTTTTTATAACTGTTGACGGGGAAATTTGCTTTTTACCCATTTCAAAGAATAATTTATCCATTGTTCTCCGATTTTTTTTTTATTTCATCCCTGAATTTTTTTTCCCCCCTGGATTGATAAAGAGTGTTTGATGCCCGAAAGCGGAAATATTTCACGCTGAGAATATCTCTTAACAATAACCGGTGGAAAATTAGAAATTTTTTTCCAGAGCTGAGACAATACAAGTGCCGGATTGAAATGTTTTCATGGTGAAGTCGTTCATTTAAAAAAAATTAAGTGAATTTTTTTTTAGGAGATCAATGACGAAGCAAAAGTCTAAGGAGAATTTGATGTACAAAGCCAACCAGGCCCGAACTGGCTCTTCCAGAAGCGCGGGTAAAAATATTAGAAGCGGCGATCTTAGTTGACTACAGAATTCCAGTAGAGCTGATTTTATTTTTTAAAGAAAATCTGGCTCATACTCTAAGAAGACGGGGTGAACTATTGTCTAGTCCATGAGTGCTGTCTTCTTAGAATGGGGGCAAATTTTTATTTTTACTTAAAAACAGAAATTTTAGTAGATTACAAAAATAAACCAAAAAATTACATCTGCTGAACCAAATATTTCAGTCCTTTTTTTAAAAACTGGAGGAACAATAAAGCGTCAATTCTTGCCTGAAGCCAACTAAATTTTTCCTTTTACTATCCTTCCAGACACTCACTAAACCTAAGCTCGACTTCTAAAACCATATTCATTATTTTCCACACTTATTCCAAACGAACAATTCAAAAAAAAATACTAAAACATTTTTCATTTTCATAACTTCTTGAACTTCCCAGAATTCAACCATTGTTTCCTTTTAATAAAGTTATAAAGTTCATTTATTATTCGACTTATTCCTCAAAACAATTGTTTTTTCCCCGCAACTTAAAACTGAATGTACAAAACAAAACTTCCATAAGTTTTTATAATTGGATTAAGAAAAAAAAAATTAGATTTTCTTAGCACACACGTGAGAGCAAAAAAAAAGAAAAATAATCAATGGAATTCCAAAGATAAACTTTCTCATACCAAAAAATTTGGAATTTAGGCGATGAGAAAAAATTGAAAACTATTCATCTTGAGATGATCCCGTTTTCATCAAGTCGTTTTCTTCTTTCGCTCTATCTCTTCCTTTCTTTTTTGTACAAGTCCAGGATCCGATGAAAATCTTGACAAAAAAAGTGACAAGTGAAGTGGGAAAAAAAATCGTGTTATCTTCTTTGACGTAATCGGAACTCCCGGTTTATACCTTTCAAAAGCTCAAAAATCTAATTTACCTCAAGTCACAAAAACAGAGGAAATCCAAACATTTAGCAAAGTCAGCATTTCCCCCTTTCTTTATTTTTATGTTTAATTACTTTTAAGGATTACTAGGGCAAAGGTGAATGTAGGTCATGGTTTCCTTTTTCAAGATTTTGTTTTATTTTTTTTTTTTTTAAGTAAAATTTTCGCAGCGGGAATTAGAAGGGAAATTTTTTAAACGTGAGTGACTAATATGAAGACAACACCCTTAAGTAATATTGTTAATGTACTCTACGCACTGAGAAGCAATTTACACGCAATAATGCAAAAATTATGAATGTACCTCTTGGGATATTGCTTGTTTGTGTCTTTGTTGTGTTGAGGATTTGGTGAAATGTTTTATCTAGACCAAAATGGCCGCCACACACGACATTTAGCTACCATCCCTGAAAGTGAACTCTTATTCTTAGCGAGACTTAACGGCCATCTCCAAAACGTTAGCTCCAGTGTTACAAGCGAATGAAAACACTATCATCGAGCCGAATTTAGCTTCTTTTACATTTTCCAGCCAATTCCAGCAATAATTTTACACTTTCGCTCCATTTTTTTTTGGTGGCTAAACTTTAAGCATATATTACGCACACACCAAATTTATTATTATTGTAAAATATTTTTAAATAAATCCATTATCCCATTTTGTTTGTTAGAAATGAAGAAGTGAGCTCGCAGCGAAGTCTCGAAATAAGATTTTTTCTTTTTTTCAACCATAGCGACATCTAGCGGCAATCCCTCAAACTTTCTAGCGTTTTTTTGTACAGTAGGACGCTAACGCTGCCTAGGAGTCATTTCCAAATTTAGATTCTTCATCATATTCCAGTAGATTCCGGCATCCATCTTGTACTTTCACTTCGTTTTTTTTTCGTGACTGCAACCTCATGCGTATATCTCGCACACACTAAATTTATTATCATTGTAAAATTGTTTAGAATTTCATGATCTCATTCAATGAAATTTTTTCTTGCTTCCTTAGTCTACACGTCACGAATCCACCATATAAAACGTTTTAAAATAATCCGAAATGTGATTTGCATCGAACGTATTTATTTTTATTTCGCTTCCTTTCGTCAGGAATCATTCTAAAATGAAACACATTTTATCGTCTTTCCTACAAACAACTCTGCTTGATTGATTTTGCGGTTTCTAAAATAAGAAAACTCGGAATTAACTTGACATCCTCTCTACATATCATGTGTGGGAATTTCCTATCGGAAGTATTTAAAAATGTTCAGATGCCATGAGGAAAAATTCGCCTTTGAAAGAAAAGCAATAAAATTTCATTGATTCCGATTTTGCAGCCAGCTCTGATTTTGACCATTCTTACAAGCTTGTGTTTGATTCATCCTTCTAAGAAGGACCATGATAGTTCCAACATGGCGATATTCTGTATAAATCCATTCTCCCATTCTCTCTCGATCGTCTATGTATACGAAAGCTAAACAAATCCCTTTCCTCAAAAACGAAATCCTTCAACTTCGACAATCCCCTTAAACGTTTCGTCTTAAGTAAAAAAAAAAAAATATACAGTCACGATATCGTCTCGAAAATCGACTTCTCTTAAGATCTATTCATATGAATCAATTCAGCTCACGTCCTGTTGCCTTTTCATTGACTTCCCATCTCTCTCCCTCCACCTACACCGCGCTGCTTCGAAATTGAATTTTCCAATGACTTAGTCAACACGTTATTACATTGGTCATTTTCAGTGTTTTGCGTTTAGACAGAAATCACGGAGAATCTTTTATAAGGGAAAATCCGAAGGACTCACCCAAGGAATCTTTATGAGAATTTTATGGTGTGAGCTGTAAAATACATGATGGTGATGGAAAAAGCGAGGGAGTAGAAAAGAGATTGATTGTTTTGTGTGGTTGCTGAACTTACCGGGAAAAATCCCGGTGCGCCCCTTGAAGCAAAAACCCTTTTGCTCCTGCGGTTTTTAAAATTAGGACTGAAATTCGATTCAGCAAATGTAGTTTTAGCGCTTTTTTTTTTTTTTGAATAAAAAAAAACAAAGCGGAATTGGAAGACAAACTGGAGTGTCGGTTTTCAAAGAAAAACAAGCTGAACCCGCACGGTTTCAGTGCCAAATTCTTGAACGCCTTGCGCAGGTTCAGCTTGGCTCGCTCCGCGAGCGGTGACAAAGCCAAGCTCGCTCCGCGAGCGGTGACAAAGCCAAGCTCGCTCCGCGAGCGGTGACAAAGCCAAGCTCGCTCCGCGAGCGGTGACAAAGCCAAGCTCGCTCCGCGAGCGGTGACAAAGCCAAGCTCGCTCCGCGAGCGGTGACAAAGCCAAGCTCGCTCCGCGAGCGGTGACAAAGCCAAGCTCGCTCCGCGAGCGGTGACAAAGCCAAGCTCGCTCCGCGAGCGGTGACAAAGCCAAGCTCGCTCCGCGGGCGGTGACAAAGCCAAGCTCGCTCCGCGGGCGGTGACAAAGCCAAGCTCGCTCCGCGAGCGGTGACAAAGCCAGGCTCGCTCCGCGAGCGGTGACAAAGCCAGGCTCGCTCCGCGAGCGGTGACAAAGCCAGGCTCGCTCCGCGAGCGGTGACAAAGCCAGGCTCGCTCCGCGAGCGGTGACAAAGCCAAGCTCGCTCCGCGAGCGGTGACAAAGCCAAGCTCGCTTCGCTCGCTTGGGTTTAACTTGGCTTGCCAAGACTTATCCTTCTCCCCCGTTATTTAGCTTTCAAATCTACGACACCGGGACCCCTGAAATCCTTTAATCCTCCACAATTATCTTTAAGCCTGATTTCTTCTTACCCAAGCATCAGCCTATAAAAGCCTATAATATACAATTGCAACATTAAATTTTAAACACCGCACATTTCCCTAATATTTTTTACAGTAAATATCTTTCAATTTAAAAAAACAAACACACACTTCCCGCAAAATGATAAAAAAAAACCATTCTGCTCATTCCCCCACTTTTTTTTATATTAAAACGACATAAAAACCATTAAATAATAAAAAAAATAAAACCACAAAGAAGAATTTTTTAAACATGAACATTCCATTAGTGACCTGTCTTCGGTTAAACGCAATTTCCCAAACACATGAGAAAACATTTTTAATTGAACCCAAGCTAGGGCTAAAAAGGAGAAAAGATGACAGGTAAAATGGGTGCGCCATTTAAAATATAATTGAGTTGGCTAGTATGAGGTTTTTAATGGGTTTTACAAAGAGTCAACCAAGTTTCATCTTTTTTATATTTGTGTGCGCGTAGCCAAGAAGAAAAAATAAAAACAATTACTCGACCAATATTTCTCTTCCAAATTTAAATAATTAAGAACGAATTTAATTAATTTTTTTAAGAAAAGAACACAATGCCACTGTTTATCTTTCATTTTTCTTGCGATTCTTCAATAACTTTTACACCTTTCTGCCTTACATCAAACACAAACCCCTCGGGAATAAAATCCTAATCCCTGCTCACAAGAAACCATTGACCTCGCCAAGATTTCAAGCCCATTTTTAAGAAACGGACCGAAAAAAAAAAAATCTTTTTCGAAAATCTAACCTTATAAGGATGATATTTCCCCCTTAAATGCTCACCAGCGTGGAAAGATCCTTTCCCCTTGATCCTTTAATGTTTTTCCATGGCTATCTCTTAATACGAAACGAAATATCTCATCCTCCAGATTAGGACACTTTCCGCCTTTAGAACTCATCCGCTTTTGCTAATACGGGATTTCTCTGGGGGACCATATACAAAAATGACGGGAGACGGAAAAGGAAAATCAACGGAAGTTTATTGAAGCGTCGGTGAAATGATTTCAATAATTAAAGGGAAGCTGAAAGTGATGAAAATCCGATCCGAGGATATATACACGTGAAACAGTGACCTAGACGAGATAATTTACATTATATTTACATAATAATTAGCTAGAAATTGCATGTGAGATAAGCTTTGAACCTTTTAATAGGAAGTTTCAGTCGGAAGTTGACGATGTTTGGATTTAAAGAATTAGGAGTTAAATTCTTTTGCTTGTGTTTGCTGACTTTGTTTTTTGAATGATTAAATTTTTTGTATGAGGTTGTGATAAATGACACTGGTATTATTATACAGGACGTAAATACATTTTGCATTGTAGGTATTATAATTAATGTCGTTTATCATAGATTTTGACATTGGAAAAAATGAACAAGTCTGCTATTTTGTAAAATAAAACCCTGAAGCTTGCAACTCGTTTGCCGAACATTTCCATCTCAGCTGACGTGCCTAAAATTCTATTTTTTTTTCCCCAAGAAAACTGACCCTAAAAGAAGACTTTAGCTTCGAACGGCTCCAATCTTCTGGAACGCTCTCCAG
Organism: Liposcelis brunnea; assembly: GCA_023512825.1. NCBI lineage: Eukaryota > Metazoa > Arthropoda > Insecta > Psocodea > Liposcelididae > Liposcelis > Liposcelis brunnea. Next base: position 8,221,391 of record CM042065.1, on the reverse strand, counting down.
TCACGTCGTAATACTTGTGTAAATGGAACTCTCCTCAAGATAAAGCATTCAAGGCGAATCTCTATTACAAAGAGAAAACGGTTCCCCACAAGTCACTATCAAGAGTGGGAAAAAAAATTAAAGATGACAGACAAGAAATTTTCCCAACTCTCATAATTAAATATTTACTTTCTAATTCGCGTCCTCGTTTTGCCATTTTCCTTTTTTTTCTCCGACCGAAAAACGCTTAATTTTAAAACAACAAAAATGGCTTTTTTTTTTAGAATACGTCGAAGGAACGAATGACGTTTTCTTTGCCAAACAAGACTCATGTCCTTCCGGCTGGAATTTATTTATTTTCCCTGAAACTAGGACGACTGGATCTATTCAAACACATCATTTGTTTGAATTGGTTTCATTTTCATTTTCACTTTTCCGTAATGACGTTACCACGCTGTTTATCTTTCCACTACTTGAGATTGATTTATTTTCTCTAATCCACGCCTCTTTATCCCTTTGCCATCTCCCTTTATCAGGAATAATATCTTTGAATTTACAGAACTCGCAGCTTCAGCTTGAATGTAAATAAATGCCTTTATGAAGTCACAAGAGAAAAGAATAAATATTATACAAGAGATCAGTATTTTGCTGCATTTTTGCTTTAGCGCCGTCCTATAGGAAAGCTAATGCTTTGTAATCATGCGAAAATTGAACTTTTTCCCCCCAAATTTTAAGCTTTTACGTAGTTTCCCGTAAAGCTCTGGCCGAGTACTTCACCTGTCTGTACGTCTATGTGTGGGTGGGTCTGGATGTCTGTCTGTCTGTCCGTCTATAAAATTTTTTTTCAAGATTTTTCTGAAAATTATTAAATTTTCCCGTGCTAACATTAAAAATTCACTTTTCAATTTTTCACTTTTTCACTTTACCATTTCACTTTTTCACTTTTTCACTTTACCATTTCACTTTTTCACTTTTTCACCTTTTCACTTTACCATTTCACTTTTTCACTTTTTCACTTTACCATTTCACTTTTTCACTTTTTCACCTTTTCACTTTACCATTTCACTTTTTCACTTTTTCACTTTTTCACTACCATTTCACTTTTTCACTTTACCTTTTCACTTTTTCACTTTACCATTTCACTTTTTCACTTTTTCACTTTACCATTTCACTTTTTCACTTCACTTTTTCACTTTACCATTTCACTTTTTCACTTTACCATTTCACTTTTTCACTTTTTCACTTTACCATTTCACTTTTTCACTTTTTCACTTTACCTTTTCACTTTTTCACTTTACCATTTCACTTTTTCACTTTACCATTTCACTTTTTCACTTTACCATTTTACTTTTTCACTTTACCATTTTACTTTTTCACTTTTTCACTTTACCATTTCACTTTTTCACTTTACCTTTTCACTTTTTCACTTTACCATTTTACAAACTGAATTTTTTGATGGGAGTAGAACAAAAACGACTGCCAGAATCGGGTTCTACTGGACAAATGGAACCCGAATTTCCCCCCAAAAGAAGTTAAAAGATTACTCTCGGTGAAATCCGAGTGTAGTGAATTCAATACTTCGGCCATCTTTTAGAATTGTGACGAAGTAAGAGATTTGTTTCGAATCGGCAATTACAACTTTTGAGGATTTGATTTATGTTTCTAATTTTAAAATAAAGTTTTTGTTTTATATCCGATTAAAACGAGTTCCATGTGAGCAAGTTTATTAGCGAGTTTTGAGTATTGTTCTCTCGGGAGGGTTGTTCCTTTAGCCTTACGTCTCAAGGAAAAGGTTTTTGAATTAAAACCATTTGTTTTACAGAGTGCCTGTAACGTTCAATCAAAGGGATTTAAGGGACTGGTACGAAAAAGTTTCACACGACTCGCTGACACCCCAGATTTTTTTTAGAAAGGGACATCCTGACCTTACGTACCACTTAGGCAATGCCTAGGGGCATATTTAAGGTTGAATTCAAGAAAAAGATCAGAACAAATAAGCTTCAAAGTTTTAGTGCCTTGTACTCCCGCCAAAAGAAACTTCCTCAACCATTTCCAGCTTTGTCATCATATTCCCCTAATATCCCCTCCCCTCTTATTTATATTTTCCTTTCAAAAAAACCGATCAAAGGAGATATTCCACCATAAAATACGAAACATTTCACCTTTACGCGAAAATCTTCAATCACAACAAAAAAGTGGTTTCTTTTATTTATTTATCAAAGCGTAGGGGAGTTTTTTTTTTTTTTTTTTGTATTTTACCGTTTCCGCAAGAATCGCTTTCTTCATTTCCGATTCTCTTTTCTTCGCGATGTTTTATTCACCGCAATTTTTTTTTTTTACCTTACACGAGATTCGTCATCCTGCTTCAAAAAGCGAAAGCTTAAAAAAGAATTTTTCTCTTTTCAATCATGTACCAAAACAAGAAGGTAACCCATTGAACGGGCGTGCGTGGACGCGGACGATACGATTCGAACGTGGCCCACGCCTTCACGTTCACTCCGTTCGGGGATGACTAGGCGGATCGTCAGCGTTTAAACGTTTCTACCGCTGGGTTGGTTTATTACGTGTTGAAACTCGAACTTTTTCCCGTTGGCGCGAAGTTAATTTTTTATTTAAAAAATTTAAATTTTTCCAAAAAAAAAATATTTATTACCATGTAATTTTTTTAAAATAGTTAAGTTTTAATTATGGATCCGTATTGATTATAATTTTCTGACAAATAAAATGGTACGTATTTAATTAAACTCCTAAATGTTTAAATATGGAAACGATCGTAATATAGCCGAAGTCCTTGAGAATTAGTCAAAACTCAGATTAGAGAACTTGTCACCTTGGAGAGTAATTAGCCCAGGAGTTTGGGATGTATTACTAATTTGATTTTAATGTCACGACCGAAGGGGGGGAAAGGTACCTTAAAACATCCCCGGGGGAGATTTTGTAAAACAAGGGTCGTTTGCGAGTTTTGCTTATTTCCTTTCGGGTTGACTTAATCCTTAAACAAATTTCTAATCCCATAAGTTTCAAAAACTCGCATGAGGAAACCATAAAAAACTTTTTGAAAGAAGCATTCGATAGCATTAATGCGACAGGAGTGAATGATAATGCACTCCTCTATTGTTTGTCAGGAGATTTATTTTAACATCGAAAGCGGTTTATTTTGTCTATTAATTTAAATGGATTTTTTGCTTTCTTTGAGGTTGTTGTTGGTTTTGTTGATTGTTTTATGTTGTGCTGCTGGCTAATTGGCCATGTTTCAATGTTGTAATAAGTTTATAAGCCTAGAGAATGCTTTTGTGTGATCTTCAGATTTAAATCTGCCACGGATGCCTCCGTTGTTTGGAAGCCCTCAACTGCGAACAATTGGAAAAAAATCAAAAAAGATTGCTCAGATACTTATATTTCAAAAAATATAAAATCTATCCCCATTATAAAAATTACCTGTTGGAACTAAACAACTTTTACTGGAGTATAACACTTAATTTTTAGTTAATTTAATTTAATTTAATTTAATTATTATTTTTCGTTAATTTAATTTAATTATTATTTTTCGTTAATTTAATTTAATTTAATTATTATTTTTCGTTAATTTAATTTAATTTAATTATTATTTTTCGTTAATTTAATTTAATTTAATTATTATTTTTCGTTAATTTAATTTAATTTAATTTAATTATTATTTTCAGTTCATTTAATTTTATATTTAAGTTAATATTTAGTATATCTAAGTTAATTTAATTTCAGATTTTTAGACCAAAGAACCACTTGAATTGTTTAAAGAATTAGTTGTCTGCATTGATTCCACATATTTATTTATTACTGGAAAGCGTGTGTGTTGATTAAACTATAAAGAAAATTAGAAAAGTTTGAAACTGCTAATTATATTTTCGTTAGGGCTTCAGAGATTTTATTATCTTTGAGGGGTTTTAAAATATTGGAACACTTAGTAGAAATTCTTGGCCTTGATTTGAGCCTGATTTTCCCTTTGGGTGAAATCTCACTCTAACATCTCTTTTTTTTAAAAAACCGCGGGCTGGGTGATTGACAATTATTCGAAAGTTCTTCTTTGTTTGCCTGTTGCTGAGGTGGCTGACTGTGGTAAAGGTGTGAAATAGACTTGGAGTGAATGTGGCTTTGACAGTGACAGTTGGACAGTTCGTTCTTAATCGAAGTGTTGAATGATGTGAGCATTATTTAACAGCGGGATATTAACCCAGTTCTTTGATTACTGAACTCGGTGCATTTGATGGTCAGTCATCTGCATGGGTTCGGAAAATGCGATGCCTGGAAGGATTGAAGGGAAACGCGTTAACGATCGGATTTTGTGTTTGGATTTTATGTAGCATAATGAATTATCGGGTGTTTAAATTCTTGAATGAGGTTTATTGAAATATGTTGCCCCGTTTTTTCGTCTTTTCATCGTGTTCCTGGTAATTTTTTTTGAGGATTTAAGAGTGTAGGACGAAAATACACTGAAGCAGTATTGCTTATTTTTAAGGTATGAATTAGGGTTTGTTTTTCTTGTTTTTTTTCGATTGTCGAATTCTAGGAATTTGTTCTTGTGCTTTTCAGGAATCTCAAGCTGAAAGATAATCCTGCTTTAAAAGAAATTTTTTATTTCTTGGGAATAGTCGTTAAAGAATCTTGAGAATCCTGAAAGTTCTTTGTTAGAATCGAAAAAGGAATTTTCCTTTTTCTTGATATTATCAGGTATATTTGCCACCCCCATTTCTTGCTACCAGGAAGCTATTGTTCGGTGTTCGACACCTTATAGCAGAAGATGTTTTTACTATTGTTTTGTTTTGTTGTAAAAGAAAGTCAAAGAAAAATGTATAAAAATGAACGAATCTATTAAGTAAAATTGTTCAATTTATTTAATTCAGGACAGAACAGCTATGAATGGCACCATGAATAAAAATGCCGATTTTCTAGCTCTCTTCATATTCGAGCCCATCTAGATCTTTCGCCAAGAGGATGAATCTCTAGTTTTATCTAAAAATCTACCCAAGATAATTGCTAGCCATCCTTTCTCCTTTGGACATTATACACTTCCAGTCCGCCGCTGCTAAAAACCAAATTAGATTTAAAGGATGCAGCTGGTCGAGACATTTTTTTTTTTCTAAAAAAGTTAAACCCTTAAAACTCACATTTTCCTTATGGTTTATAACTAAAACATCAACACCATAAAATGATTAACATGGAATCTTCCATAGGTAAACTTCGCATTCCCGGCGAAAATCGTCCACGCAATTCCCTCTTCGTTTTTTTTCCCTTTGAGTTCTTCCCCGAACTGAAACCGAAAGTTTTTTTTCACCTCGAGAGAAAGTAATTCAATTTCCGCCGCTTTAGGATAGGATATTCGATCTTACTTTATAGATCCTGAAACTTACTTACAGGAAAAGACTCTTGGAAATAGTTCAAATTTTTTCCTTTTTCTCACTATTTTTTTTTCCAACGCGGACATATTCACAAAACTACTTGTAAGCTAACTTTACTAATATCATTCCTACAGCCATTTTCCCCGAATTTATTTACTTTGCCATAGTATACCTCCTTAGGGCGACAATGTTTGAGAGGTTTGAAGAAACTTTTTTATTGACGTTTTAACTGTTGGGAGTTTTTTCCCCTCGTTTTTTTTTTCGCAAAAAAGCAGTAAATCAAGTTTTTTTTTTTTTGGAAAAGATATTCACCGGAAATGAACTCGAATGATGTTGATTTAGTACTTCCAAATGTCAAAGTCAAACTGTGATGAGAGATATTTATTTTGTTAGACGAAGCAAAAGAATTTATATTAATGCGTTGATGTTCCTTTTTATAAAAAGGTAACGGACTCTTTGATATTATTCATTTTTATAAGTTAGTCAAACGCTTTTTCACAAAAAAACAAACTTCAACTGCTGTTGCTTCTTTTTTTTCTCCCCCTTCATTCTCCAGGTATTCTTGATCCGGTTGAGCTATGTTAAGAAGGATTTCCTGTTTTTTTTTTAAAAAGAAATATTAAAAGGGATTTGTCCAGTTAGTCAATTCGTTACGTTACGAATGCTTTCGGTCGTTTATGCTTGAAAGAGGAAGGAAAAATTGAGTTTGAAAAGAAGGGGTATTATGGTATTAGTCAGGTTACATTTGTTGCTTGCGTTTGTACAGTGAAAGAGGATTTTGTTTTTTAATTGCTTTCAATTGCTTTTACGTTTATAGTGAAACTCAGATCAGCCTTTAAAAGTTTTTGTTTTAAAAAAAGTTAGGGGAGTAATATTTTATGGAAGAGAAAATGAATAATGGAATGATTAATTGAAGAAATATTTTAAAAAGCGTTGAGGAGTCTATAATTTTTAGAATATAAATTATCTTGTCCGCGTGTGGTTAGGCTAAACTTTGGATGATTGGGAATGGTTATTTTCTTCTTCTTCTTCTTCGGTCTGTTTATCAGGAAAATCAGCCGGTATCTTGTGAAGATGATTGCCCTGAGTCTTTTCATCTTTCAGCCGAGGAACAGGTGCCTTGGGGTCTTCTCCCTAGTGCAGCTCGTGTTTGGCTACCATCATCCATTCTCTACTCGACAAATCGATCGATCGGGAATTGGCGACCATCATGGTTAGAGAGCTTATTGCGGCGTGCAAAAGACTAGCCGAATCGACTGTCTTGGGCCCGGCCATGATGGCTATTCTAAGGAGCTTAATGCGGTGGCTTCCCAACACAGCAGCACATGGCAGCACAGAAGCCATACCGTCAGTCCTCGATTCAGCCACCTGCTTTCTGGACTTAAGCCTAGCCAACTTTTACCGTCTAAGCCAGTACTGGTAGGACTGCTGCCCCCTACCAGAATTCTTACCAGATTGCTTCCTCCCTGGTCAGAAAGAATCTGGAGTTCGTCAAGGGCAGGTGCGTCAAACCTGAAGCAGAACTTAATGTTCCTACCGACTATCCCAACAACTAATGAACAAGTTATGTATTTCCAATATTTCAGAGTCAACATACCAAGCCATAGCGACATGTCTACTAGCATTTAAGGTCAGATTTACAGGGCCCGTGCTGTTTCCAGTTGCTTGAACGACGTTTGTAATTCGAAACCCACTCATGCGCACGAATGGGTTAGTCAGCGCGTCGTGCGTAAGGTCCAGTGAGAGAGCCGAGAATCTCCCCAAATTTAAAGAGGAAGGTTTTCGATGCGTGTGTCCTACCAGTTCTAACCTATGACACCATCAGAAGTGCCAACTAGCTCCACGTGGCGCAGGGAGCAATGGAGAGGTCTATTTTGGGCATAAGCCTGCGAGATCAGATCAGAAATGAAACGATCCGCAAGCAGACGCGGGCGATGGACGTGGGAAGGCGTGCTACAGAGCTGAAGAGGAAGTGGGTAGGACATGTGGCCCAGCGATGGGCGGTAACATTAACCCAATGGAGGCCGCATTTAACATCGAGAAGTAGGGAAAGACTTAAAGAACGATAGCTCGGCGATATCATTCAGACTGCAGAAGGGGTTAGTTCCGGAGAGCGGAGAACCTTACTTATATCCCGGGCCGATACCAAGGCTACAAAATCGTTCCGGGTAGCAGAAATGCGAACCTTGCGAATAATAGTCAGGTAGACTCTTTGGACCGTGTCCGCAACAAAAACACCTGAGGCAGTGCGGAGTGGAGGATGTCATAAGATGGGGTAGGCAAAGGAGGCGGTACTGGCGGGACCATGTACGGAGAATGGAACTGTCATCAACTATTTTAAATTCCGCTATGGCTGAGGGCTGGACTGTGACGGTGCCGGGGGCAATGAAAGAACTGGAGAACTTTGGCAGAGGCGACGATAGAGCTTTAAAGCTAGTAGATGCCAACCAAATAAATGAATGAATGGGACCCTGCTCAACTTGATGATGGTATTCCCAGAAATATCACCTCAATCATTCTACAAGTAGCCAGCCCGATCGTTTTATTATACTTCCAACTCATCCCGTTAATCAAAAATGGTGTTTCGAATTATCAAAGCGAGTGGAAAAGGAAATTAAAACACCGAAGAAGGAAAATTAAATGGTATACACGAAAACCAAAGAATGGAGTGTTGGTTTTTGATTCAAAATTTTCAAAATCCCGTCAAAGGTAATGATTATTTGAAAATGGGGAGAGCTTACAAACGGGGTTTTATTGCTTATTCGTATATTTTTTTAAAATTTTTCTATAACGTTCGTTTCGATTTTCACTTTACGATTTATGACGTTTGATTGATGAACAATTTTATATGTCAACTGCGGCTTGTTATGATTGATTATCGAGTAGTTGAAGAGGTTCTGATCCATCGATAGAAATTTCAAAGTTAACGTTAAGTATTTCCTTGACTTACGAAATCAAACCACGCAAAACGCATTACGCACGTTCGTAGGGAAAAAAAAGCTTCATTATATTGCTTTCATTTTTCGTTTTAACTATGGAAGTTGCAGCATTTGGAAGTATACAGCAGCGCCATCAAATGCAGCCTATCGTGTTTTCTAGATTTTGAACGTTTTAAAAAGTGATGTCGTTTGGATAAATCGCCTATAAAGAACAAAAGTTTTTACGATAAAGAAAATTGAAAAATACACTTCTACTTCATTTGACCTGAGATGATACTTTGGGTAAAAATAACTTATAACTGAATATACTAGTTTACGATATTGTTTTTTTTTTCTTTTACCGGGAAAAAATTTTCATAAAGGAAAGAGAGTTCGCTTATTTTCATTCCAACCTTCGCCGGATGTTATAAGTTTTCCGATTTTCCAACAAGTTTATTATGTAATATTGTTTAGGCTGTAAGGTAATCATGTCAGTGACAGATTAGCAATCTTCTTGTTTGTTTATTGAATTTTTTTGCTGCAGTTGATTATATCTGCAGAATCTAATAAAATATTCATTTGGATTGAGTCGAAATCAGGCAGAGTGGTATAAAGGAAAACGAATAATTTGATTCAGGATTTATTTCTGAGAGGTTTTGGGAGTGAGGGAACTGATTGAGTTTGGTGAAGACGGTTGCAAAGCTGGGGAGCTTTGGCAGAGGAGAGAGCGAAATGAGTGCACAGCTCGACGTAGAATGTGCTTAAGCGAAAAAATTATAGAAGAGGAAGAAAAATGCTCTTAAGGCATCTCTAACGTAATTGACATTTCTTCAAAAAAAAATTGGTTATTTGTCCTTATTTTTTTCTTCTCTTAGGGACTTTCACAGAACCAATATTCCCGGCGAGGCATAAAAATCCCAAAGTAATCTAAATAATTGGATATCCTCGGCTTTCATACCCGTATAACCATTTTCCATGTAATTTGTGGCTAGGCAACGCAGTTCCATCTAAATATGAACTGTAAACTTTAGCGCAGAACTCTGTCGTCTCAAGGAAAATAGATATTATCTTAGTATTGGTTACTCGAGTGAGATCCGAGATTGGAAGGGATAAACTATGATATTCGAACTTCTACCCCTTAAGTTTACTAAAAAAAAAATGCGATTTTTGTTGATGTTGATGTAAGTTAACATATGCAGATGATTATCCTTGTCATCGATATTTTTTTTGCAAAGTTGACGATCCTAATCTTAAAGGAATTTTAGCTGGAGACCATGGCTTGAGTCAACAATCATCCAATCCACCATTTCTATCTAACTAGGTAGCGCTGTTGTTATATTGTTCTATCTCCACTTTTGAATTGATCCAAAAAATTCATCAACATTTCTTAAACTCGATAAAAATGGAGATAAAACCTTTTAATTTTGAGAACTCGATTTATTTGAATTATGAGTTTCATTCATTAGGCGAAGTAATTTCCACGTGCTTGAGCAATCTCTTTTTCATTAAAGAAAAAAAAACACATTTACTTTGTTAATATACAAAATCTACACGATGATCATTATAAAAAAATAAATGTAGACTTGTCCAACGACAGCATCTGCAAAAAATGCTGTAGTCATTATCTCTCACTGGGCTTCGCATACGTTTTGTCATTGTCCGGAAACGACAAATATACTTTGTATATGGAATGATGATTGTTGAAAAACACGTTCCAAGCTGAATTCAGATTTAAATTAAGCGTGGTGCTACGCCAGGGATTGCAGTGTGTGCATGTCAGCTCTCAGCCACGGGTTTTTGACACATTGTTTTTGTTTCGTTAGAATTTTTGAGGAACGAGATAAAAGCGAAAAGGGAAAAATATTAAATTAAAAAACAAAAAAACAAAAAAAAATTAAATAAGGTGAAGAAAGAAACACTCGCTTTACGTAACTGATGAAATAAGAGAAACGCAATTAGCGGAAGAAAAAAAGAAAGCGAATAACCTTTTGCTGGTTTACGATGTAATTGAGAGCTTTTCAGGGATGGGTATGATAATTCGTTGGGAAATTAATCTTGATGCTTAAGAGAATTTTTTTTTTGGCGCACTGACCTAGTCGTATAATCAGAATGGCTTTGATGGAATAAGAGCCATGGTTGGTTAGGCCTGGTCCATGTTTTGACGAGGCTTCTTATGCCCAAAACACCCTGCACAAATTAGCCCAATGTGAGCTCTTTGTTTTCAGGAACCCCGTTCTGGGCATAGGTGGAGCCAGCTGGTTAGGTTAGGTTAGGGTTAGGTTAGGGCTGGTTAGGCTTCTTATGCTCAAAACACCCTGCACGAATTAGCCCAGTGTGAGCTCTTTTTTTTCAGGGACCTCGTCCTGGGCCTAGGTGGAGCGAGCTGACCAGGTTAGGTTAGGTTAGGTATAAAATCACCAGTCGTTCTTTCTTCTCTTCTTTTGTCCTGGAGATCTCTAATCTGTGTCACCGTGAACTTTTTCTCCTGATCATAATCCTTTCATCCTTCATTTGGCACATGAAAGATTTTTCTAAGAAACCCCCCCCCCCTTCCCCCCCCCCCCCCCCCCCCAAACAATGCGAAAGTTTTATAATATCGAAAATAACAATGTTTATCGGTTCCGCTACACAATACGCTCAAAGTTTTGCACCGCATACAGTTTATTAACTTTTTCCGTTACTTTCCCTGTTTTCCCGATATTCCTCTTCGCTTTGCACTTCACCGACAAAGTACAAAAATTTTCTTTCCCAATAATAAATTTTCACTACCGGTATATATATTTTTCTCAATTTCATAAGATTAATCGAAAGAAAGGGAATTCTACTTCAAGTTTAAACTTGGGAGGGAGGAAAGAGAGAGACCCTGCTGGTTTTGTAAAAGTAATTTAGCCGAGTTGATCTCTCTCTAAGCGAGTCTTAGGATTTAAATTAAACGGCGAAATTGAAATGTATCGGAGCTAAGGTTGAGAAAATAAAAAAAGAAAACCGCGAATATATATCCATGTCAATGTTGCTTAATATTTAGCTAAAGGCAAAAGCAATAAATCAAATTAAAATTTGCCCATCGTAAAAAACAAGTTTATGAATGAGTTTTATGTATGAATTTTCAGGGGCGAGTTGGGAGGATCTGCCAAAAAAAGGGAGATTCCTAGTGACATTGGCATAATTTTTGGTCTTGCTGATGAAACTTGGCTCGGCGGCTCAGTGACCCGATTGGAGCATCTGGCATCATCCGAAATTTGATTTAAATCTTGGGAGTTTTCGCTTTTTGTCTGGCTCAATCCGCCCCTTTTTTTTATCATCAGATTCTTTTACTATCTTGTTCGATTTTGTTATTTTGCTTCTAGGAAATGATTTTACACGTCATCGCATAAAAAAACTGAATGCAATATGCATTGGTAATGCTTTTTGTTTCTCATGATCATTTTTATGTTTGTTGAACTTTTTTCGGATGGATTCGGAAAGTGCATTTTGATAGTTATGACGATAATCAAGATCTTGACTGTCTTCCAATGTTTTATTTGTGCGAATGACGAGGTCGGTTTTTATTTTGACGGTTTGCATTGCATTCTGGCAAGGGCGAATTCTTTGCAAAGATCCTAAAGCTCTAGTCTACGCCTTCCCATTTTCCACAATGATGAAAACTGGAAATGTAAGAAAAATTTTTTCTGCTCGCGCAAATGTTTTCACTTTCGCCGGAATAAACAGTTACTCTCATATTTTCCCCGTTTTTCTCTTGGAAAAACCGTGTTAAAAGAAAAACGGAAGAAGAAAATCCTACGAGATTCACGAAACTATTTTCCAGAAGGAATTTCACGCTCCGTAGACATATCCGAAACACGATCAAAATCCTGCTTTAAGGACTTCTTAAAATGGGTTGTAAAAGCGAAATGCATTTTGTTTTCTCCTCCCCCCCGAAATTCGAAAACTAGGAACCGTAAAATTTTGTAAGAACGTCTTACACAACTTAATCATATTTTCCAATCTAAATATATTCCAAAAAAAAAAAAAAAAGGAGCAAGGTAGAAAAAAAATAACATATCCCGCTCGAATGATTTCCTTTCAACCTAGTTCAAAATTCATCTTAAATCCTCTTTTCCGCTGCTGCTGCAGAAAGATGGAAATAATGGAGAGTTTGAGCGGATCGAAATACCTTTACCGCTTCAGATGAAAATTGTCAGATCGAAAGAGATTTCTAATTAAGGTTCGAAATAATTCAATTGATTATCCCTCCCGAATCTGACATACATATAGAATCAAGCTAATTACAAAACTGTTAAGCTGTCATTAATCATGCTCCATTTGTCAATTTGCACATTAGGCTATTACGGGGGTATTCTTTTATTATTAAAATTGGAACTAGGTCAGTCAATATAAGAATATTTCAGGGTGGGCTAGAAATTAGTAGCGTTTTTTCTTTGACTAAGTGATCTGACAATCCGTGCACAGAAGAGGCTGCGCGTAGGACTCTGGGGTCGAAAAGGGATCCGTTGATGGGGCGTTTAAGAATGAGGAGAGGCCGCCATTCTCGAATTGAAAAGCAAACATCGCGATTGGCGGATTTACCAATTCGAGAATGGCAGCTGCCAGCTTTCAAAATGGCGGACCCCTATGTAACAGATGACGCATCGAAGTGTCCACTCCCTATCAAGCTCCCTAGTATGGTCATCAAGCTGTCGCCACTCGGGCGCGTCGTCGTCCAGACCGTTGTACCTGGCAGGGATTTCCTTTAACTCTCCTATTGTTGTCGGTTCTTTCCGTAACCCTTTTCGCCGCTCTCGCCTTAAAGCTTTCTTTATGTTTTCCCTATCTGGCAAATGTGCTAAAACCCCCTGAGGTACTTCCGCTAATTCCAGCCTCAAAATTTGAGCCGGTCCGAGTTCGGGTTGCTCCACCGTTCTCCTTTTCAAATCAGTGCGTAGTTTCTCTGCTGTAGCCTCCTCCCTGTTCGGCGGATGACTATGGGGGGGATTGCAGAATTCCTTCTGTTGAGGTAATAGCAGTCGCTTTACACTCTTTGACTTTGTACCGACGACACTGCCAATAAGTTTTCCCTTTATACAACCTCGCCTTGTAATAAATATAACCTTTAACAGAAAAATAGGCTACTTGCATGAATTTTTGAAACGTCATTAACCGGTCCTTAAATTCTTATTTAAGGTTTACCAAGAAAAAATTGGTCAAATAAATTTTATTAAACAGGTAAAAATTCAATTTGAAATACAAATTTTAGAAAGCCCGCCAAAAATCACCGTACGCCATGTTTGAGCTAATGACGTCACAACTGAGTTGAATTCTTTTATTTCATTGGCTGATTTTTTTTGCGCGCGAAAATTCTACCAATAGGAACAAAGGATCCGACTCAGTTGTGACGTCATAAAATCATGGTTGATTTTTGGCGGGCTTTCTAGAATTTGAATTTCAAAGCAAATTTTTCGGTATTTCAAATTTTTTTTTGCTAAGTCTTTATTATTAATTGAAGAATTAATATTAATAATAAATTTGCGATTTTAAATATACAAGTTGCCTATTTGTTAACACTGCTGCACACAAACAAGTCAAAAACGAGGACACAAAAACAACCTTCAATCACTAATTGATTGCCTCCGACCAACTCCGCCGCTTCCTCTTTTTTCTCCACTTTTTCATTGGTGGGAGATCTAGTTGGAAGGTATGCCAGTTGCTTAAGTTCTCATACATTACAGGAGTTATACTTACTAGATTATCCAAAAACTAACCATAAAATAATAAATTGATATCCATTTTCCCTCGTTTATATTTAAACTATCGATCTTGTTAAGCAAATAATGAACCCCCTTAAAGATTTATTATACATTTTCACTTTAATCGAGAATCGACTGATAAATTGACAAGAAAAAGGGAAACCTTTAATGTTAAGTCATTTAAGCTTTATGGCTTTGTGTGTGAAAAGTTTAGTGTAATGAGGTTTTCACAGAGCGGGGAGAACTGTTTTAGATATTTAAAATGATTTTCGAAACCGTTAAGCTGTAAATTGATCGAAAACTATAGCACGGGGATTTTCATATCTTTTACCTCGATAATAATATTTTTATGAGCAAAACCTTAAAATGAGAAATTATCCGTCAAAAACAAGCAATGGGCAAAGGAAAATGGCCACCTACCTAACTTCTTTAGACAAATGAAAATTTTTTTGCTCTAAAAATTGGGCCACACAGTAGTTGTTCGATTTCGTACAGGTGGGACCATTAAGCCCCACCCGGATTCCCCAGGCGTCATTTCTCCCAAATGAAAACAAATTAAAGCTAACGCGAATAAAGTTTCCTGTTGCATTACACTTACAGGATCTCGTGTAAGTCGTCAGGACAATAAAAAGTTAATGAAATTAAGCGCGAACAAAACCACTTTGACCTTATCTTTATCGAGTTGATTTAGGAATGAAAGGTGAATGCTGTCGGGTTTTTGGTCTCTGATTGCTAGAGAGTATATCATTTTATTTGCCAGCTTTTCGAGATGGATAGCTCGAACTTTCGTGATGAGGAAAAAAATAAAAGAAAAAGGGAAATCCTTCGATCTTATTCTTTCGTGCTGAATATTTTTTTTTAATTATTTAATTATAACGTGTCGATCGGTTACAGTCACTTTTACATTCATCACTGAGTTAATTTTTCCTTAAAATTTGCATTTTGAATTTTTTATGGGATTATTAAAAATTTTTTATTTGAGTGTTCAGAGTTCCAGCACGAGCAGGATTGAGGTCGACCGCGTTGGGCAGGAATCTAAAATCGTTGCTTTAGGAAAAAGCGGCTATAGACCGAGCCCGTATGAGAGTTCAGGGCTGAAGGGTCAGTCGCCATATCGGTAGCAGATAGAATCGTAAAAAATGGACGTCGCGGATGGATAGTACGAGGCCTCGTTCATCAAGAGGAGCTTTGGTACATTGGCATTAAGACGTAATGGGATCTTTTCGGCTGCAGTTCCCCATACGGTACCGGTGGGATCGGCCACACGTCGTTCACAAGCGATGATGTAAGTAACGGGACCGACGTGTCGTTGATTCTGTTTTTAGCCTTCCATGAAAATGATCGGCATGGTTTCCCTTAAAAAAGATTGTGGCCAAATTTGAGGGAATGGATGGCGATCGGCTGAAAGAATGAGAAAAGCTAGTAAAATAGAGCAATGTTGCTTAATCTGGCGAAATTTACTTTTTAAAAAAACATTCTGGATATGCAACCAGTGATACATGACTGCGTTTTTATTGCCAATTTGATTTCAAATCGTTCCAGTTATATTTTGTTTCATTTGTAGAGCAATTTCATGTCAGAATTTAGCTTGAAAATTGCTTTAGACAATATGAATGTAAAATTAGCGGTGAATACAATTATGGTCCCTGACTTTGGGATCAGCTCAGTTTCAAGAGGATTGATACCATGTCGAGGAAACTGGGATATTGCGGCAATTTTGCGCTTAAGAGTTTCTCAAATCTATGAAAAAAGTCTTTTTACTGAAGGGAGTAGCCCTTTTTAAATTACGTAGGGAGCGCTGTGGGTGAACCTTTCACCAGTCTGAATCAAAGAAACTGGACTCGTGGCTTCTTGAAAAAGTTAACGAGTTAAAATGAGAGCGAGATTTAATATTCCACACTTCCCCCTTTAGCTAGAAATCATATTCGCACTTTATTATAAGATTTTCATTGAAAAGAAGATTATGAATGGAAAATTATTTCAAGCAGAAAATTATTAATAAACAATCTCCCCCTTTTGGGTAAAATTCTCGGAAACAGCTATATTCTTCATAATAACAATCACGTCAAACCACAATTAAACAACGATAAAAAGTTAAAATCACAAAATTCATTTTAGCCCACGTTATGAAACAAATATTTATACAGTGTTCTTTTTTTCTCTTCGTAAATAATCGATCCTTTTTCAATATTTCTTTGTTCTGAAAGGAAAAAAATATCACTACCGCTTGTGATAAAAGAAACCATTGTGAAATTGCAAAAAAAAAGCTACAAATGAAAGAAAACGCTCTTGACAAGGGCAAAAGAAAATATCAAAGCGAGATAAGATAAAAAAGAAAACAAAAAGCTGTGAGGAGAGAAAAAAACAGGCAAGTCATCGCTTTTGTAGCGAATTAATGGACAGGGATTTTTAATTTATAATATCAAATGTCCCATCACCTCTCATGGTATACGATATCACACTGGAAAAAAGGAATTTTCCTTATTTTTTTTTCACCTCCTCGAAAACGCCTTTTACAAAACATTTCATCGCGTGCTTTTACAAATTCCACACGTCTACAGTTTTGGTATTATGTTGTCATTTCATCATAAAAAATTTTAAATGTTTTTTTTTTTCACCGTTTTTGAACGGGTATGATTTTTAACAAAAAAAAAAGAATGCGGGAAAAATTTAATTATTGCGAAAATTTAGCGAGGATAGCGCGATATTACGTTTCGATAATTCATTTACATTCCAGACGAAAATTTCTATGTCGTGTAGATGCGGATCCACATATGCGAATGTGCAGAGAAAGAGAGAGACTAATCCGGTTTGATTAATCCCGGTCTGTAGATTCGTATTTATTTTATTAAATAATGATGATGATGATGATGATAATAATAATAAAAACGAGAGAGAGAGGTCGGTAAACTTTTTGAAATGTGAAATTTTTAATCGATATTTAATCGTTTGGATTATTCGATGGAATGCATCATTTATGGAATTTGTAACGTGGTCGCAGAAAAATCTCTTAATTAAAATTTTTTGTGGGTGTGGCCCGATTTTTTTTTGAATCGGATTTTCTAAATGAAAAAATTTGAGATACTGGAAAATATGAAGAATCGGAATATTAGCAATAAATTGTAAATGGTAATGTTAACAGTGGTCGAATTTGTGTAAACGTATGAGGTCGTGTTTTCATCTTCCATTGAGCATGCAGAATTTTTTTAGAGCGGTGGCAGCAACAGCAAACCGCAGATACAAAAGATCAACCCTTTGCCTATCATTTTTCCCGCTCTTTAGTTGCTGAAATTCACCCACTATTACTTCAAAGTACAAATATTTATAAAAGTGAAGTGCTAGGCCTAGTAATCCGCCAGAAATACTGAGACATCCGAATCAGGGATATGCAGCATGTCGTACATGACTGCATATGCAATATCATGGGGTTTAAGAATTTTAAAATCTTGAAGAATAAGCTCAGTAGAGCGGACTATTTCTAGAAAAGTTATATAATTATGCAATATGTAAACTCCTATGTATAGCTGGTGGCATAAGTGTATTTTGAAAAAGGCCAGTTTTGAAGTATGGTAGAACTCCGATACCTGGCAGATTCGAAAGAATCCCGAGCAACCAATCCGACCAAAATGACGTCTAAAAGACGTCTTGTGTCCTCAAAAGACGTCTAAATGACGTCTTGTGTCCTCAAAAGACGTCTAAATGACGTCTTGTGTCCTCAAAAGACGTCTAAATGACGTCTTGTGTCCTCAAAAGACGTCTAAATGACGTCTTGTGTCCTCAAAAGACGTCTAAATGACGTCTTGTGTCCTCAAAAGACGTCTAAATGACGTCTTTTAGACGTCATTTTGGTCGGATTGGTTGCTTGGGATGAAAAAAACATCAATGACAATTTTAAATTGATCGCTATTTAATTGCCCTCATATTATCAAACTCCACACGTGTATCCCTCACCTCATAAGCTTTCCTATTATTCCCCGAATATCAATAATCTTATCAGTCGTTTCCATCACATTTACAATTTGTAACCCGTAACGATCGCATCGCACTCTACTTGATCCAACACACGACAAATCAATCATTAACTTCGATTTTAATGTTTACAACCAAACACATCATTAATGACTTTTACAAAACAATTTTTTTCCCCTGAGAATTCCTAATCAAATTGCTCGCCCTATCTTATCATCGGTATTTATCTTTAAAAGAAATCTCATAAAAGAATCAAAAACAAAATCCAATTCTATTGGTAAACGATTAATCGACCGGATTTCATGATTGTTTCATACAAACATTACGTTGAAATTAGAAACAAAAATGAATAATTATAGCGGGTGGTTTCTCTATGAAGCTTTGTGCACAAGAAAAAACTTGGACATTTCCTGTATATTTGTGCATTGCTATATAAACATTAAGGGATTAAACGTCCGCAAAAACGGTTTTCCTGATATTATAAATATAAAGAAAAGTTACAATGGAGTTGTTATTCAATTGTTTACACGTCGCTCTGTTTCCAACAAAGAGTTTACATACAGTTCTAAGGAAAGAGTGAAATTAAACTATTATATACATAAACAAAATTTAGAAATTACTTTCAAGTCTTGTTCTTTCTTACTCGAAATTATTTAATAATTAATTAAAAATAGAGAGTAAAACTTTGCCCGATTGGGAGAAATCTATTTTTTTTTTGTTTTTGACCTGGGGAAATCTTTTCTTTCTAAATAAATTCTTTTGTTATTGGTGTTGTTGGCCCGCTGCTGCTCGGGTATGGAAAACTCTTCGTCCACGTGCATTCGAGATTCAAAGTTAATTATGTGTTTTTGTTTCGTTATACAATGAGTAGTTAATGAGTTTTTCAATTTTAATTGTTTTTCATCATCATTATCATTAACATCCTCCTTTAAAGTATATAATCAGATTTTTGAATATAATAATAATACGGAAAAACGGTCGGTCGACTGGATTTAAATTTTCATAGAGATTTGAAAAGAGTTACATAAACAATAAGGCTGTCCAAATGTTATGTAATCATTCATTATATTATGTAATTTCGAAAAATTGATTTTCTTCAATAGTTTTACCGTCGAAAAAATAAATTATTAAATGAATTGTTTGGAAGAGGCTTATGGACTGGGGGAATTGTTTGGTTTTTAAAATTTTTAGCTGTGGAAATATCAGTTTTGTAGATGTGTTTAGCTCATGGAGAGATGGGGTCAATCCAGTGGCGTAACAACCGGGCCCGCTAGTTCCCTCTTGCGGGGGGGCCCCCGGCATAATTCATTCTTCATGGGGGCCCCCAAGAAATTTTTTAAATCTTTAACGGGGGCCCCACTTATTGAATCTGCGGGGGGGCCCCGAAAATATTGTTACTCCACTGGGTCAATCTGCGCAGTGGAGATAGATGAAAATAATTTTAGATGCGTGGTAGTCCTATAAGTTCTTGAGGTAGTTCTTGAGGGTAGGGTAGGTTAGGTTAGGTTAGGTTAGGTCGAAGGAAGACTTACGAATTTGGGAAGGTTTTACACCAAGAATTCAAAGCCCTTATTTCGTTTAGCGGCCTTTAAAGCTAAAATCGCCACGCCGTTCAATTTCCTTGATTAAAACTCAGCTCTCCTTCGTGAATATTTTTCTTGCTTCATTTCTCTCAAACATTTCCCTCTCACCTACAATATTTAAATTCCCATCAACCTCATTTGCCAAGTCAATACCAACTGGATACCATCTCATTTCGAAAATATTCACAAAAATACAAAATCAATTAGTACATCATCAAAGCCTATTAAAAAAAACAAATTGTTTGTATAAAATTGTGGTCTCGCCCACGCCCCGTGATTATGATTTACGAACTAAACAGTTTATATTTCTCGAAAACTGAAGAATGTAACTTAGCTGACGTGTTGTGTTTGCACACCAAATTATATTAATAAAGAGAAACAGAAGTCGAGTTTGCCTTCGCTCTCTTGTTCTCTCTCCCTAACCGGATACATTATCAATATTATTTCTACATCAATATTATTTTTATTCCAAAAAAACAGATTACCGCCGCCGTTTCCTTGCAGCACATGTGTTTGTTTTTTTGCAAGGGTTATTCCTAAATTAAACTCGGATATTTTCTAACAGACGTTCCCCCCTACTAACCTAATAAAAATTTTTGAGCTTTTAAAACGTTAAATTAAGCACGCGTTCATTGATTTTTATCCTCATTAACCTCAAAAGGTTTTGTTATTTTAAAATAATATCTCCTCTATTAATACGTGTTGCACCCGGGGCCGAAATAGCAGCTTGAAAATAAAATAAAATTCCGGCTTTGGGCAGCGGAAAGTTTTTTAAAAAGCAAATGGAGTTTTATTTTTTGCCTTGGTGAAGACTTCTTCAGGACTTAATTATTTAAAAGTTTCAAATAAAATAAAATAAATATTCCTTCTGTAATTTTTAGACGAATTAATGCGAGGTCTTGAATCATCGTCAACATGCCCAAAGGACAACAAAGTTGGAAAAATGTTTCTTTTCTTTTTGATAAAAAAAAAAAAATCCTTCATCCCCGTAAACCTTTCTCGGTAAAGAGAAAAAGTCAGACTTAAGAGTTTCTTTAAACTTTGAACATTCATCATATTCTCATACAAATTAATGAAATATTGTACACTTTAACTCTTAAATTAGGACAAAACAACCCGTTTACTGTCTTAAGAGCTTTTGAAAGAAGTTTTGTGTGAAGCTTTCTTGAAAATGAGAAATTTTTGCAATAACTCGCGTTTCGTTGAGGAAGCTCCTGGTATTATTTTGTAAATGAAATAGGACTCGTTGGAAAATAAATATTGATTTTTTCAAGAAACAGTGAATTTTATTGTTTATTTTGCAGTTTGTAAGTTCGAGCAAGAGCGTGAATAAAAAATGAAAATTGTTTTATCAAAAAATCTAGGATAAATTTGCATATGTTATAATTGCACATGTTAATAGTACATTAAAAAGAAAGCAGATTGGGAGAAAAGTGTTAATAATTCAGTACGAGAGCCATAATATTAATTAAGTGGTAACATGCGATATTGTACTTTTATTGGAGTTTAATTGAGGTTCCCGATCCCGCCGCTATTTTAACCAGGAATATTCAATTGAAATTTTTTGCTTTTCAATCGGTCACAACTGAAAATCAAGTGGTTGGTTTAGTTGCTGCACGATTTCTTGATTTTTTTCAGCTATTTGGTGACTTGTTCGAAGGTAAATTCGGACCTCTAAAGTTCGCTTTAGGGTCCTGCAAAGAAGCTCGGGAATAAATTCAAAAAAGATATTTTTTTTCATGAGCTTTTCTTCTATATTATGCCGCTGCTAATTTAGTTAATTCAAGGATTAACGAAGACAAACATTAATATAGCACCTGTGCTGAGATATTCTTTATAATATGGAAATCCCAGAGCAGAATTGTTTGTAGCTAGTGTAATTTCTGTGAATACATTTTCTGCAATTTATTAAATCAGGCACCTTATTTGATATGACTTGAAGAATTTTCTTGCTGAATTGACAGTAGCGTCTCTAGACTTTTTGCTTTATCAAAACTTAAAGGAACGAAAAACTTTTATTTAAAAATTATTTGAATTTATTTTAAACATGTTCTTCGGATTTTATGGAAAGAAAAACGAAATATTGCGAAAAAGACTTTTGAAGAACTCGAAAGACAATGAAAATTTCTAGCAGGGAGAAGTTAGCTTTAGGGGCATTTTAAAGAGGCTAGAAGATCTAAAAATTATAGAACTAATTATTTTTTTTAAAATTTTTTTTTTTTCAGGTAAGTGGAAATTATCATGCCTGCTGGAATTTTATCTGAATTCAACTGAAGCAACGTGCTTTGAAGTCTTAATGTGACTTCGATTCATAGTCACTACTTCCCAATGCCCAAAAAGAGGACCTTACCTGATTTGATCGGCACAAGACAAACTCAGGCCCTGAGGCCGAGCTTCAAGCTGCTAACTACACAAGGCCCCTTAAACACTCCTTTGTTTAGTTTCTGCACAATATATCCTGCATACTATCGCAGGTCTTCATCTTACAATCCGACATGGCCTGCTGATCATGTAAGATAAAGACCTTGAGTTTCGAAAAAAAGCGTTGTGGTGGTTAATAGTTTTAAGGGAATGTTAGTTAATGAGTAGACCTAGTATTAATTATTATAAGTAAGTAACAATCATTAACACTCATTATCATTGCTAACAGTAAACAATTATTCATCACACAGTAACTTTTGTTCAAGGTAGGTCACAAAAGAGGTGGTACAATGACTTTAAGAAGGTGGCGGGACTTAAATGGTTGCTAAGAGGCCAAGACAAGGAAGTAAAGGTTTAGGGAGACCTTTGTTTTGGAGTGGACGGATATTGGCTGAAAGTGTCGAACTAGGAGAGGCCCCCGCAGAAGGTTTACTCGAGGGCCCTTCATCAATTTTTTACAGCTTTTTATCTAGTGAAAATTACTTTCCTGCTGATAGACCGGAGGCCCCTTTGATCGCGGGGGTTGGGGTGGTTACTACGCCACTGTTGAAAGAAGAAGACTATTGCCAGCTATATGGTGCAAAAGCCAACGCACCTTAGAATCACAGTAATTCAGTGATGGGACCCTCAAACAAACCCGAATTCCGGATCCTTTTTCCTGTAAAGGTCAACCGCCGGACCTATTGCTACGCCACTGACAAACTCAGTCCCGTTTGGTCTTTCTTTTTTGTTTTAATTCAAAGAAAAAAATTCAGAACGATCTCGAGCAGTGGGAGTCACTCGATGACTTGAAAGCAAAATTTTTCTTTGAAGTAGAAAAATATTTCAGTTTGCCTTTGGTCCTCTTGAGTATGATTCCTTCAATTTTTACTTTGGAGCTCCCAAGAGTTGGAAAGGATTGCAGTCACCAAAAAAAAAAAAGAAATAAAAAATCCACCAGACGGTTTTAT
Organism: Liposcelis brunnea; assembly: GCA_023512825.1. Classification (NCBI taxonomy): domain Eukaryota; kingdom Metazoa; phylum Arthropoda; class Insecta; order Psocodea; family Liposcelididae; genus Liposcelis; species Liposcelis brunnea. The sequence continues at coordinate 8,198,473 of CM042065.1, read as the reverse complement.
TTTTATTAAAAAAATCCTGTCTGCAAGTCAATATTTTTATCAATAGAAATCATCTTTTCCCTCAAGATATTGAAATATTCACAAAGTAACAAATTTCAAACCCTATAATTAGTTACCGATTCTCAGAAACATTAATTGGTTCTCCGCTTTTATGCTGGGAAGTTCATGATTTTCACCTAATGCGATTTCATTAACGGTCGAGTCGATTCATCAAAAATAAGGTAGCTGGTCTGTAAAAGGGTAAGAAGAAGAGAGGGAGGGGATCGTTTTTTTTTGAATTTTAAATAATGCTAAAGCCCCTACTCCTTTCCTCGCACAAAAAAAATTAATGTCTTCGGGAAGATTATTTTAACTCAATAAAAAATTATCGTACATTCGTGGAAAAAACGTTTTACGCCGCTCAAAATATAATCAACGCAAATAATAATTATTCCGTTACGGTGTAAAAGAGGAAACACACCCTCCTTGAAAAGCTTTCCGGATAAAACAATGGAATTCAAAAGATGCTAATGTTTTTTGAAAACAGCTCCGGTTCCGCCAGACGCTGCCACATGCAAACTTTGAAAAAACATCGATTCTCCCCGTCTTTCCTCTTCCGATAAAAATCCCGCATCGCTGTATGAATTCTTTTTCCCGTTGAAAAGTTCGGCGATAAATGAAGAAATGAAAAAAAAAAAAAAAAAATCTCTTTCAAAACTCTTTTTGTATAGTTGATAATCCTTCTGCTTATCGATGTTTTCGTATCGTCGAATTTCAATCAGCTTCCCGAATCTTCCGCCTTAGTTTCTCTGATTCATTTCCTAAAGGAAAAGTTAGAGCGATTAATCAACTTCCACGTTTCCTCACCCACATCTTTTGATTATGACTGGATCGTTGATTTTAATCGATTATGTTTTCTTGAGAGAGTGAAAATTTTGCCCGAAACGGTTTTTGTTTTCGGTCGCAGGGTCAGCTAAGTTTTCACGGGGCGAGAACTGTCAAAAAGTTGCTGGAAAGTTATGGAGGAATGCGGAAATTTATGAAAGTCTGGGATCGTTTTCCCTCTCGTCGTCCCTCCCTTGTTGTACAACGTATAAATCCGATATTGGTTTCGGGTCCTCACAATAATAGAAGCTTTGTGGAATGTATTATATAAAGGCGTAGTGCGGTTAAATTTTAAGTGGGTTTTAGAGTCGTTGCGGAGGGGGGGAAATCCTTATTGGTCGATTGTGCTAATCGTTAGTTAATTCGGAAATTTTTAAGGTAATTGGTTTTAGTAGATAGGAATGTTTATACGTAGTTTAACTTTAGGTTGCCTGTGCTTAGTGTTACCTGGGAGACGAATCAAATGCGGAATTTTTAAATGTTGGGTTCGAGAACCGATAGAACAGAAGAGCGGAGTTGCAAAAGGTCACCTTTGGTTTTTCCAAGAGGATTTTTACTTTCAAGCTCCCTAGAGTGAGGAAGTAACGCGGTCGCCTCAAGAATGAAAGTTAAACTGCATATTTTGCCCCGGACTAACTGTAAAAATGGTTTTTGGGCTGACTTGCGTCCGTCAATCCGCTCGCCTGTTCCTGCACTTTCGGTTTTCGACTGTATTTTTGAAACCGAATGAGCCAGCCAAAATTGACAACCATTGGGTGCCATACTCAGGCGACCTCTCTGCATATAGCTGGTTTGTGTGTTTTAAGTTGACAGCTATATGGGGCCTACAGTTTAATGCTGGTTCCGAACGGTTAAGTAGAGAGGTTGTTCTAAGCAAGTTACCACCTGCTGGTTTGCCATTGCCTTGCAGGAGAGGGATAAGATCGAGCGACAACACACATTAATCGCTTTTTCGGAATCCCAAATCCTCGAATTAAGTTTATATGACGCAGATGACAGGGGTCAGAGGTGAAATACGGTCGGGAAAAATTCGAACGGTAGAGTAGAATCGAACTCATTAACTCCCAAATGTGAATCGGGTACGCTGGCTCTTCTTTAGAAAAAGCGAAAACTGTTATTTCATAGCCAAGACCATCCGGCCAAATAGAGTTTTCGATTATTTTCTCAAAAACGGCCTTAACGATTTTTATCATTTCTCATACTCCGACTCTATTTGGAACAACTTTTTCCTTTGGCATTTTTTCGTTAAAATTCACCCTCCCCGGAAAATTCAGAAAAATCGAAAAATTTTCAAGTTTTGCCGACATGGGTCTCGACTTCGACCAAAAAATGGTCGGGGATTTTAAATTTTCGGTCCATTTTCTGATTTGAAGCCAACACCCCACCCCCCAATTTTGTTTCTATGATGAAGTCCCCAATGATGCCCTAATCGAACGAAGCTATATCCCGGCAGAGCGAGAAAATGAGTGGTCCTTCCCTGACTGCTATTCCCTAGTTTTGTTTTTATAATCTCTTGTTGCAATTACAAGTGTTATTGTTATTAAAAAAGGCCATTTTGACACCATCAATTTTAAAGTGAGAACCCAAACCCGGACCTGAATTCAAACTGAAGAAACTTCCATTTCTCCTCACGAAGTGACGGCATTTTCTAAAAGGATTCCCTCAGGAAGGAACTAAGTGAAAATGTGGTAAAATTATCCGTAGTTTATATTAAAAGACGTCAACAGAACTTATAGCATTTGAAAAGCCACAGCATTCGCAAGTTATTAAAGCATTTAGTCAAATAAAAATCCTTTACCAAAATGCTCTCAAAAAAGTTATTCATCTCTCCGCTTATCCCGAAAAATCCTCGAGGAAAAATAGTATCTCTCTCTCTCTCTCTCTCTTTCTCTCCTTTGATATCAATGCTAGCGTTATATTATCCGCAGATTTTAACACTCAACGAAACCGCCGGCATTTCTTAGTATGATTTGTCGCTTACGTTGGAATATGAAATACGATTCATCATTCTCGTATATACTGCATTGCATATGTAAAATCCCGTATTCCTTGCGAATGACATATCATTTGCATTGGTTTTTTATTAAGATCTTGACGTTCGATTTTCCAATTCAAAATTTTGTTATCTCTTTGAATGGCGGGATGGATTTATTGGTAAAAATTTTTCGACCTTGAATTTTTTTTTTTTTTTTGGTTAAAATTTGATATCTGTCAATCAATTGTCGAGTTATTGGTGAAATTAGGATATTTAAAAAAAAATCGGGAGACGTTTTTGACTTTGATGTAGGAAAGGTGAAAGGTTTCAGTCAAAATAATAAAATGATCAATCAGGCCCCGTCAAAGATCCCATCCCCGTGCTTTTGAGTTGACCACCAACCATTTTACTAGAAATTTGATCAGCAATAAAAGCGCACCCTTGTAGAAGATGATTTTGTTCTAGTTAATGCGTTCACAAAGCCCTTTTGGAATTATTTTAGAAACGCGACATAATGTACCGTACTTTGTTTCCGATCTAGGGAAGAAGCCCCTTGTAATAACGAAAAGGAGGATTTATTTCGGAAAATTAACCTTCGTTTTCAAAATGATGGCATGCTGAATAAAAATTATTAATTCCAAACACATTTTAAAAAGGAAGTTGATCCCTTTTTTTGGGGTTACGATTTTTTTTTTGAAAATTATTTCTTTTGAAAATTACCCGTATCAAAAAGTTATTTTATAAATTATGATCCGTCGGACGATGCTAACAAAATTAACTGATGAAAAGCTTGCTTTAAACAAGAGGCAAACCGTTGTTTTAATTTCATTAAAACCCTAGGTTTTGTCCAACTCGTGATTTCCCCGGAGATCCTCAATCCGACTGAGCATCGTATCAAAGAAAACTGAGTTCCTCTTTTGCCCTAGTTCATTGACTTTTTTACTTTTATAATTTTTGAAGCCGGAAGGGAAAACGTGAAAAGGGTAATCAATGGAAAGTATTATTTGAATAATCAATCTTCACGGTCGTAAATTTCTTAGAAAGATTTCATTTACTTTTCTCAAGCTTTTTCCCTTTTTTTTTTAGAGAGAAAATTTTACCGTGCGTAGCCCAAGCGAAAATTTCCAATGGCCGGGTCTAAAAAATTAAGTTGGCAGTCACTTTTTGCCTCAAGAACGACAAAATGGCATCTGCACGATCAGCCAAGTAGAACTCGGTGTCGTTAGTCACTATTTGACCCTAGACCCATTTGCAGCAGGTTTGAACTTGCATCCCTTATCGAAATTATTTTGATACACGTTCCGGAAAATTAATTTATTTTTCAATTTTATTCACGCAAGGAGTCTTGTATCTATTTTCAAAAACTCTCTAAACATATTCGAATTAAAATCCGTGTATAATGAATAAATCTCTTGAATCTTAGCAGTTTTAGTTATAAAACAAACAAAAACTTCAAAATTTAATCGTTGTCACGAACACTTTAAGTTCAGCGTGAGTGCTTTTTAAAAACCGCAATATATGCTGCAACTTTTGTCATTTAACACGTTTTAATATTTTTTGTTTTAATAATCATAATAACAACAAAGCGCGTGGGGGGGTTAAAAGGTTAACATTTTACAAAACTAAAAGAAAATGGAAGGAAAAAATCGTTTTTCCGGTGAGCTTCGATGATCTCTCCTTAAATGATTTTATTCTGAGGAAGAAGAAAAAAAATCTTCCGGAACTAACTAAGTAAATAAATAAATAAAATGTTCCTGAAAGTCCTAAAACACGTATTGAGAAACGTTCTCTTTGAAAGTTTTAAAAACTTCGTAATTTTTTAAAGGCTTCCTTATACTCGGTCGATTAACCTCAGAATGGTATTAAAGCACCAAAAAGGACGATTCGTTGGAAAGTTGTTTACGTTTTTACCTGTTGCTTCTGTCGGGAGGGGGAAAGGGTATAATAAATGCGTAGAAATCACCCAACGGCAAGTTTTTATGCTTTATAAAGAAATATCATACTCTTTCTTATAAAGAATTTTTTCCGAGAAATAAAAAATATTCCTCTTTTTCGGCATATTTCACAACTGAGAAATTTTTTCGCGGATAAGGAAAAATCTTAGAGAGAATTGATCTTTATAAACTTTTATCCTTGACCTCAAATTCCGCAGCAACAGAGATATTACAAAGTTCCATGCTTCTACACGAGTTTTATTCATAGTAAAAATATTTCGTACCCTCGAATTCGCTGACCGTAAAAAACATTAAATTCCAACGTTTTGAAATTTTTTTCCACGAGTTTTTCAATTCATTTGTGATCCGTTCTAATGTAAAACGAAGTGATATTAATCCGGTTCGATAAATATATATTATGCAACCTGCGCTACAGTTTCACGATCATCCGATTTCAGTATCATTCAATTATTGGTGTCCCGCAATCATCGAGTTTCATTTCACGTAAACCAATATTTTTACACAACTTGAATTTGAAGGATAAATCCTGTAAGATTTGGTGAAAAATACGACACGTGTAATCCTAACTGCCGGGAGCCATTCAGTTAAGTAATTGAATAAGAACGGTGAAAAGGGGGAAAAAATTTTTTTTCTCACCGCCTTCTCGGATGAAAAACTTTTCAAATATCGATGATTGAAGAATTATTCGTTCGTAGAATATAAAAAAAAAAATTAGATTGTAAAAAAAAATAATTAATCACGGATTGGCAACGAAATCGCATTTTGCTAATTCTAATTTTCATTGTTTAATGTGCAAAGTGAATGAATCAATTGTTCACAAACGGCATTAAGCCAATCCCGAATGTTTGATTAATAATAATCGGTTTGTAATCACTGGGAATTGCACAATGCAAATTGTAAATAACTCCGATGATTTTATACAAGATTGATAGTCAAGGGAAATATCGGAGTTGATAGTAAAATGTTAATTTTTAAATGAAATATTTAGAAAAATGGGTGATGCGCTCCTGAGACCGCAGAGCTTTTCTGCAAGAGCTGAAAGAGCTAACATTGCCGCAATGTTGACGGTATCGCTGTAATATTGCGCAACATTGGGCCACATTGCGTAACGTCTTGGCAACATTGCGCAACATTGCGTAACATCTGGGCAACATTGCGTAACATCTGGGCAACATTGCGCAACATCTTGGCAACATTGCGCAACATCTCTGCAACGATTTTTGTTGAACGTGTCGATCACATTGGTCATCAAAAATTGCCCACTAAGCCGCAGAAACTTCTCAGAGTAGAAATACCTCTCGCTTGCTTAATATTTTCATCTTTGAAAACAATTTAGAATTCTATAAATTGAATTATAATCTTTTATAAATTTTTTTTCTAAAATCGCTGACCTTACGAAATAGGTCTACGCTACCTGGCTGATAAATTTAGAATAAATTAGCAATTATAGAAATTAATTTGAAATTTATTTAAATATCACAGGTGAAATCCCTCGGCATTACGTTTAATCAAAATTGACTCGGTTTCCCCATCCCCTCGTCTCATTTAACCGCATTGATAATAAAATATAAGAACCGAGAATTTTCCTTTTCTTCATTTTTATTTTTTGAAAAAAAAAATCTTCCCATCTTTTCTGAACAACAATCAAGTAGCATTCGAATAAAACTTTTAATTTCTTGAAAATTAATTTTCTACAACATGGATGAAGCATGTGGGATTTTGAAATATGAGAATTATCATGTTTGGCAAGGGAGCTTTCTTCGCTAATAAACTAATCATCGAAATGGTTTTCATCGGTGAATTTCCAATTTGCATTTACCGGATCTATAGCATTCGTAATATACGACTTGGGGGGGAATGGTTAAAGAGGTTTTATATGGACTAACTCACTTGTGAATAATAAGCATTGGTTCCTTTTATAAGATATTGGAAAAGGAAGTTGAGCTGGAGCTGATGAAAATGTTTTCATTTGCTTTTCTGTACTTTTCCGGAAGGAATGAATTTTATTTGCATATGGAGCTTGAGCCGCGTGTTAGCGTGATGAAGACTTTATTTGAATTTGTAAGTGATCTAGATTAATCAACTCCGGGTCAGGTTTTCACTAATTACCTTGAAAATTTTTTAAGTTTGGCTTGCAGAGAGCTGTACTGCTGAGAATAAGGTCCAAAGCTTACAGACACTGGTTTTTACTCTGAATCCGTGCAGCAATCTTCCTGTTAACCCTTTCGCCACGAAAATCATACAATGATGATCGAAATTTTTGTGCTGTAAGTCTCAGTTTTATAAAGTAAATTCACCAGTAAATGAGACACATCGACCTTTTCACATTTAAGGTTTCTCTCCCCTATGGATTTGATGCCGTTACATTTAAAGGTCACCGACGAAGAAGACTACTGATATCAATTAATTTAATTCATTTAAATGTCAGGATTACGTACCCACGTACATGATTTTGAAGCTAAGGAATACCTCATTTATTTTCCAATTCAAGATATTGCCAAAGATTCTTAGAGAGGAAAGTAGCAGCTTTTCCAGCTAGCTTGATTATAAAATGCTTCAGATTTCCCGGTAGCGGAAAATTCGCTTAGAAATTTAAATTCTAGAAAGCCCGCCAAAAAAAACCATGGTGTTATGACGTAATCCAGTATTCCTATTGTGGAATTTTCGCGCCAAAAAAAAATAGCCAATGAAATAAAAGAGCTTAACCCAGTTATGACGTCATTAGCCCAAACATGACGTAAAGTTGTTTTTGGCGGGCTTTCTTTTTAGCAAAGAAAGTATAGCAGCTTTTCCAACTATCTTGATAAAAAAATTTCAGCAAAAAAGATTTTTATGTAGGAAAATTCGCGTAGAAATTCAAATTCTAGAAAGCCCGCCAAAAATGAATCATGCAATTATGACGTCACGACTGAGTCGGATCCTTTGTTCCTATTAGTGGAATTTTCGCACCAAAAAAATTAGCTAATGAAATAGAAGAGCTTAACGCAGTTATGACGTCATTAGCCCAAACATGGCGTACAGTTGTTTTTGGCGGGCTTTGTAGAATTCGAATTTCAAATCGAATTTTTCGCTTTGTAAAAACATTTTTTGATTTATTTTTTCTTGCTAAGCCTTTTAGTATTTTACAGATTCATGCAAGTGGCAGAATCGTTTTTTGCTCCGTCAAAGTCAAAAATATTACTTAACCTAAAAATTTAAAAAAACATTTAACACTAAGCAGAAATTTTTTAGTGAGTGAGTGATATAACGCACAAATCTAAGTCACGAAAAAAATTGAAAGCTGTTTTTTGTGTCAAAACTAAAATTAAAATTTTTCATCAAACGCCATTATTCAAATTTGGAAAAAAGTTGTAGGAAATGATTCCTTTAGCTAATTACATTTTTTTTCATCTTTCGAATCAACAAACAATCGACACATGGCGAATAAAAAAAAATTCTCTACCTCAAATCAAATTCAAAAACACAAAACAAATACTTAGCATCAAAAACCCGAATCGTTCCTTTCGTATACTTTATTTGCCTGATTCCTTTTTTCTCCCTTTTCTCTCTCACGAATAAACCCTTAAAAACTTTTTTTTTAATATGTAACTCCAGCTATAATTTTTAATTACAGTCGTTAGAAAAGGAACAACTTCTTTCCCTTCCGCAATTTATAGAGATTGCACAACGAAAGACTTGAAAACCACTTAAAATCAAGACGATTACTATTTTCCGGACGACTTTACTCCTTAAATCCTTTTTTTACTCGAACGCAATAAAAATCGCAACGAAAAAAAAAATTGCTTGATTGGCTTTTTCCCTGTAAATAATCATCATCAAAAAAAAAGGACGAAAGGAAAATTTTGTTGCAAACCACTGACTTTTTCCATCGCGTAGATAAATATTTACTTTCCCCTGGCTGAGCACCTCTCCCGTTAAATCGGATTACCGGTGAAGATATCGGTTTAATAAGCGTCGTCTCCAATATTGTGACCGGGTCGCGAAATCAAACACGAACCCGTGAGAAATATTTTTTAAAAGGAGAGAGAAAAAAAAAGGTGACAGGAGGGAAAGCAAATAAGCTTATTTCCTCGTCTCGTTTGTATTTCCATTAGATTTTATTCCACTATTTTCCGAACACACACAAAAAAAAAGAAGAAGAAATCGGATCCGGATCTTTTATTAAGATTCAAACAGAAACTTTTCGAAAATCTAATGGAAGCTTTACAATTTTTGAATTCTCCGAATTTAAACGACACAAACAAATATAAAATATTTTTTTTAACAATGCGTTAGGCTTGCGGGAAAAAAAAAGAGTTTCCCATGTCTTCAATTTGTATAAAATAACGTGGGATGATCTTCCTCCTTTTGCCATCCTTGAATGGAAAACTTGAAACCTTAACCTAAAAAACCGCAAACTCATTATATTTTGAATTATATTTTGACAAATAAGTTAGTTTTCGAGGTTAATTTGATTTCCAAGCGTACACAGCTGCGGAGTAACAAACCCAGATCTGACAGACACTTTTGAGGATCCGGCAGACTTAATGACAAACGTGTTTATTTCGACATCTAAACTTTATCCCGCGGAGATGCTAGCCAAGTTCATTTTCTAAATAAAACCCGGGTTAAATTCCTCAAACGAGTAAAAAACGATCTCGGAATGATTGAAATTAATATCCTTGACTGAAAGCTCCTTTTTGACTGAAAAGGTAAAAAGTCTGAGTTTCCCAAAAAATATTAACGGGGCAAGTTTAATCCCTTATTAGAATCCTGCGGTTTCAAACGGGCTATAAAACTAGGAGATGAGGTTTATTTTACGAGATCGCAGACGAGATATGAGAGTGTTAAGGTTGGGAATATCTAAAAGTTTAATGGGGATAAGTTAGACTGGGTGAAATGCAGAATGGGGTGCAAAATGCGCTTTGCGGTGGGTTAACGAGTTGGAGCATGGGGAGATTCTTTGGATTCGTGAAATATAAAGGGAGGATTGGGGGGGGTTGGGCTAGCGGATAGCAGCAGCATTACATTTGTTTTTTATAAAATTCTTTTAATAAGTGTCATCAAGTCTTTTGTAATCAGCAGTTGTTCTAGTGCTGATATTATTGTTATTATCATTAGGGGTAGTTCCTTTTTTCCTTATAATGGCGCACAAGGTAGTGATTATGCTTTCACGCCCTCTTTTTAATTAAGAAAATACGGGCTCATAAAAGAATAGGGTTTGAAGTGAAAATATAAAAGGATAAAATGAGATGTCTGGGTTTTAGTTCAAGGTCAGAGAGACTTAATCAGATACTTAGTCAGACTAAGACCGCGGTAACATTAGTTTGGATTTTTATTTGAAGATGGCTCCTACGATCAAGAGTGCCAATCAGCTGAAAGTAGGGAGCCTTCGATGAGTCGTCTGCTACTCACAAGGCTGCCATGTTCTTGAATTGGCATCCGCCATGATCTCGAAGTCATGAACACGAATAGTAAGATTGAGACCTCGAGCATCAAAAAGAAGTGAGGGTAGTCCACAAAAGAGGTGGTATGACGATATCGACAAGGTGTCGGGACTTACATGGTTGCAAACAGCTCAAGACAAGGAAGTGTGGAAAAGGTTGAGGGAGACCTTCGTTCAGGAGTGAACGGACATAGGTTAAAAGAAGAAGAAGATGATCTCGAAGTGGACGTCGCCATATTGCCCCATAAACTTTTTGTTACCGATGTCTCTCTGAGGAAGCAAAAGTGAAGCTGTGTTCGACCGATAATGACTTACGCTGCGGAAACTCGGGTCGGATACGAAAGCCACCAAACGCATCATGCGCACCGTTGGAGTTACCCTGCGGGGCCCGAATGCGAAGCGACGACATCAGGCAGAGACTCGCTGTGGAAGATGTGGTGCGCTGGACGAGACAGCGAAGACTGGGCTGAAACGAGCATGTAGACCGAATGGGGAATGACCGGCTCCCGCGCATCGCCCGAGATAACAAGCCTTATACCACCCGGACCGTCGGAAGGCCACCAAAAAGATGGGTCGATAGCTGGACCTCCACGTCTCAGGAATAATTTGGAAAATTCAGGCCTCATGCCTAATTTAAGAAGAAAAAGAAGACTTTCTGTTACATCATCATGGCGACTCCCAGTTCGAGATCATGGAGGATGGAGATTCGAGAACATGGCAGCCCCGTGTGTAGCAGACGACTCTTCTTACTAGGCTCCCTAGTTGAGAATAGTGCATCGAACATTGGAAGGTCCATCTTTGGCACAGACTTTGGTCCGACTTTGGAAAGACTGACAACCTCGTGGAGCAGTGGATATCGTACCCAACTCACAATCGAGAAGGCCGAATCCACGTTACGGTTCGGATTTTTCCCGACCAAAATTTCCCTCTAACCATAAACATCTGATTTTTAAATATCGTTCCTGATCCCAAGAAACTACACCAACCAAAATTTCTTCCCCCGTAATATTTTAAAAATAAAAAGTATCTTCCCCTTTATCCTAGCGATTATGATGACTTAGGTCCTGTGTGTTCCCATTGACCTAAGGACTATGTAACCCTAGCCGGTCGTACAACGAAAGCTTTCCAAAAACCGACACCATCAATCCTTGAAAATGCCTCACTTTAAAACGGTTCCATTCTCCCTCTTTGTTCGCGAGAAAGATCCCATTTCATTTATTTTTAATAACAAAATGAATGTATTCCTTGCTAATGGAGAAATAATACTTTGTTAACCAACTCTGATTATAATGCTCCTAACCTCTTATTCATGAAAAAGGCTTCATTTCAATTAAAAAGGGATTTTATAATTCTTTATTTCATAAAATTTCATCTGATTTCTAAATAGATTGATTAATAAACTTTCATCAACCCTTTTCCACGCGCTGCAAGACTTTTTCATCTCTCATTGTTTACTTTTTCCGCCGCGCGGAAAAAATTATGGTTTTTTTTCTCGGAGGTTTTTAATATTTTATTTTTTTTACTTTTATGGGAAGAGAAAATTAGAAACGAATGTTTAGGAAATGATTAACCCTTAAGTTTTTATTTGTGAGTCACCGAGGCGGAACCAAACAAATGCATTAAGCTGAAAGCTCCTCACGGTTCCGTAAATTATTGTAAACGTTATGTATAAGGGTAATAATTCGTGACAATCATAAGTCGAGTTGGGGTTTTCTTTTTTTTTTTTTCCTACGGTTCTTGTGGTGTAAATGCGATCCGTCAGTTCAATTCAAGCTATTCATAATTACTTTTGAATCGAAAACTGGTTGTCGGCCGGGTAAAATGAGAAGAGGGAGCGTTTTGGGAATTGAAGAGTTTTCGGGGAAAAATGAGAAAACTGCGTCGGCGAATCTCTTTAATTTTAAATGACGCGTTTTTTTTTGTAGCTGCATTGTCGATCGCTGAAACTGCGGTAATTTTAAAATCTAAAAGACGTTTTGCTGATATTTTTTTTAAAAAGAAAGAAAATCACGCCACATGGGATCTTGTTTAGGATTTTGTTCCGAGAAAAAATAAATATTCTCGTGAAATTTTTTTTATTAAAAAAAATGGAAAGAAGATGCGAAAAAGAAAGGATATTTTTTGACGATTTTTCAAGTGACCAAATGACGGTGATTATGAAAAGTGAACTTATTTTCTCGGCATTACAAAATCATTAAGTTTCTCTAGAAAAAAAAATAAAGTTTTGATAAAGAATGTTTTTTCGTCACGCATTTTTTTTTTTTTTTCATCTTTTTCGCAACAACAAAGTTTTGTGAGGAGAGAAAAAAATGATTCCATTTGGGAAGACAAGGAACAAAAATTAAAACTTTACGTCAAAGTTTTCTTAACATCTTCAGAAATAAAGATAAGCTTGATTGTAGATTCAGATATTGAGTTTGACGATGTAGCAAAATCAGAATTTATTAAGAGAGACGTTTTTTTAAAATTTTTAAGTTTTCAGATTTTGCGTTGTTATTTATTATTATATCTAGCATCCCATAAACTGATTCTTTGACTGTCTAATTTTTAGTAGGCACTAGTCTAAAGAAGTCTTGTTGAATGGACAAGAAGAACGGAGGTGAGGAATTTTAAGTTATGGCTACTGCCATTTTTCTTCAGAAATCTCACTCAGTCGATGGCAGATAATGAAGCTTAAAAAATTTCTTTTACTTCTTCAGTGCACTGAAGATGTTCATTTTGAGATTTTCGCTCTAAAAGAAATATTTCCAAGAAAGGAACGAATTTCTTTGTAGCGAGCTTGAAAAAATTTTCATCCCCTTTTTATTCCATCCTCGAAAATATTTCCAAAGCTCTCAAAACCCATTCCTCAAAAGCTAAACATTTCAAAACAATAAAACAAATTATCCGCTAAGATATTTCCCCAAATTGTTTCGATTTAATATTTAAAGATCATCCTCCCCCAAAACAAGAACAGAATGAATAATAACGTAATTATTCAAAAAAAGCTTTATTCTCTGTTGAAAAAGCAGCAAAGAAGATTCTATAGGATTTTCTACCCTTTCACTATTATTTTTCTCTCTTTTTAACGATGTTTATCGAATATCAGACTTTCAATATATTTCCTCTTACGGGAAGCACTTAAAAACGATACTCTTGCCGATTTCTCCTCCCTTTTCAGCCCTTCAAGTGTATCGAACTTTGCACGAACAATGCGAGTTTTTCCAGACAGTAATTTTTTTTCTTCTTCTTTTAAGCTTTGTGCCGGGGCCGCAAAATCAAACTCAAGTGTGTAAATAACTCGAATTTTTTAAAGAATAAAAAACGATGATTTTCTTTTGTTTATCTGTCTAAATGTTTGTGTTTGAAGTTCTAGAAGCCCCCCCTTCCCTCCATCAACCTCCATTGCACCGCCAATGTCTTAATTTTAAATTAAATAACCCAAAACGTTGACCAGAAACCGAAATGAGAATAACTTTATCAAGCTAACATTCGGATTCGAATTCCAAGAAACAAATAACTAATTCCAAGCTGAGTAAAGAATGAAACTTTCGAAAATCCACTAAAACTTGATGTAACAAGTGTTATTTAAAAGATTCTTGTTCCTAACATGAAACATTTCAATTATCAGAAAATTTAATACTTGAAAAACTTAAATCAAGAGGATTTTGAATTCGAGAGGATTGAGATTTAAAAAACGCGCTTTCTGGATTTTTTTTTTGCTCGCGTTTATCAAGGGGATTGAAATCTGTTTAAATGAACGGCCAGCAGACAGAATAGGAATTCGTTAAGGATTAAAATTCCCCGGATTACGATCAAACAGTGTGAATAATAATAAATTATTTTTACTTAAAGCTGGTAAATTATAGCCGGTGCGAAATCCGGATATTCGAGCTTTTTCTTATTTTATTTATTAAAAGTACAAAAGAGTGCTTTTTTTTTTTTACTTCTTTCGTTGTCCTTTGTTTTCTTTCTCAAGAGTTAATAACAAAGTTGCCGTATTCAAGAATTATCTTTTTAGAAAGATACAGCTTTGGATATTATTGTTTCTTTCTAGTTTTGTATTAATTAATATTTCTCCTTGAATTTTATTTTTGTTGCTTTTCTAAAATCGTGTCCTTGTTGATTTATCTTGAGAGAGGGAAAGTCATACGTGGTTTTGTGGTTTTTTTATTGTAATGAAAATAGCGTTTGGGGTTTGGTTTTTGGCGTCTTTGTCATATTTTTCCCTAATTAATGAGTGAAAATAGAGAAGATATTATTTTTTTTCCAAAAAAAAAGAAAAAATGTTAAAATAATATTGGAAACTCATTAAATTGAGTATTGGTTTTTTAATCTCTCGGGGCCATCATGAATTACATTTTAATATTTGAAAACATCGTAATTTTGAATGTGTTGTAATTTAAATTTATGCAGTGTGCGTTGTTGAAAGCATTTAATTAGAATTTTTTTTTGTTTTGTTTCAGGTAAGTTGAAAAAGATGCTTTGGTCTGAGCTAGTTTTGTCAACTTTGAGGTCACTTGATCAGTTATGAAAAATTAGCTGGAGCCCACAGCAAAATAATTATATTTAAGGTTCAGCTTTCACTGGACAACCGTGGAGGTGTGAACGCTGTCCATCTCTAGAGTTTTTGTCCATGGGAACCCTTCCCCCTTCAACGAAATGATCGATGAAGAGGCCTAGACAAACCCATAGCTCCTCCCCTTCCTTCAAGGCCTAAAGGGAAAACCGCGAGTCTTAGGGGAAAACAAAAAAAAATGAGGTGCGTTTGCTGCATCACCCGCATCGTAGCTACTAGCACCTCTAGTACTTACTGAGCGGTAAGGCAGCTGGTAGCCTAAACTCCTCCAGAAACTCTTCTCTTGGGTAGTCCAAAAAGTGTAGCCAAATGGTGGTGATGTACCTCTCTTCACTTTTACTCTGCTTTGGTCACTCCCCGACAAAAAAAATAAGATTTGCACTCCGATTTTTTAATACGCATGCATTAAGCGTTTGTTAAAAATTAAAAAAATAAACTTACTTCTTAAATACTTGTAAATTACTGAAAACAACTTTTCTACGATGTACACTAGCTCGGTGGTTGGCACGATACTAACGCGTCGCGCGCAGCGCTCTCGCTTATATAGGTGGCGCTGGTGGGGGAAACAAGTGTTGATGTCAATGGCGACCGACCAATAGGAACGAACCAGAATAGTTTATTGCAAAAAGGGTATAAGTGAATAGAAAACAACGTTTACTTGCGCCCTTAGGAAAAATCATGTTGTATATTTATGAAAATCGGCTAAAAGGTGAAGTATACTGTGATTTTTTTGCTTTCAGTAAATCTTTGCTTGAACTTTTTTTTAATTTAAGTCAGTAAATTCAAAAATTTATGCTCTCAGTCTCAATCTGGCTTTAACAAATTAGAACCCGCAGAAATTGAAAAGACTCCACACCTCAAGAAGCCTTAAGGAAAAAAAATACTCATCGCAATAACAAAGTTCTAAACTTCAAATAAGAGAAACGAAATAAAAATAATAAGAAAGGGAAAATCGAAACACCGGGCGAGGAATATGTCAGGAAAAGAAAAAAGGAAAATGATGTTCTTTTAATATTTTTCTTTTCCCCATTCTTTCCTTTTTACTTGATTTTATCCTCATTTATCAAACTATAAAACATTCGAAACTATTTCTAAAGGAAGAGCACGGTCTTGTCAAGAGAAAAAAATCCCCCCTTTCAATTAACAAAGTTCTCCTACAATATAAATTGGTCATTAAATAAAATTAATTCGAGGGATTTATGAAAAAGGTCATGGCTTGGTGATAACGTGACAACAATAGCTCAGATTAATGATATGTTAATCCCTAAATAGGTCAGCTTAATTTTTTTTTTTAATCTCGGAAAAAGCCTTTTTTTACCCCGACCCTCATATCCTCCGAGAATAAAAAAAAAAACTTACATCATGTCAATTTTAATGTCACATCGATTTATATTACCAAAGATAATAACTATTAAGATTTCGATGATTTATATCTTGAAAAAAAAGCACTTTACATTATGAAGTGTATCAAATAAAGAGATATTAATAAAATAAGTATGGAAGCTTCGTGGCTCGGTGAATGATAAAATTACAAATTTAGATGAGTAAAAAAGATTGCTGAGAGTAAATGAAGTGAATTTAGGAGCAGGTGGTTCAGGTGTAGTGAATTTTGATCTTCCAAGATCTCTTGATAAAATAAATGAAAGGACCAGGAGTTTAGAAAATATTTATGCGACTGGATAAGCGAGTAATTCGCTCAGCCTGGCAATCCAGCAAGTGGTAACTTGCACAATTTTCAGTATTGCTACACAAATACTGAAAGCTAATTTTATCTATATGGCTGCGTATACTTTTCTCTCTCTAAGCGTTTAGTTCATCTAATAACAGTATAAAATTAATATTGACATTTTCGTGCTAAACTTCGTTTTCTCCCCCTCATTATAATATAACTTTATAATAATTTCAATAAACCCCAAAAAGGTTATAAGTTACTCTTCTCTCTTGTTTTTATTAACGAATAATGAACAATTAATATGTAAATTTGATAAATGGATTTTTGGAATACGAGAATTTTCCGAGAACACCATTCGATCTAACCACACACTTCTAAATATTTTACACTTTTTTTTTTGTTACATCGCGCGCCTCGCTCGGTTGTTCGTTCCTGCTTTTTGCCTTTTTATTACCTTTCGATTCGTTTCAGATTGCTTTTATGAATGTTAAGTGTCCTGCTGTTTCAAATAATGGAATTCTATTTTTAGATATTTTTACAACTGTTGATTTTATTCTTTTTCGCAAAAAAAAAAAAATCAAAAAAATTCTATATTTTGAAAAAAAAAATTATATTCAAACAAAGTATTTGATTTGCCCGTGGAAAATGAAATTTCCACTCGGGAAAATTTTCAGGGAAGGGGTGTGGGCGTAACACTTGATGTAGAGACATAAATTCTTGCGAGTATGATGCCAGGTTATAACTCGATAATTAATTGACGGAAACATATTAATTGAGTGTCTCGCAATCTAGAAGGCCTTTATTAGTTCCCGGAATTTTCGGAAACATGGCAAGCCGCATTAAATTTAATGGTTTACAGTAAAGTTAAGGCCGAGCTAAAAGCTCCTTAATTTTATTATCGCGGGGGAAAAATAGAAAGCAAAAGGTTGCAAAGTAGATAACCGTCAATGGGGTTTTCCCCAACGGTTTTTTTTGAAAAAAAAAATCGAAGTTTTCCCTATGGTCTGGAATAAAAATTTTTAAATTTCGTTTTGTGGTGCTCGTTCATAAACTCGAGTTCAAGTATGCGTTGTTTGTAGCCGCGTTCTTCTTAGTCAAAGCCATGACGTCTGTAATGCTTAAGGTATTAATAGCACAGAGTGGCCTAATCAGAAAAATTTTAGATGAAAAAGTTTTTCAAAGAGTTTCAATGTGAAGAATTTTTTTAACGAATTTTCAAAGAAAAATTCTTTTAAAGAATTTTTAGACGAAGAATTCTTGCACAGAATTTTTAGACGAAGAATTCTTCCAAAGAATTTTTAGACAAAGAATTCTTCTAAAGAATTTTTAGACAAAGAATTCTTCCAAAGAATTTTTAGACGAAGAATTCTTCCAAAGAATTTTTAGACAAAGAATCCTTTTAAAGAATTTTTAGACGAAGAATTCTTCCAATGAATTTCTTGACAAAGAATTCTTTTAAAGAATTTTTAGATAAAGACATTTTTCAAAAAATTTTTAGACTAAGAATTTTTTTTAAAAACTTTTGTTGAAGCAAGTGCAAGAGCAAGTGTTTAGTTTCTCCAAAAAAATTTCGGAGCAAGTGCAAGAGTTCCTCTAATAAACGAAATAAAGAGTGAAAGAATTTTTTTGAAATAAAATAAAGATTTTTTCAAAATTACTTAAGTAAAAAATTCTTCTATATGTTTCTTCCTTAAAAAGTTAATTCCTTGCTTCTTCTACTGCTTTCCTAAAAAAAAAGCCGCTCTCATTTAAAAATCGAGACTTTTAGCTAAACCTGCCATATTTTCCAAACCAAAACACATTTACCCGAATCTTAAGATCACGAATCTTTATTCTCAGCTCCCCTTTATTTCTCCCAGAACTTCTAACTCAGAACAAATGAAACCAAGGATTTAATATTTTAATCCTTCCCTGATAAATCGCTTTAGAAGCTCTTAAAAGGGTCAAGTTTAACAATTTATGACGACCCGCTTAAAGTACTTCTATTTTTTTTAGATTATAAAAAAAACTCTACACTTCAAACAGCTAAATTATTTCGATAAAAAAAGAGGGTTATAAGCGATAAACATCTAAAATGGGAAGTAAAAAGTTTGAAAAAGCCTCTAAACGATTTTCCTCTGACCTTTTACCAGCATCTTTTCTTTCAGTTTAACATATTTTCATAAAAATAATAAAACACCCCAAGCTGCTGCCTGTCTGGTCTTTAACACAATAATATTATTAATCATCTAGCTATTCCCTAGACATTAACGTCCAAGCAAAGCAGCCTCGAAAATCATCTATTCATCCCATGACCTCAAAAACATTTCTCTCACGATATATTATTCAGTTTTTTTTGTTCCTTATACGGAGAGGAAGAGTCTTATCGTTTCCCAGTTCGATTTTTCAAGTTTCGCTTCTTTTGAATTATTCATTTTAATGATTGCTGATCTTGAAATTAAATAATAATCTTGTTTGAAAGAAGAGAATTTGATAAAAAAGCGTTTATGAATGGTTTTTGTAATTAATGAATTTGAAAAGGAGACAAAAGCGAGAGCCAACATGTTTTAAGCGTGTTTGAACTTGCAGGAAATGATTTTCGGTTTGATAGAATTCCCTGTAATCGTTGGCATCGCATTATTATCTGCACGAAAAATTAAAAAACCGATTTAACTTAAGTTACTTGTTTTTCTTTCCCCCCCAAAAAATGATGTCCATAAATTGAAACTTTTTTAAAACAAAACCAAAATTTTCTATTCAAAAGAAAAGTCAACAAAGATAAAATAAATCAATTATTTTATAAAACTTCCCCAAAATCAAACAAAATTTTTTTCTCGGTTAGAAATGATTTAAACATTTCTTTCAATAATGAAAATCATGTAATTCTCCATTACTTTTCTTCTTTGCTACATTAATCCTCCATCGATTTCCATTTTGTTATTTTTTCTTTAAAAAAAAAAAAAAAAAAAAAATACATCAAACGGTGAAACGGCTTAAAAATTCATGAATATTCAGATAAGGTTGAGAATTTAAAAAGCAACTTTAGTCATTTGAATTGCTGCTTAATAAGCGAGACGAAAAAAAAATAACAAACTTTATCGCATATATGGATTTACGAGAGAAAGTTTGAAATCATTTCACCTTGCTTTTCCTTCCTCTTTTTTTTTTGCTTCTCTTTTATTATTATTATCATCATTATCATGATCATCTCGTTTCCTAAGGTACTGACAGCGAGATTTACGCTTGTCGACTTTGCTTTCTTTAACATCGTAGCGTAGGAAAATAACGTAGGAGAGCTTTATATATATATATCTTTTCTTTAAGTAAGGAATATATATGTTGATTGAAATAAACCGTGTATGTTTGTGTGAATCTTGTGTTATTGTAAAGCATGTTTTCATGAATTTTGAATAATTTTACCCCTTCAGCACGGGTGAGTTTGGTTAAAAGGCATTTTCTGTATCAATTTGCATTGTATGAGGAAAGAGAAAGGGAATTATTTAAATATGAAAATGATTCGTGGAAAGTCGTGGAGGAGTAGCTATTATCATACTGTGATTTTTGTGTGTTGTAGTTTTACCTCAAGTGGACGTTTGAATATTGTTAGTATAGTAGTTAGGCGGGCTAAGCTTTTATGATATTACAAGCCCGCGGCAAGACTTAGCCTATGAAGAGAAAGAGCTTAACATCTCTGCTATATTACTTTTGTTATATGTCTTTATACTTTTTCCAATTTTCTAAGAAGTTGTTACAATCTGTTTTGATCAGAAAAACTTTTGGTAAAATTTCTTTTCTACGAAAAAAATTGTGCAAAGCACTCTGCAATCAGGAAAACATTAGGTAACATTCTCTTTGAACAAAAAATCTTTAAAAAGAATTTTATTAACGCTGGATGAAAAAAATTCTTGAAAAGAATTGCTATCTAAAAAATTTTTAAATAAAATAAGAATTGCTCTCTAAAATGTTTCTTTTTAGAAAAAGGAAAGGAAAAGTATTGAAAGTAATTGTTGTCTAAAAAATTTCTGAAGAGATATTGTCATCTAAAAAATTTCTAAAAAGAAATTGCTATTTAAATGATTTTTCTTTGAAAAAAGGAAAGGAAAGGAATAGAAAAAAGTTGCCATCTAAAAAATTTCTGAAAAGAAATTGTCATCTAAAAAATTTCTGAAAAGAAATTGTCATCTAAAAAATTTCTGAAAAGAAATTGTCATCTAAAAAATTTCTGAAAAGAAATTGTCATCTAAATAATTTCTGAAAAGAAATTGTCATCTAAATAATTTCTGAAAAGAAATTGTCATCTAAAAAATTTCTGAAAAGAAATTGTCATCTAAAAAATTTCTGAAAAAAAATTGTCGTCTAAAAAATTTCTGAAAAAAAATTGTCGTCTAAAAAATTTCTGAAAAGAAGTTGTCGTCTACTGTCGTCTAAAAAATTTCTAGGAAGAACCTGCTATCTAAGAGATTTCTAAAAAGAAATTGCTATCTAAAAAATTTTTAAAAAGAACTTTTCAGCCATCTGGGAAAAAAAATTCCATCTAAAAGTTTGTAAAAATGAAAAATCCTTTCAAACAAAAATTTTTTATTGTTGGTTTTTCCACTTTCAAAAATTTTTTTAGAGTCGTTTTGGGAAAGGGGGGGGGGGGGGGGGGGGGTCTTAAAATTATCTTCAAAAATTGTAGTTTGCCGTAGTTTATCCCCTTGAAATAAAGTAATCCCAAGCTTTATTAAACCTAAACGGCTTATATTAAAAGCATTCATTAAAACGAATCAAAATAAGCTTTCTCTTAATAATTATCCTTATCACTTATTCAATAATTATCCGCTTAAATTATAACGAGCGAATACCTAAAATCCTTCGAATTTTCAAGGAACACAATAGAAACGTTCCCTTTTTTTTCCCTTGGAATTTACTCATTTAAGAACGCAACATCCGAGATTATGTTAAAATGGAAAATTACAAATTCGAATCTCTGAATAATTTAAATCGCTTTTTAAAAAAAAAAGGCTTGTTCTTTTCTGTTATTTTGCGCGTCTTCGCGAAATTCCGTCGCAGGCTTTAACCTGATTTTTTTTTTCCATACAAAAGATAAGCGACAAACAAGTACTGGAATTTTATTGCCTTAGGTTTATTTAATAATGGACTATATTCACTTTTCTAAAGCGGAAAAAAAATGAGAGAAGAGAGGAAAAGGGCGTGAGAGCTAAATGCGAGGAAATTCTCTCTCGCGAGATGGGAAGGAAGGATTTAACGAATGGTTTTTAACATTATGACATTGCATTTATTTCAAAACATTGAGTTTTTGTTTTGCATTAATTGGGGAACTATATTTTTTTTTCTCTGGTTTATATCCGGGAATGGCTTCATTAAATTCGGAATCGAGGGCAATAAAAAAATTGCTGGCGATGTGTAATTCCGATAATTTACGGAATTTTTTTTGTTGGCATTTCGGGAATTCAACTCGAAAGAATTTTAAAAAGGTGGAATAAATGTATTTTTTTAAGAGAGGGAAGGTTTATTGTCAGTTAGCTCTATGGTATTACTGACATAAACATAGAAAATAGCTTACGCGTCACGAAAATATGGAACACTTCAACCTTAATGCGGATATTGTCTGACTCTTTTCAATCATTTGAAAATGTTACTCGACATTAATGGTCCTTTAGTGGGTGAATTTTGTCCAGGAAGATGATTAATTATTGTAATATTGAATCTCATAACTTTTTTTTTGTTTGTTGAATTAATAATGTTGAAGGATGGTTGAGATTGAGGAAAATCTTCCGGTTATTAAGCTGATCCGAACAATTTTTTTTTTGAATTATATTTCCACAACTGTCCGTAAATTAGCAAAGTTTGTTTTGATATATAGGTGAAGTTAAGGGGATAAATAATTCTTGACAATGAGATGTGACGTTGATTAAATGTTATACAAATTATCAGGATCAGGCCATCGTATGCGAAGACATTTGTCAAGCTCCTACCTATTGCTAGAAATTGTCAGAGCTCGTATTTCATGTTTGTCGAGTCGAGATGTTATTCTCATTAAAAGAGAAGTTTCAAAAAGTTTTCTCATCATAAGAACATTTTCAGAAATTTTTCTCAGCATCATAAAAATATTTTCAGAAATGTTTTTTCATCATAAGAAAACTCTCAGAAATTCTCATTATAAAAGACTTTCAGAAATTTTTCTCATCATAAGAACATTTTCAGAAATGTGTCTCATTACAAAAAATTTTTCAGAAATTTTTCTCACCGTCATAAGAAAACTTTCAGAAATCTTCATCATAAGAAAACTTTCAGAAATCTTCATCATAAGAAAACATTCAGAAATTCTCAACATAAGAAAACTTTCAGAAATTCTCATCATAAGAAAACTTTCAGATATTCTCGTCATAAAAAAACTTTCAGAAATTCTCAGCATAAGAAAACTTTCAGAAATTCTCATCATAAGAACATTTTCAGAAATGTTTCTCATTACAAAAAATTTTTCAGAAATTTTTCTCACCGTCATAAGAAAACTTTCAGAAATCTTCATCATAAGAAAACATTCAGAAATTCTCAACATAAGAAAACTTTCAGAAATTCTCATCATAAGACAACTTCAAAAAATTGTCATCATAAAAAAACTTTCAGAAATGTTTCTCATCAAAAAAAACTTCCAGAAATTTTCTCGTCAAAGATTTTCTTTTCAAAAAAAATTCGAAATAAAATATTTTCTTGCCATAAAAAAGTTCAAAAAATCTTGTCAAGAAAAATTCCAAAAAAATTGCCACAAAAATTTTTTGAAATTTTTTTACCAACAAATCTTATAGTTAAAACAATTTCCAGACATTGTTCTTCTGCTAAAATGATAAATTTTTATTCCAGATGCGTAATATGGATAGATGACGAGATTGTGATTAAAAGGATCCAAAATGAACGACGAAAACTTCACAAACCCTTGGGATAACTCGACCAACGTAACAAATGCCACAAATTTCACAGAGGCATACTGTAATCTTACGAATTTTAGTGCCGCCTATGGAAGGGTAAGTTTTTAATTCAAAACTACTTCAAAACTCATTTTTTCTGCTGAATAGGTATAATTACAAATTTTATAAATTTTCCATTTCTTCTGAACCAAAAAACGAATAAAATGAACTTTTCGCTTAAACCTGAGGGCTCACACGATACAACATTATTTATTTCCATTTTGTATATTTTTATAAAGTTTTTAATTTATAAATTGTAATGGAGAATTGCTTGCCGAAAGCTATATATTTTTTCTCCCCGTTTTGGTAATGAAAACATTTAGGCTCGGATTTCAAAACAAACCGTAAGCAAGATACTTTAAAAAAAAAAATTCTCATTGAAAAAGCAAATCGTTTGTTTATTTATAAAATCATTAGTCGAGCAGGTTTTTTTTTTAAAAGTGTGCCTAAAGGTTGAGAAGCGTGTGTGATGATTAATTAGGATATGTTAGTTTAAGTGTGCTCAGGAAAAGCAAACATGACTGGATCCCTATTTAATTAAGAAAGTTTAAAGTTTAAAGAGTACGTTGAGAATATTTGAAAGGTTTGGTTTTCACCCGATTTTCGCTCTTGTCGAACTTTTGATAAGGGGAATGAGATGTCAGTGATAGGATTCGGCTTTGATTTTAGTCGATTTAAATCTTCTCCTAACGTAAGTTTATGCTGTTTGAGCACGGGCATGTTAGTCGGTGGGAACATTGACAGTCCTGCTTCAGGTTTGGCGCACCTGCCCTTGATGAGCTCCGGATTCCTTCTGGCCCGGGAGGTAGCAATCTGGTAGGGGGCAGCAGTCCTACCAGTACTGGCTTAAGGCTGAAGACGGTAAAAGTTGGCTAGGCGTAAGTCCAGAAAGCAGGAGGCAGAGTCGAGGACTGACGGTATGGCTCCTGTGCTGCGATGTGGAAGGTGTTGGAAAGCCACCGCGTTAACCTCCGTAGTATAGCCATCATGTCCGAGGATTTGCTGTGCAAGACCGAAGAGATCCGGCTAGGGTCTCTTGCACGGCGCTAATAAGCTCTTCAGCCATGATGGTCGCCATCGCGGTGAGGCACTCTAAGAAGAAGATGTTGAGGTTTGTCGTTCTGCCTAGAGAGTCTCCAACTAAATTGCTGCTTTTTGATTGGTTGTGGCCAAACGTAAGTTAAGAACTAAGCAGCAGAAGATGACGTCACCACCAATCAACGGAAGTCATTGAAAACTAGTTCGGTTACAGGATTTCGATATACAGAGTCGGCAACTGTCTCCTCTCAAGCTGCCAGGAGGTAGGTTAGAATTAGCTGCTGGTAAAACCCAAACAGGATTTAAGTATAATGTGGAGACATCGGTCAGTAAAGTTAAAACAAGCGAGCAGCTCCTTAAAACACCAAAATCCCATTTTTCAATTTCTAATACCCATTAAAAATTACAACCAAAGAAAACTCCACGTAATAAATCTTCGGATTTAAGCTTGCAGTGTTACGAAGTAGACTGGTAATGTCTCGCAGAGCATTAAAAGACTTGATGGTAATGGACGTTCTTTTTTTTCCCCAAGTTGAAAATCGAGGCTGCGACGTCCCGTTTGAATTTTGTATGTGCCGCGTACATCCCTTTTATATCTCCTTTCGCCATCTTTATTGCACCGTATTGATTAGGTCAGTCTTTATTTTAATTAAAATTGAAAAGTCACTTTTATATTGACTTAACGTGGGAGGGATCGTTCAGCCCGTGTAGAATGTTTCCTTAAAAGAACTCATAAATCTCAAAGCTCGAACGTCTTTGATACTTTCCTTTTTTTTTTTATTAACAGGAAGAAAAGTTTTATTAGTCTCTGGTGCATTTTACGCAGTATGTGAAGAGAATAAACATAGCCGCCCGTCTAGCTGTGTGTGTGTGTTGGAAATGACGAACCCATCGAACTTCTCTCACAAGTTTTGAATATGTGATAACGTGTTTGATATTCCTTTCATTATCACTTCTGGTCTTTAATGATTCTACTTTCAGAGTTATCGAATCGAGCTCGGAATCATAATGCTTACAACGAAACAGCTAGTTTATACGTGACACGTCTTGCGAATAGTTTTTGATGATCGAGTTTACCGCAGTATGATGTGACACGAAAGACAGAAAACCAAGTTTCTATCGTGATTCGACGACTTCCTCTTTCCGGAGAAAGAAAAAAAAAGAAAACTGGGGAGTCAATTTAATAAAAGTTTAACGTGTGTCTTCTTCTTTTTTTTCTTTTTTGTTTTCTTCTTCGACTTAGGTTAGCTTCCGCCGACATGTTAGTCATTTTTATTTCTCAAATGTAGTGCGAATTTTAAAACGTGGAAAGGAGATGTAATAATAAACTTTGTTGCGAGAATTTTTTTTTTATAAAGACGTTGCGGTAGTTTTAAAAAAAAGCGTGGAATGATTATTGCATTTACATTCTTAAGGAATGCAAATGGCAAACTATTACAGGGCTTTGATGGAAGTTTAGTGGTGTTTAATATGAAAAATGAAAGATGTAGTTTTGAAAGTTGGGAATAAAAAAATGTAAAATAGTAAAATGATGAAGTCAAAGAAGAAAATTGAAAGGAGTAAATTGCGGCAATGAAAGTCTTTTTACCATTTACAGTCAATATGAAGTCTTTTTGATATATTTTCAATTGAATTTTCACTCAGCAACTCCGCACTTTTCATTATCACCGCTGCCACCAAATTTTGAGACAATTAAATTTTGCGAGGAAAATAAAGTAATCCTTTACTTATGTCGAAATGCAATTCGCTATTCTCTATTACCTAATCACTAGAAAAATTCCTTAAAAGGAAATGCTCAATTTGAGCATTCCCTTTTAAGTTCAGGTAGTTTCCTTATACTCCTCATTGTAATTTTCAGGTAGACAATAAATCAACGCCAACTCTGTCCCTTTGGCTTTTACAAAGAGACAGCAATCATCCCAATATTCATTTTTATGACTTTTCACTAAATCAAAACATTCGTTTTCGGCGAATTTGATTAGCCTCTAGGTTTCCAGTTTTCCTGATTGAAATTCATTTAGCTGTGTTGACAGGTCAAAGTCAAACATGCCATCCAGACAATAAAATATGACGTTTGCTTTTAATAATGGGGCGTGTAGTAACCCCATAAGGAAAAAAAAGAAGGCTTACACTTATGACGGAGCTTTTGTACTTCTGAAATTACAGAGAATTTTTTTCTTTCATAAAACTTTGTTTTCCCAAAGAATTTAATTTAGTACGCTAAATTCTTTTCCTTACACCCTCGCTTTCTCGTAATGCGTTTCTTTTTGTCTTTCACTTCGGATCCATTTCTGTTTTGCCGTTAATTTTTTAAAGTGAGGATGTAAATTTTTGGTCGTGTCAGATCCTGTTTAGTTTTCAGGCAAGAATGAAGTAGTTGAAGGACGTTGCGCAACGTAGCGTTCTTTGAAATTGAATGATTTGATTGACTACTGCGTCAGAAAAAAATGATATTGAGAACTATTGCGTCCGCCTAAATTGGAATGACATGGAGAACTATTCCATCCACTTAAATTGGAATGAGATTGAGGACTATTGTGTCCACCTGATATTGAATAACCTGGACAATTATTTTGTCGGCCTGAATTGGAATGAAATTGAGGACTATTGCGTCCGCCTGAATTGGAATGACATTAAGAACTATTACGTCTGCTTGAATTGGAAAATTGAAATAACATTAAAAACTATTGCGTCCGCCTGAATTGAAAAATTGGAATAGCATTGAGAACTATTAAATCCACCTGAAATAGAATGACATTATTATTTTGCTTCTTTTTTTTTTCTTTTGAGTAGATGTTAAGCGCGGCCTATGGTGGGTTAATGTTATTGCCCACCTCTCGTGATCCTGCCTGGCCACATGCCCTATACCCACTGCCACTTCTGCAACACGCCTTACCACGTCCATCACCCTCGTCTGCCTACGGATCATTCCATTCATGATTCAATCTCGCAGGCTTATGCCCAAAATGGACCTCTCCGACGCGCTCTGCGCCACGCGGAGTCGATTGGCACTTCTGATAGTTAAAGTCTCCACACCATATGTTAGAACTGGCAGGACACACGCATCGAAAACCTTCCTCTTTAGATTTAGGGAGATTTTCGGCTCTCTCAATACATGTTTCAGGTTCACATTCCTTGAATATTCCTTGATTTTGTTTGAAATATAAAATAAATCTTTCGAATACAATTTCCTTCTGACATCTATTTACCTATGTCAAAACGCTTCATTTAATCTCTTATAATTAATTAAATGGAAAATTAAATTAATAAGATTTTAAACATTTCCTCGGCGTCTAAAAAAAAAACCTCTTTTTCCTGTGGAAATCCCCCGGAAAAGACGTCGATTTGCGTGTGATAAATCATTCTCTCATATGTGAAAATTTTTTCCCCTCACGAACGATAAAAGGAAATTTCATCACATAAAAGATTACAAAAAGATTATCTGAAGATAATCCTAAATCGTAGGAAAAACGCTTTTTAAATTTTGAATAGGGGAAGGGGGGGATGAGAAGGGAAAAGATAATTCGTTTTTCACTTCAGGATGTTTAAACAATTTGATTAAATTCGCATTCAATTTAACTTTTAAGTGATCACAGTTTTTAATACTGCGTAAAAAAAGAAAAAGGTGGAGACCTGGAGACCTTTTTTTTTACAAAAGATTGAAGGTTACATAATTGTCAGGTATTTCACTAGAAAAAAATTCATCGGATTTTCCTTTCCCTCTTATTTTTTTCACTTTGATAAATGTTTTTCTTAGACCTTAAGGAATGAAATGAAGGCCATGCAAAAAAAAAACGAAACACTACCAATAATTCACTTGAGTTTGTTAAGTTTTCTCACGGGAAACTTTTATATATAAGAAATGGAGGTTTCAACTGTCTCGGAAAAAACGAAAGGGACGAAGGCGATACGTTACAGGCCTACGCAAATAAGTCGTCCGTGGAAAGAGAAAGAGGGGAGGGAAAAAACATGAATTCGATGTGGTTTAATATGAGAAATGAAATGGAAATCGAAAGAGCAGAATTTCGTTAAAGATTTTTCTTTCAAATGTTGAAATTTGAATATTTTACATTGAAAATCTAGCGGAAAGAAAAAAAAATGAAAAAGGATATATATGAGGGGAGTCCTGGTTAAAATGATCTTCGCGGCAATAAAGAGCTGTCGTATATGCAACATTCATTTTTCATCATACAACGAGGGGCCATTTATTTTAGACATTTGTCTCTTTTTTTTTTTATGTTTCTAACTGACTTGAAATACGTTGTAATTTTGTATTTGAAGCCTGACGAACAAACACATCTGTTTTAAGGTAAAATAACAAGGAAAGATTTTGAAAGATGTAAATTTTTTTTTTGGAATTGGATACTCGCGCAGGGGAAGTTTAAATTTATTTTGGCTTCACGGTTGAAGTATGTTAGTAGATTGATACAACGAAATGGAAAAAGCGGATTTATTAAGTCTTCCTTCTTTTTAATTTAACAAAAGGTGGAAAGATAAGAAATTTGAAAGGTATGGTAGGTAGAATGATGAGAAGAGAAAGCATAAATTTCCGGTTTTATGTCGATGAAAACGATGTGCTTAGTGATGTGGGTGGAATGGGAGATGGTTCCTAGAGAATACAGCTAGACAAAAGACGGTTATTTTGTTAAGTATGGGGTATTTATCGCAGTTGTCGTGAGTGTAGCGGTTTCTTAGGGCTGTGGAATAAGGAATATGGCTAAAGAGAAGTTGTTGGTTTTTTTAAAGTAAAGTTGCGTATCTTTGGGGATTTTTAGTTTTTTTTACTGGTTTTTTTAAAGTTTTGGCAAGTTTTAAGAGCTTTTTTTGACATTTTACACTATTGCCAGCTATTGTTGACTATTTTTGACTGTTTTCAGGTATATTTTCGACTGTATTCTGAGTATTTTCGGCAATTTTTTAATGTTTTGTCTTTTGTTATTAGTATTTTTGGTATTTTTTGACTATTTTCTGGCTGTTTTCGATTGTTTTCTGGGTATTTTTGACTGTTCTGGGTATTTTCGGCTATTTTCGACTATTTTCTGAAAGTTTACGGCCGTTTTCTGGTTGTTTTCGATCGTTTTCTTGCCGTTTTCGATTGTTTTCTGGGTATTTTCGATGGTTTTCTTGGTATTTTCGACTATTTTCTGGGTGTTTTCGACTGTTCTGGGTATTTTCTATTGTTTTAGACTATTTTCTGGTTGTTTTGGACTGTTTTAAATATTTCCAATTGTTTTCTGGGTATTTTCGACTATTTGCGACTCGTTTCTTGATATTATCTACCGTTTCCGGGCTATTTTCAGCTGTCCTCGACTATTTCTGAAAAGTTTTCGACCGTTTGCTGGGTATTTATGACTATTTTTGACAATTTTCTGGGTGTTTTTGACTATTTTCTGGCTATTTTTGACCGTTCTGGGTATTTTAGATTGTTTTATGGGTATTATCGACCATTTTCGGGCTATTTTTGGCTATTTTTGCCAGTTTTGTGGCGGTTTTTATGATAGTTTACTGCTATTGATAACTATTTTTTACAATTTACAGCTATTATTGACTCTTTTTGACAATTTACAGCCATTGTTAACAATTTTTTTTGACAATTTATTTAATTGGTATGGTTATTGTTGACTATTTTTGACTGTTTTTGACTATTGTTGGCTATTTTTGACAGTTTTTGACTATTTTTGACTGTTTTTGACTATTGTTGGCTATTTTTGACAGTTTTTGACTATTGTTGACTGTTTTTGACTATTGTGGACTATTTTTGACTGTTTTTGATGACTTTTAGCTATTTCAGAATGATCAAAACTATTTTCGATTGTTTTTTGCTATTTTCGACTGTTTCGAAAAACTGAGAGAAAAACCAGCAAATGATAACTTGAACTCGCATTTCATAAACACACATTCAAGCTATTGAGCACCATAAAAAAAAATTTCAGCTAAAAAATTCACAAAACGATCTCCCATTTCCGACTGAAAATAAATATCCTTTTCCCTGTCCTTCCTTATTTCCATCCGCCAGCTTAAATTTTTTAAACTTAAACATCAAACATCTCACGTTTCATTTTTTTTTTTATTATGTTTCAGATACACGGATACGCGAGCCTTCTGGTCTGTTTATTCGGATCGATAGCGAACATCTTAAACATCGCAGTCCTAACCAGAAAGGAAATGCGAACTCCCACCAACATAATCCTCACCGGTCTGGCCATAGCAGATTTATGCGTCATGCTCGACTACCTACCCTTCAGTTATCAATCAATAAAAGGAGGAAGGAATTTCACGTACAGCTACGCAGCTTACATGATTTTCCACGCACATTTCTCACAGTTATGCCACACGGCTTCCATATGGCTAACCGTGATTTTAGCAGTTTGGAGATATATAGCAGTGGCTTATCCGCAAAAAAATCGGGATTGGTGCCGGATGAGGACTACACTTATAACAATCCTAAGCATTTACGTTATTTGTCCAGTGATTCTCATTCCACAGTACATTTTATTAGAATTGAAAGAGAGCAATAAAAACAACCAAACTATTTACTACGTTGACTATCGATCCAGCGAAATATTATTACGGGATATAAATTATTGGATATACAGCTTCCTTATGAAATTAATACCGTGTGTGTTGCTTACATTTTTATCGCTACGATTAATATTCGCTTTAATTAAAACGAAGAAACGGCGAGAAAAATTAGTCAATTCTAGTCATTTAATAAATAATGAAAATTCCACTCGACCAAGCATAAAGAAATCAAGGAAGTTAGTCGACAAGGAAAAACAAACTGATAGAACAACTAAAATGTTATTGGCAGTCTTGCTTTTGTTTTTAATAACCGAATTTCCCCAGGGGATACTCGGTCTGCTTAATTATATGTTAGGAAACCATTTCGCGAGGAGCTGTTATCATCCGCTCGGCGACGTGCTGGACATTCTCGCGTTGTTCAATTCGGCTATTAATTTTATGATATACTGCACGATGAGCAGACAGTTTAGGAAAACGTTCAGTTTGTTGTTTAAACCGAAAATACTTAACAAGTGGATGCCTGTGAATCAGTTAAATAGTTTGGAAAAGGATATGACGCAAGTCACGCAAGTTTAGCATAAGAAGAAAATGAATTGCGTTCATTTGTGAATGCATAAGATTCTGGATTTCTTCAATGGTAAGTTTTCTGTTTTTTATTTTGGGGTTGAACGGTGTCGGAGGAAAAGATGCTCGGGGATGAGGGTTTTTGGGGGAAGAAATGGTAACAAAGGATGTCAATGTGGGGAGAAAAAATGGGAGAACCTGCCAGTTGGGACGGGAAAAAGGCTATCCGAAAACCGCTTGAGGATTTACTATTCGTGTATAAAACTTGGTTGCAAAATTTTCAGTGACGTCATGACGTCATGGCCCCGTAGTGACGATATCACTCCCCAGTAACGTCATGACTCCCATGTGATGTTATGATCCGATAGTGACGTCATGGTTCCCAAGTGACTCCATGGCCCCTAGTGATAAAGAGCAATGCAAGGAAACCTTGAATCGCCTCAATTTTTTAGTTGAAAACAAAAGAAAATATCAATAACAACAATCCAAACTTGTAACTTTTTCATAACAGAACCAAAACAACGCAAGGCGTCAAGAATCAATTCAATTCAAGTCGCGATTACAATTACTCTAAGGGAAAAAAAACTTCTGCTTGTTTATAAAGTTTTTTTCGTTCATTTGTAAACAAATAGCGAAAACAAAATTTAGTGCAATAAAAATGAGCGATTATATCCCGTTAAATAAGAAATTAAGGCTTGGGGAAGAAGGAGAAAGCGAAGGAGATGAATCTTTTGAGATAGCGGACATAAGTAAGAACTCGAAATTCGGGAAATATTTCACCATCCAAAGAAATCCCACGAGTCAAGAAAGAACCACGACGTGCCGGCTATGCGAAAGAACTTACAAAATGGCAAACGGTAATACCACGTCCCTTTTAAAGCACTTGGAAAATTGCCATCGCCAAGAATACGAAGTACTTTTTAAAAATAAAAAAATTGTAATGAAATCATGACCCGGAGTGACGTTATGGCACCGTATTGACGTCAAGGCTCCGTATTTACGTTGACTTCCCAGTGACGTCATGACTCCCTGGTTCATGACTCTTCAGTGACTTCATGACTCCTCAGTGACAACATGGCCCGGGAGTGACGTCATGACTCTCAAATGACATCATGACTCCAATATGACGTCATAGCTCCCCAGTGACGTCACGACTCCCTAGTTACGTTATAACCCGGAGTGACGTCATGGCTCAGTAGTAACGTCATGACGCCACAGTGACGTCATAGTGATGTCAATTCGAGGCTAAAACATGAAAGAAGTACAAAAAAGCCAAAAATTCAAGAATCGGTGTTTGGAGAAAAATCCGCACCAAAGCATGAAAAAACAAAACATTAGAAATTTTTTTATTATAAACTCTCTCCATTCAAAAAAGAGCGAGAAAGCATGTGACCAATTTCGGTCTCCTTGTTTATTTTCTGACAGGTTTTTAGGAAAAAAGTAACACTAAGTCAAAAATTACCCATGTTAGCCGTGTAATTGCACTATAAGGCAACAGCTCCTCATCATTGATCAAAACAAAACCACTTCACCTTACACTCAACTTTTTCTAAATCTTCTTCTTTGTTCCCTTGTTTATTCAAACCCTTTCATAAGCACATCAACGCCGCCTAAACGCATCTTTAACATATTCCCTAAAAATATAAAATATTCATTCTCAGTCACGATCCAACTACTCACGTCTACATAATAGCTTAAACCCTTACTGACGCTTCAGTAAGTGTCACTTATCCGTCATATGGGAAAAATAAAACCACCAAATCGACGAACGAAACCTCTAAAAAAAATTTCATAAAAAACCGACCTCAAACTTTTACTTTAAAAAAAAAATTCACCAGTGCCCTAAACGTCCCGTATTACTTTAAAAAAAACCCTTCTTACACTTTTTTCCTAACACTTTTTGAATGCAAGATTTTCTCTTATATATTTTATTACATCTCTTGACTTTCTAGCTTTTAAATGGCCGAGACGCATTTATGCAATGTGCAAAGTACGTGTTGTGCGGTTTTTTCCTTTACAACCCTTCTTTTTCCCGACCACATAAATGATGTCACGAGGGGTTTTTTTCCCACGACCCTTTTCTTCTCGTCTTGATCCGCCAACTCATCACATAAAATTTTTTTCCCCCCAAACGAAACTAAACCTACGGAAATCCTTCCCAATTTAAAACATTGCGGAGGAAGAAAATGCTTAAAACCCGAGACAAACATGAAATGTTTGATGCTCGAAAAAAAAATTAAAGTGTAGGTCGGGAAACATAGTCATTATTATTTTCAAATGGCAATTTCCTCCCACACCTAAAAACCGCGACCCATATGAAAAAGATCGGTGTGCGGTTATCTAATTACTTTAAAACCCTATTTAAAAATAATTTTTTTCGTCTGTGGCCTTCTAGCCGTAAACTCGTTAAATCCGGATATAGTTTCAAAACCGACACCGGGTCTAGTTAGTAATTTTATTTTAAGCTTCCGGTTTACAAAGACAAACTTTTCCATGGGACGGATTCCTACAAGAGTCGTCCACTTATAAACGATTTCCTAGTTTTAAATGAAATTAAATGATATTCTTCGGTCTGGCCATTTTGACAAGGGCACAAATGGTAAGCTTGTTAAATCTAAAGTTTAATTTTAAAACCTGACCTGGATTTATTTACTAATTCTATTAAACGAGCTTTGTACTAAGGAAAGTTTCCCTTATCGGAAGCGATTAGGTTAAGGACGAAACGAGTATAAAATTCACCGCCTGCTGAGTTGTTTTCTCGAGAAAGACGAAAAAGAATTCCGTGGGATTAAATACCTCGAGGCAAAAGTTTATTGATTTCGAATTGTACATCTGATTTTTTTTATTTTTATTTAAACAAACATCAGAGAATTTGAAAAGTGTTGCTTCGTTGTAAGGAATAGCGTTGCGAAATACGAACACGTTTCAAGCGTTGAAGAAGAAGAAAAAAAAGAAGACGAAGTTTAATAAGAGAAAATAGTGCGGAAGCGATTATAGTCTAGAACATCCGGAGAATGAAGGAAACTAAAAAAAAAGCAGTTAATAATATTGGAATAGGGAGACTGACATTGCAATATTCTTTTATTATGAAGAAATTTACAAATGGAAGTATTGTTTTCTTTGTTGGGTATGTTTGGGTCTTGGTCAGACAAAAGACAAGAGGCAAACAAAGATATAGAAATGCTGGGTATGTAAACAGCTTGATGGGCTGAAAAAAATACCAGACCTTGATCTCAATGATCAAAGGCTCATATTCGGCAGCAGTGATAGTACACATCGCTTTTTATCAAATACAGCTCTTGGACAAAGCTTCCGTGATCGCTGTGAAAGTTGCTATTTTCTTGAATGTAGATGGGCAAGTTCACCATCATGGCTACCTTTCGATGGACATCTATTACTATTGCGTCAGTCGGAAATACAGACACATTATGGACGGTTGCGTTCCGATAAATCAGAAGACATTGCACACTATTTCGTCCGCCTGAAATCGTCGGAATCCTTTTCGCTTTTACATCACCGGTTTTCTTATCCAACGGAATAAACTTCCCCTTTGACAAAAAAAAAAAATGACTTCATCATAGCTTTGAGAATTTATCTTACAAACTC
Organism: Liposcelis brunnea; assembly: GCA_023512825.1. Lineage (NCBI taxonomy): Eukaryota > Metazoa > Arthropoda > Insecta > Psocodea > Liposcelididae > Liposcelis > Liposcelis brunnea. The sequence goes on along the minus strand of CM042065.1, from coordinate 8,163,347 downwards.
GTGAAAAATAATAGAATGCTTTTCTCGCTTTTCGCTTTTCTCGCAAGAAAAAGGGAAAACAAAGACCGGAGAACACTGCCGAGAAGAAAAAGCACGACACTGCTTTTGTTATTGACTTGTAAGACTTTTTCTTATTGGCGCGCGATCCGGATGAAAAGTCTCACGAGTTCGGGGTGTTGTTCAAAGAATTTCCTATTTGACTTTGGGAGACGATTTGTTTGGTCAACATATCTCTGTCTCTGCAAATAGTTTTCGAATTTCCTTCTTGACTTAAATTGAGTTGCTGTGTGGAAGGGGAAAGTCAAGCAAAAAATTCCACTCGTGGATTTTTGAATATTTTTTTTTTTGGAAAAAGCCCTTTGCACCGATTTTGATTTTTCATCGTAGGAAAAAAACATTTATCATGAACTTGAAGCTTTTTATCTCAGTTGAAAATTGAGTTTTGTTAGTTTGAACAAGTCAGTTCAACAATTTTTTTTTTAAAAAAAACTTGTATGAGGCCGTGAAAATTTTTATTTATGACATTTCGAATTGAGAAACAAACTTAACGTACGCTTAAGTAAAGATACAAAATTGTGTTGATTTTACACGGGGAGTTGAGGGATCGAATGCGAATCGGTCTTAATTGATTCGTGTTATTTATTCGCCAAATTAAATCAACGGTTTAAGTAAATTTGTTCAGTAAAGTTTCATATTGGGAGGTATATTCACGGAATATCAAAAAATCCGATTCTTTCAATTTCAAAGACAAATTCAACTTTGATTTTATATGAATCAATCTCTTTGCTAAAATTATTCGATTTCGGAAGCTTTTCGAAAGCCAGCAAACCACGACTGAACAATGCACTGCACAACTTAACATTTTTTACAAAACTTTAAAAAAAAACCTTTCAAAAAAGCGGAAATAAAAACGATAATCCAAAAAAAAATTAACTTGTTTTCGTCTATTTCAGTTGCAACTGTGCGAATAACGTGTAAATTCCCTCAGGACTAATAGTGAAACGTCTGAAAGCGGCGCCGCCGTTTCACTCGAGTTAATAGCCGCTTATTTGAGATGTCTGCATTTAACCATATCGCACATATCCCATGCTTCCTTGGGCAACATTAACACAAGCAAACAAATAAAGGTACCCCAATGCCCTTTTTCAATTTCAGAACCATTACTGCCTCCCATACCCTTCGGGAAATGACATTTTACAACCGCCTGATACATTTCATCAAATTTTTTAAAGGAAAATATCAGGAGATAAACGGAACGGAAACAAAAACGTATAACCGATGTCATATTCCATTTCGAACAGACGACAGATTAAAAGCAAATAAAACACGTATTTACTTTCATTATCGATTCTCGAAAGCCCTCTTTTCCCTCCAAATGAAGCGATAAATTTTTGATATTTCACGGAAGGCAGACGGCGTGGGCAGAAAGCGCCCAAAAAAAAGCGATTTCGTAATTTCCTTCTTTCTTTCACAGCTTGATAAATTAATCTGTTTGGAGTCAAAGAAAAGAAAGCACATAATAAGGAAAAAAGAAGGAACTAATTTTATAAAAAAATGTTCATAAATATTCTGGCTGTATAAAATTTTTTTTTTTTAAGAGAAGGAAAAAGGAATGAAAGAAAATGGAGTGTTTATTGCTAGTCGTCGTAAAAAAATCTCTCATACAATGAAATAATACCGGTTTTTTCTCCTTTTAAACAGCTGATGTAAACGGCTAGTTAAAAGGAAAAATTGTCGTAAAAATATATAGCTTGATTGCGTTTGACTCAACGGCTGTTACGTTTTTTTTAATATGAAAAAAAATTGGTGGCAGTGAGGATTAAAGTTAAAAATTACTTCTGTAAATGTTTTCTTATTATGAAAAGTATTTTTATAAGCTTTTTAGGCTGTTATTAGCTCTAAAGCTGATTAAAATATCATTGAGGGGGGGGGGCTTGTAATCAGAAAATGGACCGAAAATTTAAAATTCCCTACCATTAATTAGTCGAGATCGAGCCCCCTATCACTGCTGTTCGTATTTAAAAATTTTCGGATTTTCCGGGGAGGGCGAATTTCTCACGAAAAAATGCCAAAGGGAAAAGTTGTTTCTAATAAGGTCAAATATCTCCGCACAAAAAAAAAAAAATTGTTGGAGCCATTTTCGAGAAAATCTTTGAAAACTCATTATTTGGCCTTTTTTGGCCCTGCGAACGCCGTAAACTTCGTAGGGTGGCCTTCAAATCACAAAATGGACCGAAAATTTGAAACCCGCGACCATTTTTTAGTCGAGGTCGAGTCCCAAGTCGGCGCTGTCGGTAAAATTTGAAAATATTTTAATTTTCTTGGATTTTCCAGTAAGGGCGACTTTTTACAAAAAAATGTCAGAGGAAAAAGTTGTTCAAAATATGGTTGGGTACCTCTGTACAAAAAATTAAAAAAATCTATGGAGCAGATTTTGAGAAAATGGTCGAAAACTCAAAATTTGGTAAAATTTCACAAAAATCACAAAAACCAAGTTTAGAAAAAAAATTTCACAAAAATTTTTTCTAATTTTGTTTTTTTGGCACAGTAGCTTTGACAGTTCAAAAAAAGAAACCAGACCTCTAAAACAAGACTTCTCGTCTTGTGAAAATTCCTAAATTAAAAAAATTTTTAATCCCTAAAAAAATTTTGCAAAAATTTCTTGGCACTAGATTAAACAAGATGGTGTTTAAATTTCTTCTGTAATTTTTCAACATTTTAAGAATAGTTTGGGTTTGTTCGAAACTTTCAGTGTGCTGCTGGTTCCAGCAAGTAATCATAACCAAGATCTGTAAACTTAACACTTCCCTCATAAGCTCCTAATTAATAATTTCCATTGTTGGCCTTTATGGAAGATGACAATTCCTCGCGGGGTTGTATTGAAGCCTCCTTGGAAGTAAAACATACTGATCGTAGATAATTCCTCAACGCTTGACGAGATGGAGGAGACAGGTTTACAAACAGTAATCTTTCGTCGTTATCCAGTGACAGAACGATAAATAATGGCGAACGTTAAATTATTTTGACGCGTCCTCGATCGCATATTCGAAAGTGATGAGAACCAGGATTCCATTTTATTTATGCCGGGTAATGAATGAAAAGTTTCCGTTCCGTTATCAAACCGGCTAATGAGAGTACGAAGGTCGAATCCTGACAGCAAATATTGATTAGGCAATTAAAAAACGGGCAAGGAGGGAAAAAAATCAGCCCGGTGATGTATTGCATATACTTAATTTTTTTTTTGTTTTATTTTTTCTTTCAAGTCAAGCTTTGTTAACGAATGAAAAAGAATAAACAAACTGAAGGAGGAAAAAAAAATAATTCGAATCATTAAAAGAAAAAAAAATGGGAGAAGAGCACGAGAAATTTTGAAGGATAATGTTTTCCCGATCGGAGAAAATTTCCAGATTTTAAAAGCTAAGGAAAGTTTTTTTTTTATAAAAAAATAATAGAGAGTCGAGGTTTAGCTTAATCTGAAGTTTTAAGAAGATAATGATTAAGGAATTCGTTCTTGGTATTAATGGGAGAGGAAACAAGAATGTTTTTTTCGAAGAGAAATATCGTTATTATATTTTCAGATCGTTATTGATTCTTATAAAAATATATAGTTGTTGAGAAAGAAATTGGAAAAAGTTTGTAAATTCAAGTTGTGAGTAACGTAGCGAGTGGTAAATTAATTATGAGTTTTACTCATTCGGAGCTCGGGTCGTACATGACAGTTTAACTTGGGAGAAAGTTTGAGGAGAATTTTTCGAGGGGATATTTTGATATTTAGAAATGAGGTTAGGTTCTTTTACGTGTTGTGTTTGAATTTGAAAATATTTTAAGTGTTTGAAGGTGATTTGGAAGAAGCATGGATCAAGTTCAGTCATGGTTTGCAGACTTTCGAAAAATTTTTAATGATTTTTCTTATTATTTCACCTACTTTATTTTACAAATCAAAAAACCTCAGCCACTTCTTCTGCATCGCAAGAAAATTTTATAAAAAATTATTAAAAACTATTGCTTAACCATCGCTTTATTTTTTCAAGCAACAAACTTTTCTCCGAAGAAAAACCTGACGAAATATGTTTCAAGAAATGCCTGAAGCTTGTTAAAAACTTAACTACACGCTAACAGCTGTGATGTAAGGGTCTACTTCGATCTTAATGATTTTACTCGACTGAACGACGAAACCTAATTCAAACCCAAACGTTCAACAAAATTCTTTCTATTTTATTTCCGAAGTAACTCATTCAATTTTTTTTGTTACAAAAAAATTTACATGATTCCGTGATTCACACAACGCTTCCTGTTCCCCCCGATGTAAATTCCCGAAAAGGCCATCCAGCATTACTCTACCCTTTCACATTTGAGAGGGAAACGCGTTTGTAATGTTATCGGAAGGATCAATAAGCAACACGTAGATGTCGGTTTCTAATAAGATTGATTGACTCTCATATTGTTGCATTTTATTAAAATTGTTATCTTCCTCATTGATAATCAATGGGAATGGGATATCGGAGTAGCCCCCGATTGATAAGCTTGCTCTGTTTAATTGGGTCAAGCTCTTACCCTTTTCCTGGGATAGACTTATCCTTCAAAATAAATAACATATGGGGATGTTATCTCAGCAACAAAGACGTCTGGCTTTCAAGAAAAGGGAAAAGCAAAGACAATGAAAAGCACAACACGAGAATAAACAAACTCGAGGTAATTTCCATGACAACGAGTGTTCGAGTACTGGGTTGAATGTGTGGAAAAGCGGGTAATGCAATAAAGAGACGTGCCTTCCCTATTTTATTTTTTACTCGATTTATTATGGCTAAATGTATTTTTGGGCTTCATCAAATTGATATAAAGGAAGGATTCCCTTGACAACGCAGGCGTGTGCATTAACTTAAGTAAAAAATTTTTTTTTCTCTTATCGAGATTATTCAAGGGTTAAAACGGTTCGGCTGATCTTCACGTTCGGCTTATCTCGTAAGTAAATACAATATTCGGGAAGCCGTGAAAGTCTCAGACCGTTGAACCGAATAAAAAAAGGCTTTGATAACAAAGTTATTTTAACAAGACTTATTTATTTTAATTTTTTTTCCCCTTTCAGGAATTAAATATAAAATAAATAAAGAATTTTGCTGACGTTTTCATTTCTTACTGTTGAAAAATGTCGGACGGTTCATTCAGTCGTAAATGAATCGTTTTTCTTTCGAGTAAAAAAAAAATTTAATTAATTCGCTTCATTGCTGTATCCTGTTAAAATTTCTGTTTGGCGGAATAAAACGACAGGAATTGAATCGTAAAAATCAGCAATATTAGTCGGGATTTTTTTTAAAATGAAACGTCCTGTTTTAATTTTTGGATTTATGGCAAGATTTTAAAACAGGGAAATTAATTAAAATCCCTGAGACTTACCGAGTTACATTCGAGTGTGTTATTGACAGAAAACCGGCTTAAAAATTCTCCTCGCTATTTTTTTTTTGGTATTGATTAAATATTTGAAAAAAAATGACGAGGTTTTGATCATTTATCGCCAAAAAAAAGTAATAAAGATATTATTCCAGGTATAGGGAACAAAACCATTTTCAAAATCGTAGTATTCCGGTATTTTAATTATCCTTTATCATTTTTTTCAAGTCCTGTTTCAGCAATTGGGAAAATAGCCGTAAACATGTGAAGCGCACACGTTTCGCAGAAAAAAGCCAATTAATTAAAAAAAAATCGGAGACATGAAATTTTTTTCCAACATTGCGATCAGATATGATCTCATGTTCAAAGCTTTTAAAAAATAAACACGTCTTTTCATGTTAAATTTTTTTAAAACCCGAAGAGTTTTCTTAGAAAACCAGTACAAGAGATTTTGAAACTAAAAATAAAACTGAGAAAGCATTAGCAGCAGTAAAAACCCGTACGACAATTGTTGGAGAGTTGTTGCGCAATATTGTGCAATGTTGCGCAATATTTCGCAACTTTCTAATAACATCAGCGCAATGTCTCTACAACCATTTTTCTTGTACGAGGAACAAGTCACGTGCTCTGCAGGCTTAATTACACTCGTAATAAGAGGTAAATAAAAATTGAAAAAAATTACTTTAGTTACATGAAAAGTTTTTACAGTTAAATCTTTTAAATTAACCCCAAAAACCTCGCCACATTTTTTTTAATTAAGCGATGATAATAGATCCCCAAACCCACCGGGTTCGAGTGCCAATACTTGAGAAATTAATTAATATATGAAATCATTAGGAAATGCGATTAATAGCAAATAGTTATCCTGCATTTACGTCATCCTACTCACAATTCTACGAAATAGATTATTTTCATGTCGATTGGATATATTTCTACAAGGGGAGGGGGAGATGACTTGCGCTTTTATGTTTGAACACGACTTGAAAATCAGGTTCGGAAATTTTTAAGGATTAATAGTGTCAGCGATACGCAATTTCCCCGTTCAAAAAACCTCAGTCGAGGCTTAAAAATATCGATCATTTCGAATGAATAAACGATTTCTTTGACCCGAAAGGAACTTTTCGAATGAGTGAGAATCCTCTGACTGGAATAATCCCTAAAAAAGATATTTTCCAAAGATGTAGCCGTAGCCAATTTTTTTTTTTCGTCCCGTCGTTTTGCGAATTGAAAGATTTTTAAATCGAATCTCCCCCAAGTTTTTTTTATTCGCGAGAGGAAGGAAAAAAAAACGCGGCGTTAACTAAATTTATTTTCTACCCCTCTGAACTTTTATCCTGTTTAACGTTTCCAAGAAAGAAAAAGTCGTAAAGACTAATAAGCTTCATCGTTTACAACTTCGCTTTCTTTTACTTAAAAACAATTAATTGCTCGAGATGGGGAGGAAAAAAAGTTAAGTTAAGAGAGAAGCGTGATAACCGGAGGAAATGTAAGAACTGAAAAAAACCGCAAAATCCGAATAGTGGAAATTCCCAAAACAATAAAAAAGAAAGACATTAATCTGCTTCCCAATATGGTTTTAGTTCGAAATCGATTATTAAAAAGTGTTAAGCGTGAAGAATCCCCGAACTTTTCTGCGGCGGAGATTTATTTGCTTAGGAAAAAGTTTGGGAAACCTTTTTTTTATTTAAATTAATATTTTTTAAAGCTTTTCACGAGGATTAAAGTGAAGGATAATTCTAGTATTCTCGGGTCTTGCCCTTGATGGCAACGAAAACACTAAAAGTGAAAGCTGCCGAGAGAATGGAGAAACACTTCCAGCCATCTTTATATAAAGCTAGCAAATAAACACTTAAAACCCGAATGGGGAGAAATATAATTCCGGAGTATGCTTATACATCGCTGCATAAATCATCGTTTAATTTGCTTTCTTCATTATAAATATTGAGTTGCTAAATGTTTCGCATATTTTTCTCTCGGTTTTATGGCTTTTATGATGCACGTATCGCAAATTATGAGAAGGGGAAGAGAGAGAAAATGTAGAAAATTTCGAATTGGAGTGCAGTTTTTTTTACACGGGGTTAGGAACTTGAGAGAGAAAAGTAATATTTCAGTCATCTTTCTGTAGATTTAGTGGATTGATTGTAGACCATGCCAGGTGGGATAAAAGTAGCAGGAATTATGGGCAAAGGTGCAAAGAAAAAACATCAATGGTATGAGCAAGAGTAGCAATGGTACGAGCAAGAGCAGCCATGTACGAGCAGTTTTGCAATGGTACGAGCAGTTTTGCAATGGTACGAGCAAGAGCAGCCATGTACGAGCAGTTTTGCAATGGTACGAGCAGTTTTGCAATGGTACGAGCAAGAGTAGCAATGGTACGAGCAAGAGTAGCAATGGTACGAGCAAGAGCAGCCATGTACGAGCAAGAGTAGCAATGGTACGAGCAAGAGTTCTTCCTTTTTTCTCACCGTTGTTTAAATTTACGAAAGAAAAAATAAATATTTTTGAGATTTTATTAAAAACTCGAAATTTCTCTTTCTCAACTTCTTATTGAGGAGTAAATTTTTTGATGCAGAGTCCCTTATTCCACGATTTTAAACCAATTAAAAAATGTTAAGGTTTGAAATTCAAATTCTAGAAAGCCCGCCAATCGAAACCAGTTTCTGTTTTACAGCTCTACTAAAGCCCTGCAAGTACTCCAACTCGGGCGTAGCTGCAAAATGTGCGAGGTGCCCGTTTAAACTCCTCATCGTAATCGCCGCATAAGCCTCATTTAAATTTCTTTTGTATTTCTCCAACAGCCCATAAACAAAGTTTATAAATTTAATGGGTTAAACTCCCATAAACAAAGTTTTTACTACTTAAAATACGTGTCTTTCAATATACATCATTTTTCCCACAAAAAAATTTCAAACTTTAAGAAATATCAACTCGAATTTTAAAAGATATCCCTTGGAGTTAACATACGACCCGAAAGCGTGAAGAGAAAGCCTTTCCCTAGGAAACAAGCACAACCTTGATGCGATCAGAGAGATGTAATTTATGTTGGGCAAGAGGAAAATCGAGAAGGAAACTCATATTTCTTGATGTCTATACAGCCTTCCTGTTTTTTTTTTTTATTTTAGATTTTACTAAAAACCGCCACCGCATTTTACATATACCGAATATTCTTTGTTTGGATTTCCCCAAAATATTCCGATCGTTAAAATTTCCACTCCTTTTCGTGATTCTTTTTTTCTGAAGTCTTTTCGAGCGCGAGAACAAACAAGAGCATCAACACAAAAATCGATTCCTCCTAGACAAAAATGCCAATAAAAAAATTTCAACTTCACAGAGAAAAATTGTATTTCATAGAAATCAAAAAGCTTCAGGATTTAAAGAAATTCCTTCCCGATTTCTCAAGGTCGAAAGGAAGAACATTATTACACGCATTCTTTGTTTAAAAAATAATAACGGCAGAAAAATGTTTCATCTTATTAAAAGTGAAGTTGAATTATTAAAGGGGAAAGATATTTATTACGAAAAAATGTCATTTTTTGTAAAAGTAAAATCCTTAGGCGATCGAGTTACCGATTTTACATTTTAGTCTGCACATTCCGTGCCAAAATCAACTTTTTTTAAAAGTCCTCCGATATCTCGCATATATAAAAAAAGCCCTCGAGAGTTGAAAAGCCAAGCCAGGTCAGGGGGTAATTTAAAAATTATTCGAAAAATATTCAAATTTTCCTTTTCGGGTGTTTTTATTCCGGTTTTCCCCTCTCCCGCCCTTGCGATCCCTGCGAAACCTTGACAAGTAATATCCACAAATTTACTAAAGCTCCCATTCTCGAAAATCAAATAATGAAATGAAAATAACATTACTCGCTTTGTTTGTAACTTCTTGATTCTTTAGTCTTTTGAAAATTTACAAGAAATTTCTTCTCTTTGTTTCTCTTTTATTAAACAGCTTTAGGGGAATGAATATTCGACTTTAAAAAATGACCAAAATACGAGTATTTTAAATTAATTTTTTAATAATAAGTAAGGATTTCATTTATTTATTTTTTTTTTTAAATAAAGGAAAAAACTCCCGTTAAAGTTATGCAGTTTCGATTACATTTTCTCTTGTATCCGACAAAGACGGTTGAAAGCCTTTGATTATATAGATGATCGTCCGTTCAATCAGATCGTTTGTAGCCTCAGGTTGGTTACTCATTTTCCATTATTTTGAGTCGGACGATATTCTTTTGATTAAATTTTCTTCTTTTATGTCTCCTTGTGTAAAAATTTCGGAGAACACGGGAGAAAATGTCTCTTGACATCGTCAGAACACTGCAGATGCAAGGAACGGATAATAAAGAGCATTTGTTTCGAGATGCAGCAAAGAGCACCTGTTCTCGGAATTTTCCCGTGAAAGCAACTTTTGAATTTTTTACTTTCATCCTCATAATTTTTAACTGGGTCGTTGTAAGACGCAGCTGCGGACTGGCCCAAGAACATGGCAGATTTTACAATAGAACCTCTGTAAGTTTTAAGATTTACGGAACAAACGATGGTGCGAGTCTCATAGCGGCCAGCCAATCACAAGCCGGAAGAGTCCCAAATTATATAGGTCATTACTAATGGGTTTTAGAGCGATCAATTTTATTGGTCGGCAGCTGGTACGTTAGTGTAATCTCCCAAGCAACCAATCTGACCAAAAAAAACGTCTCTTAGACGTCTTAAAGACGTTCCTACGTCATTTTGACGTCTAAAAGACGTTTCCTACGTCATTTCGACGTCTAAAAGACGTTTCCTACGTCATTTCGACGTCTAAAAGACGTTTCCTACGTCATTTCGACGTCTAAAAGACGTTTTTTCGGTCAGATTGGTTGCTTGAAGCATGAACTAAAATCGGATTCAATTTCGAAGTCGGCATAAAGTTGTAAAATTCCTGGGAATTTATTTTCAGGGGAATACTTACGCTTATATTCCCGGAAATATTCCCCAAGTCCGGGGATTTTTGTGAATTTTGAAAATTTGCTTAAGAAATACTATTTTGTAGAAAAAAATTGTTTTGTTAATGAAATACTCGCCAAAACTTTAAAAATAATCCTATTAGAAGGCTTTAATTGCTAAAAATTCTAATTAAAGTAAGAAATTTTATAATATTTGACCAAATCTAGTTTCAGCTTGGACATTTTAGTGGACGGTTTTCGAGTAAAAAGACATTTCCATAAGCCAAACATAGGCGCAATAAAGTCCCAATTACCATCAGGGGAATATTCCCATAAATTCCCGGGAATTATTAATTTTTTCTTCCCGGGGAGTATTCCCGCCTTACAACTCTAAGTCAGCGTTGCTATGGAGATCAACAAGAGTTTCAAGATCTGGAAGATCGTGGACTAATTTTTTTGGCGCGAACATCATACCAACAGAAACAAAATAGTATTGCGTTCTTTTAATACTAATTTTTTTCGTTCATATTACAGCCATTCCCATTCATTTTCATTCATAAAACCCGACACCGCAAAAATAAGGAAATGAGGCAGAAGGTAATGAAAATTTGTAATAAACGTCTTTCTACTTTTCCAATATCCAATATACACCAAGGCACTTTGAAAGTTTATAAATAAGAATCTAGCCAAGGGGATGAAAATTATTTTATAAGTTAAAATTTAATCAAAAAATCGTCGATAAAATCAAATAAAGCAACCACACCCTTAATATATTAAATCATCTCAATCCTCAAAAAAAAAAAATGATATTTATCACTTTTCAAAGAAAATTGTTTTAATTTCTTAAATAAAAGCAATAAAAAGTTTTATGTAATTAAATCCGGTGATCGATATTCGGTTTATGCTAATTTTTATTTTCTCCTTTTTTTTTGAATAAGAAAAGGCCGATAAGGTTAATAAGTAAACCGGAGGAAGAATAAATTCTTAACTGAGGACTTGAAAACTTTTTCCCTTTCGTTTTTTATTCTTTAATTTTTCATTATTCTAATGAAGTCTGTATTTTTAATATAGTCTACACAAAACTGAAGGCTTGAATAATCAATTTACAAATAAAAATTCGATTTTAAAAAGGAAGAAGAGATAATAAAGTGAAAAAAAGGGGGGGAGGAATTGATATCGTTTTCTTGTTTTATAATATTTTTTTTTCGCGCGCCTTAAAAAATTTTAGACATGAAAAATTATATTTCTTCCGGGTTGAATTCCAAAGCTAGAAAAGAAGGCAAAAAGGGAAAAACGGTATTTTTATTTCTTTACCCATTTAAAAATCCATTTTGATGTGGAGAGAAATTCAATGATGAAAATTATGAAAAGGGATAGATTTTATTTTGTGTTGAAATGTTTTTTTTCTTTTGAAATTCGGATATAGATTAGCGATTTTATTGTAGCTTAACCGGATAAATCCGATTCTTTTGTGCGGGAATTGTCAGCAATTATTTTTCATTTTATTATTCTATAGAGTTATGTCTTTTGGAATATTTTTTTAAAAGGATGAATTTTTTTTGGTTTTTTGCAGGAAACAGGGTCGACCTTTAATAGAATTCATAGTGGAAACGATCTCCCAAGAATAAAGAGCAGTGCAGTTGGTTCTCCAATAATAAAACCGTAAGTTGATTGATAAAATTTTCAGGTTTGGAATTTAGCGAACACGCGACACTGGAGTCAATTACAAACCAGAGATAGTACAGTTTAATCCTCAGGTCTCGATTTTTGTAATCTTTGACGGCCTTAGAGGGAGCTAAAAGGCTCTGTAAGAAAAGTCCTAAAAGGCAAATACTAAGATTCTTTGCACGAGGAAAATTTCCAAACCCTTGAAATATTTCTTCTTTATTTACCTGAAAAAGTCATCAAAAAACATTTTTTTTATAATGCTTTTATTCATTCCGATGTTAATTAGAAATGGTAGTAATAAATTAAATCGTTTGTAAATCATGACAGACGTCATAACTTTTTAACCGAGAGCGACGGTTGAAATTGAATCATCACGCCCATGATGATATGCAAAAAAATCTCCATTACAAATAATTACCGAAAATATTTTGTCTCTTGTTTTTTTCCCCCCCGCAAAAGTTTCGATTGCTCTGTTCCAGAACCGAGTTTTTTAGTCATCAAATACTCGGCTTTTGTAAAACGAAACGTTAATACGTTTTCCACGAAAAATTGTTAGCTTTTTATCCGTTTAGAAAAAATAAACGGAAAATTTCAAATAAAAATCACTTTAGAAATTTTTTTCTGTTCTTCTTTTCTGAAAAAAATTTTATGAGGATCCTCTTTACGTAATTGAATATGGTATCTTGGTAACATGATTCATTATCATTGCCTTAGTAACCGCAGGGTCAATGAAATGTCTAAGCTCGATCAGGATAAGCAAGGCAGAGTGGTGTAGTGATACCATTGATGTTCTATTATTAAATCAAACCCGCTGGGCCAGGTATCAAGTAAAACCCCCCGGCTTTAATGTTGACCCGTGTCATGTTTCCTGGTTGTGTTTTCGGTAAATAGGCAGCAACCAGCAACAGATCTCCCAGTTTTGAGACTTGGAGGTGTATGCTGTGACTCCGATTTTAAATCAAAGTGTTTAATTTAATCAGGAACTTTAGGCCGAGAGATATCATGGACTGCCACCTACTGTTCATAATTTAGTTTACTAGAGATTCATGTTCAAACTTGAACAAGCTAGTAGTTTATGTCCCAACTCTGATCTGATAGAATTTTGTTCAAATTTTAGTCTGCTACAATGTCATGTTCATACTTTGGGTTGCTAGAAAATTATTTTTACACTTTATAAAGGCTATTTTTACACTATATATAGGCTGCTAAAAGTTTATGTCTAAACTCAGATCTGCTAAGATTTTGTTCGAATTTCGGTCTGCTACAGTTTTATGTTCATACTTTAACTTGCTAAAAATTTTCAAATTTTGGGAAGCTAAACGTTTATGTCCAAACTCTGATCTGCTATAATTTTGTTCAAATTTTAGTGTGCTCTAATTTTAAGTTCTTACTTTAGGTTGCTAGAATTTTATGTTTACACCTTGGGTTGCTAGAACTTTATGTCCAAACTCTGGTCGGTTAGAATTTTGTGCAAATTTTAGTGTGCTACAATTTCATGTCCATACTTTGAGTTGCTAGAAGTTTATTTTTACAATTTGGGCTGCTAAAAGTTTATGTCTAAACTCTGATCTGCTAAGATTTTGTTCGAATTTAGGTCTACTAGTTTTATGTTCATATTTCAGCTTGCTAGAAATTTTTTCAAACTTTGGGAAGCTAAACTTTTATGTCCAAACTCTGATCTGCTAGAATTTTTGTCTGCTACGATTTTATGTTCATACTGTAGCTTGCTAGAATTATGTTCAAACGTTGTGGCAAGCCAGAAGTTTATGTCCAAACTCTGATCTGCTACAATTTTGTTCAAATTTCGGTGTGCTACAATTTTATATACATACTTTGGGTTCCTAGAAGTTTATTTTTTAACTTGGGGTTGCTAGTAGTTTATGTCTTAACTCTGATCTGCTAGAATTTTGTTCTAATTTGGGTGTGCTACAATTTTATGTTCACACTTTGGGTTGCTAGAATTTCATGTTTACACCTTGGGTTGCTAGAAATTTATGTCCAAACTCTGATCTGCTAGAATTTTGTTCGAATTTCGGTCTGCTACAATTTCATGTTCATACTTTGGGTTGCTAGAACTTTAAGTCTAAATTTTAACTTTCTAGGAATATATGTTCAATTTCTTGTTTTTTAAAAATTCACGTTTGAGATTCGGTCTATCTTGCTGTTACCAATCTTTGACAAATATCTTTTCTAATTAAAAATCTTCATTCACCGAGCTTAGACGTGTCTTAAGAAGTCCAACTTTTATCAAAGCAACCTTTCAATCCATAATGAATAGAAAATGATTAATTTAAATCTGCAAAATCACCTCCAGGATTACAGCATTCAATTATTAACTAAAAGCGTTGACATCTCTGACAATTTACTAAGAAAACCTTGATATTTACAAAAGGAACAATTATGTAAAGAAAAGGTCTGACCATTATTTTGCATCTTCAACCTTAAAAATCTCACTCATAAAAAATTTTATTTTTTAAAAGATTTTACAATATTTGAATTACAAATTAAAGCGGTGGACGACCCAAGATTTTTCGCAAATCCGAATACATTTATCACAGCTCGTGCAACCTTTTTCCTTGAGACAACAACCCCGCTTTAATCCCATGAATTCGCATATACATCCTCAAATGCAAAATAAGGAATTTTGGCACATTACGCATTTTATAAAATCTTCCTCGTTTCGCAAAGAGCTTATGCATGATTAAACGTTTTAAAATATGTCAAAGAGATTTCCGGTTTCCTTATGGAAGAAAATCTCACCGGAAATCGCTTTTCCCGTACCAAACCGGATAACGATTTATTATAAAAAAAAATTATTTTTTACATCGTTATAATTAATGCGTAGCTTCTGGTTTCAGGGAATGCTAAGAAGTTGTATAAAAACGGCTTTGATTTTTCTTTTGCGAGGGAAAATGGGTTCGTAGCCAAAAAAAAGGAGCAGCTGAAAAGTAAATAAAAATATAAAGTGAGAAAGAGCTTTTATGAGAACGTATTATATTTTTACTATTCAACTTCAATAAATGCGGTGTGTAATTCCTTTTAAAAATAAATTTTAAATGTTGACTGTGAAGGAATCTTTTAAGCGGAAGGGAAAATGGGAAAATGAGAAAAGGCAAAAAATAGGAAAAGGCTGTAAGTAATAGTTTGGCAAGTTATAAAAGAGCGAGGGGAATAATTCTTCAGTGGAGAATTTTTTAAAATAAAACTTGTTATTATGGCTTCATGTCATTATGGAGTTTTTTGAGAATTTTTTGAGGCTATTTTCCATTGAAAAAATTGACTTGACAAGAAAAAATGATCAAAAGATTTGTAAAACAAGGAAAAGTGATCAAAAGATTTGTTGGAAAAGAAAAAATGATCAAAAGATTTGCTCAACAATAATGGATTATCAAAAGATTTGTTCGACAAGAAAAATTTGGAAAAGATTTGTTCAACAAGAAAAAATGATCAAAAGATTTGTTCAACAAGAAAAAATGATCAAAAGATTTGTTCAACAAGAAAAAATGATCAAAAGATTTGTTCAACAAGAAAAAATGATCAAAAGATTTGTTCAACAAGAAAAAATGATCAAAAGATTTGTTCAACAAGAAAAAATGATCAAAAGATTTGTTCCACAAGAAAAAATGATCAAAAGATTTGTTCAACAAGAAAAAATGATCAAAAGATTTGTTCCACAAGAAAAAATGATCAAAAGATTTGTTCAACAAGAAAAAATGATCAAAAGATTTGTTCCACAAGAAAAAATGATCAAAAGATTTGCTCGATAAGAAAAAATAATCAAAGGATTTGTTTGACAAGAAATAAAATGATCAAAAGATTTGTTGGAAAAGAAAAAATGATCAAAGATTTGTTTAACAAGGAAGAATTATCAAAAGATTTGTTCATCGAAAAAATGTTTAAAGAAATGACTATCAACTTCTATAGAGATTTTTTTTCGCCAGTAAAGTTAAAAAAAATTTGCTCTAAACAAAAAAAAATTTGAAAAATGAAATTTTTCCTCTCAGAAGAACTTAAAGTCCCAAAAATTCGAGAAAGGCCAAAAGAAAGAACCAAAAGTTTGATCATTGGAAATGCCACTTTACAACTGATTATCAGATCTGGGGGGAAAAAAACGAAAATTAATATTCTACAAAAATTTCACTTTATCAAAATTATTCCATCTTGCTTTCAATTTAAGGCGTTAATGACGTAATATTTCATTTACACAAATATTAAAAAAACGAAATATTTTTGAAGTCCGTTTTATGACTTCTACTCAAAATGAAAACCCGTTTTCAAAAAAAAAAAAAAATGATATCACGACTTCATAAAAAATAATTATCAAAACCCCGCTGGATTTTCCACGCTTTTAATGTTCTTTTTTTTAAACCCCGCCGCATTTTACTTTCAAAGCTCAAAACGCTTCCAAATAGTAATTATTTCTAGTTCCTTTTAAACAAAGCAGTTAAGAATGAATCGCGGTCGTTCCCGATAAAAAAAAAACGGATATGTCTGCAGGCTGATGAACGTGAGGTAAATGAAAGAGAGGCAAATCCAGGATTTTCACCCCGCCTCGCTTTTCCTCCCCCGCCCGACATCATTTTCAATTACTCGAAACGTTATTGACACCGCGCGGATTTAGTATTTGAGTGCAAAGTTTTTATTGAGAACCATAAACCCCCCTCTACGTTTTCGGATTATATTCATTTTCAGTTACCCAATTATTACCGTGCTTTTCCTTTCTTTTTTAAAACAATAAGCTTTTGTATTAAGCTGATCGTTATACATTTGTTTAGATTTTCTATTAATCGCTAATCCTTCTGCAATAACTTGAAATTGAAAGTAGATTTGTTTAGCACGAAACTTAAATCCTTGTATTCGTATTTTCCCCCCCTCACTCTCCCATTTGCGTTCCAGGAATCGTCCTTTTTATTTTTCGGAGAAAAGCAGGTTTATTAATAAGCGAATCGCGTTTTGGGGTTTTCGAATCGAAGGGAATAATCAGATTATTCAAAAGGAAACTTTTGAGTAGTTGTGGCTAAAAATTGTAAAGATGTTGGGCGGTAGCCCAAACCCAAATAATAATATTTTGTGTTCTTTGAATTAATATTTAAATAAAGTTCAAGCACTGTGGGAGTATTTCCCAGGCTGAAAAAGGAAGGTATAATATTTTCATGGCTTGGGGCTCTTGTCATACAAATAATTTTCAACCGCTTATATTTTTGATTTAATTTTGAGGTTTTGGGAGAAAACGTGTGGGACCTTTTACCTTCCCACAATAACCCACTATGATTGTCAGCAGTAGGAGCGACTCTTAGACTTTGGCCCCACATGAAAATTTGTGACCCACCCTTGGCCCCATCCAGAATTTTTTTCTGACACGAAGAAAACAAAAGAGGAAAAGCATACCATATAAAAAATTTTAATTAAAATTTCACAGACGATTAACCCCGTTAATTTTAAGCAAAATTATAACCTTACATCCCTAATAATTGTTGACATTTTGAATAATTTTTCCCTTGAATTAATTTCCTGATTATAGACAAAGAAAAAAATTACTAAAACCGCCTATTTATAATTTCATTTTTCTTCGAACAATAAACCATTTTTTTTTTTTTAATTGTAACGAACATAAATTTTCAACAGCTTTTATATTTTCCAAAATCAATAGTCAATCAAGCGAAAATTTTCCCTATACCCCTCAACACCGATTAACGACAATTTAGATCCACATTTTAAGATAAACGACATCAACCGATTCGTTTTGATTAAAAATTGAAAAGAAATCGATTTTCATCATTTAAAAAAAAAAAAAAAACAAACTGAAAAAAGAATAATTTCCCAGAATTGTTATTGATGTGGGCACATTAATCAAAACATTTCGAGTCTCTATCCGATATACGATCGGGTTTTCGGTATTTATATATAGGAAAAGCGTCGGGTGAAACCCCATCGTTTCATTATTGAATATCTTGCTAATCCTGGATTTGGAAATTTTTTTTTCGCGCTTTACCCAGCGGATTGTTGATTAATAACGAATTTATATTTGACATGTGTCAGTTACTTATCCCGATTTTTGTACGTTTAAGCTTTTTCCGCGATTTGGATTATGTGATACGACATCGGTTTCATTTGCTCATTTTATTTAAATATCTTTGAAATGTTTGATTTGCTTGGGATTGTAGTTTTATATTCGAGAATTACCAAAGTTGAATTTTATATATGTTACGGGTAATTCCCGTTTTTGGGCAATTCTAAAAATGCCCGGGCAATTCTCAGAATTGCCCAGTTAAATAAAATTGTTGGTCAATTCTGAGAATTGACCAACATTTTGCTGGGCATTTCTAGAAC
The DNA here is from genome assembly GCA_023512825.1 of Liposcelis brunnea. Taxonomy (NCBI): domain Eukaryota; kingdom Metazoa; phylum Arthropoda; class Insecta; order Psocodea; family Liposcelididae; genus Liposcelis; species Liposcelis brunnea. Next base: position 8,145,048 of record CM042065.1, on the reverse strand, counting down.
TGCCCAACCGCTGGTTAATTCTAAAATTGCCCAAAATATTTTTCAGGCAATTCTAGAATTGCCAAGTGTTGGGCAATTTTAGAATTCTTTTGCTAAGACTAATTTTGGTTTTGCTCATAGCAATAAATAAATAAAATAAGTAGAGAAAGTGATAACTTTTTCCCATTTATTTTGCAGTTTTTTCCGACTAGTGTTAAAATAATGGAAGGAAAAACTGAAAAATAAATGATGTCAAATAAAAGTATATTAAAGTTTTTGCAAAAATATCACAGTAAAATGAAACGTTTAAAGCTTGAGAAATAAAATAATTAAACTACAATATCCTAATTCATTGAGGTTTCCATGGGGGCATTAAAATTTTTAACCCTTGTTGGTGCATAAGGTAATGTCATCGTGACATTTTGAATTACATAAAATGTTCTTCTTCCGGCAGAGGCAACGGTTAGTGCGGCATTTAGTTTGGCAGTGCCACCGAATGAAGCCTTGACCGCCTCCCATCGCAGCCGAAGTGGCTGCTCTCCTGAGGCCAACCGTTTCCTCTACAGAAACATCAGCACAAGTGATGAAATTAAATCTAGTACTTGAGGACGACTGTACAGAGATTTCAGTTTTCCATTTTTAGTGCCCAACTTATACGTATCGTCTCCTTGTTTGTTCATTACCCCGCACCCATAATGTTCCTAAACCCAATTATTATTTATTTTTCAATTTTTCCTTCCATTATTTTAACACTAGTCGGAAAAAACTGCAAAATAAATGGGAAAAAGTTATCACTTTCTCTACTTATTATATTTATTTATTGCTATGAGCAAAACCAAAATTAGTCTTAGCAAAAGAATTCTAAAATTGCCCAACACTTGGCAATTCTAGAATTGCCTGGAAAATATTTTGGTCAATTTTAGAATTAACCAGAGGTTGGGCAGTTCTAGAAATGCCCAGCAAAATGTTGGTCAATTCTCAGAATTGACCAACAATTTTATTTAACTGGGCAATTCTGAGAATTGCCCGGGCATTTCTAGAATTGCCCAAAAACGGGAATTACCAGTAACATATATATAAAAAAAGATTTGGGAAAATTCCTGGGCTAAAAACATATTCCTTAAGAATTTTAAGACAAAAAAATAATTTGTGTTCAAAGTGTGTGAATATAAATTCAACCCGCAGTCCTTTGACTTCAGGCGGACGCAATAGAACGCTTGAAGTCGAAGATACCCGAAGTTCACTCCGAAGATTGCCGAATATAGATTTGACACCGTTTGCCGCTTGTTGTTGATTTAATTTTTTTTGCCGCAATTGATTAGGTCTTTTTTTATTTTCAGGAATCTCCTATAGTCGAAGCCTCCCACTACAAAAAATGGAGAAATAAACGAACCAGCTAAACATTTTCTTTTTAAACCTAATCATTTAAAATTTTTAAAATTATTAATAAATTTTTTGTACGTTTAGAATCTTATTCAAATTTTAATTAAAAAAAAGGCTTGAAAATCTCGCCTAAATTGTTACATGTTATTTTGTAAACGGGATGTTAAAAAAAAAAACACTTTCAAGTGGCTGAAAATCATTTCATTTTTTTGAGCCCAAATGAAATGGTATTCACGACTTGACAATTTCAAAAAAAATTTTTCTATAATATAAAAATAAATTATTTGTATATTGTGCCAATTAATTTATTCAAAAGCACCGATAAAAGCATTTCGACTCGTCTCTCCTCTGAAAAAATTTTCCTTCTCTTTTTTAGTTAGAAAAGATAATCAAATCCGAAAGAGGTTTACGTGAGACGAGTCCCGAGATGCGAATATCGGTACAAGCCTTAGTGTTTCGTGAAAAGTTGTTGTTAAAACTCAGAGACGTTTTCCAGCGAAAACTCGGAATTGAGTTTAACCGGAAACCTTTTAAAACGTGCAGGGCATTTTATTCTAACGTTTAAAGAGGCCTCAACACTCCAAGGCGAATTATTTCTATATTCGCCTACGGTGATTTTGGCCCAAAGAAAATATGTCCCAGTTAATTAAATTTTTTAATTTTTAAGATCGAGTTATTTTTTTAATTTAAAAAAAAAAAAAAAAAGAAAAGAAATAAATGTTTGTATAAAGAATGGATTATTTGTTCGTTTTTAATAAAATATATGATTAAATCATTTTCAAAAAATTAATAATTATTTTAATTTCCTTAACGGATGCAATTCGTATGAATGAAATTATTTTTAAAACGAAACAGAAAAAAATTGTTGATTATGAGATTGAAGTTGCAAAACAAGTCGCTGTATATTGTATGGAAGCTTTGGATGATTATAAATGCGATTCACGGTACAACGGCAAACTACAGAGGAAGCGGTTAGGCTTGCATATTGATCACTTTTAGCAGATAAGCTCAGTTTTATTTTTTTTGAAATTCCAAGAATTTCTATTATTCAAATTAATTTTTTAACAAGGTCAACGATTGATGGTTTTGTTGATGAATTTGTGTAGTAGTGCTATGATTGCCAAAGCAGGCTTCTAGTCGAGGGTTAAAATCAAACCTAAATCCACATTAAAAATGTACGAAGGAAGCTAATGATATTGTACTGGTCACTGTAACTGCACGTTGAAATTTAGCTTTTTATGTTTGAATGTATGATGTCCAGAATGCTTTCAATATATATTCAATGTCCATCTCTTACTATTCACTCTCTTTGATGTTCAGATTGAATACTTTTGTTTTGCATGAGATTCTACTGATTATTGTAACCTGTAACAGGAATAAAGCCAGTGTCAGAATTATCCTAAGGAGTTTTCAATAAGATGATCATATTCATCTCCGATAGACATTTGAGGGTCGTAATTAATGCACATCACATGACAGTCACAACTGAACCTGATCAATCCAATCAACTTTTCATAAATCTGTATAAAAAGTAAACAGATCGTTGCCCAGTACGATTTTGCTGAGTCATAGCAAAGTTAATGTGAGAGATCAAGATCAGTTTAAGATAAAATTAGATTGTTTAATTTAATTGACGAACTTAACAATGTTTAGCGGGATAAAATATTAAGAAAATGTAATCATTTCCGTGATTTTATTCCAATTGTTTACAACTTGTAAGAAATTTGTCGTCATGGCGTAAGTGACGCTCCTAGCGGATTTAATTTGAAACTACTAACTCCTTCCACGTTAGCACGATTTGGCAACACTGCAAAGTAATTTCGTTGATTTCGTTAAACAAAATGGCGTCGCTTTTTTTTCACCGAAGAGATATGAGGTTTATTTTTTATAAAATCATCGTTAAATTATTCTTGCGATGCCGTGAAATGGAATCAATCGCATAAAATATAAATTCAGCAATATCATAACAATGGTAAGTGACTAGTTTATACTTCATCGATGAAGTTATTTCATGTCTTTTACTTACGCGTCTATGATTTATAGGAAAGCTTCCGAAAGCAAGCAATATTATTGCTGTTGTTAAGATTATACAATATATGACGTCTTGGGGATCATAAAACGGTTTTATCAGTCGTTAAAACTCGTCATTTCTCCAGATATCCTATTAATACTAATATGGGATTGCATTATTTATCATGTATCATGGTTTTATTTTATAACCGGAAGTGAGATGTCTGCATTTATAATACTTCAGGGAAAAGTAAATGGAAGGAGATGTTAAATTAGAAGAAGGCTCTAGCGGATGGAGAATCTTGTTAGAAGAGAGCCATTGGGTTTTTTAGCAGAAGTTTGATGATGAAGAATTCCAGGAATTACTTGAGGTAAGTCAATTTCAAAACTAAAGATAAAAGTGGTTTACTTGATGTTCAGTTTTTCTGTTTTATAAAGGCTCAAGACCCTTTTTTTCAGAATTTTTATCTGATGTACAAAATACTGAGATCAATTCCTTGTAAATCCATCAATTATTCGTAGCCTCTTATACCGAATGAAAGACAGCGGTTTATTTGCTAATGATAAAACCAATGTCAATGTCTGTCAATGTTAAGTTTAGAGTGGAATATCAGACCACCATTTCCCATGAATCAGGAGAGAAATCAAGGAGAGGTTTGTTTGAAAGTAAAACAATTTGCAAGAGTCTTATGAATTGTTTAATTTTATTGATTAACTGCAAAATTAAAAAGGGAATAATATATTCGGTTTTGCAGAAAAAAAAGATCTCAACCAAAGTGGAAAGTTGTTAAAATGTTGAATGTCATTTATTGCAGTGATTGACAGCAAACCGATTTTAATTATGTGATAAAAGCATGTTTTTTTGATAACTGAAAAATCCCAGTGCTGATTGTTCATTTTTTTAACATCAGCAATGTGACGTTTGTGTTTTTTCTCTCAACTCAAATTCCGTATTCAGTTTTTTTGTATTCATTTTAAATTAGCTTAAGGATTTTTCATTCTCGGACTGGAGGAAAGGGCTCTAGGGTTATTCGAATATTAGTTCAATATGAGTTAAGGAGAGTTTTTTTATGAAGAGAGCTAGGGCTGATGTGACTAAATGCTTTTAGCAGAAAAATCGAATATTAGGAAGAAAATTACTTTTTTCATGGAAAAAAATACATCCCTTTTTACGAGGCTGTAATATTAACAATAAAATGAATTATTTCCCTGTTTTTGATAAATATAAGTTAATACTACGTAGAAACCGTAAAACCACCCTCTTTTTTCATCCAATACATCGAGTTCGTATGTGCGCTTTGGGATGAAAAAAAAAGAAAGAAAAAAACGACGGCGGGGGATAAAGGAAAAAAAAAAAACGATTTCGAGTTTTATGTAGCTAAAGGGTGCAATTATCATTTCCTTCTCTGTTCCATGACAGAATGGTATACACTTTGTTACAATTTCAAGTTAAAAAACCTCCTCTATTTGCCTTTGTGCATCCTCTTTTTAGACTTCCAACTAGGAAATCATATTTCACAAGACTTTGTTGTCAGAAACAACAAAGTAAAATTTTTAGTGTCAAAAATCTTAGTGATTTAATTAATGCAGAGGGGAAAAATATTTTTTTTTCGGGTAATTTTAAAGCGTGGAGAATTCGTTTTTGGGGTAGAAAATTGGCTATTTTTTAAAATAAAAATCATTGAAGCGTCGCGTCGAAAACCTTCCCGTGTATGGAATCGAGGAAAAAAATAAAAGGATTTATCTCTTTTCGGTGTTTCGATTTTTTTTTTTTTTTCGATACGATAAATCAAAGTCCGGCACATAGGGCTGTTTTGGGCTGGGGGGAAAAAAAATTGAAACGTGATCGTCGTGATTTATATTTGAGATACCAAACGGTCTGTAAGGTGGTTTTCGTCTCTAGCACGTGACGATTGACGTCTAATTTTCTTTGAGATTAATCTGGAGAAAAAATTTTCGAAGTTGCGTGAAGAAACAAATTTTAATGTTGACATTGACTTGTTCCTTTTGCGATTTTTTTTTTTTTTTTGAAAAAAATTAAAGGAAATAAGAGGGGATTGGTAGACGGTTGTTAAAATAAAAAAAAAAAAATTATATCGATTCATCCGATTCAACTGTGATTTTATTGCCGTTGGCAATAAATCATCAGTTAACTGTCTTTCGTTCGCTTTTTTTGAAAAACGACATGAGCAAAAAGGCAGACATTTAATTCGACAAGTTTCTACGATTCGTTTTTGATTTTCTTTTTACTCTGGGCATTCACGGGATGTCGAGAATGTCAATAACTCGTAAGAACTTTTATATAAAAAATTATTTCGGAATTAAAAGGGAGGAAAGGTTTTTTTTTTTCGAAGGGGGAGAGAGATGAGATTTATCGTGTTGCTGTAATGCAGTAACCAGAAAAATTTAGTATAGCTAAGGAAAAATTTGTTCGACAAGAAATAATTATCAAATGTTTGTTCGACAGAAAAAATTATCAAATGTTTGTTCGACAGAAAAAACTGTCAAATGTTTGTTCAACAGAAAAAATTTTCAAATGTTTGTTCGACAGAAAAAATTGTCAAATATTTGTTGGACTGAAAAAATTGTCAAATGTTTGTTCGACAGAAAAAATTATCAAATGCTTGTCAAGAATGCTCGTCAAATGTTTCTTTGACAGACAAAATTATGAAATTCTGAAATGTTTGTTCGACAAGATAAAATTATGAAATTCTGAAATGTTTGTTCTACAAGATAAAATTATGAAATTCTGAAATGTTTGTTCGACAAGATAAAATTATGAAATTCTGAAATGTTTGTTCGACAAGATAAAATTATGAAATTCTGAAATGTTTGTTCGACAAGATAAAATTATGAAATTCTGAAATGTTTGTTCGACAAGATAAAATTATGAAATTCTGAAATGTTTGTTCGACAAGATAAAATTATGAAATTCTGAAATGTTTGTTCGACAAGATAAAATTTTGAAATTATAAAATGTTTGTTCGACAAGATAAAATTATGAAATTCTGAAATGTTTGTTCGACAAGATAAAATTATGAAATTCTGAAATGTTTGTTCGACAAGATAAAATTATGAAATTCTGAAATGTTTGTTCGACAAGATAAAATTATGAAATTCTGAAATGTTTGTTCGACAAGATAAAATTTTGAAATTATAAAATGTTTGTTCGAACAGAAAAATTCATGAAATTATGAATTAGTGAAATCTTTTTTAGACAAGGAAAATTGTGAAAAGTTTCTTGGACAAGAAAAAATTATAAAAAGATTTGTTCAACAAGATAAAATTATGAAAAAATTTTGTTGGATAAGATAAAATTGTGTAAAGATTTGCTCTGCAACTATAGATTCTGAAAAATAAAGTTTGGCTTGTATAAAATTTTATTAAAAGAATCTTTTCTTGTCTTAAAAAAAGAATTTTTACTCGCCAAAAATTTTCAGAATTTTATATTTGGATAAATTCTTGCTTCAAAATTACAGAAGGATTTCTTAAAACATTTACAACCTTAATATTCGAAAACGTAAACAAAGGGGTTAAAAATTTTGCGGTTAGTAATCGAGCAAGTTAATTCAACACCTGTTGCACTGACATTTCTCTAAATAGTGTTTTAATTAAGAGCAAATTTTACACTGAAAACTATCGTAGGTGTACATTTCCGTTTATTTAGCGATTTTCCCTAAAACTTTCCCAAGTCAACATGTTACGCTTATCTAAAAAGACTTAATTTCTCCTCCCGTAAAATGCGATAAATCAGAGGAAGCAGTATCACCGTTAACGGAAGGCTTTTCAGAAACATTAATCAATTAGATAAAGAAAAAAAAATAGCAAGACTTGTCCTTTTTCGAAAATCCGAAAAAAATATTTTTTTTAGGCTTGAGCTAAAGTTTTGCTAATGCAGTTGAAATAGTTGAAGATCAAGAATATTTTTTTTTTAAAAAAAATGATATCTTTTGAACTTTTTCCTCAAGAAAACAAAACGCAAACTTCTTGAAATTCTTTGAGTGCTTTAATTTGATTGTTAGAAAAGAATCCTTTCTGGTACTTACTTTTCCAGTTGTAGAAATTTATTTTTTCTCTCTTTCCGGGTGAAGAAAAAATTTTAAAAAAGAATTTTGGAATTAAACCGTTAATATTTGAAGGGAAAGGATAAAAGGGTAGCGTGAGTTCAAAATAAAAGAGACGAGGGGATGAAAATTCGTGATATGTAGCAATCGTTAGCAACGCTTTTGTTAAAGATCAAGGGGAAAAATTGATTCTACAGCAAATTTTTTTTTTAAAAAAAAGATTTAAACTCGAGTTTTCTACGAGTTTTATTGATTTATTAACCGATGAATAAAATAAAGTTTTCTTTTTCTTTTCAGGTGATTTAGAGATTCGTGCTTCAGTGTTCAGAACCGATGGGAGCTCAAAGTCGAGAACATCAATTTCGAATTGGATTGTGAATTAATTTACTGGCGTGTGGGTTGTTTCCTTTAAATTACAAGGACGGCTAAGCGTAGCCTCCCGTAGGATTCGAAGTGAAAGGACTTCGATTAGGTTGGTATATTCCTTTTTTATTTTGATTGATTTTACTAGATAATGGCTTTTTCTCTTATTAAAGCAGAAATTTAGTTCGACTTCTGCTGCTTGGAGCATGAGAGAATAAAGGGCGACCAATTAGATGTGTTCGAAAATTTGAAATTCAAACAAAAGAAAAGAGAGGGACTTTCAGGACGTTAGTTCATAATTTTGTCAAGAGATGGCGACACTGAAATTTTAAAGAAAATCTAAATCCACGATTGTTTTGGAAAATACTTTTTCCCTGTAGATCGTTTTTCCTATAAAATAAATGAAGCAGATTAATATGTTTAGTTATTTTGAAAGATTTCAAAAATAAATTTTGCAATTTAGAGTTTTCTGGAGTGAAAAAACATTAGTATACGATTTTCAAAACAATCGTGGATTTAGATTTTCTTTAAAATTTCAGTGTCCCCATCTGTTGGCAAAATTAATCGGTGAACTATGCTCTTGACTTTAACAATTTCCTAGACCCGAGTTTCGCGACCTTTACGACCGTGAATTCGAGATCATGGCCGGAAACTTTTGTTTAGTTTTTATGGTAACTATGTCCCAGACTCTGTCGCCGGTTTTAGTTTCAAGTCCTGGTGCTGACTTTTAAATTTTTGACCAAGCGATATTGAAGGCTGCGACGATGTTTTGCTATAAAGTCAGTTCGCTAGTTTATAATTTTGTCAAAAGATGGCGACACAAAAATTTTAAAGAAAATCTAAATCCACGTTTGTTTTGAACATATACTTCTTGCTTGCAGTTTGTTTTTCCTGTGAAAAAAATGAAGTTGATAGCATTGTTTATCTGTTTTAAGACATTCTTGACAAATTTTATCACGATTTAGAGTCTTCTAAAGTAAAGAAAGACGGTTCCAAGATTTTCTAAACAATCGTGGATTTAGATTTTCTTTAAAAAAATGGTGACGCCATCTCTTGGCAACGTTACGAACTCAAGCTCTGAAAATCCCCCATTTCACTGCTTACAGAGGCAACAACAACCAAACCTTAGTTAAGCCACTACGGCCTGATTTCTTTATCCTTCCTCTAAATTCTCATCACAATCTTCTCTTCCCTTTTCTCCATTTCTGTCTACAACCAAGCTTAAAAAATCCCACGGCCCGAATCCTCTTCCAAGTGAACGATCAAAACAAGACAAATCGTTTATAGGAACAACTCTCCCTAACAGGAAAAATAAATTAAGAATCTTTAAAAAAAGGGAATTTCCACGCATCCGTGCAAAATAAAACCCCCGATAAAATCTCGAAGGTTAAGATTTTAATAAACAGGCGATGATCATAATTTAACTAATTCAAATTCGATTCCGGGAAAACGGATTTTAAATGGAATTTAGATATCAGCCCCCCCGATCCGTAAAGCTAAACATGGGCCTTAACTTTTTGCCTGGGCGATTAAACCATCATCCCCGGCTAATAAAAGTTTAATTTTATGCCTTTAGGCGGGGAGATGATTGTTTTAGTTTATAAAATTAGGGACCCGGGCACCACTGAAATGGAACGAAAATACGAGGAGGGGGGAGGAGGTTTTCTCTGAGGAATGTTGATTTATGGATCCCCGTGTTAATTGTCTAACAGTGTATTTAACAGTGCTTTCTACTGGATAAGTTCTTGTTCATCCTTTTTGGTTTCTAAACGTAAATACCGAATACATCCTTTCGTTAAGGCTACATTAATAATCTCCCTTGTTTATTATTCTTGTTGTAGTAAAGGTGTTCGAATAAGGAACGAGAGTTTAGGGAAAACAAATTTTCGATTAATGGTTATAAAGAAGACGGATGAAGATGAAGGTTAAAGTTTTAGATAAATTTTAAAACCAAGAAAGGGTTGAGGAAAGTTGAAGAGAGTTGAATAAAAAAATCGAATTTTTTTTGCCAGGAGCCATCCAGGGACCGAGCTACTAGACCGGGCCGGGCTCGGGCCCAAAAACGTCGGTCCATGCAGGAATCTACAAGATAAATTTTGTTTGGACATCCAGATTAAGTCCATCAAAACTGCTGTGCGTGAGTGTGGACGATCGATTTCCGAGCATTCTTAATATTGGATTCGTTGTCACTTTAAACAGACTTTTTAATTTTATATAAAAATCTGGTTATTAAAAAAATTGGGCCTAATGTCGACTTTCCCTTCTTTCTCGTTTTTTATTTAATTTAATGGAAAACGAGTGGATCCTGTAAAGTCGTTTGTCGGGATGAATTATGAGGCCAAGTTATTCATGCTCGTAAAAACGTTTATTTATACTGGATACATGGGGGAAGAGTTAAAACTTAGGAAACTCGCTTAGAAATCCTTTTTACGTGATTGCCCAGGTCCAGGCCTCCTCATAATAAAGATTACAAAATGGATTAGCTTTGTTGGAGCGAAAAGATGAATGTTTTCGAAAAGGGAAAAGTCGCCGATTAGAAATGCTTCGTGAATAATCTCTCATTCGAGTATTATGCTTACAAAGGTAGCACGCCCTTTGGCGACTAGACCGTTTTCACTAATCTGATTAGAAATCTCAGCCGGTAGAGTCGCTAGTGTGCGCAGTTGACATGCAGCGACTCCGGTGGTAAAGTTTTGCTTTTATTTTCTTCCTTTAAAATAAATTTATCTACGGCGCCGTTTTTGAAAAAATCTCAATAACTTCTCCTTGAAAACTTTCAACACTTCCTCATCATCTCTGATCATAAAGTTTTTCACCTCCGTAAAATTTCAAAAACTGGGAGTTTCCTCTCGATAATCAACTCAACTTACATTCGAATCATTTTTTTAAAAAAAAAAATTTTTATTCGAATTATTAAACTTGTGAATAATTTTTTTAGTAGGTAAAAATCCTCCCAATTTTATTTTTTTTATCAAAGAAAAAATGTATGAGGAAAGAAGTAAACTTTGTCGATTATTTTTTTGAAATTCGAAACGATTGGAAACTTTTTAAGGGAGAGTGATAAATTTAATTACTTTGGAAAAGTTTGTTGGCTAACGTCCTTCCGGTTGGCTAACTCTTCAGAATAACCATCGATGACGTTTTTGACATGGATTCCTCAGACGGAGAGGTAAAAACCACTTGAAACCTTAATTATATAACCCGAGAAAGTCCTTTCGGTTGATTACTGAATTTTAAAGCTCCTTGTTAAATTATTTCTACCGCGAATTCTAATTATTTCAAGCGAAGAAACTTTTTAGTTTGAATGTTTTAGTTGTTGGGAAATCATTCATGACTCTTCGGGTTTCGATTTATCGAGATGTTCGTGTTCTGCTGGAAAATTTTATTTGTTTAATTATTAATTAAAATTTTTTTTGGGAATTTTTTTTTTTGACTGACAATTTTTGTTATTTTTGGGCAAACTAAACTGATTAAATGTTTTTTTCTTTCAGTTCATCCTACGCAGGCCGAAGCTGCTTACTGTTAGCAACGACATCATCTTGCAAATCATTCAACGACGTCTCCAATTTAATCTACCTACCAATGGACACCGGTGTCACTTCCAAATCAAGTTCCAGTAATCGTGGCTCTGCTAGCAGAAGAGACTTACCTGCTTTTGAACAGTTTTCTTTTAGAAATCGTGATATTTTTATAGTTGTAATAGAGTTTATAACCATCTACGTCACACTGACGTCACACTCCCATAATGCATTGCGCTCCTAACAGCTGATTCGGACAAACACTAGAGAGCGTGCATAAGCTAAGCATAGGAGGACAAATTAAAAATGCTTTTTTCTCCAAATTTACGGAAATAAATGAAATTTTGACTTTGCAGAGCTTTTTAGCATTATTGAAAGAATAATTTGGCATGGTTATTTTTTTAAAAGGAGCGAAGAACTTATTTACCTATGCTTAACTTATGCAAGACGCAGTCTTACGTCATTTTTAACGAAAAACCCGGTTCCAGAATGCTGTGCGAATATGCGTTGGTTATAAACTCTATTCTAATAAGGCTTTAATAAGAAAAATTATTGTTTTTAAAAAAACTCGGGCCATTATTGTACATGCGTCTAAAGTATCTTCAAACTTATTCAGGACTTATACAATTTGTTTGAGATTATTGTATTTCTTTTCATTCTGAAAGGACTTTTTGGACTGTAAACACTCTGGAAAGACTTCTTTGACTTTAAAAATTCTAAGAGACTTGTTTGACTATAAAAATTCTAAAGGGACTTGTTCGACTGTAAAAATTCTAAAAGGACTTGTTCGACTATAAAAATTCTAAAAGGACTTGTTCGACTAAAATTTTGTGGCCCTCCAAAACCTGCAACCTGGCTATGGGCCTGACTCTTTTTTTTAAATTCGAATTACTTTTCATTATTTTAATTACTGTACTTAGTGTACTTACCGTAATTTAGAGTAAATATTTTTGGGAACGAGTTTAACTTTTTTAAATGGCTTTTTTTTTATTTTCGTGGCAATTTGCCAATTTAAAAAATGATCAGTGACATTTTGTTTCAAAAAAAAACAAATTATTTATAAGAACTTTAGTTGTGCATATGTTATGGCTATTGTAGAATATAATAATTTCACAATATATAATAAGTATATTGATTCAAAATAATTGTTTTTTGATATATTTCTACCCAATTCATTTCTAACCTTTGAAAATTAGGCGATAACATTTAATAACTGGGCGATCTGCACCTTTAGAAATACAGGATTTTACCCATGGGTTGCACTGTTGACAAATGTCAGTTGGACAACTAGCATTAAGCAGTTGCAATACTGCCAGTAGTGCAACAGGCAGTGTCAGTAGCGCAACTGGCTTTCGGGACTTTTCCTGATGAATTGCCACGATTTGCTCGTGAATACTACGAAAATTTTTCAAAAATTACGAGCAAACCTTGCCATGTTTTTTAATTCGATTTTTTTACTCATTTCCAAAAGGATTTTCCAGACTTTTCCGACTGATACCTATAGTAATTGACGCCCTCTATCCAATGGTGCAGTCAGATTCCCGAAATTCCCACGGGAACTGCCTGAAAAAAAACGTCATAAAAAAAGCACGATTTCCTCGTGAATACTACGAAAATTTTTCAAAAATTACGAGCAAACCTTGCCATGTTTTTTAATTCGATTTTTTTACTCATTTCCAAAAGGATTTTCCAGACTTTTCCGACTGATACTTATAGTAATTGACGCCCTCTATCCAGTGGTGCAGCCAGATTCCCGAAATTCCCACGAGAACTGCCTAAAAAACGAGTATAAAATCGTGCTCAGTTTTTTAGACTCGTTTTTTAGGCAGTTCCCGTGGGAATTTCGGGAATCTGACTGCACCACTGGATAGAGGGCGTCAATAACTATAGGTATCAGTCGGAAAAGTCTAGAAAATCCTTTTGGAAATGAGTAAAAAAATCGAATTAAAAAACATGGCAAGGTTTGCTCGTAATTTTTGAAAAATTTTCGTAGTATTCACGAGGAAATCGTGCTTTTTTAACACTTTTTTTTTCAGGCAGTTCCCGTGGGAATTTCGGGAATCTGACTGCACCACTGGATAGAGGGCGTCAATTACTATAGGTATCAGTCGGAAAAGTCTGGAAAATCCTTTTGGAAATGAGTAAAAAAATCAAGTTAAAAAACATGGCAAGGTTTGCTCGTAATTTTTGAAAAATTTTCGTAGTATTCACGAGGAAATCGTGCTTTTTTAACACTTTTTTTTTCAGGCAGTTCCCGTGGGAATTTCGGGAATCTGACTGCACCACTGGATAGAGGGCGTCAATTACTATAGGTATCAGTCGGAAAAGTCTGGAAAATCCTTTTGGAAATGAGTAAAAAAATCGAATTAAAAAACATGGCAAGGTTTGCTCGTAATTTTTGAAAAATTTTCGTAGTATTCACGAGCAAATCGTGGCAATTCATCAGGAAAAGTCCCGAAAGCCAGTTGCGCTACTGACACTGCCTGTTGCACTACTGACAGTATTGCAACTGCTTAATGCTAGTTGTCCAACTGACATTTGTCAACAGTGCAACCCATAGGTAAAGCTCTCTAAAATGGGTAAAATCCTGTATTTCAAAAGGTGCAGATCGCCCAATTATTAAATGTTATCGCCTAATTTTCAAAGGTTAGAAATGAATTAGGTAGAAATATATCAAAAAACAATTATTTTGAATCGATATATTATATATTGTGAAATTATTATATTCTACAATAGCCATAACATATGCAAGAATAAAGTTCTTATAAATAATTTGATTTATTTTAAACAAAATGTCACTGATTATTCTTTAAATTGGCAAATTGCCACGATACGGAAGCCCTGAAAGGTCACACAGTTTGACGGTTGTTTACTGCTAGTCGTACAACTGACACTGCCAGTTCATCAACAGACACTGCTAGTTGATGAACTGACACTGCTAGTAGAACAACAGGCAACTTGAAAGTATGTTATTGTCAGTTGATGAACTGACACTGCTAGTTGATGAACTGACACTGCTTGTTGGCCGTACGAGGGGGCTACTTTATGCTGGGCCAAAAAAAATGACGTCTTATAATTTCATGAAACATCCAGAAATGTGACTAAATAAACCACCATAGAAGCCCCGCAATCCCACAAAGTAGCCCCCTCGTACGGTATGTACATAAATTTTCCAAAAATAAATCTACGTATGTAAACCGATCACTAATTTTATGGTGATGACTTCTTGGTGGACGTTCGGATGGTTGAGATGATCTTCTGGCGAGAATGGAAACTTCATTCCTGGAAAAAAAAATAACAATAAATTAATTCTTACATTTCAATAAGATTTCTTAAGAGGTTTAGAACGCCCAATTGGGCGTTTTGAACAGTGTTTTTTCAATGAAATTTTTTTATAAGTTAAGAAAATTAAATTCTACAGATAATATTTAAACTGACCGGAGATCCTAATTTTTTAAGCAACAGTCAAAACCTTTCGAAATCATCAAATAAATAAATAAAAAAATCATTAAGACGAAACAATTCTTTTAGCTACAGCATAATTAACGCTATGTTCTAGAGCCAGTCTCACAAGAAATAACGAACATCTCTTTCTTTAACTCCTAATACACTCCCCCTTACCTTTCCATCCCAATTTCTTCTTTTCAGAAAAGCTCGAGATGAAAACTCAAAATAAAATTCGACTTTAAAATGACAGCCTTATTTAATATCCTAAGGTAAAGCGAACGTGCCTCGACAGGTTTATACGAGAAGAATGAAAAATTTTATAGAAAACACATTCAAAAGAAGCATTATAATATTTTTTTTTTAGAAATTTCTCATCCGACGAAACATTTAATTAAAAATTATTCTTGCATAACAATTGAACGGATTTTAAATCTTTAAGCCCCAGTGGCGGATCGGCCGCAAGAGCAAACGGGACTTGCAAAAAAAATTGAAGTTGTTGGGCGGTTTTCAAATTCCCTAAAGATTTTCATGTACGACCAGAAATTAATCTTAATAATTAGCTAAAAAATTTCTCCCATCATAAATGATCCATTCATATGGGGATATCAGTCAACGTCAGGTCGTTAAAAACCGCTGCTGTCGAGTTGTCAAGTAGATCAGATTGATGAAGTTTACAAATTTAAAAGTTTTTTGTTGTTTCTGACAAATGTTTTCCATTTCTTGTTTCCATAGGAAAAATAATTACAAAACGTTTGCATTTTTCCCTAATCTTTTGAAATATGATCCCTTTTTTTTTTCTCTCCAGACGAATACATTCTCCATCCCTCATTTTTCCCTTCATCAGGAAAAGTCTGGGATTCGTTAAAAGAGAACTATATCCATTTAACGACCTATTTAATTTCCTTAACAACCGAGGACGTTTTAATTTTCCACGTTTTACGGTTTTCGTCTTTATGCCGAACCCAAAGAACACTCGAAAAAATCTTCGTTATTTTTTTAAAATTCCTGCGAAAATAAAAAGAAATTACTAATTTAGAGATTTTCCAAATGATAATAGTAACACGGGAGGGGAACAGGTTTAATCTCTTGATTATTTTTTAATTGACGCATGGAAACGTGACGCTTTTTGCATTATTATTCGCGATGATTATTAAATGATGCGTAAATTTCATTCGGAAAATTGTTACGCTTTCGCTTGATAAATCTAAGGGTATTAAACGAGTTAATAAGGCTTTTCATCATGATTAACCTAATTCAAAAAACATAAACGTTAAAATGATAATTACCAAAGTCTTGCCCAATTATTCTATTTCAAAAAGCGAAGGGGAAGTTAATTCGCAATTTATTATTTTGCCAAATTTTTGTTTTTTAAAAAAATTCGCATTTCCTCTAAAAAAACTTTTCTCAAACAAGAGAAAACAAAATCATAAAGTGTTAAATCTCCCATGAAATGTATTCTGGATTATTGGTTTCGAAATGAACAATAAAACGAAAGTAAAAGAAAAAAAAAAGAAAGAAAATTTAAGGGAAAGTGGGAAAGTATCTCAGATTTTTAGTCTGATAAGATAACTGGGTCGAACGAGACACGCAAAACGATAGAAGCTCTTTTCAACTTGTGATAACCATCAATGATAATCAGTTGTGGATTTTTCTTTTCCTAAAAAAAAAAAAAACTTTAAATCAATTTTTTGAGAAAATTTTTTTAAAAAAATAATGAAAACCTGTTGCCAACGTTTTAGCTTTCGTCTTGAAAAGCAATATGGAAGAGCTAAAGAAGGGGGAATCGACCCACTGAACCGGATCGAGGACGAGGTGAATTAATAGAAAGAAAATTTTTATATGCTACACGCGTTTTCTCTTAATTTCCGGGCAGCTTGTGCATGTTAAAAATTCAACGTCGGGTTATAAGAATATTAAAATCCAAGGAAAAAGCCTTAATCTGTATTTTTTTTAATATAAATGAAGTGATAAAATCTCAAAAGAATTTCCAAAAGACAAATTTTAACGAATGGAGCTGCCTGAAAAATTAAAATCCAGAACCTTATCTAAGCTTTCATTCAGTGCGGCCATTTTTGTAACTAATAACACTAGCGCTATCTAGCTGCCGTTCACAGATTTAGCGTTGTGAGCTCGCCAAGCGGCCATTTTTCAAACTACAGAACCTTATCTCTCTTATCTTTATTAATTTCGTGTAAAACATTTGAAATTTCAATCTAGCCTCAATAAATATTCCGGAATCCGCCATAAACCGACATTTAAGCTAATAGCATTATTACCCGACCCGAATTTTAATATCAAATGAAATTTTCAACAAAATGGAAACTCATTACAGAATGGAATTATAACAGAAACATTGTTTATGCATTAAATCGAACGATCCTAATATCATGCTCGTCGGACGACATTCGATTATCTACTTGGATGACGTTCTCTACTATGCTGGAACACGTGATCGGTGTTCATAAAATATATCGGAAGGGATTGATTCTTTAACTTCACTGACCTGTGAAATAATGTTGATCCTTTCTTCCTTTCCTCCCCTTCCTTTTATTTTTTTCCCTGGTTTTTGAGAAAGTGGACCAGCCCAAAATTTCTTTAATCTGTTTAATCCAATATTGTCTAAAAAAAATTTAAGGACTAGGAGTGTGGGTCAAACAGAATCTAGGGGCGATTTGTTGTCATGAACAAGATTTTTGGTCCTCGTTATTGGAACTAAGTCCTTCATGGTCATCTTTTTTGCTTCTAGTTTTTTCTCTGATTTTTCTCACATATTTTCCTTTGGAAAAAGTTATTTAACAAAAAGAATTATCAAAATATTTGTTCGACATGAAAAAATTATCAAAAGATCAAAATATTTGTTCGACATGAAAAAACTATCAAAAGATTTGTTCGACATGAAAAAACTATCAAAAGATTTGTTCGACATGAAAAAACTATCAAAAGATTTGTTCGACATGAAAAAACTATCAAAAGATTTGTTCGACATGAAAAAACTATCAAAAGATTTGTTCGACATGAAAAAACTATCAAAAGATTTGTTCGACATGAAAAAACTATCAAAAGATTTGTTCGACATGAAAAAACTATCAAAAGATTTGTTCGACATGAAAAAACTATCAAAAGATTTGTTCGACATGAAAAAACTATCAAAAGATTTGTTCGACATGAAAAAACTATCAAAAGATTTGTTCGACATGAAAAAACTATCAAAATATTTATTCGACATGAAAAAATTATCGAAAGATCAAAATATTTGTTCGACATGAAAAAATTATCAAAAGATCAAAATATTTGTTCAACATGAAAAAATTATCAAAAGATCAAAATATTTGTTCGACATGAAAAAATTATCAAAAGATCAAAAGATTTGTTCGACATAAAAAAATTAACAAAAGAACTGTTCAACATAAAAAAATTAACAAAAAATTTGTTGGACATGAAAAAATTATCAAGAGATTTATTCGACATAAAAATATTATCAAAAGATTTCTTCGACATGAAGAAATTGTCAAAACTTTTTACTAGACGAATTCTGAACAATTTTCCTCTTAAGAAAAAATTCTATAAATATTAAATTAGGCTAAATTCGCCAGATGATGTTATTAGTAGTTTTAGATTTGATAAATGGATGGCGTTAGTCTCGTATTAATGTTTTGACGCTAAATTCGTGAGATAGCCACTGAATCTTGAAATTAGAGCTAATTTCTGCTTGTCAAGAAATTTTCTTTTAGCAAAACTAGAGATACTCCCAATCACAATAGAGCTGAAAGTTCTTTTCGTCCCTGTGTAGCTACAACTCTGTCAAATTTGGCGAAATCGTGAAAAATCTTAGCCACACTTACTTATTTTATCCAGATTACATCTCGAGACGTTCTAGTCACGATAAAAGATTCTGTATCGTCAATAAAACAAAACAAAAAAGGGAAAATCGTTTGAGGACAATTGCCTATCCGTTTATGTGGGTCGGTGATCTCATAATATTTCCTTCGCGGGTCTTTTCCCCGTTTCCTGCGTTCAACTCGCTTTGAAACTGATTGGTTTCCTTTTTCCCCCTCTTACTTGTTTTAGACATCTCTCTTATTTTTATTTATATCGTCCCCGAGTTTGAAAATCATGGATTCCCGGAAAAGGGAGTTAAATACAAGATCGATTTTCAGCCCGATGATGAAAATGTTGATTTCGTTTGACATGTATGATAGAAGAGAATCCTTACGCTAAGGAAAATAAATTTTATCGCTACCAATATCAACTCCATCGATAAGGAAAGAGGGGAATATACAAAAGAAGACTTAGAATATTTAGGGTTTGATGAAGGAAAGTACTTTTTTTGTTGTTGAATGTAAAAATAGAGTTTTCCTGCGCCTAAAAATGTCTTTTAAGACGACATAAATCATTGCCGTATTATTCCCTGTTTGTGTTTATCTAAGTGAACATTCGTCTTGTGATATATTGACTTTAGACGTTCAGTTTTTCTTCTTCATGATCGTGGTAATCATGTTTCTTTTTTTAAAAAAAACTTCCGGCAGCGTGAAAATTTTAACATTTCTTAAGGCACAGGATACAGATCCGATTTAATTTATTTTTATAAAAACGGAATTCTCAAAAACTGGGGAGGAAAAGTGGATCACTTCCTTTAAAATGCATAATTATCCGGTCGACTGATTTATTGCCTCCGATTCTAAGACGAAAATAATTGATATAATTGTTTAGGGAAATAAATATTTATTTAAGACAAAGCTTCCGGCCTCTTCCTGATTTTCTTTTTTTCTTGCGAATCCTCGTTTTCAGCCCTTAAGCTCTTAATTACAGTACGCATTAATTTATCTTATTTTTGTCGATTTGTTTTGTTTCTTTTCTTGGCTGTACTGAGATAACAAATGCGGCCTCAAGGCCGATCTTAAGTTTTCATTAAATATATCAGGGGTAGTCCATAAGCTAAACGAAAAGAATTTCCGCTAGGACTTGGAATAAAAAAATTCAAAAATTTTGTGGTTACATTTTACATTTTAATTTTTTTTTTGCTTGGAGGAAATTTTTTTTAGAATTTTATAGTTGAATAAGCTTTTTTTAGAATTTTAATAGTTGAACAGGTTTTTATCAGTTTTATTAGTCCAACAAGTTCTATCAGAATTTTTGTAGTCGAACTAGTTTTTTTAGAAATTTAATAGTCGAACATGTTTTTTTAAAATTTTTATGGTCGAACAACTTCTTTCAAAATTTTTACAGTTGAACAAGTTTTATCAGAAATTTGATAGTCGAACAAGTTTTTTCAGAAATTTGATAGTTGAAGAAGCTTGTCTAGATTTTTAATAGTCGAACAAGTTTTTTCAGAAATTTGATAGTTGAACAAGTTTTTTCAGAAATTTGATAGTTGAACAAGTTTTTTCAGAAATTTGATAGTTGAACAAGTTTTTTCAGAAATTTGATAGTCGAACAAGTTTTTTCAGAAATTTGATAGTCGAACAAGTTTTTTCAGAAATTTGATAGTCGAACAAGTTTTTTCAGAAATTTGATAGTCGAACAAGTTTTTTCAGAAATTTGATAGTCGAACAAGTTTTTTCAGAAATTTGATAGTCGAACAAGTTTTTTCAGAAATTTGATAGTCGAACAAGCTTGTCTAGAAATTTAATAGTCAAACAAGCTTGTCTAGAATTTTAATAGTCGAACAAGTTTTTTCAAAAATTTGATAGTCGAACAAGTTTTCTTAGAAATTTAATAGTCGATCAAGTTTTTACATAATTATTTCTTGCCAAATAAAATTTTTTCTTGTGATAAAACTAGTAACTTCTACGGAGTTAGTTCAAGAAAAGGGTCTTTTCAGGGTAATAGAGATTAAGGGGACTGTACCATCAAATGCCCGAAAAGCAACAAATCAAATTCACTGCTCCATCATTAAAAACTCGAAAGCTTCTGCAGCTTATTCTTACCTGTAGCCGATTAGAACTTGCTTCCAAAATGAAGTGGACCCTTCAATGAGTTGTCTGCTAAATTAGAGGCCAGCGGTATATCATTTTGAAATCTGGAAGATGCCATGCCATTCTTGAATTGAAAAATTTACCAATCGCGACTTTCTAGTTTCATCCTTTGATCAGACTATCGCTGTCCTTGATTCCATCCCAGAGCACGGTGACCATTTACCTGCAAATGAAATAAATTCGAATTATTAATTCCTAAATTTACAGAGAATATCAAACTACAAATCCAAAAATAACACAGCACTTCCCAGAATAACGCCATTACAATTCAAAAGTCAAATTGACATTACTCAGAGTGAAAACCCTCTCAAACTTCTTCAAACGTATCATTCTTTCGCTTTAAAGTTAACGGCGGAAACATTACAAACTTTGATGCTTTATTACTAATATCAAGATTACGCACTTGTCAACTGTTGGAAAGTTCATCGCTCTAGGATAATACATCACCCCGACACACGAAAGGGTTTATAAACAGCCACTGTTTGCTTTTAGGAGTTCCTTTTCTCAATGCAAATCGTTTCTAAATTTATAGGATTTCCTTCCCATAAGTAAACAGGCGCTAAACTGCCCACGGTTTGTCGTTTACACCGACCTCCCTTCAATGGTTCGGACATTCTTTCATATTCTGTTCAGTATGTTGTTATTTCAATTTTCCCTTCTTTTTATTTCTCGAAATCGAGGAAAAACGATTCCCCCCAAGTATCCTCAAGAGGATTCACAAGTTTAGAGACGAGTTCCGGGTTTTCAAAATGTGTTGAAAATCATCTTCATTCAAAAAGTTATCCCTATTTTTTTTTTGAAAGTTCATAAACTTTTCCCCCTTTTCTGATGGGGAAAAATCCACGAAATTCTGTTTCCCTGATAGGAAAATATAAAATCCAGTGAAACCTGTTGCATTTAAATTGCTGAACGTTAACCGTAGCTGCCGATTAATTCCTCCGGATTAAACGTAAAAAAGCATTTTACTGTGAAGCGAAATTTCAAAAAAAAAAAAAAATCATCGACAAAAATAACAATCCAATTTCATAGGCAACCTTTTTTTCCAAATCGATGATCTAATCAGTATTTACCGTTTGAAAACAGTTGAATCATTCCGATTTTAAAAGACTACAATGTTTGCTTTCACTTCAGTAATTTCCTTTCACGTGCCCAAATTTGTTTTTTTGAAAAAAAAAATCTTAACGTCATCAGGAATTAGTCCTCGAATACAAATATCAAGCTATTCGTATCCATTTTTCATTCCAAAAATGAATAAAAAAAATTATGGAGGAAAAATATTCTAGGATGGTCATAAAACTTCGTATTTGTTCTCTATCGCCTTATCCCTGTCATTCAATATGTTTATTCAGGAAGGATACGAGCAATAATTCAACCGAGATATACCCCCGTTGATCTCGAATCCGGAACATGAACACTGAACACCGAACACACAATTGATCACGAGCTTTATTTATACTGTTTATGTGTCGATTGCAACAGCATCATTTTCCACAAATTCACCCTCACACTACTCTTTGTGCATCTCATTGTCCCATTCATTATTATCAAATATGGCGTATTATGATTATACAATGTATTCTGATGATATGGATTTTCAAAATGAGATATTTTTTAAAAAAAACGGAAATTAAAAAATTCATTAGGCGTGAAATAGGATTTTTTTTTTTTTTGGAAAAGCGACGGTTTTCATTTGATCAGATAAAATAAATGATTTTTTTCATTGAAAAAAATAGTGGCACAGCTTTTGAGTTGAACATTTTTTTCTAGTTAAGGCTTGATCAAAAGTCACCCACCATAAATTGGCAATCGTACTTGAAGTGGTAAGATATTTTTTTTTAAATTTTCAACAATGTTTCTTGACATGACCAAAATCTGAAAGGCCTTTTTTCATAAACTTCAAATTTTTAAAATCATTTGCAGCAAGAAATTTTTTGGAAAAATTCACACGCATAGCCACAAATTCTTTGAATTATTCCACTCCCAATCATGTAATTGCTGAAAATTTATTTAAAAAATTAACGAGTTTGCAAAACATGATAAATAATGTGACCTCTTTCCAAAAAAAAAGTTAGCACGTGAGCACTCTGTCATCTAACATCCACTTTGAGCAATTCAAAACAATCCTAACCTTATTTATTTGTTCCTGAAACTCCAAGCAGCTGCATTCTACACCCACCAATCCATCGCTAAGATCAACTTTTACTTGCAACTTGGCTATTTCTTTTCATCATATTGGTTGAGCGATTACTTCCATAGTCCAACTTGAACATAGAAACGCAGCAACTGTGATCGTCTTTAGATTCCTTATTTTTAATCTAAAAATAATATCCACTTGATTATTAAAAATCATAAGAAGCAAAGAGATTAATCATCACTTCAAGGCTAATACTAGCTTGAAAAATCTCTGTAACTGATTAATAATCAATCTTACATCTCTTCGTTGCGATTTTAAAAATAACTAAACCACAAAACATGGTTATGCTACCAGAAAGCAAGTGTTGTGTCACTTAGTCAATTTTACTCACCCTTTGAAACAAAATAATTTTTATTTTATTTATCCTGAAGCCCAAACAGTTTCCTTCTTTTTTCCCTGGACTCCATGATCATCTTCCACGAGCAAATTGTCTATTTATCTTGTTTTTTACCATTTATTGAGGTCATTCCTTGTAAAACATCTACTTTTCTAGTTTCCGCACTTCTTACCTAAAAATCAAGTTTAAAATGCATTAATTATAAAGCAGAAATAATAATTATCGCTTTAATCGAATTAACTATAATTTTTACCACGAAAAAGCTTTATATTTGAATAATAATACATTTTCATAACGTCCTCGTTGCAATTTTAACTAGGAAATAAAAAACATGGCCACCGGAAAAGGAAATGACTTCTGCTCACGCCATATTGGCAACAATGCTTTCGTGTAAGCAGACAATATGTTTACAAAACATTTTCTGGATTATTTTCTCAAAGCTTTTTTTATCATTCAACTAAGGTAATTACTAATTACGTAATGATTTGATAATATTCAATAGCCACTTTACAATAAATGTAAAACTCAACTTTTTTTTCGTGAAGATGAGCTGTGCTCAAGTTTCAGCCATTGTTATCGGTGCTGGAAACCGGGGGACAAACTATTCACTATACGCTAAGGATTACCCGGAAAAATTCAAAATTGTTGCCGTTGCCGAACCGAAATTATTCCAGAGAGAACGCCTTCGAAAACTGTTCAATATTCCTTCAGAATTATGCTTTCGAGATTGGATGGAAGTCCTTAAAAAAGGAAAACTAGCAGATGTTGCTATCATTGCCACAAATGATACTCTTCACAAGGATCCTGCAATAGCTGCAGCTAGATTAAAATATCATATTTTACTTGAAAAACCAATGGCTGTAAATGTTAATGATTGTATTGAAATAGAAAAAGTATGTAGAGAAAACGAGGTTATATTAGCTGTGTGTCATGTTTTACGATATATACCTCCAGTTTTAGCGATGAAAAAATGTATTGTTGATGGAGTAATAGGTGATGTTGTTAACATTCAACATACTGAGAATGTTGGTTTCTGGCATTTTGCTCATTCTTTTGTAAGAGGTAATTGGCGTAATTCTGAAGAATCGTCTTTTTCATTAATGACGAAATGTGGTCACGATGTAGATTTAATTAAATTTTGGATGGGGGATAAGAAATGTAAAAAAATCTCTTCGTTTGGTTCTTTGTATCATTTTCAAGAAAAAAATAAACCCAAAAATTCAGGGAAAAATTGTTTGGAGTGTGATATTGAAGATGGTTGTTCTTACTCAGCAAAAAAAATTTATTTAGATACATGCAATGAAAATGATGTGAGATGGCCACATTCAGTTGTTTGTGAACCGGGTGAAAATTACAAAGAGCGATTAAAAGAAAATTTATTAAAAGGGCCTTATGGTCATTGCGTTTATTCTTGTGATAACGATGTCTGTGATAATCAAGTTGTGCAATTTCAATATGAAGATGGTTCAACTGCTACGTTAACAATGATTGCTTTTACAAAGAAATTGTGCGAAAGGGAAACTAAAATCTTTGGGACAAAGGGGGAATTGACATGGGATGGATGTGGAGATGGTCCTGTTGTTCATTATGATTTTTTAACAAGGGAAACAAGAAATCTTAAACTGGATGTGGGAAATAACGATTTTGGGAGTTTAAAAGGTCATGGAGGAGCTGATTTTTATTTAATGGATTCGTTTATTAGTTCCATTGCACAAAAAGATAAAAGTATTTATACTGATGCAGCTGATGCATTAGAATCACATTTGTTAGTTTTTGCAGCAGAGGAATCACGGGTTAAAAATGTGATTATTGACTATGAAAAATATAAATCCAATTTGTGATAGTCTCTTTTTTACAATGCAAGGTCTAATTAAATTATTTTTATACAAGTAGTCAAATAGTGGCTTAAAGCAGATTAGAAAAAGTGTATTTTAAATTAAAAAATACAATTTACTTACATTACAAATGTAGTTTTTCAGCTTAACCTTCCAACTTGAATTCCTTTCTCTTTAGTAGTAAAAACTTGTAATGGGACAGTTTGAAAATCTTTGATGTTAGATTCTGCAAGAGAAAATGAGAGACATTAGAATTTGACTGTGGAGTGACATACTGAAAACTGGCACTGCTCTCTGAATGAAAAATTTATGAATTTCATATAAATTTTGGATAAAACATCTAGAGAGGCCACCTACATAATTGAATAACTCAACATTGCCAGCAGATACTATTAATAACAGCTGATTAACAGTACAATTAAAAATAGATAGTGGAAAGACAGAAAAGCGATATCTTGACTGCTACCACATTTCGATTTCACTTACTTACCAGCTATAGTCACTAAAAAAGAAATTATTACTATGCAAATTAAAGAATAATCGGTAGGAGAAGAATCTAACATTTTATTAACTACAAAAAAGCACTAAAATGACGAAAAATTGAGGTTGAGGAACTGTATCAAAATAAATACATTTTTTTACGACCGTGCTGTTGTTAACGGAATCGGCCATTTGCCATAGCAAATACAGTGTTGCCAACTACAAAAAAGCGAAAACGAAAAATTCGTCTTGTTGCTTCGTTCATTTTATACGGTCGCTTTTTCTCATTTTTACCTGATTTTTTTTCTTTTTAACTTTCACAACAGAACAAATTACAAATTGCGTTATTTTAAGGGGATTTATTTTGCTTCTGTAGCTATCAAAAAAATGAAAACATCCCTTCTTAAATAACTGATTACCCAATGTAAGGCAGATGAAAAAAATAAAATTTACGATTTTGGATAGGCAGGTTTTCCACAAAAATAAAATAATTTATGTACTAATTTCTCATATATTTTGAAAACATTAATTTTCTAATCGTATTTTATTTTACAACACATTAAAAGAAAAATCCGAGAAAGCAGCGTATTAAAATTTTTTATTTCTCGTTTTACCATGAAAAAAGTAAGGTTTCACATTATATTTTTTTCCTTTCCATTTTTTTCTTTTATGCACTTATTTCTAATACCTGTTTTCTTCAGAAAAAGGCAAAATTATTATTTTGTTTTTGTTTTGTTTTTTCAAACAGTTATTGCGAAAAATACTTTTCGAAGGAGCCCCCTTATTTAAAATTAATCACGTCCTCTCAATTAAAAACAAATATCACAGAGTGAGAAATCTTAATGAAAGACAACCGGAAATGCAATACTCTCTTATCGACCGGTTCGCACTCCAAAAAAATAAATAACAAATATTCTACAGAAAAAAAAAATTCAATGATTGTTAGCTAAAAATTTATAATAAAAAAAATCGACAAAGCGAATTCTATTTGCTAAATTTTTTTATTTACAATTAAGTCCGTTAAGTGCAAAGCAGATCTATGAGAGAGAGATATCATTTCGACAAGGCCATATCAGACGATGTAAAATATTGGAAGGGAGCAAAGAACAATCAATAACGGAAATTTTCTCGGTGGGAAAAAAAATATAACACTATTTCCAAAATTCTTCGCCTGTTACGGTCTTGCTTGCTTTTTTTTAATATTTACTAACAAATCGTTCTTAAAAATCGTTGTTAATAACTAGTCGATACAAATAAAAAAAAGAAAATCGGCTAATCATTACGAGATTGATTGAACGACAAAATAAACAATTAATAACAATAGTTTTTAAAAGAAAAAACAATGTCAGTTTATAAATTAAAATGGAATTTATTGTTACAGCGTTTTTTTTTTAATTCAAGGTGGCTCCCTTGTATTAACTGATTCAACCTGAAACAAAAAACAAAAAAAAATTCAGTAAAATCAAAATTTTTTTGGCCAAAAATAAATTTTTAATGATTACCGTGTTTCAGTGATGCCCCCACGGATGGGGAGGCCAAGGTGGTGGTGCCACAACTTGACCACTTTGATGATGGTCTCAGATAGGCGTAGGAAGCAATGTGAAATCTTGTAACGCCGACTTAACGGTCTCGTACAACGGTCTCTGACTTTCATCGGCGCAATAACCATCCGCAGTGCAAAGCGTTTGCAATTTGCTTAGGTAATTATCTAAATTCTCGTGAGTAGCTTTCTCCTGACTACCGGGTATCCTTACTTGTTCTAATAAATGCATTACATTATTCCTTAAGCTCTCGTAGTATTCATTGAGATTATTATTTCTTTGGGATAATGTTTGACTTTCCTGAAATCAAAAAAAAAAAAAATTCTAGCATCTAATCTCTATTTTTAAAAAATAAACGGGCATCTCAATCTCGATAATCACATTCATTCCCATACGGAGTAATTTTTTTTTGAAAAAAAAATGAAGGACATTTTTTTTTCTTACCGAAGTTGTCCGGGCGCGGACCGGGCACCTGAAGCACACTCACTTTGCCTGTCAGAATTTTTACATGTGATGAACATTTCCCCGATATGGTTTCATCATCATTGCAAATGATTTCTAGAAGGAAATGAATGTGTCTCTTGAGATTGATCCGCTTTTTTATTTTATTTTAAAATTTTTCCGCTGGTTTCTGTTTCTTGAAAAAAAAAAAATGCAACTTACCTTGTCGCCTTGTCGCAAATGAGCTTCCATTGAGTTAATATCCATACGCAAGCGATTCATTTGAGATTCTACACGTGCGTTTTCTCTTTGTAATTCCGAAATTTCGGCTTCGAGGGTGATTAAATCTTCTCCTCCGGGGCCTACGGTACTCCCTTGACTGGGTTCAAGTCCTGTGAAAAATTTCGGTTTCGATAGTAACGATATTTAGAATTTTTTTAAAAGAGATTTTTATGGTCTAGAAAATCTGTTACCTGCCCTAAAACGTTTCATTTTATTCTTATTACAAAAAAAAAACTGGAGTGGATGCCACAAATGGTAAACAACAACAAAAACAAAACAAGTGAAAGGTTTTGCGTTCTGGAATTCGAATCTACTTGTTGAAAATATGTGACAAGGTAAGGTTAGAAAATCTAAATAGGGAAAAATCATGAAAGATCTTTAGAATCAGAGTAAGGCCACTTCCATTTCGCATTTTATATTAGAGGAAAAGTTTTTTATCACAAAATGGCGGTCTAAAGGTCATTTAGTTGAATGCTTATTTCTGAACTTGAAGTAAAAATAGAAGATACATCTTGCCTACACATCTAACCCTCTATATAGGGGCGCTGGAGTAACTTTTAGTGTGCAAAATGCCCGTTGGAGAGCGCTGGAGCCATTTCTAGTTTGTGAAATGGATATTAGAGAGCGCTGGAATCGTTTTTAGTATTTTAAATCGTCGATATAGAGCGCTGAAGGTGTGCAACTTAATAAAATTAACTGTGAAAAGCAGTGAAGTCATTCTTAGTTTGTGAAATGGCCGAAAGTATGCTGGGGTCATATTTAGTTCGAAAATCCGCTGCTACTAGGGTCTGTAATTTCAATAAGACCACAATGAAAGAAACACATTGTGCTAACGGTGCTATCATTATTGTGACCCATCAAAATGCAGAACAGATTAAAAATCGATGACGGATTTATGATGTGGTTTAGAAACAAGGGGAGGCCAAAATTTAGCCACAAATAAGGACTTTTAGAGATAAATTAATTTCTATTTTGAATTTTTCACTTACCAGGCTCGATTTTAGCAATTTTGCAAACTCAGGAGATTTTTTGAAATTTTCAGCCATTTTGTTGCAAGAGAACGATCAGTTTATGGGAGCATTTTTCAACAGAAATGGCTACTCTCTGATTTCAAGCTTTCAAGGCTATTTTAAACTCTCTAGTAAGAAATGGTCACTATTTTTTTAAAAAAAATAGTCGGCCATGAGCCTAGTATCTTAGTTTCAGGTAAGACTGGCTTAGTGGTCCTATTAAGTGACTTTAGAGGGTTTAATAATCTTTCCCCGTGCAACTAATAGGTTGCTAAAACTCAGCCCATACTTCTGGGAGGTCTACCTGCTCGGTTTCGGCCTTTAGCACATTCATCTGTCTCTTTTTGATATCTGGATGCCCCAGAAAGCTTAGTTTTGGGATTAGATTGGCTTATCTTCAGCCCGTAACAGCTTTTACAGCTTAATCCAGCTAAACTGGATCGATAATACCTCAATTCTTCTTTATCTAGGCCTTTGACTGGCCTAACCTCATCAACCCAACTTTATAAAAGTTTTAGCTAATTCAGTCTCAGCCTTAGATGAGGCTTAACTGATTAACAAGATTTAGCAATCCCATTATTTTTTTGAATAGTAAAAGACTATTGGAGTTTCACAATGAGGCAGATTTTTAATTCTAGGCAGACAAAAATTGAAAAAAATCGATTTTGTGATGCAAAAAACTTCTTCAAAATAATTCACAATAGCAGAATATAAGCCATTTATTAATTTCTTATTAGATTTTCATTTAATTAAAATTTTAAAATTCTTTTTTTTTCTTACCCGAAAAGTCTTTGATTTTTGTCCGCTAGAATTGCATTCTGTCCCATTGTGTGGAGCTCCAAGTCCAAGAAGAATTGGATTCTGCCCCACATGTAAGGCTCTCCCAAATCTTTACTATTATAAACATATTTCAATTCTATATGAATTTCGTGTAATAATTAGTTACTTCAATCGGGGGTAAAATATTTGAGAAAAATCTTCCTAATACAGTTTTTTTTTGTTTGGGAATTCTACGAAGACAGCGAATATTATTTACAGCTGTTTACATATATATTTACAAATAAATTTCGCTGTGATCTTAATTATTTTAAAGCAAAGGTAAATTATTTAATTAAGAAAATCGATTCCCAAAAAAATTTTTCAACTTATTTCTGTAAACATTTTTAGAAAACTGAAGTCAACATTTTAATTTTAAAAAACTCCAGGGATTTAAGTTAAATAAATCCCTTAACTTTGTAAGAAAAATTAGTAAAAATTTTGTTTGATCTGGTTACGTCTCCCATTTTTTCATTCTTTTTCCATCTAACGGAAATACTTACCACAGGGTTTACTATAAATATCATCCGAGCAAAACTTTTTCTTGGGCCCTTGCCCAGCTACTGGACATCCTGAAAGCGACCTATGAGTCAGGAATGTGCCATTAATGTGACCTGTCCCATCACACCCTGGCGTGGGACAATTAGTGCCTTCGAATTTGATGATTGGTTGCGATAAACTTGTCTTATGCTGTTCTACAGTTCCCCCATTCTCCAAAACTCTGAGTTTGTTCCGGTTGGCTATCGGACATCCAGAAGCGCTAGAAAACCAAAAATAAAATCACTCAACCCAATCCATTAACTTTTTCAATTCGAAATCCCAACAGAGATCAGCCAGTCAATTTCAAATTCCTGTTTAAATTTTTAATTTTTGGCTAATCTTTGTTAGGATTTTTAATTTTAATATAAAATTAGTATAGAAAATTAGTAAAATGGCTGCCAAGATTTTAATACTGAATTTTAATTGTTAGATCAAGCAAATTGTTAATCAGCACACTCAAAGTTAATTAAAAATTTTAAGCGCAGGTTTTTTTTTTCTTGATTGAAGCTCAATCATTAAGATCCTACCTCGTTAGTAATTTTTATCTCACTGACCAATAAAGCTGTGCTTATTTATCCTTTTCATTCTAAAAAATCAGTAGCTTCTCCAAAATGAGTTCTTCATTTTTTTTTTTTTAAAGAAAAATCTTTTCCTGTCCATTTAAAATATTTTTCTTAGCCTTTTTTATTTTCTTTGTTAGTTATTCTCGTTATATTATAGAGAAGGGTACCTTCTATGAGTGGTATATTTTCCAGTAACATGACCGGTTCCATCGCAGCCAACAACAGGACACCTATATTACAACAAATAAAAAAAAATTAGAGTCAATTGATTACCTTCTGTGTGACAGAAACTTTCCGGTGGCGTGTCCAGATCCATCACAACCCGGTATGGGACATCTGATTGCATTTACAGAAAAAAAGGATAACATTTATATAATTCAATGTTATTTTATAAAATAACTTTGAATAATTTTTTGAATTTCTGGCCAAAATACGATATTTTATTTTATTTTCTTAATCTATGAGCGATTTACCTAAGAGGTTCTGAATCTTGTCCGTCCCGAGGTTTGCTTTTCGGTTTATTTGCCCTCGGACATCCGGAGAGGCTTCGATGTGAGGAATAATTTCCGGTAACGTGGCCGGAGCCATCGCAACCCGGCGTAGGACATTTTAGCTCCTGAGAATGCGCTTGGATTTGACTTCGATCAGCTCGTGGACAACCTGAAAGGCTGAAACAGAAAAAAATCAACATTAAAATCCCATTTCCAAAAATAATCAACGTGGGGCCCATTAATAAAACATCTAATTAAAAAAAGATACAACTATACATGACAGGCATTAAAGCTTAAAAATAAAAAACTTGTTGAGTCAAAGAGCGATATTCCTCCAACAAATGAGTTTCATCTGAAAAATTAAAAAACACATCTTTCAAAAAAAATTCTTCATGGATGTTAAACATTGAGGTAGATTCTCTAGGGCAACCACGCTACACCGAAGGCAAACTAAATGTTGGAGTCAATTTTTTCTGATAAAAAAATAAACATTGATACACCGAAATGGAAGTAAAAATTTAATAATAAAAAAAAAACATTGAAAATAAAATGCAAAAAGTTAAAATAGGAGCTGGGGCCTCGTGCTTCTTCAAACGCTGAATTCAGCCCCCAAATTAAAGTATCGAGAGGAAAAATCAGGAATTTTTTTTTAATAGTCTGAATTCAATGTTTGAGCAAACATATAATATTCAAGCTACGGCACATAACCTAACACCAATAGGTTGCCTTGCCTTCTGTGGGTAGCGTAGTTGCCCGACATATGTCCCATTCCGTCGCATCCATGGGTAGGACATTGTATCAACTCCTTTCCGTCCCTACCCCGAGGAGTGGTCCGAGAATACGACAATGATTGTCTCCGAATAACATTACTGCAGTAAAAAAATTACCTTTCGATCTAAATTTCCATCAGATAACAATTCATTGTCCTTTCGTTAGGTTTCGTTTTGGGTCCTTTGCAGAGTTAAATGGGTTCTCATAAGACGTAAGAAGAAATCATCCAAAAAGGGATTGAAAATAAGGTTCGTCAAGAAGAAAAACAGGTAAACAGATTTCACAGATGATAAAATTACTAATTTAAATGTCCCGGCATGATATCTTTGCTGTACTAGCAAAAAAAGAAAAAGACGAGGCTTAATACTGGTCCCACTTTGAAAATATGACACTCACTGCAATATGTTTTCACATTTTTGCATTCCTAACCAAACAATATCAAAATCGTAAGAGTTTATTTTAAAAAAAAACTGAAATTATAACCTTAGAAGCTAACAAAACAGCGATACATAACCAAACTCAGTGCAGATATTCAAAACAACAGGAGTTGAACAATGACATCTTCCAACAGCTCAATATTCTTATTCCAAGAGCTGAATTAACATCCTACGCTACGTTTTCACACTCCCAAATAACTAACCAAACCTCTTCACTTCAATTTTTCAAAAATCCACCAAATAATCCATGAAAGCGCGCCTAACTTCCACCTGAAATTTTTTCAAGGTTTCTCTTTGTTTCAACTCGCCTTATTTAATTTACTCACCCTGAATCTGAATCTTCTGAATCATTATGTGATCCCGGATTTTCGCCAGCACCTATTTCTTCCTGGGTTACCGATAATTGTTGCAATAATTTGTGCAAAGCCATTTGTTCGCTTTCGTTTTCAAAAATATAATTTGCTTTTTCGATTTCCATGACTATATGATTATCTTCCATTTACAAATTCCGTATAAAAAAATATAATATAATATCTAAAATCCTTTGGAAAATACTTGAGGCGATGTAAATTGATATTTCTCGTGTAATAAATCGATAAACTATGATTAAACACAATGAAAAAAAGTAACTTTGTCTTGTCGTCGATTTTTGTTATTCACAAGCCACCGCCCTTCCCTAAAATGACTCGATTATCGATCCGTGGTTCTGCGCAGTAAATTTCATAGAGTAATAAAACATTCCCACTTTTTTTGTTTCAAAACTTTTTTTTCCCCAACTTCGGGGAAAAGTTTTTATTGAATAATTTTTAAAAGGTCATTTTTATCTACCTAGAATAATCAGTGGGAAAAAAAATGAAGATTAAAATAAATGAAAAGAGGAAATAAAAGGTCAGAGAGTGGAATGAAGGCACTTGATGGGTAAGTCACGTAGAAGAGGAGACGGTCAGAGTCATTACGAATTATGAGAACCCTTCTCAAACTCTCAAGCATGGAGATATTGTAGTGCCGTAATATTGAAAAGACAAGTGTTCACTCAACAAACCTTTATTTCATCTTTTTTTTTCTTCTTTCCATTAATTTCCCGGTGATTTTATTGAGAAAAAAATAATAATCTTCGGACGTAAGATGGAAATGCGACGAGAGTTCACCGGACTCTAAGATGATCGTTTTAATCATAACCTAACCTTGATACTGATATTGATTTTTATTTCAAAAATAATATTTAATTTATATCAGATTTGGAATTGAGAATATTGCAAAGGACCCAAAACAACGTATGAGTAATTTTTTCCCAGATTACGTTTTTTTTCGGTATTTAAATGGAATAACCTAACCTCAACACATAATTGCTTTTTTCAATTCCCAAGTACATCATTAAAATTTTTCAATCTCAGTTAAACGGATAAAAATGAAGAATTATAAAATTTTTACAGGTAGGCCACGGACGCCATTTTGTCGTAATGAAAACCAGTGAGCATTTAATGAATAGCAGCAAATTTACCGCAGCCATTTTACTGATTTATAGCAAAAATGAAAATATGGTATTTTTTTCCGTGATAACGTTAGTAAATGACGGTATGAGGACGTATTTTCTGTGTTTTTCCATGAATTATTTAAATCGGTGGAATTTAATGTACTAGGCACGCTATAATTTAAATACATTATGGAAATATGGGACGCCATGTTGATTAATTTTGCAAGACTTCATTTTATGTCTCAAATTTGATTTATACAGGTATTTGCAGTTGCTGTGGACTTATTTTTTTGAAATTCAACGTATGCTTTAATTAATATGAATTAAAAATTGCAAATTCTTAGTAAAAGGTTCAATTTTTAACACAAATATTCTAAATGGCAGATTTATATTCAAAATTGGAATGATTATTGAATTAAAAATGTTATTTATTACTAGTGCCGAGTGCAAGGGTAAGATATGCGTAAAAATGGTTATCAAAAATGAAAGCTTGATTATAAATATTAAAAAAGACCTAATCTAACCTAACCTTATTTTGTTCATTCGTTCAATTCAGATAAAACAAGATATTAAGAATAATATTTCTTAAAAGATTTGAATTATGCTCAATAATATAATTTTATGAGCTTGAGACTTTTTACTAATGTCAGAATTTGATCATATAGTAAGTTTTTAATTATTTCATGTGCTTTGGGATATCGTCTGCAAGAGGCCGAAATTTAGATTTCAAGTTATGAAGGTTATAATATCGCTCTTCACGGTCAAGATGGGAAGCTTTTTAATTGGATCACAGTCATTTTTAATTAAAAATTTTCAGGGGCAGACTACCATGAAATACAATTAAATTCTAGTTCAACAAAAATTTAAACGAATGAGATAGTTTTAATTTCTACTCAAAACATGTATAAACTTGTTTCAAATTCAGAATTTTTTAATGCTTGGCGCCATCTCAGATTATAAAATAGTAGCAGATTTAAAATTAGCAACCTTGTAGTTCTAGCAATTAGAATTTTACTTCCAAAATTAATGTTTGGCTAGTTGTAACTTCAATTAATTTCACTATGTAGGCTAAGAAGCTCAACCAGATCAATTCAGGAATGTGTAATTTCAATGGCCAACGGGCTAGGTGTTATTCTTTTAAGAATTAGCCAGGAAAATTTCGCAATATATTCCACTGGGAAATTGCTTACTATCGGTGACTTGCTTAGTCTGCCCCAGACGATTTTTGTCGATAATCTGAGTGCTATATCTCAGTCACTGTACCAATATCTCTCAAAACAAAATACAAGAAGAACAACTTACCTATCTTCCTTGTGTCCTTTATCAGGATGAGGTGGGGGGTGTTGAGGTGGAGCCATGCTGTAGCAAGGACTTTGAGCATACCCTCCATGAGCTGGATACGTTGAAGGAACACTCCCGGGGTATCCGCCGCACGGATAAGAACCAGGATACGGCGTATAACTATTAGCCGGATATTCTCCTGACATTCCGTAACCCGGATGTGGACTCATTGGTGCATAACCTGGAATAAATAAAAAAAAGGGTTAAGTAAAAAAAAAAATATAATTGGATGAGTTTTTAAAAATGCAGATTAAAACCCGAGAAATACAAGATTAATCTTTTTTTTTCTTTATTATTAATTTCTGCCTTTTTAATCAAATTACTCACCGTTTGCTTCTCTATAAGTGTCCATGTAATGAGAACCTCCACTGTCTGGTGTAGATTCTCTACTGTAACATGCCGTCGGTGGGGGAACGAACCCATGAGGAATAGGCCTGGTGCCACTGAAACAAAAATAAATTGATTTCAGAAAAGGGAAAAAAAGGGATTATTTAGCTTTAACCGAAAGACAATGAGGTAAAATCAAGAGATCAAAACATTTAAATTTGATTAGCATACAAAAAAATCTTATGTCTCACTCGAAGGAAAAATAAATATAAAAAAAAGAAAAGGGGGAATGAAAAAACAGAAATTTCTCTCATTTTTGTCCACTGAGAAAAACCTTTTCACCCGCAACCCTTTCTTTCCTTTTAAAAACCTTTTTTTTCATTTAGTCAATTCGAAGTGACGTGAAAAATCTGTCTAAGAGAAATATCTAGCCAACCGTCACTAAAAAGGGAGTTTTTTCACTTAATAAAACCCATAATACACGCTTACGATACACACGGACTCGTGGAGAGAGAGAGGAAAAAAAAAAAAGAAAAATAAAAATGAAGAAGAAAAAGGGAAGGTTTTCCCAGCTCTTTTCAACCTATTGAATCTCATTCTATTTAACCTTGTTTAACGGTCAAGTATTTTTAAAGGTTTAAATAACTCCGGGTTTTTTTTTTCTTTAGAGGTTTTTACTGGGTGTAATAAGCCTAAATAATTTTATTAAGGGCAATCTTTTGCTTTGACTTTAAAAAGTAGGATGGGAATTAGCTTGTATGGCAAATAATTGAGAGACTGCCTCGCTCGGCTTCTTGGCAAGTAGTTCAAAGCAGGTCAATTTTGGTAAAAAGAGCACAAAGATTTTTCAGAGGTGAGGGAGTCGCAAAAATATTGAGCGCCTCAGAGGCCGCATTATCTTATTTTGGGAATTCAAAGCGGCTGTCGAATCCGATTTCACCAAAGCCATGAATTTTTAAAAAAATTAATCAAACCATTTTAGAAGAAGAGTTTGAAGTCATACCAGACGCTCTCTATTCAAATTTTTCTAAGATGAATTTAATAAATCGTACCAAATCCTCACACCTCAACTTTATGAATGCAGATATAAATCGTTACCCTACTTCCCAAATGCATTAAAAAAAGGAATCCACCTTCGTATAGGGAGATCCTCCACTATTACCAAAGCTATTAAATCTCCATTTATTTCGTTGTAAAAGATTATTACGTCTGCAGATCGTAAAGTGTACTTTGTAGCTCTGTAAACCTTCCATTTGACCACACTTCCCACCTCTCAAGGTGTTTCTCTAGGGTAAAAGCGGGCTAGAAGCATTTTCCCCGTGTACTACATTGTGACCTGTTGAAATGCGATTTATGTTCGGGGTATTATTGTACATTAGATTCGTTTTTCCGCCAAATTGAAATCTATTCCCCCCATACGATCTCATCTTTAAAAAAAAAAAAGGGAACTTGCGAGAAAAACAATAACGAACGATTTTCATTTATATACTTACTTCGTTGGCACTCTGGTAACACTGAGATCCAAGGTTTGTCCTTGAGGACTGGGTATTTCAGGGCTTCCGCCTGTTGCCCGATGAGGACTGCTCCGCCCGTGCGGGCTTCCGTTTGAGACTCTCTGGCTGTAATACCCAGGTGCCTGAAAAAAAAAGTAAATTGTTGGGAATCATTTTTAAAAATGAAAAAAATTACAGCCACCGCCCCCCTTCCCGCGAGGTTAGAAATGTTGAAAGAAGAGAGAGAAAGGAAACTGGTAACTTAATTAAAGTAGAAAATGTCCTAAACGAGAAACCATTAACTTGTCTTGGATTAACAAATACGATTATTGCTAATCTCATATTTAGAACAAAGCGAGTCCCTGAATCTCGATCTCTGCTCACCCAACTTGGGCTAATGCTTTATGTAATTTGCTTTCATTTCTTTGTGTGGAAAGACATCAGGAATCTCTCGATGTCTTTGATTTTGAGTTTTGGGGATGGGATAAATTTTGAATTATTAGAAAATGTGAAGAGGTCGAGGCTAGTTGATCCTTAGCCAGATGGTTTTGGAATTATTGATAAAATCAGGGCTTGATGGGAAGAAATGCAAATTTCAGCAGGATTAAGCAAAAGGCAAGAAGTAGTAAAGAATAGTTTTGAAAATATGAAAAAATCAGATTACTGATAGAAATTCCTTAAGGGGCGCTGGTTGTCGTTCATGAATAATTGTATGTTCTTGGTCTACGGCGGAAAAAGGAAAAGACAGCGCTAGTGTCATTATAAGTTCGCACGGTTCGCAGAATAAAAGAGTGAGAGCGCTAGTGTCGTTTTAGTTCGCAGAGGGAAAGAACAAGAGCGCTAGTGTCGCACCTGTTTTCCTGAAAACGGAAAAAAGCACTAGCGCAATATACAGAGAATGAATTCTTTAGTTCAGTGAAAGGTGGTTTCCTCCTTTGACCGTAAATAAAGCCAAACCTGCTTGAAGCAGCATATGGCGAATGTGGCGCTACCTATAAGGTCAAATGCTGAAATAACCCTTTTCTGAAAATCAAATCCCATTCAGTAAATTGTAATCTGTTGGCACTGCAGCATTGTTCTATTTTGCAATGGAAAAAATGAGAGCGCTAGTGTCGTGCTAGTTCGTGGTAAAAGCGCTACAATCGTTTCAGTCTTAAGAGTCATTCTAGATTGAATTTATTTTAAGAAATTTCGGGAACATAGACGTCCTCGCTAGTTAGAAACCGCGTTCATAAACTTCAGCTGTTAACCTCGCGAGCCGGAGAAGAACGTTCAACATCAATTTTAACATACTTACCTGAGGACTAGATGAGGTAACATTAGAAGTAGATAAATCCATCACGCTTCCACCTGGCGAAGTGGGAGCACCACCTTTCAGCTGTCCCTGCGCTTGTGCGGCAGCATGAGCAGCAGCAACTTGAGCTTGAGCTGCAGCCTGAGCAGCTTTCACCGATAAATTAATAGCGGCCGGAGAAAATCCTGGCGGTATCGTTCCGGCAGTGGGATCATAATGATACATGGGCCTTGGATAAATCGGTGCGGCTGAATCCGTTTCCGACACCGGTACCGATTTCATTATCCCGGATGACGTCATGCTAGGCATCTGATGCTCTTGGTAACTTCTGTCTTCGGTTTGGCTTGGATACCCTGCGTACAATCTTTGATTTTGCCCAATACTCGTTACGTTGCATTGATTAGAATCATAACGATCGTATGCGGTGCCCGGATCGTAGGGTCGATGACCGGCTGTTGAATCATAGTTACGATTGATTTCCCCTGGATAAGTCACCATTGGTCTAGTTATTGATACGGACTCGTTTTCCGATGATATATACGTCCGATCTCGATATGCATCTTCTGATGTCGTCACAATTTCCGAATTTTCATAAGGTGAGCGTTGCGGTAATTGATGCGGGGGTTCTACAAGCGACATGGGACCGTACGGAGGTGGCGGTTGAGGATGATGAGGGACCGGGTGATGCGGGGGCTGGTGTTGTATGTGATGCCCGCCTGATATTTGGGATCCCGCTCTGGAATTCATCGTATCCATACTAGATACCGAAGATGAATTCGAATCTTGGTTTAAGTATGAATCGAACGTTCTAGGTGGAGGTGGTGGGGGCGTGTTAGAACCGGTTTCGGATTTCGGTATCATTACGTTATTTCTCACATCGACTTTCGGCGACATTTTCGCGATTTCCTCACTTTTCGTAACGGGTTTGTGATTGTAATACGGACTTGACGTGTAACTGGAACTCGTCGGCGATCTAGCACTTTCGTTATCTTTCGGATAGTTAACCGGGTATAATGGTTTCGTTTCTGAAGGAGTCCCGGTCGAGCTGCTAGGCGACATTAACGGAGCTTTTTGCCCGAAGCTGCTTTGCGAAAAATCGCTTTGACATCCAGGCACTGAAACAAATACAAATAAAAATAACGGATTGGTTTCGATTATTTTTTTTAAAAAAATTATAAAGGGACCACTACAACAGCCACACATGACTCCATCGGTTTTATTTGTCATACCTGACAAAATTGATGAATGGGCTAATTTGTGCCTTTGCTCGCGAGCGGCTTGCTTGTTGGCAGCTGCTATCGGACATCCGGATAAACTTCGATGCGTGTTCCGATTACTGCTGACATGTCCTCGCCCGTTGCAGCCCGGGGTCGGGCATTTCAGAATCGTTTCATGCATCGCCAGAACTGATCGCCAGCAAGCAACAGATTGTTTCATAAATTAGTTATCACACCTTTTTATTATTATAGTAAAAATCACAGAACTCATGCTTCGGTTATTTTTTTTTTATTATTATTTTATTCAAAAGATAGACAGAGTTAAAAAACAAAGAAGAAATAAAATTATTTCAGCGGGTAGAGAGTAATAATAACTATAATAATAAAGCCACAAAAACGCCACTCTTAAGAATTTTTTGTACTGTTTCCTGCTGAATTATCTATCTTAGATTTTTTTTTTTTTAGATCTTCAAGAGAAAAAAGGTGTGACAAATTTTGAAAAAATTCTGTTGCATGCTCGACGAATCGAATAAAAACAACAAATGAAACGGTAATAAAAGAAAATAATAAAAGATCCTTGAGGAACATTTTGTCTTTTATATATATAAAAATAAAACGAATATACCAAAAATAATAATAATAATGATATAATTAAAAAAATATAAAAAATTTTTGCTCTCTACCCCGCACAACTAAAGCATAACAAAAGGAAATTTCTACTTTTAAAAATTATAAAATGAAGTGCTGCAACTCAAAATTAAATGAATAGTGAAAGAAACGATGCTTTAAATATTTAGGGCGAGGTAAGCAATTTTAAAAAATTAATGATATTCAATTTTTAAAAAATGCATGATACTCGGAAGCTTAAACAATCAGCTGTGTAAGCACTGCCCAGCTTTTACTTTCATCAACAGCAAGTTTAATCGGTTATAAATATTTAGAAGCTTTAAAAAAGCTCATTTCTTTCAGGAATAGAATAAAAATTAAAATCAAGGAAATTAAATGTAATAAGCAAACGAACACGAAGAAAACAAACAAGCTAATAAGTTCAGAATTGAAGGAAAACTTACTTTCCGGTGTTACTTTATCCTTTCTCGGACAGCCGGACAAACTTCTGTGATGGGTATATAAACCGGTTACGTGACCTTGTCCGTTACAACCGGGGGTAGGACATTTGTTGCCATCTGAAAGATAAAATACGAAATGATATTTATTGGGAGAGGTATTTATTAGGAGACTGTCAGCTCCCCAGGTTCGGGCTTAGATGGTCAGAGGTCTAAGCTAAGCTCATGCCAAGCCCTTATTTCTGCTTCTTACAACTCAAAAAATTTTAATCCAAGCTAAAAGCTTAGTTTTTTCGAAGATTCCAATCTAATTAAATTTCCTACGCCTTTTCTAAGCCCAGTGTGGCCTAAGGCTTATTGATACGACCTGTAGGAGGATGCAGAATCATGGTCCCTAATTTTTCTGTGAACTTTGGTTGAAGTTTTTGGCCAAGCTGAAACTTTTAGTTTTTTAAAGATTCAAATTTGCTAAATTTTCATATGCCTTCCCTCGGAGCTAATTTGGCCTAAGAAGTGTTGATAAAGCCAGTAGGAAGTTCTAGAATCATGGTCCCTAATTTTTCTGTAGAAATTTGGTGTGCTCTCTTGGCCAGAGTTCTTGGCTTTGTTGAAAGTTTCCTTCTTTAACCTATTCGACCCTAGGAAAAACGTTTACGCCTTTCAGTAAGCCATAAGCAATAAGCCATGATAAGCCACAAGCCACAATCGATCCATAAATAGCGGCACAAGACCCATAAGAAGGCTTAGAAGAAGATTGAGAATTCTTCTGTGGAAATTTCGCCAAACTTCTTTCTTAGGCTATGTAAGGTCTTAAAAACCGTTTTTACTATCTAGACTCAATTATCTGACTCTAGCTCTAAAACTATCCTACGCCTTTCTTCAGCTACACTGAATCCCGAACAACATTGATGAACAAATTACTCAAAACCCACTCCCTCCACAACTGCATTCGTCATTGGCATTGTAATCGGGGAGAAAATACCGTGGAAACCGAACGAGAGGAAAATAGGAAAACCATCAAGACCAAGGACAAGTCAACAAACAACTTTATGAATACTGAGATTGATGAAATCTTGAACCTCAGATTTACATAACGATAAAATGAAAATAGAATAATAATCAAGGTTTGGTTGACAAATGACGATGTGGCTGTAGCGAGGAAGTCATAAAGGAAGGGTCGGTATGCAAATTAACCGAGAACAGGTTGACCTAATCTTAAATGGAATGGCCAAAGAATATCAAATTCCTCTTCTTCCGTCTTTCTCTTCCGCTGCAAGTGGGACAAAGACGGGGAACGACGAACGTCTTTACGAACCGGATTGCTCCTTACGTTTTATACATTATGTCGTTTACGGGAAAAGGGGGATGCTGTTGCCTGTTTGTAATCCTTATTAAATATTTCAGCGAGAATTTCGGCAGCTTTATTTCAAATCATCGTTTAATATAGAAAAGCCAAGGGGATAAAAAGAAGGGAAAAACAAACGAATTCACGGAGACTGATGGTTCCGGCGATTATTGTATTCCGGATACCGGATTTTGTATTTTTCTCCTTTTCCTGGACGTGTGCTTTTCCCCGGAACTGTATTCTTCTCTTCTTGACAATCATTTTAACGTATACACGCTTCATTTTACGGGGTGGAAATCCCGAAAGGTTTCCTTCTAACACATCCTTGATTTCCTTGAAGATAAGAGATCGTTATCATGATGAAATTTATCCTTAATGAGCAAGATGAATGGATGAGACAGAGAAGCATTCGGAAAATGAAGATGTACTGATGTACCTTGTAGTTTGTGAAAAGTTCGTCGCCATAAAACTTTATCTTTTGGATTGTTTGTTTTCTTCGGAGTAATGCACATTCGTAATTTGCTGAGTCTGACGACACGTATTTGATTTCCTTTTCGCTCACACTTTGTAAATATTTCAATTCCTAATTGAACAAATAATTAAATAAAAACTTTTTGAGTGTTCTCTTAACAGACTGCAGCAAGAATATATGTTTGTTCTTCGACGAGATTCTTCTTCAATCAACATTCTTATTTAAAGATTCCGAAAAGCTTCTTACGAATTAGTCACGGGATTCTTGTCTTTTGTCGCAAGACGTTAAACACGAGGAGGGAAATGGAATTTTCTTTCCCCCGGTGTTGCCGTAAAAATCGATGAGTTGTTATCTCGGGGGGACTGGTCTAAGGATGCCGGAAAGGACGTTGATGCGTATTATTTTGATGACGCGAATATTGTTTAAACGAACGGAAATAATGGACAGTTGATAGTGTCCGCTTTTGCATGATGTCCGTTATTGATGTTATCTTTTTTGTACGTTCATGATGAAAATGGACTGTTCCACCTCTCTTCGTGGGAAATATTGTGGAAGAAATATTTCATTGTAGGTCTGTAGACTTTTGGAGCGATTACCGGAGCGATTTTTGACCAACATTTCCCGAAGTGCCAAAACTTTTCTGTCTTTGTGGTAAATTCGGAGAACACTATCTCTGCCAGCAAGTGGCTAAGACACTCGTAGGGAAGGCCTAAGACCTTTTAAAATAGTAAAGAACACTGTTGAGACAGTGATAGAGCTTCGGGGCCCGTACAACTAGCAACAGCAGAAAAGATGATAACGAAAGTATCTCTACTTCTCCTTATTTTAAAAATCTCAAAAGAAAAACGTAATCCGAAATCGTTTAATTTTCCTCAAAGATCTGTTGATGACATCAAATCAATTCTACATAAAAAAAAACTTTTTAAATTTTCTAAAAAAAAATTTCTTGATGTTCATATTCATCAGTTGAAATATTTTTTTTCACATG
Source organism: Liposcelis brunnea (assembly GCA_023512825.1). Lineage (NCBI taxonomy): Eukaryota > Metazoa > Arthropoda > Insecta > Psocodea > Liposcelididae > Liposcelis > Liposcelis brunnea. Next base: position 8,101,556 of record CM042065.1, on the reverse strand, counting down.
CGAGATCGTAATCACTACCCCGATTTAAAGCTATAACAAATTCAATACAAATGTTTATTTCATTAAACTAAAAACAGCTTACACGATGTAACATCCGAAAAAGGCTCTCTAAAAGGAAAAACAGATATCGGGAGGGAAATAAAAAATAAAATCTAGTTTTGGGTCATTTGATCTAGTCGTCCCACAAGTGCCATAAATCTGTCGATTAAAACCTTTAAATCCCCAGAAAAAACATTTCTATATCTTACAACTTTTCTCCCGGAGACAAATAAAATTTTTTTCCTTTTTTTTTTCCTTCTTCCTTTTTCTTGTCATTCATTTGCTAATGACATCACGTATCTTAATCTAATTTCGTTTTCTGAAGAGTTACTATCTATATGGACTTTCATTTTCCAACGACATGGGATCAATAAGACCTAACTAACTCTTATTACTGGGAGAAAAATATCGAAGAGAATCTTTTTTTTTATTTTACGGAAAAATATAAAGAGGATAATTAAAGTTTTTGGCGAATGAAGGAAAGAAATTTTTTTTTAACATGAGGATGTGCCTATATAATTTATCACGTGAGAGAGATTTCTATTTTGTATGTTAAGTGGCCGTAGCCAGTCATGTCACGTCGTATCTAATATCCTTGTTGAAAATATACCCTCCACTTTCTTAAACCATCCTCTCTCTCCTTTCTCATCCCTTGTCGCTTTTCTTCAAATTCATGCAATTTGTTAACGTCTTGAAAAAATTCATGATCTTGTAAATGGTTATCTGGGCATTTAAGATTATAATATGTAAGATCGATTAAAGTAAGAGGGGATGATGCGGGGGGGGGGGGGGGGGAGTTTTTTAGAGGAGAAACGGAAAAGATTGTGAAAATCTATGAGATCCTTTCACGGAGTCTAATCGAATTCTAAAAGTAACCCTCGGACGCAGCTGTTTTCTTTTGCGATTTTAATAGGAGTGCCAGTTCTCAAAGATAAATGAACCACGATTCCTTACGTGCTTTAATTTTTTTTTAGTCTCAGACATATTGTGCTGCGTTCGACAAAACCTACAATCTGCACCAGTAACCGCTAGCTGTGTTTGGCTTCTCACACCAGAATTTTTTCTTCAGATAACATTAACCAATTATGATTTCTCTACTGAGGACACAGCTTTGACTTCCTTTTAGGAAGTCCGAAGAATCAGTACAACGTGTAAACACAAATTCAGATAACATTGACCAATTATGATTTCTCTACTGAGGACACAACTTTGACTTCCTTTTAGGAAGTCCGAAGAATCAGTACAACGTGTAAACACAAATTCAGATAACATTGACCAATTATGATTTCTCTACTGTGAACACAACTTTAACTTCCTTTTTAAAAAAATACCTACCTCCTCTGCTTAGACTGTTGGGCGAAAGTGAGCCAAGCGGACGCGGTGCATCCGGATTAACAGTCGGTCCCTTATCAACCGCTGACCCAGCTGACGGTGTTGTCGAGGAACTCCTCTCAGCTGGTGGTGGTATTGAACTACTAACAACTCCCGAACTATTGCTGCTACTGCTAACAGCCGCAACCGACAGCACGCCTTCCCTCGCTATATCCTCCATAACCGTCGCAGCTCTGGATCCAGCACCAGCGGGCTGCAAAATAGTATACTGTTTCGAATCCGGTGACCCGACCGGTGTTTTCCCGCTAACATTCCCTTCCGGCCTTTCCACTTCAACTTTTTCAACTTTCGGTTTCGTTTCCGTTATCTGCGGGCTTTGGACCGGATTTTGAATTCCTGAGTTTGGATATCCAACGAAAGTTGCACTTGCTGGGAATGGACCTATCGGCGGTATCGCTGCGTTATCGATATTAACCCTACTTCTGATTTCCGGTGATCGGAAAGCAGAAGACGATGAAAGTTGTAAAGTGTTATTATTTTTCTGATCGAAATTTTTTGAGCTGTGTTCTTTTTTGTCTTCTTTTTTAATTTCGCGTCCGCCATCTTCGTTCCCTTCGGAAATGTCGATTTCTAGTTCGTTCGATGAGTCATCGACTAGCTCGTTGAAATCGGGTTCGTAACGTGACGTCGGCGTGTATTTCTCGCCATTTCTATTTTCAGACTTATCTTCTTTTTTACTTTTAGCATGGTTTAGTTTATTGTCTAGATTTCTTTTGGAATCCTTTAGATTTTTAATATCTTGAAGTTCTCGGAGAGTTATGATGTCTTTTAACGGGTTCGATAAATCTACATTGCTCGTCGTTGATGTCGTGTTGACCGGTGCGATTTTGTTAACTTTTTTCTCTTCGAACAAATTCTCGAATTGCGGCTGTTCGAATTTGTCTTCTTCTCTTGGTCCGGTATAACTCCCCGATAAACTTTTTAAAGCGGCTTCGGTTTCTCTAATTAATATCTCGTCATCTTCTACGGTTGATGTATTTAGCTTGCTAGCTTTCCTAGTCGGACTTCTACTCGGAGATGTTTGTAAAGCTCTTTTCTTTTGCGGTAGGGAGGAATTTTTTACACTTGAGTCTGGTTCTACTTTAACCTGAACATCATCACTACTATCTGCACACCTAACGGATTTTCTCCGTCTTTTAGCTAAATTATTTTGATCGTTATCATCGTTTTCAACTTTCACATCGACCATATTAGTTTTTTCTTTTTTAATGAATTTATTTTCAACTTGATTTACATCTAACTTCCTTTTCTTATCCGAAGACACTGCTGGTGTTGATGTACAATTGGATCTGGAACAAAAAGAAAAAAAGAAAAATTATAAAGGTTTAAGGGCACTTTTTTTCGGGGAATATGGAAACACAAGATGGGGGGAGAGAAAAATCTGAAAATCAAAGTTCAGAATTTAATTCCACGTCAGAGCAACCTGCCCTCCGTGTGGCAAACGGAACAGGTCTGACGACAAAACTCGGAGAGAAAAACTTTTTCCAATTCTCTCGAATTGTAAAGAAAACTTTTGCAAAACTTTCTCGACGGAGTTATGAGTGCTCCTTTTTTTTATATATATTTTTAAAATGACGTTTTTTTTTTATTCTTCGCTGGCATCAAGCGCGGTATTGAACCCGTGAAAAAAAACCCCTCTTCCCTTAAAAAAAAAAAAAAGACTTCTGCTTTTTATTAATCAGAACTTATCATTTAAGCACAAGGATTCCGATATCGCATGCCGGTAATAGCTTTTTAACGAATCCTTTTGACCAGCCATTAACCGGATAAATTATTAACGGAATATTTCTTTATTGCTTTATCCTGTAAGGCCGGAAAAACAAACTAGGGTTTGTAAACTTGACCATGTGACTTTAAAGGGAAAGTGAGAAGTTGAAAAATGCATTTAGTCACTTTGCCTTGCGTTTTTTCCATCGGGTTTATTTTTTTTTTCCAAGGGTCTTGGGGTTTGCACTCTATGATTAATGAAATATTCATTGATCCTAGTTTTTATAATGTATAGGAAAATAAAGTTTTCTTACAGGGGGGGAAAAAGCATTTAAGTTTGTTAACTTTGACCACTGATTGATGCTCCAACCGTGGGCTTATTTTTTTACAGATAGGGCCGTAAAACAAAAATTGAGAATCGGACCTAAGAATTACGTTGAGAAGTCTAGATCGATCGTTCCTAACCTCAAAAATTCGGATTCACTCCCCGAGAGAAGCTTTTAATGACTATCAACAGAGGAAAGCACACTTCTCAATCTAACCGAAAAACCTCAAATCCCTTCTCCGGAGCCCTCATTACGATTATTAGTCAATAGCTATAACGATTCCTGCCATTTCTGCTCATCAAAAACACAATCTCAATTTCCCGATTCATCACTTTCAAATATCGATTTCCCACCCCGATCACTTATACGATGTCCATCCAGAGATCCGTCCATTTAATAAAATCTCGTCAAACAGGCGACGCGGGAACACGACAAAAGCATTTGAAAATTAGAAAGGAAGAAAACGAGGCAACGGCTACATGGAAAATAAAGACAATAGATTAGTCTTTTGAAGACGAGAAGTGGAAGAACGGAGGAAATGATGGGGAAAGAGAGAGGAAAAGAGGGAAAGGGCAATCATAAATGCTTTTATAAAGCAAATTTGAGTGAAGCCAGTTATTGACAAAACCCCCCCACCACCCCTTCTCCTTTATTTTACTATGTTAAGCAACACGCCGCGGCAAGGCAAGGGCTCTCTCCCTTAATTTTATCGCGGGCATTTTCGAAATATGTAATCTTCCAATGTTCACATATTGGGGGAATCAGCGAATAACAAAAATGACTAATTAAGGAATGAAGATAAAAGACGGTAAATCATGAAAAAGGGAAATTTTAACAAATAATTACAAAAACTTTAAATCTTTCGAAAATGCCAAGACAAGTTCTTTTGAAGTTTGAATTATGATGGGTTTCTTATATTTTCCTCTCTTTTTAGTTTTATTGCATCGTGAGCGATTGGGGAATCTTTACGATTGTGCTGCCTAAAATCTGCAGCAAATAAAGACTAGCAGCCATTTCTGCAGATTTAATAAAAAAATTTTCTGCTCGTAAGGCCGAAACACCGCGAAGAAAAAAAATATCTCGCCTGATTCCTTTATCAGTGGCGTAGCAATGCCACCAGAGGTCCCTCTATAAAATTCTTACCAGAAGGCCCTACCCCTCAAAATACTCTGTGGACGGAAGGCAAGCACACAACCTGCCCGATTTATTCGCAAAAATAAATTTTAATGGATTTAAAAAAACTTGAGCAAAATGCCTGAGGCAATAATTAACGGAAGGCGATTATAAAAATGAAAATTAAAGTTAAAGTAAATCGATTATGGCAATCGTTTTTTAAGTTTTATTATGGTTTCTAAGATTTAATCAAGGGTAGGAAAAGGGAGGGTGAAACGAGGGAGCAATAACAAACGGTAGCATCTGTAAATGTCGTTTAGATCGAGTTGGCCTGGTAAATGAAACGGTCCCGTCTTGTATTGGAATTCCTATATAAATAACAAATTTTGAAGAGGTAGATTTATTAAAAAAAAAAAAAAAAAGGAAGAAAAAAAGTGAGGGAGAGAAAAGAAAAGAATAAAAAAAATAAATAAATGAGAAATGAGATTTTCAGTCCTTAGATAATTTTTTTTTTTACTCTCCTCCCTGTCAGCGATCCCGCTGCTTTAGAACTCTCAAACGATTCCTCACATTGATTTGGAAGTTAGTTCATTACTTTTTGATTTTTTAACTGGATAAAGAATACTGCGGCCTAAAGTAGTAAGATACTACAAATATTATAGCCAAGTGCCTAGAGGCTAATTTTTTTGAAGCTCTGGCAGTTTAGGCTTCATGCGCCCTAGAGTCGGGGTCTTCTTCTAATTTTATGGATCTTAAGCCAAACTTTTAGGGCAAGGGCGGTAAAGGCTGAAACTCCGGCTAAAGTTAATTCAAGAGCTTGGGCACGGTTCCGCCTTTGCCTTAACTACAACCGAAATCTTAACTACAAAGCTAGGATTTTCTTTCCTGTCCAAACATGCTAAACCTCTCCACAAAAATAGAATTAATATCTACTGACCACGAACGCTAAACATGGCTAAATTCCCCTTTACCCTCCATAACAATTACCGAGGAATCCCAGAATTAACCGAATAAAGACTTTTTTCGAGAAGGCGACGAAAAAGAAAGTTAAGGACGGGCCGGGAGGAGAATTTAGATTAATAGCAGTAAGTGTTTAAGGAAGAAATAACGAGGGTAAAAGCATTTAAAGGGAATATTTAGTGAAGAAGTGAAGAAAAGCCAAGATCATTCGTCTTGTTGCCGCCATCCGAGTCAAAATAAAGAGATGGGTGACTGCGTAATTTACTACCAACACTTACGAGTGAAATCTTTCCTCTTACAAATGTCTTCTCCTTATGTTTTTACCACTGTTTGGGATATGTGAGAATTTATTACAACTATTTACTTAATTTTGTCTTAAGATTTAATGGTTTTCAGGGTGAATTCAGTTTCAAAGATAATCCGGTTAAAACCCGAATGTTAGCCTTTAGATACATAAAACCCGGGGAGGTTTCGAGAAACGGGGAATAACTCTTACGGTCTCTGGAGCGTTTCAAAAAAAAAAGAACCGCATCACCTCGGGTCATCGATACATATCAAACTTGAAGCCTGTCAAAAAATTTTTTTCCCCGAGATTGATATATGGCGGATGTGTATAATATGGAAAACTCTAAAAGTTTACAGGGAGTGATGACTGTTATTAAACAATTATCAACAACTGAGCGGATTCCCTGATCCAGGCGGGTGTGGGATTGTCAGATAAAGTCCGTTCTTTAAACAACTTGATTCTTTAAATCCCGTCCTGGATTATAATGTTTCTAACTTATCATAGTTGAAAACACTCTTCGTTAACACCAGTTTCTTAAAACTTTACCCCGGTTTTCTTTGGACTAGCGGATCAAAAGCGATTTTACAGGGTGAGCTATTGCGAAAATTAATAGCAGATAAATTGAAAGTTTGTAAGGAGGATGATGGCATCGTCTTAATCGGTTAAGAACAAGGCTAGGAGAGAGAAAAATCCGTTTCGAAACTTTATAAAATAGTCTCGGAAACTTTGATTTTGAGGATCCTGAAGGATGCTGATAGCCTTATGGATTCCATCGGTCTGTGTTTAGGCTACAGGCCATGCGTTCCGCCATATTGGATTTTCTTTGGGAATCTCAGTTGATGCAGTGGTCGAAAATTTCTAAATTAACGCCTTTTCGGTTTTAGGAATTTCTGAGCTGGGCAATAAGTTTTTCCAGATAGAAAATGGCGCATCCAATATGGCTAGTATGAATTTTTCAGACCATTCCTTTATCTGAATCTGTAAACAGCAGGAAATCAAGCAAAAACGCCCTTTTGAAGAAAATCATTTGAAAAAAAATTCCTCCTGAAAAATCCTAAATTGGCCTTGTCAATCGAATTCGATTTTCAAAATGAACTCCGAGGTAGTTTATTTTTATTATTCCTGAAGACTCTTCATTTTTTCAGTTGATTAAGCAATAAGAGGGTTAGTAACCGAGACTAGGTCTACGTTTCCGTCTAGCCCGATATCAAAATTTTTCTTCATTCGCAAACGGGATCGTTCCATTTCATTCGAAAAAAAAATCACAACCTGATTATCGGGTAAGACTTATTCTCTCAAGGATAAAAAAAAAAGCCTTTTCCCGCAGGATCAAAACATGGGAACATCCATTCCCCGGTTTTTCGAAATTACCGTATCTAGATTAAAAACGTTTCTAAACAAATTGCAGAGGATGAAAAGGTCGATTGAAATTTTAAAAGGCGATTCAGTAAAAAGGAATTAGTTTGAGGTTATTTAAAGCGCCTGAATGAAGTAATAAAATGATTTAAAATTGAAACATAGAGGAAGAATTCTGCGACAAAATAAAAGGAAAATAGAGACGAGGAAAAGTGCGAAGATGTTAATTTAGGGCCTCTTTTATTCTTTGTCAAAAGAAGTCTTAATTTGTGATGCTTTACGTTTTGAATACATAGTAGAAAATTACTATTTCCCACCAGAAAGGAAAAACCCTTTCTCTTTTATCTTTGACTTTCCACGTTGGTTGGTGTGGTACTCACCCGATGGATCTTGGTTCTGCACTATCCACTTTATATTTCTGCCCGGAGAAAATCTTTTTTCCTCTTAACCGTTTCCCCCTCTCTCTCTCTTTTATTTCTTTTTCCCTCTTTATGCGTACTAGTTCGTAATTTAAATGAGTTTTCTGTATTCTTCGTCTAACTTATCGATCGGGAATCTTTTTTTTTTTTAAAAAAAAAGGAGGGGAATTTTTGGTAAATTAGATTAAAACCGCTTGCTGGAAGCGCAAAACCGAAGCATTTCCTATTTAATCTGGGGAGTCTGAGGTGGGACCGAGAATATACCGTGAAGTCGTTACGGTTTGAAGATGAGCTACTTCATCTTCCGTTAAATAACGATTAAGTTAGGAAAACGGAAAGGAAATCGTTTGAAACACTTGTAAGGTAAACGATACGTGAAGCGGAAGAAAGTATTTGTAATGAAGTGATTAACCACGCCGAAACCCCTTTCGATGAAAAAGGTAAATATTTTCTTCGAATGAAAATTATTGATATAAAATATTTTTTCCTTTGAGTGGCGGCCGGCGGAAAGGATGAAAAAAGAAAAAGGGAATTCCGTGACAAAAAAAAAAAGCATTTTAAAACAAAAAAGCCTTAACAGAATAATAATTTGAAAAGAAATAAATGGAAAGTTATCCGGGATCCTCCCCCAGTTTGGAATGACCCCAGTTTGAACAAAAAACAGATTCGTAAATATTTTAGCGGGATTCGATTTTCCCGGTAGTGGGAGTCTGACTTCCCCGGATGTTCAACTCAAAGGAAGAAGAAAAAAAAAAGAACTATCGTTTTAATCGAATTGATCTACTGACTTTCGTGTCGCTCTTTTTCTTTTATTATCTTTTTTCTCTTTGTTTTTTTTCTTCTGTTGAAAATTTCAATGTTTCGAGAGAGATGCTGCTGCAAAGCTCGATGAAATGTAATTCAGGTTATTTTGTTTGTGATGAGTCGCCACAAGTTTTTGAAGATATACGAATGAAAACATTTCATTTGATAATAAATATTTGAGTCCTCCAACAACAAGCCGCGCATATTATACGTATATTATACGTAGAAATTAAGACTTTTGGTATAGAAAGTCGATTATACGTATATTATACGTAGAAATTAAGACTTTTGGTATAAAAAGTCGATTATACGTAGAAATTAAGACTTTTGGTATAAAAAGTCGATTATACGTAGAAATTAAGACTTTTGGTATAAAAAGTCGATTATACGTAGAAATTAAGACTTTTGGTATAAAAAGTCTATTATACGTATATTACAGGTAGAAATTAAGACTTTTGGTAGAAAAAGTCTTAATTTCTACGTATAATATGCGCGGCTTGTTGTTGGGGAGTACATTTCCTAGAAAAGAACATTCGCGATTTATCTCGAGTTTCGAGTTCTTTCCAGATCTTTCAATGCGTTATTATACTGTATTACAAAATGCTACCTTTGTTTTAAATGAATTAGTTAGTCTCAGTCATTACTCGGCCGGTCATGTAGATGTATGAAATAAAATACAGAATAAAGAATTGAATGGGTTCTCGCGTTCATTTTTTTCTTCCCGAATTCTAATAAAGTTTAGATACAACAAAAACTAATAATTGTCCTCAATTTTATGAGAACTTTGCCATACGAATAAAAATGATCACCGCTTTCAATTTCAAGGCACTAATCATGCAATTAGCCTACTCTAATGGAAATCAAAACCCAATCCGATAATGGAAAAACTATTCTCATGATTAAACCAATAATTCCCCACGCAAATTGTTGCCTTTCAGAAAATGAAAAAGAAAAAAACCTTTTTTTTTTCCCTAATTTGTGTTTCAATTAAAGCGTGTGTTCTCTAAAGTGCAAACATTCCATTAAGTTTGAGAACCCGGTAGTTCATTTTGTCCACTTTACATCGTCGTGGTAGTAATAAGAATTCCATTAGAGTGGCTCGATTAATTATTCATATTCCATACGGTTTATTAAATTACAATAAATTTTAAATGGCTTTGTTCGGTGTGGATTTGAATATGATTGGGTTAAATAAATGTAGACTGCTATCTAAAACGCATAAAGTCTATTCACTGAAGACTCTGTAATTACCGCGACCATTCAGAGTCAATATGTATGGCTTTATGTTGAGGGGGGTAAAATTCGAAATAATAATAATTTTATTACCGTGTTTTTTTTTTCGAGGGCTGAGGATGGTCAGTGATGGAAGAGCGGTATCAGTTGGGTTGGGCTTGTTATGTTCAGCGATGGTCGATAGTGCACAGCTGCTAAAAGGCTCCTACCGACTTACCATATGGTTTCTGCCCGTAGCCGATTTTTTTTGGCGATTTTTAAAAAAAAATAAGGTGGAAAAAAATTCCGTTTTTATTTTTTTTGGGCAGAACGGATCGTCCGATTTCAAAAAACTTTTTATGAGATGAAAGTACTTTCGAAGGGCTATTTTAGGGTATTTTTTTGAAGTTTTCAAATAAAGGTCAAAGGTCAAAAAATTTGACTTTTAACTAAAAAAAAATTTTTGGGGGTCGATTTGCCGTCCAGCCAAATTTCCTTATCATTCTTGGCAAGTACTCTTTAAAGTGGCCTAGAAACGTATTTTTCTGTTTTCGATTTCGATCAGGCAATAAGCCAAAAATTGGATCCAACTTTAATTATTTTTTTTGGGGATCCTAATAAGCCGGGATCGAAATTTCGTTATGATACTCTAAAAGTACTCAAAAAGTACTACTAGATACGTATTTTTTCACACATTTTCGAAACGAAAAAAACGGCCAAAAGTGAAATTATTTTTTTTTTGGGCTAAAATGAACCGGGATCAAAATTTTGTTAGGATTTTCTGAAAGTACTCGCCGAAGTGGCCTAGAAAAGTATTTTTTCACATTTTTCCCAGCGTGCCTAAACGACCCAAAAAATGGCCAAAAATTAAAGTATTTTTTTTCGGGGTCAAAATGAGCCGGGCTCAAAATTTCATTGGTATATTCTTAAAGTACTCGCCGAAATGGCCCAAAAAAGTATTTTTTCACTTTTTTTCCAGACCGGCAAAATGGCCCTCAAAAAGCCGAAAATCAATAATTTTTTAAAGGAGCCAAAATAGCCGTGATCGAAAATCCATTGTATATACTCTTATAGTACTCACTAAAGATACCTAGAAACGTATTATTTCACATTTCCCACAGACCAGAACAATGCCTTAAAAAAGGCCAAAAATCATTCCATTTTTTTGGAGGTGCTAAAATAGCCGGTATGCCAATTTTCGTTGCGCTGGCTGGTTCGGTTTCGAAATTACAGTCGAAAAATGAAAGTGAACGAATGGAAGGACGGACGTCAGCCCAAAAATTATTCTCGCCATTTCACGGCGAAATACGCAGTTTGGCAAAATCTCTTTTTTGAGGCAACCGCAATACTTCTTCACTCTAGGGGGCTCGAAAGTAAAAAAAAAGATAGAAATCTGATTCAATAGGAAAGACATTGGTTCTCTTGTTCAAACCTGCAGCAGCCATTCCTTTTCTTCAAGAGTGAGGGGCTGGAATAGAGCGGCCAGTGGCCTCAGTAGGAGGATCGACTGCCAGACTTCCGTGTGTGAGTCTGCCACGATGCTGGCTAAGCACGAAACTCTAACTATAATGGCTAAATCCTTTCGCAACTACTTTTGCATTAAAAACAACAAAACTCTCCCCTTCAATTCCGAATGTTTACTAATAACGTAGTGAAACGTCGCGTCCAGAAGGGACTTCATCAAAAGAATATCATAATTTGAAGAGCCGTCACCGTAAAATGGGAATCACGCCACTTATTATTCTCGCGTGACGAATAACATATTCCTCTTTCCCCCTCCCCCTCCCCCATAAGTCACTCCTAACATATGGATAACCGTAAACGATTTCAATTTTTTCAGGATTTGAAAATCCGGATTAGAAGACGTGAAAAATTAGCGGGAAGGCGCGGGAAATCTTGTGAATGATGGAAATTGCCACCGCGGCGGTTGAAATTTATTCCGTTTTAACCGAACGAATTTCATGGTTTTAACCTTCGAAGGGAGAGAGGGGAGCAAAGAGAACGAGAGAGAGAAACGGTTTTGAGGGTTTTAGGCATTTTATCTCTTCAAAGAAATATTTTTTTCTCATTCCCCAATCTCAAAGGACATATCCAACATCCGTCACCCGTTTTTCTCTACCCGCAATTTGTTAATTTCGGTGGATTTAATTTTTTTCTTTTTTGCTTGTTTACTCGAAACATGATTTACCGCCCGGCGGGACCGGAGCCTTCCAAAACAAACGATGCAGGTGCGAAGGGCACGAAAATCTGATTTATATCGAATGTAACACAAATGCTGGCGACATTCCTGCTGACAAATCAACTGATATTTATGGACTGATTTCGACCTTACATTTTCCTTTACGCATTCGGGATCAACTTGAGAACCGTAAATCTTTCGACCCTGCCTTATATATATCGATGACGTAAACAATCAGATGACTTTTTTTTTCTTCTTCCTCTTTTTTTTTCTTGTATTGGCTTAATTTACTGCGTGAAAGGTATAAAATATAATTGACTATATCTTTAGCTGGAAAAAGGAATCGTGAGAGGAAGGAAAAAAAAAAAAGGCGAAAAGAAAGATGTGACAAATATGTCGAGGGGGAGGGGTGGACTAATGTCGTGGTGAGTGAATGCCGTGACGTGACGTCACGCAATTGCGACGCACGTCTTGCAATCCTTCATCACGTGATGCTGTTCAAATAATACACATTTCTCTTTTAGCTCTTTTTCCCGATAAATGCTCGGGAAACTTTGCTCGGGCTTTTCCGTTTTTAAGGCGAGTAGTAATCATTCATAAAAAAACGAAGCGGAATTGGGGGAGAGGGGAAAAAAAACAGCAATAGAACCGATAAAGCTTTTCGGTTCATAAAAACTGGCATATAATGTCTAAATAAGAAATTTAGGACGACAATAATTTCCTTGTTATTTTTACGAGTTCCCAATAAAACTATAAGAGGTATCCATTTCGAGCCCCTAGCTCTTTGCAGGGAGGAACTTGACATTATTGGAGAACAGATAAAAATGATTTCTTCCCCTGCCGGACAAATAACTTAAAGGAAATATTATTTAGTTTTGTACTAAATCAAAAAAAAAGTCACAAGCCAATTGAATTTCCTTCTTTTCCCCAAGAGATGAATCTTTTCGGATCAAAAAGGGAACATAATTCGCTCGCTATAATTCACTTGTATAATTCTCGCATCTGATTATGTCAGAAAAATTTTTTTTTCCTTTTATCGGCGTTACGAGAAACGGAGCTTTAGTCCTATTTATTTTATTAGGGAAAATGTGAAATAAGTTAAAGGGGAAAAATTATTGAGTGAAGTGGATCACTTATGCCCCTTTTGAACTAGAACATATCAATAAATATGTTCCAAGTCAAAGAGTGTGAATAAATTATTTTTACATTATTCCCTCCAACTTCATAATGATTTATGCTCGTATAACTTTTAGTTTTACTTACGAATTCTCTTTTATTCTCGATTTGAATTATATATATGGGGCAAGGATAAGGGGGGCCTAAATGCGAATCGCTTACGATTACTTAAGTGGGAATCGCTTAACCCCCAAAACGATTTTATTTTTCGTGGGAAACGTCGAGTTTTTGTTCCTAAGATTGATCATGGTAGTCTTGAATTCGCCATGTCGAGCTATAGAGTTCCATTATAAGTATACTAGATTATATTTATAATCATTTTTTTCTTGTGTTACAATATTTTATCTAGCTCATCTTCTCCATTTTTTTTAACAAAATTACATGCTTTAAGAAAAAATTGGGATCACAAGAGCTCATCGAGAGCCTGTTTTAAATTATTGAGCTTTTTCTTGAGTCTACGAACTCGATCGAAAGCTTTTTTGCCTATTCTAGTTTTTTCATTTATTTGACTCAATGCTTTAGCCTCCATCATCTTTGCTTAAGCTTCCATTACCTTTGCTTGAGCGCCCATCGCTTTAGCCTCCATCATCTTTGCTTTAGCCTCCATTATCTTTATGCTTGAGCTTCCATTATCTTTGCTTTAGCGTCCATCATCTTTGCTTGAGCTTCCATTATCTTTGCTTGAGTTTCCATTTTCTTTGCTTGAGCTTCCATTATCTTTGCTTGAGCTTCCATTATCTTTGCTTGAGCGTCCATTATCTTTGCTTGAGCTTCCATTATCTTTGCTTGAGCGTCCATCGCTGTAGCCACCATTATCTTTGCTTGAGCTTTCATTATCTTTGCCTGAGCGTCCATCGCTGTAGCCACCATTATCTTTGCTTGAGCGTCCATTATCTTTGCTTGAGCTTTCATCATCTTTGGTTTAGCCTCCATCATCTTTGCTTTAGCCTCCATTATCTTTATGCTTAAGCTTCCATTATCTTTGCTTGAGCTTCCATCATCTTTCCTTGAGCGCCCACCATCTTTGCTTTAGCGTGCATCATCTTTGAATTGATCTTTAGTGATGAACTCATCAATTAATATCTCGTGCCCTTGCTCCGAAAATCTATACCCATCCCTAATCTAAAATTTTCAAAACAAAGTCGATGAAGCCATCTCAATTTCACTTTCAAGACAAGAGAAAGAAAAAAATCCATTAAACACTTTAATGTACGTGCGACACATTTAAAAAGTAATCCTGAAAAAAAAAATCTCCTCGAACAATCTTAATAAAAAAAAATCCCCCCACGACCTCTGAGCTAAAAAAAAAAACTTTCAGAAAAAAAAATTCCCTAAAATTTGTAGTAAAGAAGAGAAAAATGAAAGGTATTAAAGAGAGAGAAAATAATCAGATCAAAACGAAACAAATTAGAATAATATTTTGAAAATTTCCCGACACTTTAGGAATTTCCTGTTTGTGAATCCTGTGTTTTTATTGCTTATTTCCTCCCCCTTGACTCCCGTGGCTGCTTTCACAATGAAAACAATATGTCATTCAGTCCGCTTTTTTTTTTGTTTTCCTCTCTCACGTAAACTAGAGGTATTAATAAAACCCAAGATAACATCTTTCTCCCCCCGGAACGAGCACGACAAAAAACACTTTTATTTCACAAGTTATTTAGAGGGATTCCCTTAAATTCGGGATTTTCACGTCTTTGACCTTCTTTTCTGGGGGCTCAGGTAAAGATCCGCAATAAAACAGCCACCACCAAAAAAAGGCAAAGCCACGAGGGTTCGCAGTTAACCTCAGCAAAAAACCGACTGGTCAGCATCAACTTCAAACAACAAAAAAAACTTCAAATACTTTTTTCCTGGGAAATCGGAAGAATAAAGTGAAGTTTTATTTTTTCGAAAAAGAATTCCTCAAACGAGAAAGAAACTGAAATATTATAAGGAAAAAGTTTAGTGTCTCATTTGGAGTGGAGGAGTCACATTGGGGGAATAAAGTATGATAACAGGGTCTGTTTATCTCGCTGCTTGGAGCATTACAGGGAGGAGGAAGAGGTTTCCTTGTTTTTACTATTTGTACAACAGCTCTCTCGGCTTGTTTTTAATGTTTTGATTATCTCTTGTTATTTCGACCGAATTTATCTATTGCTCTGGTAATCGTTGATTTTATCACCGTTCCGGGAGATCGAACGTTCCGGAATGTTTTTTTATGCGCCACCACAAAATTATATATGAAAACTTGATTTTGAAAGAGGAAAAAATGAAATAAGTAAAATGGTAAACTTACCTTTCATCGTTTTCATTTTTATTTTCTAAGTTGACTGACGTGTGATTGTTATTGATTGAATGGTTTTTGTTTGACCTCGTTTTCCCTTTTTCTTCAACCTGAAATTAAAAAAATTAATCGGTTAATTCAAATGTTTTTTGGTAATTTAAAAATTGAATTTCAAAATCAAAAAAAACAAAATGAAGAAATCAAAAATTCAAAAAAACAAAATCAAAAAATCAAAAAAAAATCAAAAAATCGAAAAATTTAAAAAAAACAAAAAATCAAAAAATCAATACTCAAAACAAAATCAAGAAATCCAAAAATCCAAAAAAAAAACAAAATCAAGAAATCAAAAAATTTAAAAAAAGAATCAAGAAATTAAAAAATCAAAAAATTTAAAAACATAAAATCAAGAAATCAAAAATTTAAAAAAAAAACAAAATTAAGAAATCAAAAAATCCAAAAAAAATTTACCAAGAAATCAAAAATCTAAAAACATAAAATCAAGAAATCAAAAATTTAAAAAAAAACAAAATTAAGAAATCAAAAAATCCAAAAAAAATTTACCAAGAAATCAAAAATCCAAAAACATAAAATCAAGAAATAAAAAGTTCAAAAAAAAACAAAATCAAAAAATAAAAAAAACAAAATTAAGAAATCAAAAAATCCAAAAAACAAAATCAAGAAATCAAAAAATCATAAAATCAAAAATAACAAAATATAAAAAAATAAATAAAATCAAAAAACAAATTCAAAAAAGTTGATGTTTATATCGGTTGAAGCCCTAAATTGTGAATGAAGACAATAATGATTTTCTGTGAAAGCCAATAAGAATAAAAGATTCTCCTCCCACTCCTACCTGAATAAGGTTACGTTTCCCATTCCAAAAAAATAAAGAAAAAAAAGAAGATTGAAATAAGGTATAATTCTCGTCCGACAACAAAGAATTATAATTTTTAATCTTCGTGTATAGCGCGTTGTATGTCAATGAACCTTCCCTTTTTTTTTTACAAAATTAAAAAAAGAACTTGGTCTCTAAACTTTTCAAAGTTTATTTAATTTTTTTGTCATTATATTTTGTATAAAAAGGAAAGTGCAAAATGTAATTCTGAGGTAATAAGCTCAGTATTATAAACGAAGGGAAAAAAAATACAGGGGAAAAAAAAGGAAATCCGATTATTGACGGTATTATTGTCCTGTACAGCCCGTATTCATCGTTTCAAGACGGAGGTGTTATTATCAGAATTTTATAAAACGAGCCTTTATTTCATACACATTTTCCTCCAGTTTTTCCTTGGGATGGGAGGTTCATTAAATATTTTTTCCTTCCCTTTCCTTTTGAAAGCCGATCGTATACGTTTTTATAAAAATCTCTCTATAAAAACGAAGGGGAAACCGATTACGAAGAAACAATCAAAACTAAATGAGAATATAGAAAATGAACGGAAGGAAAAGGAAAAGAGAGAAAGAATGTCTGATTAATTATACAATCTGGGATAGGGTGATTAGTATGCTGCGAAGATTGCGGACGCAGAAAATGTCCCGGATAACATTCCTTTTAGAAACAAATTGGAATATCAATTAATACGGGAGAGAAAAGCCGTGTCGTTTTTCCCGTTTTATAAACCGAAACCTGTAAAGGGCAACGTTGTTTTTTTTCCTCTCGAAAAATTCGTAGAAAAGAAAAAAGCATTAGGTTGAAAAAGAGAAAATAGAAAAAAAAAGCAGGGAACGGTAAAAGAAAATAGTTTGTTATTTTATTTTGATGTAGTTTATTGAATGAAATGCTTAAATCCTGGCAATAGCTGTCAAAGAAGAGAAAACAAATAGCTAAATATGATTTCATCTTGTGTTACACGGCTCATTGGAGCTGAGTCTTGTTTTCTTTCTTCCCTTTCCAGGAAGCCTCTCTATATCTTTAATGCAATTTTTAATACATCAATCTTGCACACACAAAAAAAAAGTTTTCCTTTTTTTAAATCCGGAAGTTGAAACATGTATTGAACACCTGGTGTTAAAAGAGGAAAGTTTTATCTTAGTTTATTGTGTGTATGGTATGCTGTGTTAATGGCATAGTAAGCAGGAGAATATTTTTTCTCCTTTTTTTTTTTAAATATCAGAGAGGGATTTTTTAAGCAGGCGAATTTCGATCAGAGTAGAATTTTATATTGGAAAGGATATGTCGCAGCTATTGCGATTAAAATCATTGGTCATTATTTTTAAAACGCTGCGCTCTGGCTTATTTCTAACTAACTGTTAAGGTGACTTATAAAGAAAGATGTATGGATTGTGTTTGTGCATGTGAAATCTTGCCTAAATCGATTGTGATTGCCCAATATTGTTCAGATTGATTGTACTTGTGTCATCTTGATCAGGTTGATGGAGCTTGTGTCATCTTGCTCAGACTGATGGAGCTTGTGTCATTTTGTTCAAACTGACTAAGTTTGTGTCATCTTGTTCAGACTGATTATGTTTGTGTCATCTTGTCCAAATTGATTGTGCTCGCGTCATCTTGTTTAGATTGATGATGCTTGACTTATCTTGTTCAGACTGATGATGCTTCTGTGATCTTTTTTGGATTTATTGTGCTTCAGTCGTCCTTAAGATGTCTTTTTCAGACTGATTGCGCTTAAGTCATCTTGTTCAGACGGATTGTGTTTTCCTAATTTTGTTCAAATCGACTGTTCTTGTGCCATCTTGTTCAGATTGACTGTGTCTGTCCAATTTTGTCCCGACTATATTGGTGCAACCTCGTCCAGATTGTAATTGCGCAATTTTGTTCAGATCGATCGTGTTTGTCAAAATATTCCAGATCAATCTTGCTTATTCAGCGTTTTGATTTTGCTTGTTCAATCTTACCAGATTTTCATCAAAAATGTCAACTGCATTACTTCCCGAAGTACTTTCACAATTCTTTTTATCTAATTAAATCTCAATCCTGCTCCTCATAAATCTTAAATTCTAACGTGGAAAAAAACTGCCAACATATGCTGGCACGCACGGGCCGTCAACGATATAGACAAGCAAACACAGAGAAGGGGAAAAAAGGTTCGCTTGAAAAGAAGCTGAAGAGACTAAAGAGAAAAAAAAAATGTGGAAAACCGAGAGAAAATAATCGACAACAATCATTTTCCGGGCTGTTAGCTCTCTTTCAAAGAAGAAAGAATTTTTATTCGACGTGTTTATTAGGTAAACCGAAAAACCATTCTAAGCCAGAAGCCGAGGTTTGAGTTTGAAGACGTGCTGCTCCTTGGAACAATGCTTCAGTTAATTAAGATTTCTTTCCCTTCGCCCGGCAACCCTTTTTATTGCGGGCGGCTTTAACGTGAACATGTGCTGGCTTCATCTCTTTCCGTGGGTTTTTCAAGGAAAATTCCTTTATTAAAAGGTTAAGGGAAATCTTTTTCTCTCTTGTCGGGTTAATGCATAAGGGTATAAAACATCCTTGAAAATGGAAGAGAGGTTAAGATTGTTTTATGTAATGGCGAAACGGTGCGGAGAGGCAGGGGTTGAGTAAATAAAAAATTAACCCTTTGAATCCGCTTTCGCATTGTTCTACCCTCATCAGTATCTGTGTACCGGACTAACAAAATTCGTGCAGAATGCATGATCAACTTTGCTCAACGAAATCATACCTTTCTTGAATGGCATGACTGATGAGATTTTATCCGCCACAGGATAAGACGAGGGAAGTTTAGTGAAGTTTATCGGGGGGAAATAATCTTTCGGAATGTTTTCTAATGAAGAAAAAAAGGTTTTAGATTTGGGCAGAAAGAAAATTAAAAGAAATTATGGCGATTCTTCGTCTTTTTTGTCTTTTAGTGTAGTTTGCAGCCTTGCATTTCTGGCAATCCCTGACTCGGTTTTTCAGCACCAAAAAAGTTATCTACTACAGCACCACGGGCTAAAGTTTTTCCATTCCTGCCACCAGGAAAGTTGCCAAACGAATTTTTAAACTTAGTAATTACGATACAATAATTTCACTTCCTGCCCCATCTTCCTATTCAGAAAAATCCGTTAACGTAAATCCATCCTGACAGCTTGACAAACGCGGACTAAAAAGGCTGTGAAAAACCACCCTTATCCCGCAGACTGATTTGATTATCCACAATGAAAAGCACCGAACGCGATATATTTAAACCGGAAGTGTTGTTAGCAGTAGAAAAAGCTGATGTGGGGGTGGGCTAACTGTCTGAATGATGGATGTCAGTACAAGTGGCCACCTGTTAGAGTCGGCAGTGTATGCGAAGTCATTTTACACTCTATTTGCTGGTCAGATACTCATCTTTTGATTCGTTTTCACGGGTAGCTAAAGAAATCGAATCGGGATTTTCTCTAACCTCCCTGCCAATCACTTCGATTTCCTCTCCGGAAATCTCGGATTTTTTTCTCGAGTGGAAATCCCGTTTTTTTTTTTTATTCTTCCGAATAATAAAGCAAATGAGAACCCTTGAGAAAAACGGATATTGCCCGATATTACTTTAGGGTTTGAAATCATCGATCACATTGATAGCTGCGTCGCGACGCTCGGCGTTTTATATGAGAAGATTATACTAGAGAACACCTGATCCCATTTTTTCAATTTGCAGCTTTAAAAAAGGATTTCTTAGGCGGCTACTGAGGGCAGGATTTGTGGTGCGTGCGCAGGCAAA
This sequence comes from Liposcelis brunnea, assembly GCA_023512825.1. Lineage (NCBI taxonomy): Eukaryota > Metazoa > Arthropoda > Insecta > Psocodea > Liposcelididae > Liposcelis > Liposcelis brunnea. Next base: position 8,081,678 of record CM042065.1, on the reverse strand, counting down.
ATGGGCGTTCCTATGTGTCCGAGCAGACCTCGGCAAGCTCCGGATCCTTTCAAATAGTCTCGGCGTCGTAAAAATAAAAATAACTAAAGGTGTTAGTTTGGAAAAAAAAAAGAAAAATACGGAAATCGGAAAAAGGAAAGGGAGGCGGAAGAAGTTTTGTGCCCGGAGGCACGCACGAATAGACTCACAACAGGGATACCCCCCGTACGATGAAAAGCGACAGCACAACAGCATGTATTACTTATGGACCAGTTCAATATTTGTTTAGGTGGAAAACAATCTGTTCCAGACTGCATGGCTCACTAACTTTCTTACTCCTGGCGTTTCATATTTCTTTATGCTACGACGCCTGAAATTTTTTTCCCTCTCTTTTATTGAAACTGTGTTTATTATTTTCAAAACACGAAAAATAATCTATTCCTGAAAACGATGACGACCGGTCAACAAAATATTCAAGGAGGAAAATTAAAGAGCATTCATATAATGATGTTTAATTAATTTCCATTATAACTCCCAAAGTCAAAAGAGAGAGAGAGAAAGAGTTTTCAAACAAACGGATCAGCTTCATAATTTTTGCAAATGGGAAAATCTAGGGACTTCTTCCCTTTTTTCCAAAAGGTGGCTACCCTAAATAACAGCAAGTGCAATCGCGACTGGCACCGGTTTTAAAATAAATTCAAAAACGCGATTCACGCAAGAGAAAATTTGTCATTTTATTATTTACTAAATCGATATTTGAAATGTTTTAAAATTTATATCTTAAAAAAATCTCAATATTCATAAAGTGCGATGGGGAAAGGGGAGGAAAAAGAGGAAAAATGAAAAACCCGCGGGAAAGCGCCCTTATTTTTCGATATTTGAAACGAAAATATCTAGACTAAAACAATGAATTAAGAATTAATTGAAGAGGCTTTTGCGTTAAAAAGAAAATTTTAAAACAATTTTCCTAAGGAAACTTTTCCATCACAAGTTTTATGGTTTTTGTTAATTTAATCGTTATTATCCGAGGGTTACGCATATTATTATCATACGGGTAAGACGGTTCCTCGGGAAAATCATTTGCGGGGCTTTTTCCTACCTTTAAGATATTTTTCATCCCGCGCATTTTTCTCTTTTCATTTCAATCATTTATAGATTCGCAAATCTTTATTAAATCCTCATTAGTTGTTCCCTCGACTTATTCTTTACTTTATTTTATGGATGATTAGAGGTTATTATCAAGTTTTTAATCGTCGGAAGAGAGAAGAGGTGCGAGTCGGGATCGCGAGCAGGTGTGAGTTTTGCTTTTGAGCAAAAGAAAGAGGTCGGCTGCCGATTTGAAAGCCAGGATGGCCAATAGATTTTTTTTTAAATTCAACAATAAAAATTGTTGACAATACCCCCAAAGCCTTCTCGGCTTGACTGGGGGGGGGGGGGGGTTATCGTTACAGAAGAGTTAAAACAAGAGACAGAATTAGTTATTTAGAATAAGTTAAGATACTAAAATCAATTTGATTAGTACGTAAATCTAATGCCAGAAAAAGGATAAAGGCTACGCATCGGTATCCATGCTCTCGAAAATACAACTAGCCAGTTCTTTCTTAATAGTTTTATAAGTATCACATTGAAGCAAGTTCAGGGGGAGCCTACTGATTAAGTGAGGCACTGCAAATTGCAACTCCTTTCTCCCAAAACCATTTACATGCCTCGACTCGACATAAGTTCTGAAATCACCCACCTCCCGTCGTTTTCTCAGTTGCATAGTTTCTGTTTTATAAGAATGGTCAAAGTAGTGAGTTAATATTCCACATGGAAAAAAATGTAGTTAAAAATATATGTCGCGAATTTACTATAGTTTGCATATATGTTACTAAGAAACTACATCTCCAAAAGATCTTTTGCAAGTTTTTAAGAGCTTCCATTATATGCAAAGCTGATGATAATCTATGAAGAACAACATTCATACCGCTTTCTATGACATTAACGCTCCTGAAAAGTCTTTCCAGCTCTTCAGATATCCGACGTGCCACACTTTCTCCTACTGATCTCTTAATCTAATATTCCATACTTCATTTTAGATTCCGTTAAATGAATCCATCCAAAAATTTCGTTAGTTGTCTATTGTTATTTTTTCTTATTTACAAAACAATAGTGAAACATCAATATCATTAATCCCGTGTTACCTCCTTCCCCTCTTTCTCCCTCCCTTATACTTTTTAACGAGATCTCCTCTACCGCTAACGCACTTTCCTCAATTACACCTTCACGAATCCATACACCCTAAGAAATCCCCATCTATACAAACTTCGTTACATAACATGGCATCGTCTCTCGCAAGGCAATTTGTTAATCCGCCCGAATGCACGCATGTATAATGTTAAAAAATAATTAGCCAATTTATAATATAATTTTATTTTTTAATTTTTGCAACTTTTTTTTCTTCCTTCTCGGAATTTTTAACGATCATCTCTCGTTCTTGTCAGACGGAAATAACAAGTCCTCGCTTGAATTAAGTTCCATGTAGAAACGATATATTAGCCCCCCGTGTTAAAAAAAAAATATATTTCCTACGTTTTTTCTCCTTCGAGATAAACATCGGTCAATTATATATCTTTTTTCTTTTTTTTCTTAAAGAAAAGAAACAAGACATACGTTTCGATACATGGAAAGAATGATCGCTCTCTCAGGGATCGCAAACCGAAAAACGTTTTTAACCTGAGAGGTAACAGGGGATATTAATCATACGGACATTTCCCCGCTAAATTTTTTGTTTTTATACTTACTTTGTTCATGGCTAACGGAGAAGAAGAAAAAGAGACGGGTAAGTCCCGGAAATCGAGCGGTTCACGGAATTCTTTCAGTCTTGTAGCTCGCACCGATAAATCTGAAACAGAAAACAAACAAAATTAAAAATTAGCACTGAGCCGGAAGTCCTGATTACGGTTTCTCTCCTTCCTGAGGAAAAAAAAATACTCCAACAGAGAAATGTAAAAAAAAAAAAAAAAAATTAGAATCAGATCTGAGCACCTTTAATCCACCAAGCTTATCCAAAACCGATGTAAATATTGCAATTTACCTTTATAAAACGAAGAAAAAAAACGAGATTTGTATTATAAAACTCGGCAATAAAACCGTTCGGGAGGGAGAGGGGGGCGCCCCCCTTTCCAAAGCTAATGAATTCATAAAGACCCTTCCATTTTTACCGATACGAAATGATAAGAAGTCGATACGGAGGCTGTCGGATATTAATAACATTATGACAGGCCCTTGTATTTTAAAATTTATTAAACAATATAAAGCTGACTTTCTTGGTAATTGATTAATTTCCTCCCCTAATTGCGGACGGTGACGGTGTGATTTTTAATTTAAAAAAATTTTTTTTTATAGATTCCTTTTTTTCCTCCCATGAATAAAGAATTTATTATTAATTTTTTTTTTCTTCGGGTAAAGGTTAATGCAACCAATAAACGTTTTTGGAAGCCTGTTGAAAACACGGAAAAGGCTTTGCAAGGGTCGAAGGAGCAATGGTTATGAGCGGAAGTAAGGTCTCCGTTGTAATAGTTAGCTAAATATAACCTAAATGGACATAAATGAATTTCACGGGTGAACTCAACCTTTCGGGTCGAAGTATTGCATCTTGAAAGGGTTTCCCTTACCTGAATGCCATAAATTAATATTCCCTCACCGCCGATTCGGCCTCCCCCCCCCCTCCCGCCAACCCGGTCCCTGTTCCATTGCCTACCGAGTGGCGGTAGGAAAAATTAATGGACGATGATCGTTTAAAGTAATACCGAGTTTGGTTTTTTTAATTGGGAATTTTTTTGGGTGTTAATGCTTTTGGAGGAGGAGCGGATGCGTTGGACGAGAGGATTCGACTTGAGTTAGCATTCGATTTAGGGTTGTGGTTGGGACAAGGTTTTCAGATTTGATTTTGGATAGAGGGAAATGACTGTTAAGTTTAAGAGATTTTATTTTAGCTATGATGAAAGCCGGGGAGCTAGAGAAGCGAAATGCAAGACTTAAGAGCGCTAGAGAGAGGGAGAGTTGCCAACTGAATAGCTCCTTTTGGTCATTGTGCAGTATTTGGGAGGTGTAAATATATATAAAAATTATATATAATTTTTAATCTCTATAAATTATATATATTTTCAAAAATTATACATAAACTTCTGTTCACGCTCCCGGACTTAAAGCCCCATGAGATTCAGGCCCGGAGGATTTTTTTAAAATCACGGCAGCGATGAGCGAAGCGAGGAGCATGCCGTGGATGCCGCTATCCCTAGCACTGTTCATGCTCCTGGACTTAAGGCCCCGAACCTTAGGCCTCGGGAAATTCAGACCCGGAGGAATTTTTTTTTAAACTACGGCAGCGACGAGCGTGCCACTATCCTAGAACACTGTTTACGCTCCCGGACTTAAGGCTCCGGACCTACTTTAAGCCAACCCAGTCTAAGGTTCATTTAACCTGGTAGGCTGATGCAAGTCTGGGAGCGTGAACAGTGCTCTGGCATGGCGGCACGCTCCTCGCTTCGCTCGTCGCTGCCGTGGTTTTAAAAAAAATCCTCCGGGCCTGAATCTCCCGGGGCGTTAGGTCCGGGAGCGTGAACAGAAGTTTATATGTATAATTTTTGAAATTATATATAATTTATATATATTTTAGCCAGATTAAAAATTATATATATTTACACCTCCCAAACACTGCACAACAACCCTGCTTTTTGATTAGCTGTAGACAAACTTCATGTTGGGTGTATATGTTCAGCCAATCAATTGAAGATTTTGTATGTAGCCAAACACTAAAAAATTTAGTCTGAATTCCGGAAACAGACCAATGAAAAAAATCTACGGAGCCCCAAAAATATTACTTCTTCTTCTTCTTTCAACCTATATCCGCCTACTCCTGAACAAAGGTCTCTCTCAAACTTTGCCACACTTCCTTGTCTTGGGCTCTTTGCAATCATTTTAGTCCCACCACCCTCGTCGACCCATCTCTTTTGTGGCCTACCTACGATTCTTTTCGATGCTCCAGGTCTCCATCTTACCGTCCGTGCTGAAAATATTACTACGCCACTGCAACTGTCTGCACTAAAAAATTCCTAAAACTCAATCCCTGCAATTCGAACCAAAACTCCACGATTAATATAATTTCCTAATACCTGACGATGACAGGTAAAAAAAGCCAACAGAATCCGACTCCAACCCTTTCCGAAAAAAAAAAAACAACATCATAAACCACGTTTATTTTTTTCACGAGAGGAAGTCAAGGGAAAAAATTAATTAAACCCGTTATGTATATTCTTAAATCGGAAAATATGCAAGAGCTTCTCTTGAAAAGTTAGAACTTGAAAAGTTTCACTAAAATATTACAACACGGGGCTTCTGTAAGGTATCTTACCGTTAGCATTATGTGCTCATCCTAAAATGATGGCACGCTGCGGATATTTCATAATTTTAAACCGGGTCTTTCCTCCTTTTTTGAATAATATTCATACTCTACAATTTATTCCGTGGATAGAAAATTCCTTACACGGGCTTGTCTTTGTCCATCTTACAGGGAAATAATTCCCTCTTTCTCGAGCGGGGTTTCGGGGTGATCAATATCCCTGCGCCGCGTCCCCAGACCCTCGATTTCCTCGTCTTAATTAGGAGACGGAATCTGCGGCGGACACTCTCGCTCATGATGGGTTATCAAAGACGAGATCTACTCACTTGACCCTTAACCCCGCGATCGAATCACGAAACCTACCTTTTCCTTTCCGACCGCAGAAAATCATTTAAAAAATAAAATTAAAAAAGAAAAACACGAGAAAACTCCGCAAGGATAAAAAAAACTGAAAGTTGTTATAAACTCTCGCGCTCCGAACTAAAACGGAGAGAAATGCACGACGTTGAAAATCTGACGACATACTGGAAAACATTTAGGGGTGGAATGAGCTTCGGTATTACCCCTAATTCCGACAGACCCTTCGTCTTCCTCCGTGATAAGCTAAGTGCAGTCTCCCGACGCTCGAGGGAACCGTTCCCAACATTAATTAGTTATGGATTTAAAAGAAATTTAAATATGGCCGTTTTTATGAGCTGCTTATTATTTACTCTCTTATAAGCTATTGTTTGTAGAGGCGATGCTTTAGTCGGTTAGCCTTAGGGTTTTTTAAAGTCGAAATCCCTTTGAATGGGTTTCCAGAGTTTTGAAAGTCGCGGGAAATGTATCGAATGCATTACGGGAGCTTTTTTTTTTTAAAATTCAGAAGTGAGTGAAGAATCTATCGGAATGTGCAACCGTGAGAGCCCAAGCAACCAATCCGACCAAAATGACGTCTAAAAGACGTCATTTAGAAGTCTTTCGAAGACACAAGAAGTCATTTAGACGTCTTTTGAGGACACGAGACGTCATTTAGACGTCTTTTGAAGACACGAGGCGTCATTTAGACGTCTTTTGAGGACACGAGACGTCATTTAGACGTCTTTTGAGGACACGAGACGTCATTTAGACGTCTTTTGAGGACACGAGACGTCATTTAGACGTCTTTTGAGGACACGAGACGTCATTTAGACGTCTTTTGAGGACACGAGACGTCATTTAGACGTCTTTTGGGGACACGAGACGTCATTTAGACGTCTTTTAGACGTCATTTAGGTCGGATTGGTTGCTTGGGAGAGACCTTCGTTCAGGAGTGGACGGATATAGGTTGAGAGAAGAAGATGAGATTCGTTGATTTTGCATAACCTCCGCCTTAATTCGCTTCTGCATAAGCTAAGAATAGGTGAGGAAACCAGAATTGATATTGTCTATTTAATCGGAGGAAGGAGCACGACTACAAATATCGCGGTAACATTGCGCAAACCTCCGCATATCGAGTTCCGTCACTGACTAGATCACATGGCTTCCTATAATTTAATTGCAAACCCAAAATCTTAAAAAAAAAATTAAAAATCCAAATTATCCGTTGTAAATCTTAAAATCTTCGCTCATCACGACTTAACCATCCGTCGTATTCGCAACTACTCACTCAACCCTTTAAACATCAAAGATTTTCATACGCACAAACCCGTCCCCGCAACCCTCATCCTTGTCTACTACATTAGATAAGGCATTTCCCGTAATCAATTTTAATTTCATCTTCAAAATGCTTAATACGTTACGTTACCGAAAGCTCTTTCCCTCGCCCCACTTATTCGACGGAAAAGAAAAAAGAAATCCCCGATCGGTCTCTGAGAAATAAATTCCTTCGCCTTGCCTTTACTTAATGAGCCGCCGAGAGAAAGGTGATATTTTTAAATGAACGTCTTAAAAAGGATCACAAGAACAACCCTTCACTACCTAAGACAGCATTAAGTTAGTCAAACCACTTGACAGTGATTTTAATTTTTTTAATTGCTTTCAAAAATTTACCCTCTCTTTTGTTATTTTTCACCCGGGGAAGCTTTCTTTTTTACAAAAAAAGGAAAAAGTTCCCGTGCGGGAAAAGCGATTTAAGGCTTTCCCTCCCTTACATTTTTTTTAAAGTCCGATACATCTTCCACGCACATATTTTACAGTAGAAAATTAAGAAAAAATAAGTTTGGTAGATCAATACGAAAAATTCTAAAAGGGGGGGAAGAAAATTTTCAATCTTAGTTTCAAAAGAGGTTATGAAGAAGAAAAAAAAAGGAAGGAAACGAGATCATACGAAATAAAAAGCCGAACGAGAAGACGACGAAGAAGAAGAAGAAGAAGAAAAAAAAACCATTTTCTGTCTGAAAATGATGGCGAACGACAAAGTTTTAGAAAGTTTTATCGAAGAAAAACATTGGAAAAAAGGAAATACAATAAGGGTTAAAGGGAAAGTAGGGCAGCAAGGAGAGGGTCTCGTACAGTCTTTTTAATTACCGTCCAAACCCGAAGAGAGTGCAATATTCGAGAAGAGTTATTTTTTTTTCTTCTTCTTCTTCTTCTTCTTCTTCTTCTTTTCCAAGGGGAAAAACGTCTTCGGGGGAGTCAGAAAATAAAAAGGAATGGATATTCGTATAAGGCCCTCATTATCATCGCCCCTATAAATCCATCGAAAGGATAATACCTCTGACAGGAAAATCAAAAGACCTTTTTTTTTTTGGAATGTAATCGAAAAAAAAAGAGGAAGTAAGTAAATAAGGGAGAAAAGTAAACCATAGCTTAAGGAGAGATTAGCTAATGTTAAAAAACTTTTTTAAGAGTTAGTAACCTTGGGGTTTTAAGGAATAAAAAAAAGAATTTAAGAAAGAAACTGATATATAAGGAGGAAAAAAATAAAGAAACTGGTAATTTGGTCAATGTGATAATCTTTTTAGTAAATTGTTGCGATTTTTTTTTTGGTGCGGGAATTGAATGTATCGTGACTGGTTTTTGAAAAGGGAGAGAGAGAAAGTGACGGGAAAAAGTAGGACATATCAATGTCAGTTATTTACCAGAGGAATCGTAGAAAGGAGGAGAGAAAAAAAAGTGTTTTGATAAAATGAAAATAAAAAAAATATAGGAAGGGGAAAAAAAGACAAATGTTAAGAAGACTCATCACCAAAGCCTTTTTGTTTCACCTAACCTGCCCTTTATTTTTTCACGAGGATTTCCCGAGGAAAAAAATGTGGTGAGTGTAAGAACATTATAAGTTGAATTTCACAGATTTTTTTTTTTGAAGAAAAATAAACAAAAATTTTTTAAATCCTGTTCTGAAAAACCAGCAACCTTATGGTGAAGTGCCAGACCTAAAACCTGAATCATGGATATGCAACTTGTAGTACATGGCTGCATAGATATTGCTAGCAACCACGCAAAATCATCAAAACTGGATTTTAACTCACGCTAAGAGTTTGTCAGGTCGCTGATTCCCATAAAAGTGAACTTTTTGCCCTGCAGGTAAAAATTAAAAAGGTTCGAAAATATTTTGAAAACAAGAAAGAAGATCCAGGTTGCTGCTGAAGAGTTTTATTGCCTTGTTGTGTTAACATAAATTGTTCGAGAGTGACTGATCGTAAAAATTAGGGGAAAAAAAGAATGTAAATTCGATCTTGAAAGCGGGAAAAAGGGTCAGGTCGTTGCCACCAACGGTTGTAGCCAAAATTTTGGGCCATAAGCTCTGAACTAATTTTACTTAACAAGTTTCAACTCTTCTTCTTGTTAAAGGAGGCTTTGACTTGAGCTTAATGCACGGAGAAAAAACTTCGGTGCTGATAACTAAAATTGTTCAGTTGTCCTGGAGCTCAACCGAAAATTCAGTAGCGACTAGCCAAAAATTAGTAGTGCTTACCAAAAATCAGTATTGCTTACCAAAATTTAGTTGTCGCTACTGAAATTTTTGGTGTAGCTCCAGGACAACTGAACGACTTTAGTTATCAGCACCGAAGATTTTTCTCCGTGTGGATAAAGCTTTGTGCCATGTGGAGCTAAACGAAAAAATGCAGAAATAGTAATGAGACTATGACCGGGCCAAATCGCTTTACAAATCGAATGAAAAAAATTGCAACGCATCAATAAAACAAGACATCGCAACAAGTGTGCTCAAAGTCAGTTATAACTTTATCAGACTAAACAGCTCGACACTAGGGATGAAAGAAATCTGCGGTAGATGATCTTTTTATGAATGGTTGATGATTCAAGGGATAAAAAAGAAGAAAAAAAAAGCGAAATAAAAAATAATAAAAAAACAATTTTCCCCAAACGGAAGATAGATTCCTGAACAATCTGATTTTTTTTTATATTTATCTCACTCCGAAATTGAACTGTATTTTCCTTTAAATGTAAATCTTGGCCTCTGGATTTTTTTCCACATAAAAAAAATTTCCATCTGCATTTTGGCAATCACGGATAAAGCCTTAATTAAAATCTGAAAGGTCGACGAGGACATTGATCGGATCGAAAACAATGGTAGAAGTAAGCAACTTTGGTCAGAAACACGTCTGGCATGATGAATATTAGACGGAGGTCGGAACCGTTTCCGTTCTACCTCTCTCTCTTACTTGATCTTGAGTCCTGAAGTTGACAGGCCTAATTAACAAGCCCTCACGACTACCACCACCGCTGCCGTCATCATCGCCACTACCACCACCGAACACCGCTAACTCTTTTTATTTTATCCTTTAATTTCATTCAACGAAATTCTGATTTTCCCTCTCCTTTTTATTTTTTACCTTTTATCTAAACTAAAATTACCTCGATTTTTCAAAAAAAAACCGCGGATCGAGGAAGAAAATAAAAAAAAATTATCCTTTGATCAATCTAAGAAAGAGAATAAAAACGATCAAAGACGCCCGTATTACGAATTAACGAGGAATCGGATTGATTCTTGGAATGACACAAGAAAGGGGGCCCGCAGGAAAAGGGCACAAATTGTGTGTCAGGTGACCCGGTGCAATCGATATGATCTGCTACCCTTCCTGAGCTTACCCCCTCGTTCTGTCCTTTCGCTCTTAAAACAAAAGGGGAAGAAAACCGTTCAACCCTTACCCGAGATATGCTTTATCTCACAGTTACTTTAAAAAAAGAAAAAAAAAGAGGAAAAAAAAAGATTGCCAAGACGACAGGAATTCTTAGCCCCCGCTTTTTATTCCCCCTTTTATTTTCTGGAGAAGAAAAATCGCGATACACACTAAACTTGATGTGCTTTGAATGTGTAATCATTTTTTTCTTCCTTTAACGCGTTTCTTTTTGTTTTCTTTGATCTTTTAATCTGCCGCTAGTAGAGGTAACCAAAAGCTTGAAGTAAAAGTTGGAGCTGAGGAATCGATAAATATTTTCTTTGCCTGGACGTTAATAAATCAAATGAAAACTCTTTATAGGCGACAGTTCAGCATTCGGCATTGTTTTAGTGTCCACCAAGAAATTTGCCTTGCTTTAAAGTCCACCAATAATTATGCCTAGCTTAAGCTCTCATCGAAAATTTTGCTGTTTTAGGTTCTACTAAGAATTTTGCCGAGCTTAAGCTTCCACCAAAAACTTTGCTTTGCTTCAGCGTCTACCAAGAATTTTGCCTTGCTTCAGCGTCCACCAAGAATTTTGCCTTGCTTTGGCGTCCACCAAAAATTCTGCTTTGCTTTAGCGTCTACCAAGAATATTGCCTTGCTTCAGCGTCCACCAAGAATTTTGCCTTTCTTCAGTGTCCACCAAGAATTTTGGTTTGCTTCAGCGTCCAACGAGAATTTTTAGTTCCTTTTAAGAATTTTGCCTTGCTTAAGCTCAAACCAGGAATTTTGCCTTGCTTAAGCGTCCACTAAGACTTTTGCTTTGCTTCAGCGTCCACTAAGAATTTTGCTTATTTTTAGTATCTACTAAGAATTTTGCCTAGCTTAAGCTTCCACCAAAAATGTTGCCTTACTTCAGCGTCCACCAAGAATTTTGCCTTGCTTAAGCGTCCACCGAGAATTTCGCCTAGCTTAAGCTTCCATCAAAAATGTTGGCCAGTTTTAGTTTCTACTAAAATTTTGGCGAGCTTAAGCTTCCACCAAAAATTTTGCCTTGCTTCAGCGTCCACCAAGAATTTTACCCTGCTTTTACCCTGCTCGTTTTGTTTCAGCTCAGGCAAAATTCTTGGTGGACGCCACCAAGAATTTTGCCCCAGCTGAAGCTTCCACCAATAATTTTGCCTCGCTACAATTTTTACTAAATATTTTGCCATGCTTAGCATCTACCAATTATTTCCTATTACTTTCGACTGAAAATTTTTCGAATATTAAAGCGTCAACCAACACAAATATCCAACAACCAGGTGAGTATCGATATCATAAAATAAAAGGATCCCTATCACAATAAATTAATATTAAATAAGGAAGAATTAACATGACTCAACAGTTACTTTTTGAAAATGAAATATTTAATAGTGATTCGAGATGTCACCGTGGGGGAAGACGAAAAAAGGAGGGGGTAAGAGGAGTGAGGGGGGGGAGGAGAGGATGCCAGATGGTCGGGATGAGAATTCCATTGTTGTATCCATCAGCTATAATTAATTAGAAGAAACGACGGGAATACGAAATGAAAAGATGTTTTTCGTGTCCTTTTCGTTTTTTATAACAGGGTCGGATTGGACTTGACATTCGAAATAATGATAAATAAATAAAAGGCAAGAAAAGGGTTAGGGGGGGAGGAAAAAGATCATAAAATCGCAGCTCGTTTTGTTTCATTTTAAAATTAAATAGGAAAGCACGTAGAGTTTACGTGAACGTGGTAATCATGATTCTAGCATAAAAGCATGATGTAAATTATTGCCTTGCGGCTGAATGTTGACCTAATTTAAACTAGGAAAAAAGAAAAATGATAGTTTTGCTTTAGCGAAAAAAAAACTTGCATTGTTTGGCAAAGAAAAATGGCTGGAAATTATTTTTTCTGACTGACGCTGAAGCAGCGCAGAATTGTGTACTGGAATTTCCCATATTTTTAAGCTGACGATGAAACACTCATCTCATAATTACCCTAAAATCCCTTCAACACTCACTACTTCCGCTTCCCGCAAAAAAAAAAAAGGATCAAGCTTTTAAAAGGTTCTTGAATGAAAAGGTAACGTCACGTCAGCGTAAGAATGCGTAATCGAAATAATGACGTAACAGTTAGATTAATATAAGTGAAAGCTTCCCTTCGTTCCTGATATGAGAAATGCACACGTCATGTAAATCTGAAACGGGAGCCGTCGGCAGCTCATCACGCGGGTTTCATGCTTGTCAGAGAAGGTATTTCTATGAAATTAAGTTCATTTTTACACATAATTACGAGCTTTAATAAATGATTACCGAATTAAACTTTCTTCCCTTTAAACTTTCTCTTTTCCACCCTTTCCCAACATCAACCGTGTTGGCATGATGGCATTACTCCCGTCATTCAATTGTGACGTTGAGTGTATACAAAATGCACTGCGGGAAATCATTTAAGCTAATGATTCGTTTGTTTATTGGGGTTCATGGTTAATTGATTTTGGGAATTTCCAAAAGGGTTGAAATAAAACGCGCCTAATTTTTCTTTTTTTTGTGAAAAAGTTACACGCTGCCAAGACAATAGGGCTATGAATTTTAAAAAAATACAATGAGAAAAAAAAACGAATCGTGTAACATATTGTTTAAGCGTAATAATGCTGCAGATACCGAAACGGGGAGTTTTTTCCTTTTATTTGTAAGTGTTCGTGGCCGAGGGGCAAATTTTTTAGCCTTTCACAAACCGATCCTGTATTTGCTCAAATTTTTTTTCTTAAAAAAAAAATTGTATTGTTTGGAAAGGAAAAAAAACACGGACAAAACCTGACTCGCTTTAAATTAAAATTGAAGAATAGAGTTATCTCGAAAGATGCAAGAGACCACGGAACAATTTCCTTGGAAATAGATTCGCTCTGGGGGGTTCTTAACGCTTTTACAAATATTTACCCGAAACTTGGCTTCCTGAAAAACGTAGATTTTCCTTAACGAAAGTAAAACTTGCTTAAAAATTTAAAAGATGTGGAGAAAGTTTTGTAACATAAGCGCGGCCATCTTGCCCACGTGACGCTTTAAATTTTGGTGGCAGCAGACGTAACCTCTGCCACCAAATTTCTCAAAAAATCGGATCCCCAGATGACTTAAAATCCGGCCACACAAATGCATGATTAAAAATGGCTAAACAGTCCTTTAAAAATATGCAAATAAATCTCTCTGGGATTAATAATCCTCTTGAACAAGCTGACCATTACTCGTTTATACAAAATCTCAGAAGTCAATTCATTGAGAGATATGCAGCTCTTCAACCCCTTCGGTTTTTTGATTGATTTTCAAAAAGGCAGGAGAAAACAAAAACGTCGTTTTCCCCTTTTCTAGTCACTCGTGTCCTAATCGGCTTTTCCATCTTATGGAGAAACTCAAAAAGTTACTACGAAATCCCGAACGTTCCGTGAACATTTACATATTTTATAAAATCCTTTTTCCCACCGTGTATATGTATTCCTCAAAATTAAAACAAGGCCATGGAATTTATTTCTTTTCCCGCGCGCTTTCTATTTTTTTTTTTTTATTTATTTACATTTATTCTCCTCTTTTCTCTCGCACTTACTACCAGATGAGTGTTCCATCAAGTGGAATAAATGTTTTTAAACATGCGTGAATAAACTGGTTTGAAAGTCAATAAAATTAGAATTTAACTGTAATAAATTGTGGAGTATCTTGTACAAGAGTAATAGCGAGATCCACAGTTGGGAAGTCTTGTAAGCAAGCATCATAAAATCCAAATGAATCCCTCGACACTCTCTACATGATTGCATTAGACAAGATTCGGATTTCACCCCCTCCCCCCTCCGGCCCCACCCTCCCGCCCCTCTTCTTCTTCCCTTCCCTTATTTTCCCACCCCCGCACCGTCGTGCCGCCCCCCCCGACATTAACCCGAGTTGTCGGAAGCAAGAGCCGTTCGTTCCTACAACTTGGTTTCCTAATATTAACGAAGCCCGTTCTCATTAGGGGCCGTGGGGTTTACCACGTATTCCTCGTGTGATCATCCTAGATTTCCATTATGAACTCGCGTCCTCTTCGAGAAAACCAATCACATTGTTACGGAAAATAAGAGAAGGAACCCCCTCCTTTCGTATATGGTTTTAATTTCCGGTCGTGGTCAAGAACCGATCAGGTTGTCTGGGGCTTCTGGGACGGTATTTTCCCTAAATTTTTAGCTGATAAGGGATTTACGTATAATTTCGAGGTAACGGTAAATTAAAATAAATGCCGGAGGCAGGCATTAACTGGTTAAAGATAATCAAGCATCTATCAAGACGGTGTAGTACAATCACTGAAGATAATTGCTCATTTGTTTGTGCGAAGATTATTGCTGGTTGATTTGAAACGTTCGCGAGACATCCGCTTCCCGTACGTTCGATACGCTAAAGGGGAGGTAGGGTTGCTAACCCCTTCAGTAGTTTCTTAATGCTTAATTACTTTGCTAGTCTTATAATGCGAAACTTTATGGCGGGAAATATGTCTTGGTCAGATGAGTTCTGCCAGTTTTCATAATTTAATTAAAGAGTTTGGATATAAGGGTTTAGGAAACTGATTGATTTTTGTTAAATTTTGAAAAATTCTGGAATTAGTTTCTAGAAGAAAAAATTCTGGAAACATTCTTCAGAAAGAAAAATTCTGGAAACATTCTTCAGAAAGAAAAATTCTGGAAACATTCTTTAGGTAGAAAAATTTTGGAAACATTTTTTAGAAGAAAAAATTCTGGAAACTTTTTTTAGAAGAAACCATTCTGGAAACATTCTTCAGAAGAAACCATTCTAGAAACATTTTTTAAAAGAGAAAATAATTCTGGAAACATTATTTAAAAAAAACGAAATTCTAGAAAGCACCGTTTAGAATACAAAAATTCTGAAAACAGTCAGAAGAAAAAATCTAAAAACATTTTTCAGAAGGAAATATTCTGGAAACATTCTTCAGAGAGAAAAGATTTCGGAAACATTTTTCAAAGAAAAATTCTGGAAACATTCTTCAGAGAAAAAAATTTTGGAAACATTTTTCAAAGAAAAAATTCTGGAAACATTTTTCAAAGAAAAAATTCTGGAAACATTTTTCAAAGAAAAATTCTGGAAACATTCTTCAGAAGAGAAAAAAATTCTAAAACCAATTTTTAGAAGAGAAAAATTCTGAAAACCCTTTTAAGAAGGAAAATGATTTTCCTGAATTTTTTTTGGGAGAGAAACAATTTTTATGTTAGAAATAGGAACTTTGCTAGCTGAAAATCTGTAAAACGAAATCCTATCAATACGTTTCCTCTAGCAAAAACCATCAAACTTAAAAAAAAAAAAACGAAACTTTCAAAACATTAAAAAATTTCCGACCGGGCAAAAAAAAAGTACAAGATCAGTTTCCGAAATGCTTAATTGAATCTTACTTTTCCGCAAATGTAATCGGTTCCGCTGAAATGGCTTCTACGTTAGAAAACCCGTTTCCTGTTAAAATATTCATAGCACTCAATCGATTGCAATTTACTTATCAGGCTTGGGACTTGAGTAAAACTACCATCTCATAAAACATTCATAAAATAAAGCTTTTTTTTCCCTCCCATCTCTCTCTCTCTCTTTTTCCTACTCCCAAGTATTATAAGGACACTGAAGGATAATATTTTTGTGTACCACCTGGCGAGGGTGTCCCCTTTCTCCCGCACCATCTTCATCATCTTTTGTGGCGTGTCGCCTTAATTAAATCTCCTCGTTCGAGAGGCGAAGCTTCGTCTTCTATGAAAATTAACCAGGTGCTTTCGGGTGGTTTTTTATTTTCTTTCGCACTTTACACACAATCTCCTTACATAAAAGAAAAAAAATTTTTTCCAGAAGATTACTAAATCTTCAGTTTTATTTTCTTTGGGTGACTTCATTACTTTTTATTGTCACGGGTGACTTATTACAACTCTCCTAGTTAAGAAAAAATTTTTTTATTATTAAAATTTTTTAGCGGCTTTTAAAAAAAAAGAAAAAATCTCCCGCGGAATTCCCGAAAACACCTTTCTAAGAAACATATTTGATTTCGGTGTTTTTCCTTTTTCAAAAAATGTCTTCACTCCGGTATAATTTAAAATGCAAATTTCCCACCCCTTGAGCATTCTTGTTCGTAGTGAGACGTTTGTTCATCCCTCCCCACTCCTGACATCCCTCAGCGACGTCATCAGTAGTCATTTTCAACCCCTAAAGACAGGCAATCCACGATCTAACGTTCGTGATAGCTGCTTCTTAACCGTTTTTATCGGTGAATATCATCTGGATTTTTCTCTTTCCTTTCTTATTTATTCCCGCTTTTTGAATAATTCGTTATGTTCATTTGATAAATGAAAGTAAAAAGGAAAAAAAAAACGTTTAGGCAATTTCAGATTAGAATACACAAAAATGTTCCACATTTTCAGGTTTTAAAAATAATTTTTTTCTCTTTTCTTTTTTTTTTTGCGAGTGGAATGGGGAGAAAAGAGGGGGGAATTTTTAAGAGAAGGAAGACGGTTCTTGACTCAATTGAGACAATTGTATTTTTATATCGTTACCATCCATGAATATTCATCACTTCTTGAGAAGAAATCCCTACTGATCATTCCTTTTATAAGTAGACTAATAGAATATTAATTTGGAATACTTTTCATTGTTATGGATTGCAGGGATAATACAACAAATTGAAAGGTAGAAGGGTAGGAGTGAATGGTGAAATAGTAAAAAGAATTTAGTGTTGCGGCTGAGAAAGTCTTAAATTGGGAATCGTGGCTGTAATACAGATTAATCTGGTTCAAGGATTCTGGCTGAGTCCAAATTACATCAGCAGCTAAATAAACTTAGACTAATTTCCGTCCATCCTCTGCAGTAGCGAGGGACCCCTGAGCAAAAGGGACTTCAAATTTTAGAGTCTGAAGCTCCCAGGTGGAACTATCGTGGCAGGTGGCCCGCCAGTCAGGGACTTCTAACCGACACGCATCTTTCGATACGTTGTCCTCCAAGCGAAGCCTCGGTCTTTTCTAAGGTCTTGGGCTTGTTCATCAAGGACCTGCCTTATTGTCCGGGACGGGGGGGGAGGGCGCGCGCTAAATATCCTGCTCACTGAAGCCGACGTTCCTTAATCATACTAGTGATCAGAGGCTGTCCCGCTAGCCTCCAAATCTCTTCATTCGAGCACATCCTTAAAACCCTAGTCACCAGATCCCTCTATGGCCCCAAAAATCGACGCAACACCTTATTTAGTTTTCTACAGATGTCGAGGATTAGGCAAAATGTGATTCCTCTGGAGGTGGAAGGGATGAGGTTCAAGAATGTTACCGAATTTCGGTACCTTGGATCTCTCGTCACTGAAATCAACGACCCTGAGAAGGCCTCACAACACGCCTCGCCAAATTCCACTTCAACTCCGCTTTCAATGCCCATTCTCTTTATTTCTTTACTACCTGTAAATACTCGAATATTTTCACTAAACAAATTGAAACCTTTTCAGGTCAAATCCGATTCCTTTCACCTTGCAAAAGGAATCCCAACAATCAACAAGACAGGTGCAACATTTAAGAAACGGATTTTTGATTTTTACTTATGAAATATTTTCCAAAAAAAAAAATATTTTTTTTTCTTCTTCAATGGCAGAAATAACCCCTAGCGTTTCGTATATTTAGCATATTATTCAGCTCGTATAATGGATAGCCTCATACTGGTTCCATTTATTCAGCTTGAAGGGAAAACTTTCTTCAAAGTTTTTTTTTGAAAAAAAAAAAGAAAGGAGAGAGAAAGGCATGAGAAGTTCGAGGTAATTTTTTACCTTTTATGGTGAATATTTTCGTTTTTTTTTGTGAATGTGTTGGATTTAATTTTTCATGACTGTTTAAAAGTCAAATTCAGAATTTCTCCATGTTAGTTAAACGGGGCTTTTCCTCCCCATTGTTTTCCGCGAATTTTTTTTCTTGCCTCGAATATGATGTAATTTTTTTTTGGAGCCCTCTCAATATGATAAAAGGAAAGATATGCATTGACACGAATTAAATTTTTGTTCCCGATATTTCCCGTCTTTTGTTTTTCAATCCCGTGTAAATCAGCCATTATTGCCGTTCGTAATAAAGATCGAGGGGGATATTGTCGCTTTAGTTTCATCTTTCCTCACGTATTAATTTTTTCCCCCCCCTATGAGTTTGTCTAAGAAAAGACAAAAAAAAAAGTTCGGTATTTATTCCTTGTCTTGTACTGTGAAATTAATGTGCAAAAAAAGGGGAGAAATTCTCTTCGAAGAAAGCAGAAAATGAAAAACCGAATACATTAGCGCCATTTTTATACGAAGGGAAGAATAAAAAAATAAAAAAAACGAGAAAGAAAAAAAATAATAAAAATTGATTTGTTTTTTCGAAATTGAAATATAATTTAAATTGGAGAGAATACACCGTGTGAGAGGTTGAAATGGTAATAGAAGACAATTTGGGGCTGTAGATCGCGGGGGTCGGCTGCGGTTGACGCGTTCGCATTAGGCGTTCATTTCCACATCAGTTCCCGCTGCGGGACTCTTCACTCGGGGGGTGGGAGCGCTAAGAATTCCAAGAAAGAACAT
Organism: Liposcelis brunnea; assembly: GCA_023512825.1. Classification (NCBI taxonomy): domain Eukaryota; kingdom Metazoa; phylum Arthropoda; class Insecta; order Psocodea; family Liposcelididae; genus Liposcelis; species Liposcelis brunnea. Next base: position 8,062,702 of record CM042065.1, on the reverse strand, counting down.
AATCAACTCCTCCCTAACATTGTCGGCTTTTTAAATTCTCCACTTGACTGCTTTATTGACTTCAAGATTTCTAATAAGTGCGAAGAGGATTCGTTCCATTTTCATATGAAAAAAAAATCTTAAGACAAATAAAATCCCTCACGTAAGAGCGATTATAATTTAAAGAGAACTACACGAAAATTAAGCGAGAGATAAAAACCGATACCGCGCGTTTCCCCCTCCCCCCTCCCCCCTTTTCCGGTTTTATACATTGGAACGGAAGAAAAAGCCGGGTCTTGTCCTTAATCTGTATGAACTATAGAGAACTTATAAGAAGAGAAAACGCAAGAAGCCGCGAGACTCATCCCAACTCTGGATTAAGAATTCATTTGAATATTTCCTGGTTTGGGTTCGGAGGGTTTGAAAACTTCGCCTCCTCGCTTTTCCGACTTGAGTAAACAAAAACCGCGATTATACCACTTTAAAAAAAAAAAGACTTAATCGTATATGTGTGGAAAAAAGCGTATGTTTAACTTATGGATTGTTGTGTTCGCGGGGCTCGTGAGAAAGTTTTTCTTTTTTTTTAAAGCTCTTTGAGGTTTTTTTCTTTCTTCTGATTAATTCGTTAGTTGTTCGTGACATAGCTTTTGCATTAAATGATTTCCTTTTGTAGATAGTTAAAGAGAGTTTTAGTGGTTTCGAATGAATAATAAAAATAAACGGTCTGAATAGGTTTTCGGATCATACGTTTTTGATTCTCTGTGTGATCAGTTCAAACAAGGCAATGCAAAAAGAACACTTTTTTGACTTGCACGTATTTGTGTGAGTTTTTCTAAAAAACTCTACAAAACTGAGTGGCCGGAAAAAGGTCGATAATGATTTTCGACCTATTTCCTTCGACCTTTGTCCTCGTCGACCTTTTTCCGAATTTTAAAGAACGACCTGGAAAAAGATCGATCATTTAGTTTCTATGTCGACCTCTTTCTTAACTGGCCAACACCTTAAATTTTTTTTCGGGAGTAATTTTTAATTTGAGCCTGTTTGACTAGTGCATAGAGTAGACTTCTAGAGCCCCTCATTGACATCAAATTTGAAATCCACATAGATTTCAAATTTGATTTTGAATCTGAATTTGAATCTAGGTAGATTTCTCGCCGTTCGCCAAGTTGATCAGTTTCCAATATTTATTTCTCAACTCTTGAAAGTGGTCAAAATGGAAACTAGTCTCTGGAAACTGGTCAAAAAAAAAGTTTACCAGTTTCCGTGTTGACTACTTTCAAGGTTCCCACATATTCCTTAATGCTATGACTTAAAAAAATAATTACTTACTTCAATCAATGTCTTCTCCCCATCAGTTTTTACATTATTTCGATAATTTAATATTCGACCTTTTTCCTTAGCGTTAGGAAAAAGGTCGACTTAAAAAATAAATGATCGATTTTTTTCCAGGTCGCCTTTGAAATTCGGGAAAAGGTTGACGAGGACAAAGGCCGAAGGAAATAGGTCGAAAATCGTTATCGAACTATTTCCTCGTCGACCTTTTTCCTTGTCGACCTTTTCCCTTGTCGACCTTTTCCCTGGTCGACCTTTTTCCTTCTCTACCCTTTTCCTTGTCTACCTTTTTCCTTGTCGACCTTTTTCCTTGTCGACCTTTTTCCTTGTCGACCTTTTTCCTTGTCGACCTTTTTCCTTGTCCACCCTTTTCCTTGTCGACCTTTTCCCGGCAATCCAGTTTTTCATAGGCGATTTGGCCAAGCAGTCGGTTTTCAGTGTCAAGCTTAATAAGGGCTCTGGGCGGCCTAATCGCGTTAAAAATCAGACAAGATCAAAATCTTATCCAAAACATCTAACCATTTTAAGCCACGTTTGACCAGGGCTATGGCTGCTCACTTTTATCAAGAAAAGGCAAACAATGATGGAAACAAGTAATGTTAATGATATGTCGCTCTCCAAGAAAGAGCTACAAAACCTCACTGGCCTTCTTACAGGCCAGTGAAATTTGCAGGCTGTGTACAGGAGCTAGAGAACCGAAGTCTACTCGTTCAAAAATACATTAATGCTGGTGCCTCAAAATGGCGCTAACCCCAAAATCTGTCGCATAGAAAGCAAGTCGAAGAAACGGAAACTCCCTTCTTCTGTTGCTTCTAAAGTCTTTCATTTTTTCTAGTGATGTGCTAGTGGCAGAACAATGCGTTACCCAATACCAGTACATGTTGAAAGCGAAAGGAAGGAAAAAAAATGAATTGCACAGTTAACACTGTTATGGGAATTACAGGAGAAAAACTGAAGGTAATAAAAATCCCTCAACAGATTTAAAGCATTTGTGTTGATATATGTACATGACATTATTATTATTCAGAATGCAGATCAACTTTCACTTTGCTCGCGAGGGGTAAAAGACTCTCACCTAAATCTATCACATTTTCCACCTCTAATTCTACAGAACTTTTTTATTTTACAATTTGATGATGCATTCTGGTAACGTTGTCAGAATTTTTATTTTTTTTAAAGAGAACGCGTTGGAAAAATGACAGCCATGCCACCATTCAACAACCAAACTCGGCGGACTGTGGAATCCAACTAAACAAACAAGTTTCGGTTTGGCCAACTGAATAATGGAGACCTTTCTCTTATGCTGCACACTGCTAAAAACATTTCCATCCCTAAAGTTCCGGTGCATGACAAGAATTAGAATTTTAATACACAAGAGGAAAATATTCATCGAAAAATCAAAACTCCGCAATCATTATAATGTAAAACCGGGTTAGAGAATTTTCCCCGGATCGCATCACACGCCCAAGAAAAGTCATCCCATTCCGAATGCTGATGACTCCTCCGACACACAGAATATGAAAATTTGTTGGAGTCAGTTGTGCTTATTTAACTTGCAGATGATGTGCTCATATCACATACGTGAAAATCCATTCTTCTTTTCAAAACTTTTTAACATTTCGTTAAATATTTATTTACGTACCCCCGGATGATGTGAGAGAGAGAGAGAGGAAGGAAGGCAAACGCTTTTTACTCTCCCGGGCTAATGACGGGGAGTAGAGCAAGGCCCGTGCGGAGTGAAAAAAAAATAGGAAAAGCGATGAGGGAAATATCAGGAGTCAAGTTTTGTGGGAAATGCCGGGGAAACAAAGAAAAGCGAGGAGGAAAAGATATTTCTGTAATGAGTCGTGAGGACCAGAGAGACCCGCTGATGAACTCGAGTCATCGATCATCCAATTACAGTGTCGATCAATCATTTCTGCCGGCCTGCCAGTTGCCCACACATTCTCAGGATTCTGCCCGTCCTGGTATTCTTGCTTTTGATGTTATTTCAAATTTCTTAAACGAGAACGAAGAGAAAGAAAATATTTCCCAGAAAAAAAATTTAAAGGATTTAAATCGATACGTGAAAGGGGAAACCCGGTTTTTTTTTATATAAATTTTAATCTTGCGAAGAATGAAAGTTGGAATGCGATAATAAAAACATCTTTTCCCCATTTGTTTATCAAGAGAATGTATAACGAAATCCACCCCTTTTCTGGTCGTCAGCATACATAGGGGTTAATACGACAGTAGAAACAGCAGAAATGTACGATCGTTTCAATACATCACGAAATAACCCTTCCGTGCTTGAAAGTAAACACTTAGCTAACCTTTTCCCACTTTTGTCAATTTTTTCCTCTTTTATTTTATTTTCTTTTTTTTTTACTCTCCAAAGGATTATTTCGGTAACTGATATTTTCTGTTAACGGTATATTAGATTTGTTGGCAAAGCGGATATAATAAAGAGAGAAATATTAGCAGGATGTGAAGGGATTAGTGTGACTGAAAGTGGCCACGTAGGAAGAATTTATCAAAGTATGAGCAGTAGGGTTTCCCTTATTTTGCCGATTTGCGAATTTTGAACCTCGTGCCCCCTAAAATAGTTCCTTGTGGTGCACCTAAGAACCGTACATTTTTTTCAAATTTTTTACTCGACGGCAAAGCGTGCAGACTTGGGCCTAAAGTTTTGAGCTTTTCCAAAATTTTGCATATGACTTATCTCCCAAACGGTCGTAGATAGATAAAGTCTTGCAGGACCTTTTTTGTAGAGCATTAATGGGGTATAACCTATCTTTTCGATTTTCTTACATCTTCAGCTGTTATCGAGTTTTCATCAAAAAACGCAGGGGAAAAAGTTTTTGAATAGGCAACCTGCAACCATCAATTTTCAAAATTTATACAGTATAAGGCGGGAAAAAAGGTTTAATTTATAGCACTTGATTTTCATGGTCTCAGCCCTTTTAAGGCAGATATTGTCAATGGCTGAAAAAGGGCTAAAAGGGGCCAAAATGCTCAAAATCACTGACGATGTTAGATGATTTTTTTTGTTAAATGATTTTCATTGTCTCAGCCCTTTAAGGCAGATATTGTCAATGGCTGAAAAAGGGCTAAAAGGGGCCAAAATGCTCAAAATCACTGACGTTTGATGACTTTTTTTTGTTAAATGAGGATAGGGGACCCATGATGCCCGCCTGGACACTGCGACCATCTTGTGGTCTACCGTGCCCTTACTTTTTAATACTATTTAAGCCGGAGTTCACTGAAGAACTCCAAGACTTTCATAGTGGCCGAAGCCCTAATCACCTGAGGTTAGAGGAATGTTTCCCCAAGGATTCTGAGTCCGCATGCGGAGGCAGCTTCGCAGAAACAGAAGATATTATTGATTGCAACGCTATTGCGCCAATTTAATGAGCCTTAAATTTCAGGGAAAAAATCCGATTTTCCTATCAATATGTTTTTTTAAAAAAATCGTGGCTAAAAAAATTATCGCGGAAATCCGCCTCTTTCATTGCTGTCAATCTAATAATCTCAGACCGACCGTCCGTCCCCGCGGTTGTAAACGAGAAAAGTAAAAAAAAAAGAAAAAGAGCAACCCCTCTTGTTTAAGGGTAGGAAAAAAGGGAAAAGAAAAAAAAAGAGAAGATAAACCTTACGTATAAAGGATGGTTAAAAGGAAACCCTCTACATTTTACACGTTTAATGACGGGGAGTTAAAATATCGAAGTGAAACACCTCAGGAAAAGCTGACAAAGTGGCTGCTATTAAAAATTAAGGTGAAAAGTGAAAAAAAAAAAGAGACCACGGATATCGTTCTTATCAAATATTAAACCTTGGAAAAAAAACCATCGTGGAAAATGTGCTTTCATAGATTGTAAATTGTTTAGTGAGAAAAAATTACGAAGTTCGATCATCCTTCGGGATCGTGTTACAAAGGGGAATTTTTTTTTCTTCTTTTTCTTTCTTTCTCTCTTTTTTTTTTGTTTATTTATTTATTCATTTATTTGGTAAATTTTTTTAGGCGGTTTTCTTATCAAAAATTTAATTCGGAGAGAGAAAAATAAAAGAGGGTGAGGAAAGCTCCCCTGACGAAAAACGACAATGGATCCGAAATCATAGGTTAATCAAGATCGAAGAAGTGGGTTCTTAAAAGAAGATAAAAGAAAACGACAAGTCGAGGTTCATGTAGGATAGAGTGCCCAAGGGAGTCAGCACTCTGCACTGTGTTAACCAGAAAAGAGTCCTAGAACACTGCCTAGGGGAACTATAAGCTAATCATCGCATTCACGAACTAGTAGGCGAATCTTCTTCGTCACGTTTTTCGATAAGTTTAACATTGAGGGCGACTGCAAAGGAACTATTATCAAACAAAATATCAAAAGGATTTATCTGCATTTTTTTTAAAAAAAAATAAAATTCGAACCGTCGAATGTCATTTTTATTTTAAGAATCTTTTGTCGTTAAAGCTTCGTGGTAGTTGAAAGTTGAGTTCTGCGGTTTTCTGACGGAGAATATTGGTAAAGGTCAGCGAAAACCCGTTAACAAGTTCTATGCACCGCAAAGACGAGGGGGGGATCCCAAACCCGATCAAAGCGAAAAAAATAATAATTTTTTAAAAAGTGGAGTTAACTCCTTTTGAGTTTGAAAATGGAAATGGAAACTGAGCAGACCGAATTATCTTAGGTCCAACCCATGGGATTACGGAAATAAGAGCGAGAAAATAGCCCAACCCGTGCTCGGATCCCTAAACTTTTTTTTTCATCTAAAGTCTCTTCTTTTTATTATTTTATATTTTTAAGGCGATGTGTTTGTATCTCGTCTGAATGTATTTTAATAACTATGATGATAATAATGGCGGTTCGAGATTATAATTGAGTTCATAAAGGAAAAACACTGGTCGATATTGCCTAAGGGTGATTCCTGCCATTTCGAACGTAATTTAGTTGAGAATAAAACAATTTTATAAATAAAAAGTTTTTTTTCGGTTTTTGAAATGTAGGGGAAAATTTTAGAAAAAGGGTGGAATGAGTAAGAATATTGGAGAGGCCTTAGAGCGACGGGATTAGCCTCGAACGAAAACGACTTTAAATTTGTTTTCCTTGATTTTAACCACCACCATTTTAAGCGACCATAAAGCGCAGGAAGTTGGAGTACCTTGGGCATATATATGGTACAGGCTGCTGCAAACCATCATGCAGGGCAAGGTCGAGGGTAAAACAAGACTTGGTCATAAGAATCTCTCCTGGTTGCGGAAAATCCGAAATTGGAGCTATTGCGCATGTCCGCCGATCGTGAACGATTTAAGGAGCTAGCCGGATCGATCGCCTAAGCTCTTGTGCGAGCAGGGCACCCAAAGAAGAAGAAACTGACTTCCACGACTTTCAAGTATCTACTTATTTACTTATCAGGCGTTACAAGACTTGAGGCCTTATTGCCGCATCACAGAGTTTCCGCCATTTAGACCTATCCTTGGCCGCCGGCACTACACGACCTGCATCCTGTGCGACTGTATCCTCCCACCTCAACCGCGGCCTTCCCTATGGCCTACGGCTCGTTAAACGGCCATCCAGCACCTTCCTAATAGTCCTCGTCGGCGCCTCCGTGATTTTCAAGTACTTCTCCATCACGATTTCAGCCATCTTAATGACATAAACTCACACGATTCCCTATCCTCATTCCCCAACTTTCTATAAAATACCTCAATAAAAAAATTCTCACAATTTCTGCAAGGGGAAAGAAAAAACGAAGAAAAAAAAATCAGTCACCGAAAGGTAAACTATCACTGCTAACTGAATAAAGAATTTCCCGGGATGAAAAAAATAAACAAGCAAACTGACGGAACAATAAAAATCGAGTATGACAATGATAAGAGCGATTTTTTCCTCTCAAAATCAAGATATGGAAGATATAAAAAAAAAAAAAAAAAGGAAGAGAGGATAAAATGAGTGAACTAAGAGGGATGAACGTGATCCCATTATGCTCTGAGCTTTGGGGACGAACGCTGTCTCGAAAGCTTAAGAGGAAAACAAGCACACTTATTCAGCAATTATAACTCCTAAAAAAAAAAAAACGTCATCCGGTTTTTTCTTTCAGTTTTTTTTTAATAAACTGAAGTGGAACTATTCGAATTTTGAACTATTTTTGGAATCGGAATTCTTTTGAAGAAAAAATCAAAGAAACAGCTTAAGATTACAAAGACTTACGAATTTCTTCTTGCTAAATTGATCTGCTTACCTGAAAGCAAAAAATAAATAAAAGCATTAATCGAACGTTTTTTTTTTTTAAAAACTTTGAAGGGGTAAAGTTTGATTTTTTGTGTTATTAGAGCTCTAAAAAAAAAATCGTCAACGCCTTCGCTAAATAAGCAGGGAAAACGTTGAAGGAGAAGAAAAAAAAGTTGAAAGAAGAAAATGAGGATCTATTCGAGCATTTTCCGAGTTTAAAAAAAAGTGAGAAAACTTGTACAAATGAAAACGGGTGAAAACTATTGTTTTTGTTTGAGAAAGTTTTCTACTACCTCCTCGTCACTTGCACGGCGTTCGAGGGGGTGAATGAAGGGGGGGGGGGGCGTTCAGAGAGAGGGGGTGACATGAATATTTAACTAACAGTCCTGTTTAATCTGTGTCAGGGGACTTACAATCGCCCGGGTATCACTTTCATATACTTTTCTTTTCGAAAAACGCGGGGGAAAAGAGGTTTTTTCTACTGATCGAGACCTTTTTTTGGAAATAGTTAGATCCGGGTCGGTTTTGAAGTCAAGAAAAATAGGGCAGGAGAATATTATTCAGGGAAAGGTATGAGAGCATCTTACAAAAATATATATCGGGAATGTCACCATGGGAAATTTCTCTGTGAGTACTCTATTTAAATGCAAATTTGGAATTTGTCACTTTTCCGAATGCCATAAATTGTTAATACTTCTCATCCGTATTTTCCATCATTCTGCCCTTGGTTTTTGTTTTCCCGTCAATGATTTTTCGTCTTTGGGCGATTTTAGGGAAGGAGAAATGTCAAGAGTTTTGAATGAAGGAAGAAAATGAAAAAGAGGAAGCCAAGTGTTGTGTTGAGCCAAGTTTGGCACAAAAGTCATTGCAATAGTTTCACGGTTCCGACTCAAGCTGGAAGGACTTTAGCAGAACTGTAGTTCTCTTCCCACTATGCAAGATGACGTCTAGAATTCGTAGTGGTCCTTAATGGTCCTAAAAAGGACGTCATCGAGATGTCTTTTTGACGTCTTATTTCTGACAAATCAGTTAAGCATGTCGTTAAGACGCAGTGGCGTAACAACCGGGCCAGCTAGTTCCCTCTTACGGGGGGGGCCCCCGGCATAATTCATTCGTCATGGGGGCCCCCAAAAAATTTTCTAAATCTTTAACGGGGGCCCCACTTATAATACGAAAATATTGTTACGCTACTGTTAAGACGTCATCTTGCACACTGAGTTAGCTTCAAATCAGTCAGAACTCAGAACTCAGCCAGAGGGGACTCTCCCGAGAAGCTCCATAAAAAAATTAACTTCCTAGAATTTAATTCTCACTGTCATCGCTAAACGTCATTACCCTAACATGTAAACACAGGTTGATTTCAAGCAATGAATACATAAAACGAAAGAATGAAAATGATAAAAAAAAAAGCTGCCACGAAGGAAAAAAATATGGAAGAGACGGTTTAACAGAAATGAATGGAACGTACATACGTGAAAACGAGTCGGGTCAAAGGTATTTCATTGTGTGATTAACAGTTTCATCGGAAAATTGTAATTGGATCCCCGTTTTTCCCGACCGAGTCCAGCAAGGGTGAGTCTTATAGAAAATTAATTCAAAATGGTCATAACACCCCTGTTTTTTTCTCCGACAGTCGTAATCAAAATTGGCTGTAATTAAACCCGGTCAAGTAGATTTTCATAAAACAAGAATTTTTTTTTCAATCATTTATTTTTCACCTTGAGGGTATTTTCCTCTGACTTTTTTTTTTTTAAAAAAATTGTTTCCCCTTTTTATTTTCCCCTCCCCGTATCGCTTTTTTTTTTTTTACTTTTAATGCTCTAAATCGGGCATACGGTTTCTTCCGGAATTTAGAAGAAAAAAAATTTTAAATCGCATGAATGAAAGAAAGAAGTCAAAAAAATGGTTTCCATCATGAAAAGTAAGTTAAGAAAGTTTTGAAGAAACTGTAGGGAAACCACAGGAAATATATGAGTTAAGTTTTTCCACAGTGAGGTTGGAAACTTTTAGAGAGAGAGAGAGGAAGGAAAAACTTCGACTAAAAATTAAAATTTAAAATAACGGAAAAAAAATGAATTTTTTTCTCCCCCTTTCGTTTTTTTTTCTCTTTTGGACTAACCCTTAGGTATTTCCTCGAGACCTGCGGGTCTTTGATGGCAACGCGGGTTTCGTTTTCATGGCTTCGTCTTTTAAATTAAAACGAATAAAAAAAAAGAAAAGGAAAAGAAAATTCCAAATGGTCGAGGAAAGATTTTCCTGCTCAAAGGGAAGGAAGTGAACAAGACAACGGACAGGAAACGGAAGTGACACCATTTTGACTATGATGTTATTTAACGTCAAAGCTAATGAGGTCCTTTTTCAATAATGTCTAATCTTGTGAGATTTCATTAATTTTATCGTGGGCTAAAATCAGGTTAATTCTACAGAGACATTCAAAAGCGATTGAATAACAAATAATGGAGTAGAGGTGATCGACAGACATTAAATTTAGATAGAACTTGTTTGTAAGCTGAAATAAACGGACTAAAAACGAATTTTGGAAGAATGCGATTATTTCGTACAATAATGATCTGTGCTCTAGTCGTCTCGTAAAATGATGATCTGTGATCTAGTAGTTTCAAACAATAATGATCTGTGCTCTAATAGTCTCATACAATGATGATCTGTGATCTAGTCGTCTCGTACAATGACGATCTGTGATCTAGTCGTCTCGTACAATGATGATCTGTCATCTAATAGTTTCAAACAATAATGATCTGTGCTCTAGTCGTCTCGTACAATGACGATCTGTGATCTAGTCGTCTCGTACAATGATGATCTGTCATCTAGTCGTTTCAAACAATAATGATCTGTGCTCTAGTCGTTTCAAACAATGATGATCTGTGTTCTAGTCGTTTCAAACAATAATGATCTGTCCTCTAGTCGTCTCATAAAATAATAATCTGTGCTCTAGTAGCCTAAAACAATAACGATCTGTGCTCTAGTCATCTCATAAAATGATGATCTGTGCTCTAGTCGTCTCTCACAATGAAGATCTGTACTGTCACCGTCATTTTTGAAGCTAAAAACATCTAAGCTGGACGCAGACCAACATTTAAGTCTTTGGGGGGCCAAATGAATTTAAATTTGACGCCAGCTAAAAATTAGAGTAAATTCTGGCCCATGACCAAACCAAACTTCTTCACTACTCTAATTATCAAAAGTAAACAAAACTACAAAGAGAAAAATCTGTTTCATTATTATATTTCCGCATAAATATTCGAAATGCGTAATCTTGGAAAAAAAGACAACCCTTCAACTGGCTCGATTATTTGTCCCTGCGGGAAGCTCAGGTGAGGGTTACGTCTTGATTTCTTATTCATTGCGTCAAAGAACTTTCCAGCTTTAATTTTTATCAATTTAAAAAAAAAAACCCTTTTCCTCGAGTAGTAGAAAATTCAATACACATAAAAGATTTATTCGAAAAAAAAAGAAACATTTCCCTTTTTTTTTGAAATTTCTCAAAAATACATTCGAAAAAGCGAATTTTAATCGATTAATAATTATAATGGATTTAACGAGGATTTTGCTTTAGTTAATTTATTTTCTCAACAATTATTTAAAGACAGATGAATTCCATTGTCAATAATACATTGAAAGGGTTTTGCATTTTATAAAAAGGAACGGAACGGGAGAGACTGAGACAGTTGGTAAAGTTGATTATTACTCGTTATTAGGGAAGAAAGGAAATGAAGGGGCGGGAGGGAAGGGAGGGCAAAAGGAGAAGGAGGTATAAAGAGAGAGAGAGAGGGAGGATGGATGGCATTAGAAAAGAGACCAAGAAAGCCCTGGAGCTACAACAAATCAAGTAATTAGCCAAGCCGACCTCGCTCTATCGCTCTCTGTAGACCGACTCGTCTCTTTATCCCCTTGCAAACAGCATTCTATTTGAATACGACATACCTTCCTCTTAACTGGAAATCTGGTAAAAAAAATTTTTTTTTAAAAAAAACTTGTTTTGAAAATGGTCAAGAAAAATTTATAAACGGGAGAGTGAGAGGGGAAAAAAAAGAGGATGAAACTGGGGCACGAAGCAAAAGCCAACGAGATAATAAGATATTTATGTCAATATTAGCGGTCCAGGAAGTCACTTGATGGGGTCGTTGCTGTTAATATTATGTAAAAAACGTGGAAATCTCCCTTAGGGGGGCCGTTAATTTAACCTTCGTGTAAGGGTTTGATGCGGACCTTTCGCTAATAACTTTTCTCTTTTCTCTCGGCTACACCATTTTTCACGGAAGCTGACCGTTTCCCCACTTTTCCGTTGCATGAATGAAATAACAAGATCCTCGTCGTGGGTTTAAAAAAAAAAAATTAGAAAAAAAAGGATTAGACCAATTTTTATAAAAGGGTTGGGGTTGCAGTTACGTGAGGATGCTAATAAATTTTTTCACCGAAGAAGGATCAAAAATACATGAGATTCGGAGTGGAAAGCTTTAGAAACTAAATAAAGTTATGAGAGCTGCATAGGCTGCTCAGGCTACAGCCACTCTCTTCATAAAAATGCCACCAATACCACAGATCCTGATGGCCTTTTGCAAAAACCGAAACAAAATTTTCTCTAGCCCCAAAAATTTAGCAGTCCCCCCCTCCGCCCTTTTTAAATCGTCGGTATTCTCATTTACATATTCACTAAACTGATCTTACAATTCTGCGCTTCCCCTGTCAAAAAAGCATCATAACACTTAACTTTATTTACATAAAAACTTAAAAAGCGACTCGAATAACGAGTGCTTCGCTATAAAAAAAAAAAGCTCATTTCTTTTAACAATTTAATTTGCTTGGTAATTAACATTCGGTCTAATTTGCCAAGTTAGCTCCTTAACAACTCACAAACTGACAGACGTGTACAAAAAAACATTCAACTTAAAGAAAAAACTGTTTATGCAAGAATGAATCAACCGTTCAAGTCTAATACAATCCCGCTCTTCATCTTCTTCTTCTCGTCTTATTTTTCCAAGGGATTAAACCGTTGGTGAAATCGTCAATTCCTTTGGATGACACTATTCCCGAAGAATTCATCACGAAAATTGATATTAGGAATACGGGAAAACAAAATATCCATAGGAGATTTTCTGAACAAAAGTGGAGGGAAACATAGCAAGAGGAGTATCGGAAAACGATGCTATAAAACATTCTTCATCCCCCACGGCTTCTCTGTTAATAACTTTAATTAATATTTTTTACAGGGGAAGTAAAGAAAAATTATTTTTATTGCGTCTCTGATTTGGTGCCAAGATATTTAACGTCCGCTTCGGAGTGAAAAATTTTAGAGAAAATTAACATTTCCCCCCCCCCCCTCCCCACTCTCTCCCTTTTTCCTTTTAGAAAAAAAAATCAAAAAGGGTTTTTCGTTCCTTCTTAGATCAGTCAGCCAAGTGGTAACTGATGGGATTCATTATTCGCAAACAAGATCGTAAAAATTTTTTTATCGATCCAGGAAACATAACGGGGACTTGATTTTCGGTCCAGGAATTTTTTCCCTTATTATCCTCGAATTGGTTTTCTTTTTTCTTTTTTCCAAGCTTCGTGTAGGAAAATTTGAATGTAAATTTATTCATGTCTTGTAAGAAAAGGAGCTAGGGAAGCAACAGTCTGTCGGTCCGTCTGTCTGTCTGCAATGCAATACCCGTCGTCGTCGTAGTTGGCGTCCCCTTTTCTTCCAAACCGCGATATCGTTATTAATTTTCAATTCATCATTTTCCATCGTGACATGTTCCCGCAGACCTCAGATAGAATTTCCATCACGTATCCAATATTCCAGACGCAAGGTGTTACATCTTGGACCTTTCTTTTTTTCTCTCTTTTTTTTTCTCGATGTCTCATGGGGGCGACCCTTGGTAATGTCACCTTTTAGGGGAAAAAATTAAAGAAGGGGTGATGAGAATTCAAATCAGGTGGGTTCCAATAGAGGCAGAGTTGCTTCATATGTGAAGCAGTGAAAATTGTTTTTGAGATTTACAGTAAAAGTGGTAGATAATGTCCGTCCGCTCCAACGCGGAAGGTTCTGGTTGGTCCTAAAAGTGCTAGTCCTAGGAAGGCAGTGACTTTGTTAAGAGGAAAAATGGGAACACTAACAGTCCTGCTTCAGGTTTGGCGCACCTGCCCTTGACGAGCTGCAGGTTCTTTCTGACCCGGGAGGTAGCAATCTGGTAAGGGTTCTGGTAGGGGGCAGCAGTCCTACCAGTACTGGCTTAAGGCTGAAGACGGTTGGATAGGCTTACGTCCAGAAAGCAGGTGGCTGAGTCGAGGACTGACGGTATGGCTCCTGTGCTCCGATGCGGAAGGTAATGGAAAGCTCTTTGGTACAGCCATCATAGCCGAGGACTTGGTGTGTAAGACTTAACACAGCCAATACGGCTAGAGTTTCTTGCACGCTGCAATAAGCTCTCTAACCATGATGGTCACCAATTCCCGTTCCGGGAAGGCACTGCAAGAAGAGAAGGAGTTTCTAAGTGGGAGCCAACTGTCCGGCCTGGAACAGAGCCGAAGGTTTAAGTGGCAAGCAGAGATCTTCCGGAGGCTTCTTTTAGTCAAAGGCCCCCAGCGACTGGAGAAACCACAGGAAGTATTTTCTGATCATTAATTGGAACGGCTTACAAGCCGAAGGTCTCAAGGTAGACCGCGGCGGTGTTGGGAGGTCAAAGTTTCTAGAGATGCAAATTGGTAAGGAGTCCCTGTTTGGTGGGCCACCTGCCAGGAAAAAGGATAAAGTTCTGTGGAAAGGGGCTGTGTTAGGGCTTCAGGCCCTGTAAAGCCATAGATAGGTAGAATTAATTGGACTGCTACATTCCCTTGTGGTGCTACTGAGCCGCTGGGCATAAAGAGCCTGAAAGGAAAGAGTCGCCAACTAGATTGCTGCTTTTTGATTGGTTGTGACCAAACGTAAGCGGAAGTCAGTTGAAAACGATTTCGATCATAGCCAATGAGAAGCCAGGATTTCGATATAGAGTTGGCGACCCTCTCCTTTCAGGATCTCTAGCTGGGACCAAAAGGTAAAATCTAGCCTCACCCACATAAAAATGGCAACTACCCAGTGGCGTAGCAATGTTAGGAGAGGCCCTCCCGCAGAATGTTTACTCGAAGCCCCTTTCTCGATTTTTTACAGCTTTTTAGCTAGTATGGAATCACTTTCCTACTCAAAGAACGAAAGCCCTTTTGACCCCAGGGCCTCCCCGCTACCTCGGAAGTGGTTGTTACTCCACTGCCACTTATCCGGCGTTACAAGGCTTAAAGCCTCACCGTTTTTCAAGCCAGCCGACATCAGCACCTTAACTCTACTCATAACAATTCCAACGAACCAATGCTTGCAACTTTAAGCAAATTGTGTCTTAAACTTGCGTCTTATTTATTCATTTTGACGTTTAATTTCCGTTGTCTCTTTCTCCTTAGAGAGACATGATCTCTTCCTTTACATACCTCATTATTCTTAACATCGCACTTAACGCACATATAAAAACCCATCAGAAAAATCTCGGAACATCCAAAAACCACCTTTTTTTAAGCAAGTCCTTCCAATAAGTGCTAACCAGATTTTTTTTAAAATTTTTTAATGTTTTGAAAAATGAGTTTCGGATATTAGACCGAGAGGGGGATGGGGAGAAGGCGAAAAACGGTGAAGGAGAAGGGAGAGGGTAATCCCCTTGTAATTGATGGATGATGCTATACTTCGTTAATTTCACCAGTGACATTCGCTTCAACCCTTGACTTTTCTTTACAAATATCATTTTCCCCGAAACGGCAGCATCCGCATGCCGATACATTCTTTTCTTTTTTTTTGTACAGCGAACGGAACAACCTGTCTTAAAATGTTTTAATCGGATATCAAAGTTGTAAGACTCTGTTTCTTCAGTTTTCTGCGGTCTTGGTTTTCTCATTCGATAGCCGATCTTGACATCTTTGAAGGATTTATTTTCTTTATCGCGGTTTCCCGATCTCGTTCTTCCTCTCTCTCTTTTTTATACATAATTCTTCCGCACAAAGTTAACTCTCCCCCTTAAAATAAAATTGACCGATCTTTCTCAAAAGATGAAAAAGAGATATCGAAATTTTAAAAAAAGAAAAAAGATCCAAGCTGACCCTGAATACAAAATTAAATGGCGAAATGAAATTTTCAGAAACGTAATGAATAGAAGAAAGAGAAAAGACTAAAAAGACAAAGATGGAAACAAATTAACGGAAAAAAAAAAGAAGAGACCACACGGAATTCTCTTAGCTTTTTTTTCCTTTCCTTAAATTCTAAATCTTAGAAGGAAAAAAGTCGGGAGATTTTTTTTTTTTTTTTTTAAAGAAGGGGAGAGAAGTTAAGGTAGGCAATCTCAACTAACGCAAAACGAGCGTAAGCTTTTTTCCTCTCTTATTTAAAGGATTTCTAAGATTTCTTTCCTGTTTTTAACTTCTTGTTTGCGCTATTCAAAAGGTTATTGTCTTATCCCGTGCTTAGTGTTAAGGGATTTCCTTTATGTCGTATCGGTTAATGATGCTAATGGAGATTGGTAAAAGCGAATCATAGGCTCGAAAGGCGATGATAGGTCGTAATTGGGTCTTTTAATTTGTTTTACGATGCCATAACGGACGTTATAGTACTGGACTTTCCCTAATGCGGGAGGAAGGTTGCTTTGTATGTAAGTTTATTTTGCTAACAGTAAGTGAAATTGTGCTTTGATAGCTTTAGCTGTGCTCTGCATTAATGTTTTGGGATTTGTTTCGATTAATGAAAAAGTTTCAAGAGAGAGTTCGAACTAGAATTCGATACAACGGGGCCAAGAAGTGTGCCTTGAAGTCCACGTTGGGCGCCAGAGGTTTTCTTACGGGGAAAAAGAAATCTCATCAAGGAATGTCCAATCCCATTGAATTTTTTCCCTAAAAAAATCTGCTAGGGCCAGAGAGAAAATATTTTTGCCAGGTTTTTTGCCTAAAGAAAACTAGAGCTTGCTTGAGCCCAAATCCAAGAAAAACCTGGCTTTCTAACTTGGCCTTAATTATATCTAGACAATCCCTCTACTGAAATTCTTCCGAAAAAATCCCAAACCCGACAAACTTTAAAATCGAATTTCCCTTGCGATACCCTTCTTTGAAAATAATTTAAAATACCTGGTGAATTACGAGGTAATATACTTTTCTGTCAAGAAAAGAAAATTTTGAGTTCTGATTGTTTGAGGAAATCAAGTGTCCCACTGTGGAAGGGGATTAAAGAAACGAGAAAGGGGAGGTAAGACCATTTTAATCCGCAATTCTCCCCCCGGCTGAGCTGTAGAAAGAAGATTTCTTTTCTCCAACGATTAAAACTTCATTATAATCTAGACTTTCACTCTTTCGCAATTTCTTTTATTTTAATGTTTTACCCAAAAAATAAAATCCCCTTTTTTATTTTTTTCCTCTTCTCTTTTTTTAAAATATATTACATTGACAATAGGATTCTCCCTTGATTAAAAACAAAAAAAAAAGAAATCTTTCCCTTAAACAGATTTTTAGAACCGTTAACGAGGAAAACCCGAAATCATCAAGTTGGTTAAAAAAAGGGAATTGCTTAATGAAAACCTCGACGCTTTTCTAAAAAGGCGAGAAGAGAAAACCGCCTTAATGAAACAATATTTTATTAGCATCAAAAATTTTGATTTCTTCAAGAAAATTCGTAATAAAAACCAAAAAGGAGAGGATGGAAAGATTTATGCAAAAGGGAAAACAGTTGATTTTAGTCTTGACTGTCATGTTAAAAATTTATTTCAAGTTTTGGTGGTTGTCAAGAAGAAGGAGAAGGGAGATGACGGGTTGGTTCGGGTGCCCGGAGGGGGGAAGGGTTGGGAAGAAGGTGGTGGTAGCGGGAGGTTTGGTGACGTGTGTCGCAAGAGCCGCAGCTGTCGTCTATGCAAATTTTCTTCTATTCGTTTCCTTTTAAATGAAATGCTAAATTTTATATAGAAAGGTTCCCTAATATGAAAATACCTATTTAAAATCGGGCTTGATGTTTTCAATTTCGCCCCCGTGGTTTCCTCTCTCTCTCTCTTCCTCGTTTATTTTTTTTTCCTCCTTTTTAAATCAATCTTCGAAGGTGACTTGTGGGAAATTATATTTATTGAAGAACATGTTTGAAGGAAAAAAAATTTAATTGCGTTAAAAAGATTCGCGCCCCCCCTTCCCGCTCGAAAATATTGTAATTATAAAGAAAATGAGGATTATAACGAAAATAATCGTCAGTTATCGCGGAGGTCGTTGTTAGTTCACATTTAAATCAAAAATTAATTTAATTATGAAATTTTCTTCTTCCGGGGATCCCTAGACGGGGGAGGTTGAAAATAAGACGTTCGTGAAGGAAATTTAATAAACTGCATTGTATGTATGTATTTCACATTACATTTTAGAAATTCCAGACTACTTTATAAAATTAGGAAAATTTTTGGTTTGAGGGAGGAGAGAGAGAGAGAAAGGCAGGTGACGTTTTTTGAAAATTGATTTTTAAAAAAACGAAATTATTTTTTAAAAGAGGAATTTACTAGAATGGCAAATGATCAACAAGTAGGAAAACAAAGCTAAGAACCTAAGACAGTGAAATAGAGTTAGCGTCTATAATCAACTACACGGAGATTACGAGTGACTTATTACATGGTGTGATATCTAATAGAGAACTAAAATCAGCGGCGTATTCAGGATTTGGATTTTGTTCGTTCGGTTTATTCTTATGGTGTATGTGAGCTAAAAGACATGTCTTAACGACGGGAAATCGCATTGAATGAATCAAACAATGCAACGTCCTCACTCCACCAAGGTGCTGAGTATGCAGCTTAGATTAGAGGAGTCAATGGAAGTCTGGTTGCGCTGGATCGGTTTTACTTTTATCCATACGGTCAAGGTTTCTATTTGGTCAATGACGTCATTAACCGGGGTTTTTGATAAATGTCGACAATTACCAGATGTCGTGGTAAATGTTGTTTTTTTATTTGTAATTGTAGCCAATTCTACAGTTAGATTTAATTAAAGCGCTAGATTCTTCCGAATATTCTGTAGCCTCACTCCAACATGACTAAAGTAAATAGCTTACCTGTCCTATGAACATTTCTGGCACGATCAAGACAGTATCTAAAAAAAATATGGACGATGGTGCCTTTTTTCTTCGTGATCAACTTCTAGTAACCCCTGTCCGCTCGAATCCACAAGGTTAATAGTCCAATAAACCCCCTTAAAACCGAAAAGAGCCACACCCCATTTACCCTAGGCTCCTTAGCCTTTTTGGTATACAACTCATTCTTCTTCCTTGTGCGGCTCGCGAAGGTTCGCAAATTTCTTGCCGTGTCACAAATCATTTTTTGAACATCTACAAGTTGATCACAAAGGAAAAAGGCGCGTTGTACAATTCCAATTGAACTTCACTCACAGGTAAGTCCGTTTAATCGTTTAATTTATCAGTCTGAAGAACTCGACAGCTCCAAAATGAGTCGCATCTCTAGATCCAGTGTCCTTTTACCTAATCTTCTTCTTCTACCTTCTTAAAGACCTTGCGGTCTGTTTATTGGGAAATCAGCCGGCATCTTTCGAAGACGACTGCCATTTCCAGCGTTTGGGCGAGCGGCCGGGGGGACGGGTGTCTCGGGGTCTTCCCCTTAATTAGACTTGTGCTTGGCTCCCCTGATCCATCCTCTGCACGTAATCCCGTCAGTAAAATTCTAAATTACGAAGAAAATTATCGGAACAGCTTACTGAGTCCAATATTCCCAAAATTTCGAATCCACATCCTCGAACCCCTTTAGCCCCATCCGGATCTCTTAAAACAAAATTTAAGTCCGACCCTGTTTAGAAAGCTTTCCATTCCTTCTACACTATTTCGTTTTCATCTTATTAGCTAAGAATACAGTAAAAGCTTTACCACGTAGACAATAATATCCTAAACCTCGTTGTTTCTTATACGAATTTCATGAATATTCCGTCTAAATGGTCATGTAGCATGCACTCCCACATATAACAATTAATCTGCTATATCTATATATACACTTCCTTAAAGAGATGTTTATTGGCTGCCTTTATATAAATTTGTTCGTTATGCATCGCTGGTTTTGTTTCAAAAATAAAACAATTTCTCAGAGGGAACATTTTGTTAATGGAAGATTTGCATGCTAGAGATCGTATTATGCCGGGTTACATATAGTCTTAGAAAGAGGATTCCATTTACGGGTTAAAACATGAATCAAACGTAAACATAAAATTAAGAAAAGGGTTTCTTTTTTTTTTTTTTAAGAAAAATAAAAAGCTTTAAGGGAGGTATAATGTGCATTTGAAAGAGTTGTGAAGTTAGGGGTTGTTTTTATCTTTGGCGGGGCTCCCGGACAGGAAAGAAAACAAGGTAAATGGAATGAAAGAAGGAAACCTAATGTTTTAATGTTAATGAATGTATTTTAATTTAATTTATTATTGTTTTACTTCACAGCGAAGGTGGGAAAGCAGATAATTTCCTTTTTAGCTGACTTCCTTGACTTCGTCTTTGAAATCAGATGTTCCTTTTGTGGGGATTATGAATTTTCAAAGGCTTATGGAAATGTTGCCGCGTTGTGACCTTAGGAAAGGTTAGTTTGACTTTGATGGATTAATTTTAAATGATTAGCATTGTCACAAATTATTATGAATGGAAGATGTGTCGTCATCGCAAAAAATTTCAGCAGCACTTAAGTTGAAGATCTTCAGAAAAATCGCAAGAACGCGCGGTTTGAGTTAACTCAAGATCAATCAAGTTAATCACAATAAAAAAAAACCAGGGGGAAAAATCGAGGGTTTTTATTTCTTCAAAGTGAGAGCATTTTATATTTTAAACAGATGTCAAATTACATTTTTCTTTCTTGTCAAACAGATTTCCCGCATTGCATGAGATCGGTAATTCGGGAAATTGAGTCAGCAGGGCTGTCAGAGGATTATACGAATTGAGGCTGACGCTTTCCACGGTTTTTTTCCTCTCTCTTCAGCAACAGACTAATCCCTTCGACTTGCCGTGACTGTTTATATTTATTTTTTTCGAAACACCTTTTTTTTTCCTCTACTGAAAACTTTATCCATAGAAGAAAGAAAAAAAAGGGAAACCATTGCGGGAAGGGGAAAGAACGAAAAAAAAATGTTCGGATGTGTCTTTTTTTTTGTAAAACTAATGGTTCCTATTTAATTAGCGAGATAAATGAAAAGAATGCGATCGTGGACTCGAGAAAGTGTCTGAATGGAATCGAGGGACGAGTTTCCGGTCCAGGCGTCGTTCCGGTCCGTTGTCCTCGTCCCGGTCCGGAGTTTCCTTGTCTCATGGGAAGGAGACCACCATTCACCCCGGAAAAAGTTAGTTCCGGACTTGACTTTGCTTTAGATTCTCGGGCAGACGTTACATCTTTATATTGTCACTTCGTTTACTGTTTTGCGTGAAAACGTTTCGCTTCGGCGAAGTCCGATTCCGGTCTTTCTTTTTATTGTTTTTTATTCTCCCTTCCAAAAAAGGAAAATAAAAATGGTGGAACTTTACGAGATTGCGGTAATAATGATTTTCATTCGAGTAATAAACCACCTGTACGGGGAAAAAAGGGAGAAATCGACAAAAAATTTAAAAAAAAAAAAAGGAAATGAATTTGTAAATTCAATATTCGACGACGACGACGACACCCTCATACACGAAGCCGATATTTTCTGATTAAGAAGAAAAAATAATGAAAATATAGAAAGCTTTTGCATACGAAATCAGTCGGAAATAACAGAAAAAAAAAAGAGGAAAAAAATTTTCCGGTAATGGTCTAATGTTGAAAATGTAATATATTTCCGTCCTTCTTTTCCCCCTCTTCCATTCTCTTATCTGATTTCATTCGAATCATCATTGTTTCGTCTGCTTTTCAACAAATATTGTCAACCTTTTTTTTTTTTTGTTTTAATTATTTTTCTTTATTTATTTTTTTATCTTTTCTTTTCTTAGGGAATGAATTTAAAATAGATAAAAAAAAATCCTTTCAATTTTCTTTATCTTAAATAAATTCAATTAAGCGAATTAAAATTGGATTTTTTAGATTTAAGAGATTGGATTATTGTGAAAGGAAACCTGAAGAATTTTTTTCTTTTGGTAATTTCGAGCACTCGGAAGATCGTTGCTGGAGCAGTAACATTGACTCCTGACATGGAGTATTTTTTTTAAAGGGCCAAAAATTTAATAATAGCGTTTTCCTCATCGACCGAACATTTAAAATCGTAAAATTAAGGCCTGGAAAATATTTCAGCTCATTTTGATGGCTCGAATGCGGTCTCAGCTTGGCTATATAATCCCCACTAGTTTCCTTAATTAAAAGGGTGACTTTTTGATCGAAACGCTCTATTATTTGGTCAAGGTTAAGGGGACCCCAAGAACCCTCAAAATTTACATGTAAAAATCCCATAAGATTTGGGTTATTTTATAATAAAATTTTGAAATGACCTTTTGGGTACCTGAGATTTCACCCACCATCGATTCATTATGGAATAAGCAGAAGTGTGGAAATCTGCGCGAAATAATTTTATTTTCTATTTTCCAGCGAATTTCACCCCGGTGGCAGAAGGATACAATTTTTAATTTATTTTATGAATTTTTAATCTTAAAACGGGCCAAAATATAGACAATATACATACAAGGAGATGTAATTTGATTTGAGGAATCGATCGTGACTAGCTAGAACACTCAATTTTTCCATTTGAAAAAGATACAATTGAAAAACTGATTTTAGCAAACAACCATATTCAAAAATTCATCATTTTAATGAAATATTTTTTTTCCCCACTCATTCAAATCGGAAACTAAATTTTCATAGATGTGATTTGATGCAAAGAATCCGCCTAAAATGCAAGGGAAAAATAATATTTCATTTAAAATGATGGATTTTTGACTAAGACTTTTTGCTAAAATCAGTTTTTCAACGTTATCTTTTTAAAATTAAAAAATTGAGTGTTCTAGCTAGTCCCTATCGATTCTTCAGATCAAATTACGTTTCCCTGTATGTATTTTGTCAATATTTTGGCCCGTTTTAAGAAAAAAAATTCATAAAATAAATTAAAAATTGTACCCTTTTTTCACCGGGGTGGAATTCGCTGGAAAATATAACAATTATTTTCAGGAGATTTCCGCAATTCCGTTGATTCCATAAGGAATCGATGGTCTGCAATCCCTAGCCCCGACGTTTTGCCAAATTTGGCCAACTTTTTGCGAAATTAGGCAAAAAACGGTTATATTCGAACAAAGCGATTTGTACAGTGTTTTGGCGATAATCTGAATCTTCCAAACCGTTTTATAAAATATTGTAAAATAGTCCAAATCTTATGGGATTTTTACATGTAAATCTTGAACGACCTTGGAGCACTTCTTAACTTTGACCGATCAATCTAAAATTTTTGTATTGAAACAAAATAAGAGGGCGTTTTGATCAAAATTCAGACGTTCGCATTTTAAGGGCAACTCTATTTAAAATAATTTATCAACCTTATCGGACCAGTGTCATAATCATAACAAAATGATTTTTAAAAGCTCACTCCTGGCCACTTGGCAGATAAAAATCCAGCTCCTTATAAACCCTTTATAAATCGCTAAACACATCCTTACGTTTCTCCGAAATAACCCCATCCCCATAACAGTCAAAATTCCTAAAAAGGATAATTACGTCTCATTTGAGAATGAACATAAAACAGAGTCAGTAGTGCAGTAATAGAGGTGAAAGGAGAAAGTGAGAGAGATTAAAAAAGGTTGAAATGTCGGTCCCGTATTATTATCATAATGAAACATCGCGTTGAAGATATACCTTAATTAGAGGCAGTATAGCGGATAATGCAAACGCTCAGCTTTACAGCATTTTCATAAATAACAATACAACGAGAATTGCTTCTTCCTTCCTTAGACAAACTACTTTCCGGCGTCTCATAGAGCGGAAAAAATTTTAACTATGCTTTAACCGAAAGCATTGTTTTCCCAAATCTCCTGTTATTAACAAGAGAGGGGGAAGGAAGGGTAACAATTACGAAGAGGAAAATTAATCGATTTTTTTCCCTTCTCTTCTTGATAAAGAACTTGAGCTTGCACTAGTACACCGGACACGAAATGCTAAGTAATAGAAAGACTCTCGTTTTTTTTTTTTTTCAAATTTATATTTCTATTAGTTTTCTCCAGTAAGCGTAGAATGTTCGCCGGAAAGTTTGACCTAGTTGGATAATAGGAATCGATTTTTACTCCCGTCCTTCGTTTGGACTCCCGGTTGCATCAATTAGTTCAAGTTTTTCCGTGGGCAAGGATTTTTTCTTTTTAAAGTTTGAAAAACTGGGAAATTATGAGTTATAATATGGAAGTAGCGAAGGAAAAGAGAGATTCGGTTTGACACGGTTTTGAATATAGCAAACCGCAAGCTGTCAGCTCCAAGCCTTGCAACTCGCACTGTCTCCTCGCTAAAAACACCACGTCAACTGCGGTCTGCTTCACAAAACCGTCTTACTGATGTGGTTTGCAGAAAATCAACCGATTTCTTCCAATTACTTGAGCGACGTTGAGCGTGTGCCAACCCAAATAGCATATTAATTGAAAACCATTTTCCGCTTTAATTTAGGTGTAAAATGGATTGGGTACTTTGGAAAAGAGGAGGAAGAAGAGGCGAAAGCGTTGTAGTTGTTTTTGAAATAACCTCATCAAGACCATTTTGTAAAATATTAAAGAAAGGAGATTGCTATCAGTGACCCTCATTAACTACATCGGCGACATTATCCTGGTTTATAGAGTAATAATGAAGTTGACCTCTTTCCCGTGAGATTAGAGCTTGGATGAACCCGCTCGGTTGCATTTCAAGAAATCGCCATTCAAACAATTTTCGAAAGAAGAGTAGAGACGGGCAAAAAACTTGGTCTTTGCACAAGAAATCGCCACACTGAACTGGCTACCTATTTTCAGCCTCACAGAACCGGGGCCCTTGATTGTGGTCAACACGGAAACTGGTCAACTTTCCAGAATTGAGACATAAATAGTAGAAACTGGTCAACACTAACACTTACATCGTCAAAACTTTTCATAAAGCCAGAAAATCGTTTTTGTGAACAAGATAACAAATGGTTAACAAGATAAAAACACAAAATTTGGAATGGAGGTTGATAAGTTCTATTGGAAATGGCAACTTTGGGGGAAGGTTGAAGGCAGGCGTAGACCGGGTCGGAGGAAAACATCCTGGCTCAAGAATCGAAGAGACTGGTACGGCCTAAATTCAGTATCCCTTTTTCGTTCGGCAGCCTCCAAAGTCAGGATCGCCATGATGATCGCCAATCTCCCATGAGGAGCGGGCATTTAAAGAAGAAGAAGAATTGGAAAGGGCGCTAAAGCAGAAGAACGAGTGGTGCGCGATGGCTTTTTATTTTGCTTTTGGATTGGCTTTTAGACTTAGAGCAAAAGTTCAAGTTCTAAGCTTCAAACCTTGACCAGATCATTGACTTCAGCAAAATTCTTTCGGCAGCTCAAAAGCTCAGCTCAGCGTGTTCCGCTTGTCAGGAAAAAATAGTCCCATTTATGTTTTAATTTATTTTAAAATAGGCTGAAGCCTGGAAATCAAAAAGTATTCGATATTATTAAGATCTGAGCCTCAGTGAATTTTCAGTGACATTGGTCAGCTTGTT
This sequence comes from Liposcelis brunnea, assembly GCA_023512825.1. Lineage (NCBI taxonomy): Eukaryota > Metazoa > Arthropoda > Insecta > Psocodea > Liposcelididae > Liposcelis > Liposcelis brunnea. Next base: position 8,037,533 of record CM042065.1, on the reverse strand, counting down.
CGAAAGATTGCCAGAAAAATCATTTTAAGAGACTTGGATTAGATCTTAAGTTTTTGTAACTACGGAAATAGATGGTGCCTTAAATAATCTTTCAGATCTTTCCCTACCTCCTTGTCCTCTCCCATTTCTTTCTAGCATTGTGAAATACCATAGTATTTCCATAAAGGTTTTAGGTAATCTTTTTCTTTTTTTTCCAGGAATGGAGCTAGAGCTTGAACTGACCTCCATCTTTATTCCTTACATATAAAATGTTGACCAGTTTCCAATATTTTTGGCTCAAATCTGGAAAGTGTTCAACATGGAAACTGGTCAAAAAAAAGTTGACCAGTTTCCATTTCCATTAGAATTCTGAACTCAAGCACAACTTGAACACCAGCTAGGCTGGTGGATGTCAAGTCTGAAGACAACAAACAGAGCCTCAACTTGAGATCTGAGCTTGATCTAGGGCTTGGCTCAAGAGCCAGACACTGCAAATCTTTAATTTGAGATCAGCTAATGGTTGCACAAGAACCGTGAACTACTTGCGACCATAAAACGGAGGAAGTTGGAGTACCTTGGGCATATGTTGCGGGGACCCAAGTACAGGCTGCTGCAGATTATCATGCAGGGCAAGATCGAGGGTAAAAGAAGACTTGGCCGTAAGAATATCTCCTGGTCGCGGAATATCCGGAATTGGATCCGGTTACCCAAGAAGAGTTATTCCGCATGACAATGGAAAGTGGTCAACACCCGTGGTGACCACTTTTCATAGAGCCACAAAACCCCAGCCAGAAAAATCAATTATAGGATAAGTCTGAGTGAAAAGATCCACCAGAAGACCAAGTAATAAATGCAGGGATGAAATAGCAAAAGGGTTATTGGTCTGCACATTTTCAAAAATCTCAACTTTTAACCTATAAAAATATCAAAAAAAAAGTGACACTCGCTTTTCATGGAAGTCACGTCATAATCCTCTCGATTCCCACACCCGAACAAAAAAAAATCCCAACAAAAAAAATTCTTAGCACCCGACACATGGAATGTTTCGTGAAAGAAACGTATTTTTTTCCCCGGTGTTCTTTTTTTTCTGCATGGACATTCCACAGGTGGATTTTCCCTTCAACCCTTCACACTCTTGATATTTTTTTTTTTTTAAACGACATGTTGAAAATCTCTTTCTGAGGGACTTTCACTTAATGCTCTTCCCTCCCCTTTTACATCACAAAAAAAAATTCTTCAACTACGAAAAGACGGTAGCAAGAATCTCTCTCAAAAAAAAGCTCAGTATTAATGAAGGATGAAAATGAAAGGGGATTGAAATAAAGTTTTTGGTAAAAGACCTTCGGGGATGAATGATGATATAAAAAAATGTTTGATGTGGTCTCTTTGAAGGAATCTAAAATATCGACGTCCGTTGAGGGATGCGAACATACTCACTGACTGACATGCCGAGAGGAAATGATTTCTTTCACAATCGGAAATGTTTTATTTAAATCCGGAAAAATTTTTCCCTCCCTTAAAAAAAAAACTAAGGGTAGAAAAAAACAATCGGGGAAAACATTTTCCGAAAGCGTAAATTAAGTGAGAGTAGAAAGCAGAAGATAATTTCGATTTTCGGAAGGAGATAATAACAAAAAAGGGAGAATGATCACGGATATAAGATACAGAGAGAGAACATAGAATGCGGTTTGTGGCTGGCCCGGGGGCGACACAACCCTTGTTCTCCAGACCTTGTCTTGTGTGACTGTTTGCTTTGCTCGAGCTCTGCTTCGACATGTTTTCTATCTTCAACAACATTTACGCCCAAACCTTCGTGATCATATTCCAAACGAGGGAGCGCGGGTTTTACATTTCGAAAAAAAAAAATTTATGAATAAAACCGTTCCCCCATACATCATGAAACAAGCAACCCTTGTACAAGGATCCTTTAATGACAAAAGAACCTCCGTAAGAAAAATAAGACCATTAGCACAAATATTTATGATGTGATGAAAATTAAAATAAGCTACGCTTCCCCCCCTTCTTTCTTCTGTAATAATATGGGAAAAACAAAAACCCGAACGCCCATAAAACCGGCTCATTCCCAGCAATATATAACAATAAAATTGGCAGTAAAAATTTTTCCTTTGAAAGGATGAAAAACTATTTTCCCGATTTATTCGATATAAATAATATGAAACTTACCTTGAGGTAGAAATGAATCGTCTAATATCTTCGCCTCGTGTAGAGGTTGGCTAACGTATATAGGAGCTGCCTCGCGAGGCAGTCCTTCTATCTCTCCGACGATACGAGGATAACTTCGCGGCCTAGGATAATACTGAAAAGAAAAGAGAAGAAAAATTAGTTGAATATTTTTTTTTTTTTGGAATGAAGAAGTTTTTGATTGACATAGTGAGTAGGCATAAGAAGAGAGAGAAAGTGAGTGAAAAGTCAAAGTTGAAAAACGTTCCCCCTCTCTCTCCGATCGAACGTCACTTTGGGGATATACGCTGTTTATCAGAAAGGAAATTTGTTTAACTTCTGCGGTTTGTTCGACTTATTTCCATCTGTCAGTCAGTCGGGGCCTCAATTTTTAAAATTATTACCCGGCTTCTCCCTATATCCCTTTTTCCCCGTATTTTTTTTTATGGAAGAGTGGGAAATAATTTTAAAAGATACTTTCGAATCTCTTAAGTTCTTTTTTCGTCCTAATGGCGCCTTTACTGACAATCATTTTTGCCCCAAATATTCGATGCCTTTCCCTTCGGTTAAATAGTTACAAAACTTTTAAAAGAAATCCTTTGCATTATTTTCCAAACAATCTCACTTCTTTTATCTTCCCCGATCAAATCAATCAAAATCAACCGTTTAGTAAAACAAAAAAAAGTTAATATCTATGATTGAAAAATAATAGCAAAAGCAAATACAAAGTAAAATTGTTAAATCGTTTCTTTACCCATCGTACAAAACAAACAAAACAAAAACAGGGAAAAAAACAAAAACAAAAAAAAAACAAAGAATAGCCAATTGAAATTCCAATATAATGGTTTTGTAGTCTTTTGAAGGTGCCCCCAACTCCCTAAGCCGTTCGTCATTCATCCCGCTATATTAAAATTCCAACAGATTTTTTTTCCCAACCCGTAAATGATTCTTTATATCAGAGAATTATTAAATTCGGTTTTTTTCCCGAAAGCGATCGGGGGAAAAAAATTTTTTTGGGCTTTATTTTTCTCAAAATTATTTTTGGTGAAAGAGCTTCTGATTCACGAAAAGTAATTAACGAGAGGTTTTCAAATGAAACAAATTATTGAATTATTATCTGGGAAGTGGAATTATTTAAAAGTTAAGAAAGGAGAAAGATTTTTAAAAGAAGAACAAGCCGGTTAGGGGTGATACTTAAGGTCCCAAGTGACTTTTCATTATTTTTCTTTCAAGCTAAATGAGTTTTTTCCCACTTAAAAACCGGCGAGGGTGGACGAGATTTCCGGCAGGGTTTATTCTTGACGGTATTTACTGACATGGCCCTGCAGGACCAAAAGACTAAAAAATTTCAGAGATTTACGCCTAAAGATTTTTCATCAAACAGGAATTAATTGGTCTCTATGGAAATTGGTCTACATTGAAACCGGTCTATACTCTTTCCGACCAGTTTCCCTAGACCAGTTTCCAGTTTTTGAAAGAAACTGGTCTACTAAAAGTTGACAGTAGAACATTTAATTTTTTGGAAAATCAGTCTAATTTCAACTACAAGAATTGTAATTTTAATTTAAGCAGAAACCTTTTTCCAGAATTTTTTCTTGATTTGGGGTTTTCGTTAAAATTGTTTCCAGAATTTTTTTTACGGATTTTAATTGAAATTGTTTCCAGAATTTTTTTTACGGATTTTAATTGAAATTGTTTCCAGAATTTTTTTTACGGATTTTAATTGAAATTGTTTCCGGAATTTTTTTACGGATTTTAATTGAAATTGTTTCCAGAATTTCTTTTACGGATTTCAATTGAAATTGTTTCCAGAATATTTTCTTGACACAAAATTTTCGTTGAAATTGTTTCCAAAATTTTTCTTGACACAAAATTTTTTCTTGACTCGGGTTTTTCGTTGGAATTGTTTCCAGAATTTTTCCTTGACACGATGTTCATGGACATTGTTTTCAGAATATTTTTTTGACGCATGTTTTCGGTAAAATCGTTTCTAGATTTTTCCTTGGCTCGAATTTCCGTTGACATTGTTTCTAGATCCAGAATTTTTCTTGACATAAAATTTTCGTTGAAATTGTTTCCAGATTTTTTTGTAACGAATTTTAGTTGGAATCGTTTCCAAAATTTTTCTTGACACAAATTTTTGTTGAAATCGTTTTCAGAATGTTTTCTTGACACGAGTTTTTGGTAAAATCGTTTCTAGATTTTTTCTTGGCTCCGATTTTCGTTGCAATTGTTTCCAAAATTTTTTCTTGAGATGGTTTTTTGTTAAAATCGTTTCCAGAATCTTTTAGACCCGGATTTTTTGTTTAAATCGTTTCCAGAATTTTTTCTTGACACGAATTTTTAATAAAATCGTTTTCAGGCCAAGTCAGACAAACCAGAATCACAACAAAAGGTCAACTGTTAACTTTTGGTAGACCAGTCCAAAAAAAAAACTAGAATCTGGTTTGTGAAAACTGGTCGGAAAAAGCATAGACAAGTTTCCGTGTAGACCACTTTCCAGGTTCCCAAAAATTGACAAAAAAAACCCCCAAGTTTTGTAAGCTTATCTTGCCTCATTAAAAAACAACCCCGACAGGATTATTTTTTGCGGGCTTTAAAAAGCACAGGCACATTCGCCTCAGAAAACGCTAAAAGAAAACACTAATTGTACTCCGAGATCGCTTACAACTTTCCTCGAATAAATAACACAGAAAGCAGCGAACTTGATATGAATTTTTAATCACCCCCTGTTGAAATGTCCTGGTCGTGTCGTTATATTTTATTCCATCCACGAACAACGAACCAAAATGATTTAAATAAGAAGTGAAAGGTGAAGGGTAATAATGATGAAAAGAATATTCCAAGAACATAACTTGGAAAATTACAACTTTGGGATTATCATGGGATTCTATATTATAAAATTTTCGTCTTCTGCTAGGGCCCGACCTCTGAATATTTCTCTCTTTTTCCGCAGGATAATTCGGTTTACTTTTATCAAATCTTATCATCGCTTTTTAGCTCCCGACCTCATTTTCATTGAAAAATTATTCCCCTCCCCCCCCCCCCCCCCCCCCGTTCGCGTGTTTCTTCAAGCATTAAAACGTTATACATCTCAAAAACAAGAAATCCTCTTACGTTTGGACAACCCTTGAGACAAGGGAAGAGATGCAAGAAACATGTTTAATTATATAACGACGAAGGAGTGATAATTAGAGTCCAGTCACGGTACTATCAAAGAGATTCAAGGGAAAGCTTCGCTTCAACGCAACTTACGATTAAGGATCAAATGGCTTTTAACATCCATGGTTGAATCATTGACCTTCCTCGGTCTATGCCTTTATTCGTTTTCTTCATCTCTTGGGTTTCTACCGCAGCTTTGTTTCTATACCCTTATTGTCCGTCTTCATTTTCACTATTCGATTTTCATATCTTCTCATCCGACGGGGGAGAGAAAGAGAGAACGAGAGGAGAATCTATTTTAATTTCGTTTTAAAACTCGTACATGCGTTTTAAAGGATTTTCGGGGAGAGTCTTTACAGTGGCGCAGCAGTGTCAAGAGAGATCCCTTCGCAACGTATTTTTTACAGCGGCGCCATTTTCAACAAAATCAGGGGAGGGGGCAAAAAATCATGCAATGTTTCGCTTATAGAAGAAAAATCCAGGGGGTAAATGCCCTCCCTGCCTTTCCTAAATGGCGCCACTGCCTTTGCAAAGTGCCTTTTTGGGGGACTTTTTACAGTGGCGGCATTTCACCAAAATCAGGGGAGGGGGCCAAAAATAAAGGCCTCTGCATCTTCGCTTATGGAAGAAAAAATTCAGGGGGCAAATGCCCTTCCTGCCTTCCCTAAATAGCGCCACTGCCTTCGCAAAGTGCTTTTTGGGGATTTTTTACGGTGGCCCCATTTTACCAAAATCAGGAAAGGGAGCAAAAAATCATGCAATGCTTCGCTTATGGAAGAAAAAATCCAGGGGGCAAATGCCCTCCCTGCCTTCCCTTAATGGCGCCACTGCCTTCACAAAGTGCTTTTTTTTGGGATTTTGTACAGCGGCGCCATTTCACCAAAATCTGGGGAGGGGGCAAAAATCATGCAAAGTCCAGGGGGCAATGCCTTCCCTGCCCTCTTTAAAAGGCGCCACTGCCTTCTTTTACAAATTTTCGGCGGTTTATCATTCTACTTTAAGAGGACAGGGACCTGGAGAAGACTCTCGACCTGAAACCCTCATCCTCTGCTGGGCCTGTGAGGGTCTGTCCTACGCCACTGCTTCTTTCGGATTAAACCGTGGGAGAAAGGATTCGCTGAGTTAGCTATTGTAATTAAAAGATACGAGGGCTTAATTAGAAAAACCCGTATTGTAATTATGTGTTCGATTTTTAATCACTTGCTAATGACGTTTAACAAGTGGTCAAGATGTTTTTTCGGTCGGCTTAAAATGAAAATATTAAAAAAGGAGAAAAGAAATAAAAGAGGCGGCGACATGAAATAAATGAAAAAGATATAAAATGTAATTTTCCGCTTTTTACCTCCTCTCAATTGAAACAAATTCCACCGGAAAGAGCCACTTTGTGTAAAAAAAAAAAATGAAAAAAAAAGAGAGACAATTTTATGAAACGACGCACGGGATAGACAAGGGTAGTCGGAAAAGGCAAACCGGGGAACGATACAAAGAATAAAAAAAAAAAAATGTGTAAATATTTACTTGAGGTATTGTAGGGGGTGAGCCGATGATTCTAAGATATTAAAACAAAGAATGTAGATGTGCTTTTTGCGAAAAACACTTTCGCGTTATCGTTCCTTTCCATTCGGTAACTTGACAAGTTAGAAGGGTAAGTTCTTCTGATAGAATATTTTTACTGCCTTTTTTTGGGGGGGTAAAGTCCGCGAGCTCGTTATGAGACGCGTGGATGGATGGAAGGTAAATAGGGAGGAGGGGAGAGACTCGACAATGTTGTTCATTTTTCATTGAATAAAAAAAAAGAAAGAAAGAAAAGGAAAAGGTGATTTTTCGGAATTGTTTGGCTTCCCAAACAAATATAACAAACCGTGTTACGTCATTTGGCTTCCCTTTCACATACCGGTGCGATCCGGGGATTCATCTCTTTTTTTTTCTTTCATTTCATCTCTTTAGGGCGTCATTTAATAAAAAAAAAAACGGGGTTTGAATCGTTTAGTCTTTTTATTCTCGAAAGGTGTGGGGTTCGGATTAATGGTGAAGATGTTTTAACTTGTGGGTGATCTTAACTCAGAGAGTATGACAGATCATTTAAATTGAAAATCTTGAAGTGTACAAGTCTTATTCTTTCAAAGTTCCGAACGAAGGTCTCCCTCAACCTTTGCCACTTCCTTGTCTTGGGCTCTTTGCAACCACTTAAGCCGCCACTTTCTTCCTTTTTGTGCCCTCGAGGTCTCCATCTTACTGACAGTGCTGTCCGCACCTGTCCGGATCCTCTCTGGCGACATGACCTACAGTGAAAAAGTACAAGGGAAAACTAGAGAGCTTGAAAGGAGAGAGTCGCCAACTCAATTAACTGCTTTTTGATTGGCTGTGACCAAACGTAAATTAAGTACGAAGCAGAAGACGTCTGACGTCATAACCACTAACTAACTACGCCTTTACAGGGCTTGAAGCTCTACTGTCGCATCGCATACAGTACGCCATGGCTATCCTGTCCTGGCTCCTCCAGTCAGTAACTCCAAGCCTGAGTCCTTTGACGTTATTCTTCCATTTGCAGGTCTTCCGTCGAGGACCTGACGTTTTGATGGCGACCATTTGAGCCTATCTACGGTCGGCCAGTCAGCCTCCAAACTTCCTCATTCGATGGCATTCGTAAGCGGATCCCGCTTGAGTCTGAGAATCCGACTTATCCTCAAAAGTCAGCAGCCTTCTTTGAGTTTTGCAGCCGTAAGAGACAACAGGGCGTCGTAGATGCGGAGCTTGGCCTGTCTGGATAAGACTAGACTCTTGAAAACATGGCCCAGCGAAAAAAGACAAGACTACGGCTACCACCTGCTGAAAAAAATCGCATAAAAAATTCCAACGAGCTCTAGAGAGAATTTTTCAATTAATTTTAGACCCGGCTCGCCCTAGCCCGCAATACTAAAAACCAGTGGCGTAACAACCGGTCCCGCTAGTTCCCTCTTGCGGGGGGGCCCCTGGCATAATTCATTCTTCATGGGGGGCCCCCCAAGAAATTTTCTAAATCTTTAACGGGGGCCCCACTTATTAAATCTGTGAGGGGGCCCCGAAAATATTGTTACGCCACTGCTAAAAACCTTTTTTTTTTTGCTTTTTGCTTTAGGGAATAGCAGAATGAACGTAGTAAATACCGTCAGCGTGTATGGCGAAAAGGCTGAAGATTTTTAAAATTATAAGAAAGTAGGATCAAGTAGTCAAAAACAAGTAGTCGGAGGCTATTAAGCCTCCGCAAGAGCAAAAAAATATTTGTCGAAATTTTGGGCCCGGCCCGCATCAACCTTTGTATTTACTCGATCCCGCTGGTTGTGGCGGCCCATGCAGACGACCTATAATGAACCTAAAAATCTTCCTCGAATCCTACTAAAAATTAAAAGATTCCGAACTAAAACAAAACAAAAGACGAAACGGAATCCAAAATAAAAGTACAAGTGAAAAGGTGAAAGAAGAGAGGTGGAAAGTTGATAAGGAACGTGACAAGAAGCAATTAACATCAAGGAAGAGAAAGGTTGACAAATAGGTGAGGCAGTGAAAAGGTTGAGCAGAAAGGTAGGATTTGGGTCGTGCTAATTGCAAGAGACATAGGAAAGGCAACTGACCACCGAGAATTAGATTGCGGACGGGATGATTATATCCTGACAATGGGCCCTGGTTTCTGCAGTGCACCTTGTTTTACTCTATTTAGGCGCGATTTTTTTTTTTTTCAAAACTCTTTTCAAATTTAATTTCCTTCCCCACGTGAAGATTTAATAATTTAAAGAGGTTATATTTAAGTAGGAGATGAGATGATTGTGGTCCAGTCTAGAATCCAGTTTTAATGTTGTTTTACTTCAATAATTCACTGCTTTACATGTTCGCTTATCCTCATCGCACTCGTAAACGGTGTTTATATGGCCTTTTAATGTACTCGTGGCCATCGCTCGGCCGTCATCATTCTAATCCTTAAGAGAGCCATATACGATGCGAGGGGGTAACGTAGCTAGATTAATTTACTCTTAGACGGGTCGGGGAGATATTTTCTTTTAATCGAATTGCGCGCGAGAGAGGAAAAATTTTCCAAGCTTAGGGTTGTTCATTCCGCTTTTGAGATTCCAAAAAGACCGCAAGGAGTTTCTTCTCCTTGATGAGTAAGTAACGCCGGGAATGCCTATGATAAGAAGGTGTGCTCCTTATCTTGCGGGTTGCGGTTTTCGCGTTGAGCGTTCTTTCGAATTTCTAAAACATTTTTTTCGATTTACGAGAAAGCATTGCGGGAAGCCCCCATTTTAAATAAGTTGCAAGATGAGCATACTGTTGTTAGGCGAACTTGTAAACTTTGATGTATATTTTCTTCTATTTTCCATTTTACTTTACAAAATGGAAATGAAATGTCAAAGGAATGGAATGAGCTTTAACGAGGAGTAGTGGAACGAGCGGGCGGATTTCCAGTGACGCGTCTTTTTAATGTGTTCTCATGACCGTTCAGTGAGGATCAATCTGACGTGACCTGTTGATAGAGATTTTATAATGGGGGAAGAGTGTGAGGGTCAAGAAAGATAATTCTGATATAAATATTCAATATTCATAACTTCAAATAATCAATCAAATAAAATTTTTATTAATTTTCTAAAAAATTTTAAAATTAAGATTTATTAATGATAACAAAGAAAAATGAAATTTAAAAATAATTAAATTTAAAAAAGAAGAAAAAGGGGGAAATTAATTATGCGACGACGATGAAAGGTCGCGTTTAAGAAAGACGATTTCCTCTCTGGTTGTGGACGCCCGGGGCATATTAGCTAAGTGATGAGTCGAGGAAGCACAATGAAACAACATGACAAAAGCATTAAGATATCCAGAAATGTTATGAGATGTCCTGCTCAAAGAAACAACTGCTTTAAAATCCACCGCGATTTTTCAACTCGGGATATAAAAAAAAAAATTTCCGAATTTTTTTTCCCGTGAACGGGGCGGGCGATGATTACGTCACGCGATTTCAACTCCTCCCCATACGCTCCCTTTTAAATTAGGATTCGGCAAGCTCGAATGCAAATACCGAGAAATTCCTTCGGTTTTTTTTCGCATGCGAAGCTTGAATTATTTAGCGAATGCGTGGGGTTTTTTTTTTTTTTAGAATCAATTTTAAAAGGCCGACACTAGGAGAATAGCAATCAGGCAAAAGGAAAAGGAATAAGTCAAGAGTAGGGAAAGTCTTGGGGAAAGCATCATAAACCAGTACTCGAATCTTCCACTCCAATTATAATGGGTTTAGAAGAGAAAGTCCTCGACCGATCACCTTCACTACTTCAACGACTTACACTCTCCCGACTTCTTCTTTGTACCTGCTCTCTATGATTTTCTCCTCGTATTTTCCTCAAAACCCCTTCGTTCCCTATTTTCCTTTTGTAGTTACTAACAACCCTGTATTAATATCAATTAACGGACGATCAAAATTGAATTGCGCGTTTAAATCCCCCGACTAGCTTAAGTGAAAACGATAAAAGATCAATAAAATTTTTTTTTTATTTTATCTCGTTTTCTCTCTTGGGCTAAAAAGAGGAAAGAGACTAGAAAAGACGAGACAAGGACAATTTCTCTATAATAAAACCAATAAAGAATAGCAGCGGATGTCAAAGGGAGTTTAATAAAATGGTCATTAACAAATTCCTCCACCTCCTCATTGTTTTCAATCCTCTACGTGTCGTCCCTTCTAAGTCCTCTTGAGATTTCTTCTCGTTCGGATGTCAACCTTTCCGAACTTGTCACTCGACCTTTCTCAATCACTTCACATCGTCTTCCACTTTTCATTGTTTTTACAACGACATGGTCAACACTACCTTCATTTACTCGGATCATCTTGGTTCAATATTAGCTCCATGGCTGGATGCTCTTTTCTGCTTTTAGTCTGGGATAGTGTATATATAAAAGGGATTTTAATTCAAGTCTTTTATACATGAGGCGTTTTCGGGTTTTATAGAGTTGATAGATCGGGAAGGGAGTAGACGATATAAAGAAGATTCGGAGAAGTTTAAAGGGTTCGAGTGGAATAAAGAGATATTCCCAGTGATGTGGCAACTACTTTCTCCGACCCAGTAGTTGCATTCCATTCAGTAATATCAGTGGCGTAACAACATTTTGGGGGCCCCCCCGGAGATATTCTTCCGGGGCCCCCCCTCAATTTTTTTAAAAAGCCCAATTGTAAAATAAAAAAAAAATAAACATACTTCTTAATAGAAAAGGATTCTCGCCTGGTATTTGCTTTGGCGAAATCATCCACAATCTGATCGATGTCCAAATTTTTAGCGTATTGGCTTTCAATCGACAAAATTGCTAAATGCAAATCAATTAGCCTGTTAAATAATGATTCGCAGAAGAATTTTTATTGACGGTAAAGAAACATTCGGCGGCAGGTAACAAAGGCAATATACGAAAACCAGAAGAGAAAAAACCGATTTACTTAAAATTTGAAAAGAAAGTCACTGAGAGCCCGTACTACTTACAAAAGAATTATTTTTGAATTTTTATTTCCGAATTCTAAGAAAACCAGAAAACGTCTGATATACCTGACTTTTAGTGTTTAGCTTATGAAAAAAGTTTAACTCAAGATATAAGATGTCCTCTAAACTTAAAAACAAAAATTACAAACCTTTTCTCACCCTCGATTCCTATTGTTCGCGGGTTAAAGTAATAAAACTGTCGCTAAAATAAGTTGGTTTTTTGGTAAAAATTTTTTTCTCAAGACTAAATATCCATTTATTATACTAAGTTAAAAATTTTTTAAAAAATTACTATTTTTATTTCATTAAGAGAGACTTTTGGGGGCCCCCTAACAAGCCAAATCTTGCGGGGCCCCCCCCCTCGCAAGAGGTAACCAGCGGGCCCGGTTGTTACGCCACTGAGTAATATTGCCTGCTTGTTTGCGCCTAAAAAAACCCGAGCTACGTGATCCGCTTCTTCAGCCTCTTCTACTTGATCACACTTATGATAAAACGCTGACCAGTAAAATTCCTCCAATACAAAATTGAAAAAAAAAACTTTTAAAAAAAATAGTAGCCCCTGCTTAATATTCACTCTACGATAGACAAACGTCGGCAGATGGACGGAGAACATTGTCATGTATTATTATTGTTATGGTTTCTCGAATAAAAAAAATTGGAAATCGAAATGAAATTGAAAAGAAACGACGGAAAGACGAGAAAAAAACCCCAAAATAAATAAAAAAAAAAAAAAAAAGGAATGTAGATTTTAATCTTTTTGATTTCTTTGGTCAGCTGGAATCAAAAAAATAAAATTTGCATTCGAATATTTTTTTTCTCTCTTCTTGGACTCTATTCAAAAATTTTATTTTCTCCCAAACCAACTTTCTTTTGCACTTGGTTTTAATGTAACAAGGATACGAAGGGATTTAATGGCATAGAAAATCCGATACCGTTATTCCACGCAGGGGATATCCTTCCTTCCTTCTTCCCGATTTGAATACCAAGAGGGACACTTTTTGACCTTGGACATAACTTCACCGGGCGAGTATTTTATTTTATTCCATTGTCCCCGAGAAAAATAGGGAAGTAAAAAAAAAAAATTCGAAGCAGACCTTCGACAAAGATAGATTTCTAACCTTGCGTTCACCCTACCCAAGGGCAATAGGGAGATTCGTAACGTCGAACAAACGTATTCGTCATTTAATGTCTCTCAGTATTCACGCAAAACAACATTTTAATAAAGATCTTATCTAAGGCTATTTTAACAGTGATTTTTTTATATCATTGTTTACCCCAGACGAATTTATAACATGATTTCGTGTCTGTCTGCTTCTTGTTTTTTTTTTAAAATACATTAAAGAGTGATGTCGTTGGTTGCTCGATCGGCTGCTGGCTGCAAGCTGAAACTCAGTATTTATAAAATAGCACGTAATATCTCTATACTGAATTAAAAAGCTTATTCGTATGTTTCGCTAAAGAGATTTTATTCCCCCTCACCTTAAAACAAAATCCTTACACTACAACTTTTTCTGTCAGATCAGCTTATAAAATCAGCAATCAAAAATTTAAATTCACGGGGATTTCACTTTTCAAAAACATTATTTCACCTACTAGTCTCTCGTTATTTTCGGTCTTTTTAATCCTTGTTATTGACGTATCCGTTGAGAGCTGACGGTGTGTCTCATTACTTTGCATCATCATATGATTTCCATGAGAAAATAAATTCCTCGTCAACTAAAGGGTGAAATGAAAATGGAAGGTAAAAATAATAAATGGAAGAAAAGTGAAGGGTTTTCATCCCTGGTGGATCAGTCATCGTTGTGACTGTGGCCAGCAGCCTCTCTCTCGTTCGTCTCTCTAACGAGCTGTCTTTGTCGAAAGGGCCCTTTCAAAATCGTCCTTCCTTTTTATTTAAACCTTGTTTTATTTTTAAATCATTTCCCGTTTTCCAAAGTGGAAGGGAAATGGTTTGTAGAAAAACACCGATTCATTCACACCCTTACACTATTTTTTTTTTTTATATATATAAAGGAGGATTAAATTTGATCTTTATTTTTTTGGTGGAAAATATTTTTTTTTTTTTCGAAAAGGAAAAGTTTTTTGTAACGCAGTGGAAATTCTTGGCGTTCGAATGGGAAACATATTCCCTGAAACGAGTTTTGCTTATAGAGGATAGACAGAAAGCCACTCGGGGACTTTTACTTGTCAATCCTAATCATCACGATTCCATTAGGCTTCCATTCCCAAATTCTCTTGTGACGGAATTCTGGAGAATATGAAAGGGTGTCTTTTAAAGGTAATAAATTTTTGTTAGACTATGAGATGACCAGTGTTTTGAAGTTAAAGGCTTGGATGACTATTTAGCCCCCGTGGGCTTAGGTCTAAGTCAGCAAAAAAGATGATCCCTTTTTCTTGGACCCATAAGCACAGATTTTTGAAAATCTCACGCCTTACATTAAACTTGACTAAAAATGCAGAAAACCTGGAAAGTCAAACAGCGAAGAAGAGTACCTTGAAAAGCTTGAAGAAATGAAAGAAATTTGGGATCTACAATTTCGTTTGTATTTCGAAAAACGACTCAATCAATCAATCATTTTGCAATCCGACATAAAATCGTTTTCTATATCGCCCATTGGTCGAGAAGTCAGTAAAAAGAATATATAAGATCAATAACATTAGCCTGGGACTTTTGAAAGCTCAACTTTTTTTCATAAATCAAGAACGCCCACTAGGTTTGGCCAGCGCCAAAAAGCCCCGAGCTTGCACCGCCGTAAATACAGAAGTTGCAGAGCTTTCAAAAAAGCTCATCCTGGGAGGCAAAAATTTTGAAAATCTAACTATGCCATTCGATGACGCAAGTCTGAGCCTGCAATGCCGGAGCTTGAGCTTTGTATTATTAAGCTTTATATGAAATAAGTCAGAAATTTGACTCGTTTGGCAGGATCTTAAGTGCAACCCCAAGTCCGACGGAACCGGATTCATCCTTAGGAGAGGAGGAGGATTTTCCGGAGCTGCAGAGCTTTGAAAAAAAAAACATCCTGGGAAATTGTAATTTTGCCATTCTGGCTTTAACATTTGACGGTGAAAGATCGCGCTAGCCTGCGCCAGCCTTCCTGAATGAACCTTGCGCCATTAATCTAGAAGCTTGCACCATCGTTTTTATACTTCTAGCTTTAAAAAAAAGGTCATCCTGGAAAGTGAGAATTTTAAAGCTCTGATTTTACCATCGTTGAATGGAAATGTCAGGATAAATTCTTAATTCCTAGGATGAGCTTTTTTCCAAGGCTAGAGATATATTAAAGATCGTGTAAGATTCTAGGGAGATGGCGCGAAATAGTGCAAGCTGGCGCCATCGAACGGCATAGTTAGACTTTCGAAATTTTTATTTCCCAGGATGAGCTTTTCTGAAAGCTCTGTAACTTCTGTATTCAAGGTGGTGCAAGCTCGGGGATTTTTGGTGAATGAAAAAAAAGTTGAGCTTTTAAAAGTCCCAGGCCAATGTTATTGACTTGAAGATATAAGCTACTGAAAAAATTATTTCTTTGACAAAAATAAAGGAAAATCTCAGGTTTTCTTCTAGTAAAGGGCTTGCTGAATTCTGTAATGATAACCCAACTTCAAATCTACAGTAGCGACCTCTTTGCAATTCAATAGCTAAAAAAATGTCGAAAGCTTGAAGGCAGACCTACTCACGTCTAAACTTGTAAATTCAAATCGCTCCAATTACCAATCCTAAATTCACCCTTTGAACACTCGCCAACTTGAAAAATATAAAAAATTATTTTTTTTCCGGATAACCTTTTCATTGCAACACTATAAATATAAAAAAAAATAGTCGAGGGGAAAAAATTTATAATAAAATCGTACATATGAACAGAGGAAAACTAGAACTTATGTTGGGAATGAATTAACTGTCAGTAAGATGCATATCCTTAAAATTGAAGGCACAAAAACTGAGTCGAATTGGATTTTGTCCAGATTTTTATTCTATTAACTTTTCCTGTCGGGGAGGAGACGGGGGGGGACCCGTTGTCTAGCTTATAATTTTATACTTTCCCTCCCTTCCACGATTTTTGATAAATATTAATTCGAAATAAAATAAAACTCATCAGACGTCTTTCACCGAAAACGTCACTCAACCTCCCCGAAATACGAGGAGGCTGAAAATGGAAAGTGTTTTGTCCTCCCGAGTGTAGAAATTTGTCGATGCAGGCACCATTAAATTTCCTGTTTTCTCAATTACGTTTTTAAAGGAAATTGAATTTTGTATCAAACAGGGATGAAAGGTTCTCATAGGGGCATGCCGGGTGCATTGTTTCCTCTGCCATTGTTGTAGAGATTCACGGAAACAGCGTCAAGGCCGTGACGTCACGCTCCACCGACTTCGTCTTTCCAGCCTCATGACGTCATCCGTCACGACTCAAGACATCCACCCTCATCTTTCACCCCTTTTTCCTTCATTTTCTTAACGCCGCTAATGGTTTTGCGATATACACACATATATATAAACCCGAGGATTTCCTCCCGAAAATTTCGGAAATTGGAAATCCAAACGGGAGAAAACAAAAGGTTCAATTTTCATATCATGCTTCAACGAAAACGCGTATGAATATTCGATTCGAGGGGCCGAAAGGCGTAGGAGGGGGGTTTTCTTCGTTTTTAAGGGATTCTTGAAAACGAAGCCCGAGTAAATATTTAAGGTCCCTGAAAACAAGGGTTCGGGTATAAGGGGATACTACGGGTTTTGTATCCAACGGAAAATGAAGGAAGATCTTAAACGCTGCAAGGGAAGGAACCGATATTAAAGTTCGAACTTCGCTGAGTGAACACTGCAAATGACAAATAAATCATTTTCTTAATGAATCTGCCTGGAAATCGAATACCATCCGGGAAACGTGACAATTCGAAATAAATATCGAAGGTGGAAGTTTTCCTCCATGTAAATCCGTTGCGGTTTCCTTGAAAAATATTTTTTGACGACACCGCTGCCACCAGTTTTTTTTAAAAAAACGATTTCTTTGATTTTTTTTTGGTCGAAGCAGAGTAGATGAGTGTTAGAAAAAATTTTTCATCGAGGAAGTCCGACAATTATAGAGCCTAGAGCTAGAAGATCAAACTGAAGGCCAGAGCCAGAGGGAAATTTTGTTGTTAAGTCTTGAACTCTGTGACGGGTTATTTTTGTAAATTTCATTTTTGAGGACCCTATATAGAGAATAAGGGGGCTTTCGTCTCATTTTTGACGATTGAAACTGTGACCCAAGTAAAGTTTCTGGTTTTTGGAGACATTTTCAAACGAAAGCTCAAAAACAAGTCATAGCAGTAAAAAGCTAGGCCTAGTCCATTTGTTGCAAAATTTCATTTATTAAATCTTGCCAAGAATTCAGCAACAAAAATTTTTGAAAAAACCTCCAGATTTCTCGAATCTTCCTCGCTCAACTCTTAATTTCCCCAGATTCTCAAACATTAGCTTTACCAGTCACGCTTCTATTAAATTCCTCAGCGACGAACCTCCACAATTGTTTTCAACTATCAAAAAACTCGACTAAAAGAAAATCTCAGGGGAAGTACGAAGAAAAAAATCAGATCAAAGAAAAAAAAAAGGAAACTGAGGAAAATACATAAAAAGTCATGGTTGGAGATTCAACTCACGACAATGCGGTGTGTTTAAAATTTATAGTAGGACAAGAAACTGCTAGTGGTCACTTAATTTCATTACGATGTTGAGAACATCGCCCAAAAGTCTGGTAGAGATTTATTGAGTCGTAATGGCCGGACTCAAAGGACCACCGTCATCCTTTTAACTCTCTTTTCGATCGTTTTCCTTCAAGCGAAACTTACACATCCCCTTTTTCTTTAAGGCTAATGGCTTTTTCCTCTTCCCCGTATTTTTTCTTATTTTAAATTTTTTCTCTACGGGTACCTGAAGCCTAAACAAGAATTTATCAATCAAATCGTCCCTCCGGACGCGTGGTTTTCACTAAAAAGGGTCGAGGGGGGGAGGAGGGATCGTGTCCAAGACTCTATAGCACAATCTTACAATAAAGTAGATAATAAATTGATTAGCCGTAGAACCCTCTGCAAGCGAAGAGCTCCAAAGGGCAAACCTAGAATTTGATTATTGTTATTTACTCTTTGACCTGTCTCGTTGTTAATAAGTCAGTCATTCTCGCCAGGCCTTTGTGTTTCCTTCAAACGATTCACCGACTGAAGGTCGAAAGAAAATGAATACATTAAAATGTGTTCTTTAATTTCGTTAAAGCTTTTGAATAGTGAATCTAGACTTAATTATGATTATTACGGGAAAAAAGAAATATAAAATCCGGGAATATTGTGATGAAAAGATTAATTCACCCGGAAAGAGGTCTCCGAAATCACGAGAGGGGGAAGTTGCGGGTTTTTAGTAAATAAATAATTTTTTGATCGACTTTTCAAAAAGAAATTTTTCTTTTTTTTTTTTAATATAAAAAATGAATGGGCTGGATCGTTAGTGGGAAAAAGGTTGTTTAAAAAAAAAAAAGCGATGATGGAGCTGGCCTAAACGATCTTGCCTTAAAATGGTGTAGCTATAAGAGATCCGAGTTTTCTCTCTCTCTTCATTAGAATTTACGAGAAATTTCATCATCTACCAAACCCGCCTTTTATAATATTAACTGTTATTACACACTACATTTTAAAAATTCTTTTCCTCCCTTGTAACACTTATTAGGGTCGTCTGTGAGAAGGAAATATAGCAATTTATAAAATGGTTGAAGCGGTTATTAGGATTTGAAAGCGAGGAGAGTGAAGAGCTCGGGCTTCAAAAATTAAGCCAATTTTAAGTATCAAAGTAAGCAATGTCCCAACAAGCCCTTCATGGCCAGTAGGGTGAACCTTAAAATGCGAAAGTTTGGATTTTGATCAAAATGCCCTATTATTTTGTTCCAATTTATACAAAAAATAAGCCTCTAAAAATTTTAAATATTTTAGAAATTTTACCAAAATAGGTCGAATTATAATTATAAAAGGCTTCTTGGTCTAATTCAGACGTTAGTTTTTTAAGGGCCCCCTAATGGCCAGATTCTATCTGTTACTTAAAGCTTAAAGTCTGTGAGGACCAGCTGGTGATATCGCAGGAGATCTAGACCCCTGCGCCGCGCCGCCACCGGCCAATTTTTTTATTTTATTAGCACCACCGCCGAAATTTTTAAAAAATTTTTTTTTTGGCCGCCGCCAGGTTAGCATGTCTAAGCCGCCGCCGCGCGATTCTGCTACGGTTTTGGTTTGCGACTTCCGCTCTCCGACCATGATTGTCGCCAATCCCTGCCGCGGGGAGGCATGTTAAGAAGAAGAATACAGCGAAACAAAAAAAGGTGCGTTTCATAGCGGTCCAGTCAGTCTGACATGTTTGTACCAGGTACATCAACTTCTTCTTGCGGGGGTGGTGAGCAATTTTTTTGCCAGACGATGTTTATCAACTGGATTGTGGTTCTGGTTCCTCAGATAAACAGAAAAGGCGGCAAAGAGCTGAGTCACTTTTCAATTCAAGATGTACATTTTTCTGCTTCTGGAGAACTTTACGGGCAGACGGGAAAGTTTTAAAGATGATTTCAGCCAATTGGTCAGTCAGCTCTAATTTTTTAAGGAAATAAGTCTTGATAAAATTCTCTCTCTCTTTTGGTGCCTGCTCGCACATGAGCATAGACGATCGATCCGACGAGCTCCTTCAATCTTTCACGATCGGTGGCCATGCGGAATAACTCCTCTGCAATCCAATTCTGGATATACCACAACCAGGAGAGATTCTAACTACCAAGTCTTCTTTTAACCTCGACCTTGCCCTGCATGATGGTCTGCAGTACTTGGGTCCCCGCAACTTATGCCTGAGGCATTTCCTAAAATTAGTTAAAATCAATCTCAATGCATTTCTCAGCCGATCCGCGAAAATTTGACCGGCGCAGGGATCTAAGGAGACCAAGCTCTCTATCTGCTCCGACAAAACAGGCCACAGTCTTAATAGCTTCTTCAGCGAGAAGCACTCTCACCCCTAAATCACTCCCAAGATTTCCGCAAATTCCCCAAACTTTTATATTTTAAAAGATTAAAGTACACAAGCCTATACATTTCAAATATAAGATTTTAATATTCAGCGTTAATATAATTTTCAAGGAAAGGAGGTTCAATTTATCGAAGACTATTTTCGGTTGAGTTATGACGGCGGTATTAGCGAGATAGAGTCAGCCACTTAAGTGTTTCCTCTTGAATGCACTCGACTGAGTCTTACCGTTACCCTTTGGTTTTATCACAACGAAAATTCATTGCGTGCACGACCTACTCAATATACACAAACGCTCCGTATACACACCCGTTTTAATTTAATTGAATCTTAAAGCATTATCAAGTTTTTTTTTCCACGTTTACCTCCCCCCCGAAACGTAACTCTTGCCTTAAAGACATTTTACTCTTACGATTTTAAGATAAAGGAAAAGACAGAGGCTCTGTAGACAAGTCATTAAATGTTTGATGGGATGTCAGGTGTTTGTCGAACCTCCCCACATCATCTCCCAGTTTCCCATCCCTCATCCCATTGCGTATAAGGGAAGAAAAGTAGAGATGCCTTCCTTAAAACGAATCCTCCTCCGTGATTACCACCCCCACACACCTCCCCCCCCCCTCTCACTCCTTATCTAGCTTCACATGATCTTCCAGCATCAGTTTTTTAATTCATTTTTAAAGGGAGAAAAACGCTTCGTGCTTTTTTTTTTTTTTTTTGTATAGAAAAGGAAAATTTAAGGAAAAAATTTGATCAAAATCAATCGAGTTTTTCGTTGAAAGAAGAAAAAGATGGCGGTTTAAATGATTTCATTTCCTTCCTCAATTCTTATTTCTAATCAATACCAGTCTGAACTTTTCTTTAATTTCTCTTTGTCATTTACATTCTCCAAATTCCTCCTCTCCTTTTTCCCTTTGTGAGTTATCATGTGAACTTAATCCTTTCAAGCGGATTTCCTCTGAGCCGTTCACTTTTTCATTTCAACCCTTTCCTTTTCGACTTTTGTCTTGCAGTTATTAGTTTTTCGTCGTACTTTGTCTATAAAAGTATAGAGGACTATAAAAGGGCCCCGAAAATATGAAGGAGATTAGGTGTAATTATCATTTCGGTTTCGGGATAATAGGGCTTCCTCATTATCAAAATAATTTTTAAAAAAAAAATGTTGTTAATGAAAACGTCAGGAGAGTATTTAGGATATGAGATCTGAAAAGAGGCGTAAAATGACTTGCTTTGATACTTGCTCAAACATGTAACGGATTATCACTTCATAACTTTAGGGAAACAATGTCGAACTATTTTATTCGAGCAAGTTGCTAGTTCGTGAAATCGTTTAGTAGGAAACTTTCTTCTTCAAGTTTGGGTTTATTGTGAGGCTGCGTAGAAAAAAATCGTGGCGAAAATTATGATTGTTGGTTTTGATTTTTTTTGGAGTCGATTGAGTGGTGGGAGGGAGAGGAAGGAATGAAACAAAAAAGAGAAAATTTTAATTAAAAAATTTTTCTCAGAAGGTTTTCTATATAAAAAAAATGCGTGAGTCTCGCTACGGAGACTCAGGGTAGAAGTGAAGTGAAACTTCTTTAGGCCTAAGGAACACAAACAGTCACACCGGACGGGACAAAGAATTATCACATTAAAAATTATACAAAGAATGATTATCATATCTTGTATACTATAAGATATTTAATTTTCCGCCTTTTAAAATTTTTTCAAAAAAGCCATTTAAAAAAGTAAAACTCGTTCCCAAAAATATTTGCTCTAAATCGCGGTAAGTACAGTAATTTAAATATTCATCACACTGGTAAAACTCAACAAAAATGTGTGAAAACTGAATTAAAATGTTTTAAATTTTTGTAAAAAAAATAGTATGAGCAAGAATCTAAGGGCCGAAAATGAAAAGGGCCGAAAGTAATTTTCGGCCCTTTTCATTTTCGGCCCTTTTCATTTTCGGCCCTTTTCATTTTCGGCCCTTTTCATTTTCGGCCCTTTTCATTTTCGGCCCTTTTCATTTTCGGCCCTTTTCATTTTCGGCCCTTTTCATTTTCGGCCCTTTTCATTTTCGGCCCTTTTCATTTTCGGCCCTTTTCATTTTCGGCCCTTTTTATTTTCGGCCCTTTTCATTTTCGGCCCTTTTCATTTTCGGCCCTTTTCATTTTCGGCCCTTTTCATTTTCGGCCCTTTTCATTTTCGGCCCTTTTCATTTTCGGCCCTTTTCATTTTCGGCCCTTTTCATTTTCGGCCCTTTTCATTTTCGGCCCTTTTTATTTTCGGCCCTGTCCAATTTTTTAATTTTTTTTTCGGCCCTTTTAAAATTTTTATTTTTTCAATCTAAGGGCCGAAAATGAAAAGGGCCGCTCTTTTGTTATTTTTCTTTAACTTCTAATAATTGCTACACCTGTGTGCTGATGGCAAACCGACCTTGACCAGACACTGGTCATTTACCCGGTGACAATACTTTGTCTTCTGAAAGACCTATCGACATCGTGGAGATCTGATTTCCGTTTGAATATTTTCTCCTCGCAAATCTCGCACAACTGTATACCACGACCGGTTATTATTAATTCATTCAGATGAGAAAGGTTAAAAGGAAAAATATTACCCCGGCTTAAACGCGATTTTTTTTTCTTCTTCGTTTCGGAATTCCGCGATGGAATACGGAACACGATCTCTATCTAAGTTCCAATTACATCATGCAAATCATCTCCTTTAATTTTACGTGTATTAAATATATTCAAGCAGATGACGGATTTTTTAAATAACGCCCCGTATAAAAATACAGATCCTTCCGCTAAGTTAAACACGGCGAGCGATCCCTTTCGAATTTCAAAAAAATGCAAATTTTGGTGACGTCAGTTTTGAAGAATTTATATACCGGGATTACAACCTCAAGACAGATTTTTTTCCCTTTTTTTTTTTTTTTAATATTTAAGTGAAAAACAATCCTGAAATCAAGAGGGATCTCGTAAAATTGGTGCTCGTTATTTATAATGAAAAGAAACTTTTCAATTTATTGGTTATCGAAATATTAATATCTTCTGTTAAGGTTAAATCGGGAGGCATGCGCGTATTGAATTTTTGTTAAAAAAAAAAAAATGGAAACTTAATCGATTTACGGTTAATTTTTTTTTTGAAAAATTGCCTTTTTGTTGTCAAAATAATAAAATCTGCGGCTGACAGACCCGGACTCAGCTAAAAACCAGGTATTGCTGATACGGTACTAAAACTAAAACAAAAGTCTTCGCCTGAAAGAAACCGCTTGAAAACAAGAAACAAAGAAGAAAAGAGAAACTTTTGCAAAAGTTTCTAACACAAATCACTCGAGCTACCCCCTTCTCCTTTTTCCCTCCACTCTTTTCTTTTCTCCTTCATGTTCTCCTTGCGTTGCTTTTCTCGAGCTGCTGCCGCCTTGACTTTTCTAAATCTTATCGCCCAGCCATCTTTGATATGAAAAAAAAAGAAAAAAAGAAAAAGGGTTTTCGAACTTTGGTTGTATCGTTTGTTTTTTCCTTTTCCCCGAAAATTTTGAGTTCCGCATTAAGAAAACGGGGAGAGAAAACCGGGGAAACATAAATCAAAAGCTGCATGTCTCTTGTTATGTGCACACCTTAGACGAGAAGGCAGAAATCTGAACAAAAACCCGACGTCGACCCTCGTGACCTAAACTCATTGTCCTTATTGTTTTCCTCCCGACACAAAAGACTTTTCTTTAAATAATGATTTCTCGATTTTGACTTTAACGTATGAGAGCGGGGGGGAGCTTGCGTACCTGATTCTCAGAGAACGAAATACTTTCGACGCCTAAAGAGGAAAATAGATAAAAGCAAATCGATGTAGTGTAAGAAATGCAAAGAAACTAGGAAGAACATGTTTTCCCCGGAAAAAGGGATGGCAAGGATGAAAACGGTAGGTGAGGAAGGAGATGGATGTTAACGCAACAGCTGCAGGCCTTTTACACTTTCTACATATCGATATAACGGATATCGGATAATCTCTTTCGATATTTTCAATAAGCTACATCCTTTTAACACCTTTCGAACGCTTCCAACGTTCTAAACATATCCAAATCTCTTTAAGGGAAAGGGAAGGGGAGATTTTGTACCTCAAGTGTATCCCACAGGTAAATATGATGATCATTTAGGTAAATATGAGATTTAAATTGCTGGTTTGTAGTGTTGGAATTAATTTAGTTGAAAGATGGAATATCTCAACAGTAGAGATTTCCAAGGCAGATTTAAAGCTTGATCATTTTTGTTCTGGACACTTGGGCAGAAGCAGGATCCTTTTACTGGAAGCGTGGCCAACTGCCAACTGTCAAGAGAAAGCCGTCTGTGATGCAGCAGTAGGGCTTTAGGCCCAATAAGGCTACGGATTAATCGATTGACTCCTATTCCATATCAGACCGACGCTTTGTAATGGTGAAGGGCAAGAACTTAATTACCGCCCAGGAAAAAAGGTTAAATGTTTAACCGTAATATTTATTCAATTCGAAATCCCGATAAAGTGGAGTGAACTTTTTTTTCTTGTTAAGTTATAAAAATGGATTTTGGCGGTATTTCAAGTTCACGAGGAATGGCTGCCGTTCAGTCGGTTCTGCTTTTTTCTCCTATGTTAATTATGACCATCCTGGTTGGAGTTTAATCTGGTTTAAGGGGTTTTTTTACATGATTAGGATAAACGCTATTGTAACGGTTACAGATTTTTTTCACCCGAGTTAGATTTGTTCCATTTTGGGCTTCTTTCCAAGGTCTTTACCCAAATGACAAGTTGGGAAAACAAAGGTCAATGACAGGAGGACCTTTGTGTTTATTGTTTCAGGTGATGAAACAGAGACACAACGTAGCACAAAACTGAAATATTGGCGAATCTCAAAGTTTAGATAGCCTCATGGAATCTTCACCTCCATCTTTAACTTAATTCGGATTTGGATGATGCTCCTCATCCCAGCATCGCCTAAACACCGATGCGACGCAATGGCTGCAGAAGGTAATGTTGGAAAACGTCCAGTGCCCGTATAGGAATTTCGGCACAATCATGTTCAAGTTCAGCGTGATGAAATGTGTCAACTTCTTTACAGTTCTCTCATGCTGACCAAAAAAACGTCTTCGTCTAGTTATATACAAGCACTTTGCTCCCTCCTGTAAATCTCCGCAAATGCATCGTATTATCTCCCGGGTGTCAATAATTTTTTTTTCTTCTTCTTCAGCCTGTTCGCATCCATTCCTGAATATAGACCCCTCCCAAATTTTCCCATGTCAAACGGTTCTCCGCTCTTCGAAACCAACCCCTTCCAGCCGTTTGAATGATATCGTCGGGCCGCCGTATTTGAGGTC
Organism: Liposcelis brunnea; assembly: GCA_023512825.1. Classification (NCBI taxonomy): domain Eukaryota; kingdom Metazoa; phylum Arthropoda; class Insecta; order Psocodea; family Liposcelididae; genus Liposcelis; species Liposcelis brunnea. The sequence goes on along the minus strand of CM042065.1, from coordinate 8,012,385 downwards.
TTCCCCTACTTCTAGATGTTAAGCACGGCCTCCATTGGGTTAATGTTACTGCCTACTGCTCGTGATCCTGCCTGGCCACATGCCCTACCCACTGCCACTTCAACTCTGCAACACGCCTTACCACGTCCATCACCATCACCAAAATGGATCTCTCCAACGCGCGCTGCGCCACGCGGAGTCGATGGGCACTTCTGATAGTTAAAGTCTCTAGACCATATGTTAGAACTGGCAGGACCCACGCATCGAAGACCTTCCTCTTTAGATTTATGGGGATTCTCGGCTCTCTCAATACATGTTTCAGGTTCGCAAAAGCTCCCCAAGCAAGGCTCACCCTTCTATGAATTCGTCTGATTTTCTTAGCCTAACTTGTTAGTGTGCCCCAAGTAGACATACTCTTGCACATTCTCGATAGCTACTCAATTAATGTGCACACGGGTCAATCATGTCCTAACACTAAAATATTTAAATTCATCCTCCCAGATTTTGGCCGTTGGGAATGGACTCTTCCGGGGACGGTGACTTGGAAAAAGGCCAACTCCAAAAATACCGCCTAAACCTGACCTGACCAATCCTGATTGCTTAAAAAAAATAAAAATCAAATCCTCCAAGTAAATTACCCAAAACCTCAAACGACAAAGAAATAAATTATTTCTTAACGATTCGCATTTCCTCTTTCAATCTCCAGACTCTTAGTTTCATCGTTCACCGTAAAACCCTTCAAAAATAAAGATTCTCTTCGGGGAATGTTAAAAATGAGACGACGCTTGCTGATCACTCTTCCTTGGATTAGCTCAATATTTACATTTTAAAATTGATTAAGAAAGGGTTCCGAGATCCGGATCCTCGTGTACAAACAGCAGCAACTCACTTCGGCGTCTTCGTCTAAGACATTTTAATAATAAAATGTTGAAAATATCCCCTTACGATTTCCGTTTCCACGTTACCACGTCCCACGAAAAAAAAAAACACCGAAGGGTGGGGAGGGAAAAATTCGAATAACCCAATTTTTCGAATTACCCTGCGGAACTGAATCGAAGAGTACAAGATTAATTAATAGGCACGAGGGGAAAAAGCAAATAAGTTTTTGAAGAAGCCGAGCAAGAAAATGTGAAATATTCCGAAGGATACAGCAGAGATTATAGAACACTCGAGTAAGACGAAGGAAGAACGAACGTGTATCATCGTCAGCCGGTGAAAACCAATTAAACCAGGATTTCGGAAACCGTTGGAGCTTAAAATTTAAAGTAGTCAGAGTCTCTCCTGTTAATTTTAAAATTACCTTCTTCTGATCGATATATTCCATCTATTCAGTCCGGTTAATAGCGTTTCGATGTATGCTTATTCGAAAGATCTGGTTTTAAAAAAAAGAAAACTCGACAATTTATTTAATAACATACTCGTATCATATGGAAAGATGATTGTTTATCAAGATGAGGTTGAAATAATTCACAAAAAGCTCACAGAATGTCAACTGTTTATTCAGTTTTGTAAGTTTCTTATTTTATTTGAATTTATTTGATTACTGTATAATGATTAATATTTTTTTCAGATCAGCCGCGATTTTAAATTTTTTTGAGGTTATATTAATCAAAAAAAAAAGAAGAGGAAAAGTCTTTTTTAAGTAATCGCGGGACATGAAGGAGCCGCGGGGAGGAGGAGGGGGCGTAAAGGGGGGCAAGCAGTAAAAATAAGGAAAATATAGTGCTTTATTAGGAGGCAATATATTATTTAGGATGATTCCAACAGGGTGGAATCCATTACAAGCATCCCCACACTGAGTTATATTTTAAACATTTGATTTATTAACGACCACCCTAACTATAACCTGAAATACACCCCACCGTTTCTAAGATGGAACTAAAGAGTTTAGTTTAGACAGCTTATTTCCTTCGGTCCCGTTTTAGCAAATAACCCGTCATTGTGGAATTAGTCGAATCTGGTAAATCCAATGAAGCGATGAGGAACCGCACTAATGAGGCATTTTTTGAGATTTAATATATGGGATGGTGGAAACGAAATAAAGCGGCATTAAATTTAATGAATAAGAAACCTATTTTATGGCACGAGGGATGCGCTAAGAGTAGACAGGGTGGCGACATCTGCTTCATATCGACCAATCTATTAAAAATGTCGGGATTTCAGGAATCACAGCTTTAAGAGGTCCACCATAGTGTTAATTTTAGTTATTTTCGCTGAAACAATGGAACTCAATCCCTTTCAAAATTTTCAAGATTTTAGGATCTTCAAAGGAATTTTTGTCAACCAGAACAATTGAAAATTTTTTTCTTGTCAAACAAACCTTTTGATGCAACCGGGTTCTTGAACAAATCTTTCGATAATTTTTTCGTGTCGAACAAATCTATTGAAAATTTTTTCTTGTTGAACAAATTTTTTGATAATATTTTTTTATAAACAAATCTCTTCATAATTTTTTCGTGTCAAACAAATCTCTTGATAATTTTTTCGTGTCGAACAAATCTTGTGATAATTTTTTCTTGTTGAACAAATTAATAATTTTCTTACTGAACAAATCTTTTGATAATTGAGGAGGTAGCTGCAACAAGGGCAATTTTTCTATGTTTAGCTTATGGAACAATTGCCCTTGTTGCAGCTACCTCCTCAATTTTCTTCTAGAACAAATCTTTTGGTGATTTTCTTATTGGACAAAGCCATTGATAATTTTTTTGATAATTTTATTATTGAACAAGTCTTTTGAAAATTTTTTTTCGAACAAATCTTTTCATAATTTTCTTGTGCAACAAATCTTTTGATAATTTTCTTGTTGAACAAATCTTTTGCTAATTTTCTTGTTGAACAAATCTTTTGCTAATTTTCTTGTTGAACAAATCTTTTGCTAATTTTCTTGTTGAACAAATCTTTTTCTAATTTTCTTGTTGAACAAATCTTTTGCTAATTTTCTTGTTGAACAAATCTTTTGATAATTTTCTTTAGGGATGGACGGCGAGACTTTCGAGAAATTTTCGAGAAATCGCTTAAATTACGTCTCCCCACAAATCTATTGATAATTTTTTCTTTTTGAACAAATGTTTTGATAATTTTTGCAGGTTATTGCCATTTATGACCGAATAACCACTCATTTTGTTTTGTACAACTCCGGGTAAGTTATCGCTGACGCTCCTCAGCTTTTTTCTGCATCTCCCCTCTTAAGAACCTTTTACCACTAAACATTTTTTATGAAAAAGTCAAAGTGACAATTCATATAAACGAAAATCATCTTAAAGAACTGAAAAAAACAAAACTACCAACTTCTCTGTCCAAACCCAAAATCTCCACTTAACGAAAAAAATTTCCCTCAACGACATCCTATACACAAAATAAACGATTCTCAAAACAAAATTCCATAACGGCCATTTAGGGATTTAACACCGCCCCATGGAAACCACTTGAAAATTGCCAATCCACGCTTTCCTTTTTTTTTCTTCTTCATCTTCCAACGGATTCATCATCAAACAGTATAAAAGATTTTATTGTACATATAAAACACGGAGGATCAGCGATATTTCTTGTAATGTTAAGTCGAGCGTTAACAGCTCTTAAAATGAAAAGCTGCAAAGCTTAGAAATTCCTTACTTTATGATATAACCCGAGCCCAGAACTGATGAAAATCACGACGAAATGCGGCAATTTGTGAAAGAGTGATGAAGAAAGGCTTGGATAGCTGATAAGGAGGGACCGCCGGGTCCCGTCCAAAGGGATGAGAGGGGATGAAATCTTAAAGGGTTCGCGGTTTGTTTGAGAGGTCGGTAATCGAGTTGATGACGTAGGTCGAATTATAATCAAACACTTAAATCTTATATTTAGATTATGTAAAATTATTTAAATTAAAACCGGTTCTGTTGCAATTATTTTAATCATAGCCTTTAATTTTCTTCGATTTACTAAAAAATTGATTTTATCTTTGAGCATGGGAACATTTTCAAAGCGTGTAAAGAATTAGAGAGGAGACGGAAAATAAATGCGAGCAAGAAAATGAAAAAGGGTTTTTATCACCTGAAAGTTGTTCGGTCGGCGAGTTGTAAAAGCATAATCGAACCCGCGACTTATACGACGGGTGCAGTTAAGAATGAGACAGTCTTTAATTTATAAAATGGAAACTGAAAACTGAAACTCTAAGTTTCGAGAGAGAAGTCCCAAAGTCTACGGATAACTCAGGATTTGAATGTTATAACGGCAGATGTGACAACAAGAAAACCGCGTTGAGGGTTGTTAAGTGCTCTTTAGGAAAAACGATACACGTTCTGTATTTTTCATATTTTGTTTTTCAATTTTGGCCAAAACAACATCAAGAGCTGAAGTGGCAATAAGTCAGACAGCGCTCAACGCCCTGAACAATAGAATGGACTCCGCAGCTGTCTTCTCTTCTAGTAGCGCAAAGCCTCAGGCACTAATTAGAATTTTTCTTCGATCTAAAAATATTTCCAAAAAAGAGAAATTAATTTCCCGGCAACTTCCCCAATTCCTGAATTATTAATTCCGCGATCGGTTTCCTCCGCGTTCCCCGCGATTATTTTTCCAAAGCCCCGAAAACCACCGAAAGGCGAAGATATCATAAAGCGACTTTGTAAAAACAAACAAGTCAAACAAAAACATTTAAATAGCCGAGGAACTATTTGAGTTAGGCGGTTTCAAAACTGGGGTCTTTTCCAAGTTAGTTTCTCAAGAAAGTCCAAGAACTAAGTAAGACCCACAAGTTACCAAAGTTCTGTGCTTTCAAGCCCTCAGGTCACGTACAAACTTGAAAATGATCAACCCGGCCGGTAAGTTAAGCATGAGGGTCATCCGCCGTCTTCCCGAGGACGGTAAGAAAAGCGCGGTCTTTACGAGTCAGATGTGGGCGAAAGTAAATGATCTCGGAAAATGACATATGTCTTACGTTATAATTATACGCAAATTTAATTCATTTTAAAATTAACCCGACTTTAACGCGAAGACGGGGAGATAAATTTAAAACAACACGCGTGACCTGTCTTCTTATGCCCGCTGAGAAAATCGGCATATGGGAAATTTGAACGTATGAATACATATACATGAATGGAATAACCATTTCTTTATTAGCGTTACTTCGGAAACTCTATTTTGCTGATAGCTGACTTCAAAAAGATTAAATTATCAAAAGTGAAGTCTCAGATTCGACATCGTCAAGCATCCCCCCCCTTCTCCCTGATCTCTCCCTTCGGCTTTATGTTTCCCCGTGTAATGAAAATATTCCTGTGTTTAGACGAAATTTATGTTTTCAAATAATATTTTTAAAAAATCGTTATTAATAATAAAAACCATTAACCTAAAATAATAGAAAGGGGAGGGGGGTGATTAAAAAGTTGGTGAAAAACTATTTTCCACCGTCAAATAGGTTGGTCGTGCCCTCTGGGGCTAAAAGGAAAAAATTCATTTTGCTCCTCTGACTTTTAATAAAGGAACCTCCGGCCAAAGTTTAATCTTTTATGTATTAAAACAATAATTGAATTGGAGTTTTCTTTTGGATGTTAATCATGGTTAGAGTCTTCAAGAAGGGGTTGGACTCCTGTGTTATCAACTCCTTCGGATTATTTCGTAACCCCTTTTTTCCACCTTAATGTTTTCAAATATTTCACAGTTTGAAAAACGAAAAATTTTAGAAAATGCTTTTAAATATTAATCGTTGTCTAATTGTTTCAACTCCAAACAAATTCAACAGTTCAGCTGATTCTTTTAGTTCAGAAAAAGATTTGCGTAAGTTAAACACTTTATTTATTAACTGGAATGTTAACTTTCAGGAACAAAAACCGGCCAATCGGCGAGCCCCTGCGAATATTCGATTATCCCACCGGCAATGCATGGCTCTTTTTTCGTCCTGTTGCTTTCCTTTGCCGAATCCGCAGTAAGAACCGCAGAAGAGAATCAAAATCGACGAAGAAAAAACTTGCCCCTGCTATTTTCTGACTATGCACCCTGCAATGCACGTTTCTTTTTTTCGTTGGATCGCCTTCTTTAACCAAATGCGCAGTAAAAAATTTGAGAAGAGTCAAAATCGACGAAGAAAAAACTTGCCCCTGCCATTTTCTGACTATGCAACCTGCAATGCACGTTTATTTTTTTCGTCGGATTGTCTTGTTTTACCAAATGCGCAGTAAAAACTTTGAAGAGAATCAAAATCGATGAAGAAAAAACCTGCCCCTGCTGCTTTTTTGCTATGCAACCTGCAATGCACTTTTATTTTATTTTTTTTGTTGATTGCCTTTCTATACAAAATGCGCAGTAAAAAGTTTGAGGAGAGTCAAAATCGACGAAGAAAAAACTTGCCCCTGCTACTTCCTGACTATGCAACTTTCAACACAAGTTTGTTTTTTTTCGTTGGGTTGCCTATTTTTACCAAATGCTCAGTAAAAACTCTGAACTCTGACCAAAAAAAAGAGGGCGCGGGGCTTCTTCCAGCTAGCAAATGCTAGGCTCTAGTTTGGAGCCCAAATTGTTTACGACGCCATTGCTGGCCAAAGCGGTTTAGCTTTCAATTAAGCCCTGTCAAAAGCTTTCAATCTCAATCGAATTCATAACAAACAAACATCCCATTATCTTTAACTCCGAATTAACATTTCACTCCCCCATTCACAATCATCACATACAAACTGATAAATCTAAATGCGTTCATTAGTCTTAAATAGCTCCCGTTCCCGATTCTTCCGTTTTCAAAAAAAAGCTGACTCATCACTTTCCCCTAAAGGTTAAAATCAGCGACTCAGGTCGATTATAAGATGTTTGAAATTGAAAACTACAAGATATTGAATACAAATTGTACAATCTCCATTGTAAACTTCAGCCCTTTTTGGGCGAGAGGGAGAAGGGGTCGGAGAGCGGGTGGAAGAGGACGGATAAATACCGATATGAAATCAAAATAGACCCCAAAATATCTAAAACGTAAGATGTTTAGGAATCCCATACGAATTTTCAAATAATTATCCGTCTTTTCATTAAAGAAATGCAATCAAGGAAACATAACCTAAGACGATAGACCAGGAAGCGCGATGCGAAAGGGGGAACGGAGTCATTCGACGATTTTCCCCCGACGTGATGAACCTGGCTTGGTTTTCGAAATGGCTGACTAGGCGGCTAGAGGGATTTAATCGGACGGAAACCGCTGCCTTCAACCGCTATGGGTACATAACAGCCTTAGCTTAGCAAATAAGAACACCATTTCCTTTCGTAAGATACGCATTTCATGCATAGTTTGAATATTTCTCGAGATAGCGTCTTCACATGACTTTGACCGGAAAACAGATTTCCGATTGTTTGCATTTTCTTTGTACACTCGGGGGAGGTGTGATTAAGAGCAAACAAAACAAGACGCCGTTTGGAATTATTTCCAGCGACGCGGAGTGAGAAATTGTCGGATTAAAATTTGGATTTCCCGAAAAATGAAAAAAATCGTGCCCCTGCGAGTTTTCGGTTATACAACCGGCAATGCATGTCTTTTTTTTCGTCGGGTTGCCTTCTTATACCGAATAAGCAGTAAAAACTTTGAAGAGTTCCAAAATCGACGAAGAAAAATCTTGCCCCTGATACTTTTTGACTATGCAACCTGCAATGCACGTTTCTTTTTTTTTTTTGTAGGATTGCCTTCCTTTACCAAATGCGCAATAAAAACTCTGAAGACAATGCAAATGAAAGAATAAAAGTCATGCCCCTGGGACTTTTGGACAATGCAACCGGCAATGCATGTCTAATATTTTGTTGAATTGCCTGCTTTTACCGAATGCGCAGCCGGTACTCTAAAGAGTGTCCAAATCAACGAAGAAAAATCTTGCCCCTGCTAATTTTTCGCCGTGCAACCCGCAACGCATCTCCTTATAAAATCCATGAGACCTCGATGAAAACGCCGCCCGAGAAAATCGCTCCGATATAACATTTAAATCCTTTTGGGGTCGAAAGATCATGAAGGTCAATTATAGTAAGGGTTTTCCTATACTTTATAACTTACCCCCCCTCTCGCATTTATATTGCATTGTTCTCTTAAACTGCAACATGTATTATCATTCCTACTGTAATTTAGAGCTGAATTTTTAAATAGATAATTATACGCTGAACATCGCCGTACAAAGGGAAATATACGTGGTTTCTTTTTTTTGCTGAGTCTCTGTCATCGTGAGTCCTCTGACCTCCCCCTTGATCCCACCCCTTTTCCATCATATTTTTTCTTCGAGATTTCCAAGGTTTACCCATAAGGTAAAATAAAGAAATAAAAAAAAAAGAAAAACGGGAATAAAAAGGATTTCGTGCAGCGAGTAATAAATTGTGAAGAATGTAATAGTCGGGTCATCTAGAACGGTAATAATCGGTTCACGAACATCAAATGGAGAATGGAAAGCTATAGTAGTAATTAGCTTTCATTTGAGAAAGCACGGTGGCAGCGATGTCGTCGCCGTAACCTCGGCTTCTGACTTAATCAATTGATTTCATCAGCACCCTTTTCCCTCTCCTGGACCTTTTCCTGTTGTTTACTCCTTCGAATCATTTTCATCCGATATATACCGTTTTCGTTGCGTGTAAAAGGTCTCTCTTTCTCTCCCCCCCTTCTCGACTCGTGTCCGTCCTTTCGTTTCTTGTCGACGGGTAATTAATTTTTCGAAGGTGGCCGACGGTAAATATTCACATCATGCGAAAAAGAATTTTAAAAAAAAGAAAAGGAGAGGGAAAAAAGTCAATTTTTATAACCGAATGCAAAGTAAACACAACACACGGGGAAAAGGAGCGTTAAAAAAAAAAAAGAACCCCTATTTCGCCGGAAACTCAAACAAGTTACGAAACTGATCAAATATTCATTTTCCGAGTCATTTTATTGAGAATATTACTTTTAAATAATTCAAAAAAGATCAGTGCCTAATGACATAGCCGATCATAAGATTATGCTTTAGCCCTTTTTTTTTCCTTTCCCCTCCCTTTCCCCGGTTTCAACTACGTTGCCAAATTACTGGAATTTCTCGTTTGTGACCCCTTTAGATGTTCTCGACCCCTTTTATTTTTTTTTCTTATTTCCTTAGCTCTTGGCAAGTTGTTTCCGTAATTTAGATTAGACAATATTGAATAGTCTGGAAAGGCTCGGTTTTAAAGAGTTGAGCTTTTTTATCGTTGGGTGGCCCTAGAGATATTGAAATCGACGTCACAAAATTTTAAAGGGCAACTTTGTTTATTTGCTAAAAATTAAAATCTTGCCCAAGAAAATTTGATTAAATTAAAATATTTGTTTATTCATCTATTTCTTAGTTTTTCAATTTTCCCTCAACAAAAAAATCACAATTTTTTCGTAACAAGAAAATTAGTCACAAATCGGTCTTAAAAAGAAAATAAGTCACAAATTGGTCTTTTAAAAAAAATTAATCACAAATTGGTTTTAACAGAAAAATTTGTCACAATTTGGTCTCAACAAGAAAATTAGTCACAAATTGGTTTTAACAAGAAAATTAGTCAAAAATCCGTCTCTACAAGAAAATTAGTCACAAATTGGTTTTAATAAAAAAGTTAGTCACATATTGGTCTTAAAAAGGAAATTAGTCACAAATTGGTCTTAACAAGAAAATTTGCCACAATGTGGTCTCAACAAGAAAATTAGTCACAAATTGGTCTTAACAGGAAAATTTGTCACAATTTGCTCAACAAGAAAAATTGTCACGATTTGATCTCAACAAGAAAATTAGTCACAAATTGGTCTTAACGAGAAAATTAGTCACAAATTGGTCTCAACAAAAAAATTAGTCACAAATTGGTCTTAATAAGAAAGTTAGACACAAATTGGTCACAACAGGAAAATTTGTCACAATTTGCTCAACAAGAAAATTTGACACAAACTGGTCTTAAAAATAAAATTTGCCACAATATGCTCAGCAGGAAAACTTGTCAAAATATGCTCAACAAGTAAATTTGTCACGATTTCACTTCAGCTAAAAAAATTGTTAAAAAATTTAAAATGTTTTTCTCAACTAACACATTTTGTCGCAATTTTATCTCATCAGTTCATGACTCAAAAAATGACAACAGATCCTAACAAAAAATTCTTCACAATTTTTTTTCCGAACAAATTATTTAAAATTTTTTTGCGATAATTTTTTTAAAGCTGTTTTTCAAATCAAGAAAATTTTTCTAGGGGGGGGGGGGAGACTAGAAACCATCAAAAGCCATTGAAAGCCGCTCGGTTTCCTTTTTTAGGCCAAAGCACCGCACGTAAAAAGTTCTTAGTGAAACCTTTTTTGCGGATAATGATGCAGACAGTTAAAATATTTATACTCTCATTTTCTGAATTTAAACCTACAAAAGGTGTATCCTTATTCTCTATTTGTTAGCCTACCCATTTGGGTTAAACGGATAAACGTAAAAACCCCGATTACACGGTATGTGAAACCCCCCTTCGAGTTAAATTTACACATGTTAATATCCATAAGAAAATCAACCAACCATTTTAACGTGAATATATACCCTTAATTTCCATTCGACCACATATCTGATAAAGGCACCCTAAGAAAACCCCAGGAAAATTTAAAAAAAAAAAACCAAGCGAAAACATTTTTACAATTAAACACTCCAGATTTTTTTCCTAAAAAAAAACCAGATGGTTGCACAGTCGCGGTAAGGACATCACAGTTATTTCTAATTAGTATAGCAGCTATGAGCCGAGTCGAGTCCTCGGGGATCTCACTGCCTTCTCATTTCACAGCCTTCTCAATATTTTATGAGTTACCAAGATTTTCATCTGGGGTTAGACGTTTTTACCAAAGATAAACAAAAATTTTAATAATCGAAAAATGTTTTTACTTTTAATGAGGTTTTGTTTAATTCAGAAACAAAGAGGCGGGGCGAGAAATTTTATTTTTTTATAAAATTAAAAATACGCCGTATAAATTTTTTTAAAAGCCATTTGTTGAAAATAAAAGATGTTGCTTATTCGATATGGTAATAGGTTATAAAGAATATTTTGATAAGTAAGAAGGTTTGCTTCTAGCTAGATAACATGGTAATATCCCCTTTCCAATAATAACTCATTGAAATTTAAATTCTCTTCTCTCAATATTCGCCTTCCATCTGCACTTAAGTTAGGCTTGAATGACGATTCCACAGTGAAAGTTTGTACATGAGCAATTATCATATTTAACAATACTGAGGGGTGCACAAGTTGGCGCAAGGAAAATTTCGGCCACCGTGTAGAAATCCGGTTAAAAAATACTTTTAGCTGGGCTTGTTCTGACTTGCCAAACCCAAATGGCTGCTTAGGTTAGTTTAGACCTCTAGAATCAATTATTTTGAAAATTCAAAACTAGCTGCACCGACTTAAATCGATTTTCGAGCCGCACGGTAAAAATTAGAGCGAAAAAATCTTTTTTTTTAAAAAAAAATTTCCCCACCTCATCCTCCTTTATCCGTTTCGTAAAGAAAAAGCGAAGGAAAAGTTTTTCGAATTTTCCAATCTCCAGTAAAAATTGGTCTTGGATTTAATGACAGCATATTTGACGTGGATATCGTCTTTGAAAGGAAATAAGTTGAACATGGGCGGGATCAGATCGGAACCGGATGCTTTTTTCATGATTTTCGTAACTCGTGACATCGCTTCACTTTTTTTCCTCTCTCTCTTTTTTTCCCCTGGACTTTTGACGGTTAATTAGTTAAACGTACTGCCAGTTACCACCTCAAATTATCTTACGTCGTTTTCTTTTTTCTTTTCTTTTTTCCTCTCCTATATTTTTAATAATATATTTATCTTTGAAAATTTAATGTTTTTTTTCGAAATGACACAAACGTAAATAATTCAAAATATTGATGAAAGAATGGGAGGAATATTGAATAACGAGGTAATGACCGGTTGTCTGTTTAAAAACAAACATCATTTTAGTAACAACTTTTAGAAAAATGAAAATAAACCATTCGAGAAAACAATCAAAGTAATCAACCAAAATTGTTGTATGAAACAATATCAAAGTTTTCCGTAACGATTATTCCTGAGATTAACACTCATTAAGTATCAATAAGCGTATGAAATGTTTAATAAAAGAGCGAGCGAGAGAGTTAGGAGAGAATTAATACGTAAAGCCTCGTACATATATTTCGTCGCATGCGATATAATTTCCGGTGTAAGTCTCACGTAACAAAATACTTGAATTCCAGCCCTTCGTGCACTTGTGCCCCGTCCTGACACTGACAGTCTCAAGCACTTACCTTACCTCAACTTATTATCTTGAAGGGTCAATTTTTTGATATTTTTAAAAAAAAGGAACAGCTCCAATTTTTAAAAAGTGACGACAAATGAAATTGGTTTCAAAAAGGGAAATTAAATTTACATCGCGACTGAGAGTGGAAAAAAAAATTACAACGATCATTGCAAGGGTTAGAACGATTACAACTGAAGTACACGTTGATTAGTATGAGTGTTTTATTGCACAAAAACATGAAACGTACATGGTTTTTCCTTTGTTTCTGTCTGGTAATGTGAATCGAGGAAAATTTTTGTTGTCAAGTTCGTTTTCGACTTGTCTGTGACTGATATGCAAATTTTATACGGCTAGAAGGCGTTTCTGGCTTGTGTATTGCTTGGGGATGTGGTCCTTAAAGAAGCTCTGATGAGTCAGTGTTTACTGCTCTAATGTCGACGGTAAAATTTCAAACTAACAAAGTCATAGGAAGTCATTTTGGAATTTGATTTTCAACTTGGAATTTGATTGCCAACTTGGAGTGAGATTGTCGGATCGGAATTTGACTGTCAGTTTGAAACTTGATTGTCAATTTGGAACCTGATGGTCGGTTTGGAATTGGACTATTAATTTGAAACTTGATTGTCATTTTCAAATTTGATTGTCAACTTGGAATTGGATTGTCGGTTTGGACTTTGACTGTCCATTTGGAGTGTGATTGTCGGATCGGAATTTGACTGTCGAATTGAAACTTGACTGTCAATTTGGAATTGGACTATTAATTTGAAACTTGATGGTCATTTTCAAATTGTCAACTTGGAATTGGATTGACGGTTTGGACTTTGACTGTCAATTTGGAGTGTGATTGTAGGATCCCAATTTGACTGTCAGTTTGAAACTTGACTGTCAACTTGGAATTGGATTGTCGGTTTGGACTTTGACTCCCAATTTGGAGTGTGATTGACGGTTTGAAATAAGGCTGTCAATTTGGAACTCGACTGCCGCTTTGAAATTTGACTCTCAATTTGAAATTTGATTGTCGGTTTGGAACTTGACTGTCGCTTCGAAATGTTACTTTCAATGTAAAATATGATTCAGTTTGGAACTTGATTGTCGATTTGAAATTTGAGTGTCAGTTGGGAACTCGATTGTCAATTTGGGATTCGACTGCCAATTTGGAATTTGATTGTCAATTTGGAACTTGATTCACGGTTTGGAATTCGACTATTAATTTTAAACTTGACTGCCAGTTTGGAATTTGATTTTTGGCTTGGACTTTGATTGCCAGTTTGAAAATTGATTGTGAGTTTGAACTCTGACTGCCAGTTTGGAACCCAATTGTCAATTTGGAATTTGACTTTCGGATTGGAATTTAGCGGTCGGTTGGGAACTGGATTGTTAGTTGGAACTAGAGAAGCTAAAAGGAGAGTCGCTAACTCTGTAAATCGAAATCCTGGCTTCTCATTGGCTGTGACCAAAACCGTTTTCAACTGACTTCCCTTGATTGATGGTGACGACATTAGTGATGGACGACAATGCAAGGATGACTTGATTCGCCTCAACGTTTTGCGTTGAAACAAACGAAGACGCAAGGCAATTCAAGGCAATGAATTTAAAAAAAATATCGAACGAGGCAAAGAACAATTCTAGCAAAGTTGCGGAAACTTATGAAAACGTGCGAACGGCTTTCCTGAAGGAAAACCCCGAAACAGAAATCTTGTGTAAGCTCTAAATTATTGAAAAAATAAAATATTTACCTTTAATTTTCATTCCTAAAGCATTTTTCCATATGTTTTGTTTTAATTCTTTGTTTACAAACTTTGCCGGACATTTTAAAAAGTGGCAGAAGAACAAAAAGCCTTCTGCTCAAAGAATTGCGATTTTTCATTGTCTTGAGAACATTTTTACAAGGCGATGCAAACCTTGCATTGCCTTGCATCGAATCCATCACTAGACGACATACATCTTCTGCCGCGGTACTTAACTTACGTTTGGTCACAGCCAATCAAAATTACCCAAAGTTAAAACTTGACAGTTTAAAACTCTACAACACTCGAGATTTTGGAACATTGACACGGACACCATTGTTTTGCCAAACAAGTTGAAAATTCTACAGTTTACTTAATCATATCTTTTTCCACAAGAGAAAGAGGAAGATCGGTCGGGCATCGTAGGAAACGTTGGAAAAACGACCTACATTATTTTTTAAAATTAATGTCATAGAATTTCTTTGAAGACGCAACAGGACTCAAGTCCGAAGTGAAGAGAAAGAAGAAAATGCCTGCAATATTTTGAAATTCATCCTTGACGCGCCTTGTTAAAATCTCTCCATTCAAAGATAACACAACCGTAAAAGGGAGATCTCTACTATTTACATCTCCACAGGTCATTACTTAAACCAACGACCTCTTGACCACGTTAACCCCGGCCCGTTGACCATTAATAAAAGAAATCCTCATAAGATCCTCATAAGAAAAACATTACCGTATAAATTACTTGGGCAAATAATTTAAGATATTAATGAAGGTATAGTTTTAATAAGTAAGCTATCAAGAAAATTAGTTTTCGGGGAAAACGAAATGAGGGCTCATTCACAGAGCAGAAGGGGGGGTTAAAAAGGGAACGAGAGAAGGATCCGGGTATTCCTCCAAATCCGATCTAAGATATAAAATAAAGTGATAAATTGAAAAAGTCAGAAATCATAACAGTTAAATATCAAAAAGAGATATCGTACCGTATAGACGATATGTAATAAATATCTATTTAACACTGAGCCGAATCACATATATATTACGGTATCTCCGCTCCTTACTGCCGACACATTTCCTTTGGTGTTTCCAAGCTCATTTTCCTAATCGATTTTCCGCTACTGAGTCAAACCCTGTAAATTTTCCAACATTTTATGACCCGTCGGGATTTTCATAACCCTCCTTCTCCCTCTTTTTCTTCTCCCCATTCAGTTTTCAAACGTCAACTTTATAAAAACTTTTTAGAGATGCGAGGTAGAAGGGGAGAGGAGAAGACGAAATAGAACGAGGGAAAAAAAGGGAAAGAGTTTTTCTGTTTCTTAAAAACCATTGCGGAATTGATGTTCTTTTGTTAAATTAGCATCCTGACCCCGTTTTTTTTCCTTCTGGTATTTTTTTTCCTCCTTCTCATCCCATGTCATGTATCACGATCCGAAACGATAATAATAAAAAAAAAAAAACATTTTTTGTTGTGTGTATGGGAGAAAAAGTGAGGCGTAAGCGGTGCTTGTCCGTATTACGTGGGACTTTCCCGCTTTTCCTTTTTCCCAAATCTCCTTCAGCTCGTTCCCCCAACAGAGCGATTCTTCCTAATTTTCGCCTCTATGTCATTTAAAATCTCGCTATTTTCATAAGATTAAAATTGCTTACGGCCAGAATATGTGGTGCTTAGCGTGAGATATAATCCCCTTTTATAATTTCCTTTAGGCGAGCCCGCCTATCAGACAAGATTTCGCAATGTTAGAATAAAAATCACAGTAAAAGATTTAGAGCCCGAGAATCGAAAAAATAATTGTCATCACACAATTCTTCGTGGTATCGTCATTAATGCTAAAACTTGCTGTTACAACAAACATGTTTTTCCTCATTTTATTCTGGATTGAGATCAGATACCTTGATCAACTTTTGAAACATTCAAGCCTCTATTAGGCGAAATCGATAGGAGCAGAGCTGCTTAGGGATGGCACACCAAAGGATCATAGCCCTGTCTTCGTCAGTATAATTCCATCTTAGCTACAAACCATGCTGAATAAAACACTTGCAATGGTAAAATTCAATAAAAGCGAATCGTTTCCAATCCATTGATGAAAACTTACCGCGCGGTAAATGTTGCGAGAGGAGTGACGGTCTCGCACCGGAAGTAAGCAATGTATAGGATATTATCTTTTCCAACACATTTCATCAAAAATTTCAAATCCGCTCCCTATTTGTAAGAACTCGCAACATTCATCTCTTCATTCGTCTCTTCCACTCAAATTCATACCAAAAACAACTGCTTTTTGTCTTCGACAAATAGGCCAGCATTGGGTGTCGCTGTCCATCCTCCAACTTCAATTTCCGAACAACCTTTTGCCTCCAAATTCTCATTGTCACCGACAAAGTTCATCAACAAAACTCAGAAAATTTTCAAAAATAAATAAGATTCAGCCAAAAACTTAAGAACTTAAATATGGCTTTGTCATCATCATATCCCAGAAATTCTTTGCCAGACTTCTATATAAACCGTCTCTAGTGCTCAATGGTTAGTCGGGTGGTAGTAGGGGTAGTCGGCGGGAACATTGTCCTGCTTCAGGTTTGGTGCACCTGCCCTTGACGAGCTGCAGATTCCTTCTGACCCGGGAGGTAGCAATCTGGTAAGGGTTCTGGTATGGGGCAGCAGTCCTAGCAGTGCTGGCTTAAGGCTGAAGACGGTTGGATAGGCTTAAGTCCAGAAAGCAAAAGGCAGAGTCGAGGACTGACGGTATGGCTCCTGTGCTGGAAAGCCACCGCATTAATCTTCCTAGTACAGCCATCAGGTCCGAGGGTTTGCTGTGCAAGATCCGAGACAGCCGATTCGGCTAGGGTCTTTTGCACGGCGCGATAAGCTCTCCAGCCATGATGGTCGCCAATCCCCGTCTCCAGTGGCGTAACAATATTTTCGGCCCCCCCCCCCGCAGATTCAATAAGTGGGGCCCCCGTTAAAGATTTAGAAAATTTCTTGGGGGCCCCCATGAAGAATGAATTATGCCGGGGGCCCCCCCGCAAGAGGGAACTAGCGGGCCCGGTTGTTACGCCACTGCCCGTCGCGGGGAGACACTCTAAGAAGAAGAAGTGCTCAATCTTCTTTTTTCCACAAAGTTAGACTCCTCAGCTGAATTTCAAAGTGACCCCATAAACAAATTCATCTTTTTCTTGCAAAAAACATTCTTCCCACTTCCTCCAAAATAAACTTTCTTAACCCACACAAAAATTTTTCATATCAAATAAATTTTAAATACCATCATTTACCATAAATAACTTAGTAATTCAAAACCGGAAGGAATCGATTTACGTACGTAAACAACCGATTTAAACGCTCTCCGCCAAGCACCCGACCATTTACCTGCGTTATTTGATATTTTTAACCATCGGCTCGCCCTCCGTCCCCCCCTCATTTTCTTTATCCAAGCGATAATGAAACAAAACTTAATTTACAAGTTAATTTCCCCAATCGTTTGTCCTACTATTTTATTAAAACGAAGCCCGTTTAATTATCGAAAAAATTTAATTACGAAATGAAATGGAGAAGAAACTTGAATTATCTTTTTTATCATAGACCCTCTCTCGCATCCTTCCTTCCTCTCTTCCTCTCAAAAAAAAAGACGGAAGTCACGATGGATGTGGAATAATTCTATACAAATGACAAATTTTTTTTTCTTCCCGGAAACGCAACAAAAAAATCATTTATTTAAGTCTTAGCGAGAAACGAAAGGGGAAGGGAGAGAAGAGCGAAAGATTGAGAATGAGACCGTGGACTAAAGTTTACGGAGTGGTTATTGCTTTTCTTCCAGCAAATTAGACTTGTCTGTTCATAAATGTCGGTACATTAGCTGCCCAGTTGTTGTGTGTCGCTTTCTCCTTACAAATTACATAAGAAGGGGGATGAAATTTTCTTAAAGATCAAGTGCGAAAATATTTTAAGGGGAAAAAAAAAGGAAAAGCATCAAGCATAAAACGAACAAAAGACATCAATTACAGCGATATCATTCACCATTCATTCCGATCCATTGTCTGATGTCTGTCAAACTTTCTTTAATTGACGTAACTTTAATTTCCTGTCGTTACCATGCACTTTTTCGTCATTTTCCGCTACATTCTGATCCTAATCTGGTAATGATGCATTTTTTTTATTTTTAAAAAAGAGAAAATTAAAGATTTGATGAAAGTAAAGAAGCTAAAGCAAATAAATAATAAAAAAAAAAGCGACTAGAGCTTTCGCTAATTAAATCCACCTCATTCCCCCATAAATTCATAATGCTTTTGACTAATTACCCCCCCTCGACTGCTTATTTACTCTTTTTTTTTTCGTAGGAAAAAAGTGTCGGTTAGAAGCGTTTGAAGTGACTCCCAATTATTTTCCAATATTTTCTCCGGAGATGATAGGTGGGAGAGAGATTACAAAGAAATTTCCAGCAACATGAAGTGTACTATTACACAAAGTAATCACCTCTTCTTTCCCCTCCCCGACTCTTTTAGCCTCCCCTCCTCCCTCTCCCCGTGGAGTCTCCACTTCCCTCTCTCTCTCTGTTCTCTACCTCTACTCCTCTCTTTTTCTCTAGCTCAGACTTTGTTATCCTTTGACGTAATTAAAACACTTTCTTACTTCCGATCTTGTTGCTCTTAAGACCACCACTAATTACTGTTGATTAAGAAGCGGAACAAGTTTCCGTTAAAAATAATAATTTTCATGTTTAAAATTTTCTTCAAAAGAGAAATGTGACCTTATGATCGGGTTATTAAGGTGGGAGTTAGCGGTTAATGATGATAGCTTTCCTTGATTTACGGTTTCGAGGGATAAGTGCTTAGGAGGATAGCAAGAAACGATTAAAGAATTTATCTCATGGTTTTTAAAAAAAGATTTTGAGTACGATGATTTCCTAAAAATTTTTTTAGGGATGACTCGCGTGTCAAACACTCATACACTTGAAAAACAAACCACCACAGATGTAAACTTAAACACGTTAACTTTGGCTCATCGTATAATTTTTATTTAGACATGAAAATTTTTTTAAGAGTTCATAAAATATGAATAAAATAAGATTTGTTGTGATAGTAAAACAAGAATAGGCTGCTAAAGGATGTCGTAAAAATATTTTTGGTACGTGCATTTCATATCAGTGCATATCAATTGGTAATAAAAACAAAAGAGCCACCCTGTGACGAGTGAAGGTCAAAATCTGAATCGCAGCCAATAAATTTTCTATTAAAAGTAAACGGGATTTCATTCACAGCGACTGCTAATCAACATTTTGTACCTGGATTGAATATGGCAAACTTTTTTGAACTACCAAACGGAGTTTTCGGCTTCAATCTTCTTCTTTGAGGCGGAGATTCGCGATCATCATTAATGCCGAACCAGTCTTCGAGATTCTTCATCCAAGATGTCTTCCTATGACCAGGTCTCCGCCGTCCCTCAATCTTCCCTTGCATTATAAGCTGCAAAAAGCGATACTTATCGTTTCTTACAACGTGGCCGAAATACAGGAGCTTCCACCGCTGGTTCTCGAACTCGAGAACGAAGAAGTAGTTAGTCCTTTGTCTTTTGTCTATGATGTTGTGATTAATGTCGCGAAATATATGATTAAATATATAAATTTGTCGTTTACATCCCGTTCGGCCAGAACTATTTTGGAAATTTATTGTTTACTAACATTTAGCTAAAAGAAAACAAACAAACAAACAAAGACTTCGTAACAATTCCCTAAAGGGGAAAAGCCACAGTGATGGCTCCCGATGCTGCAGCAACGTGCACATCCCGTGCAAATTGATGTTTTCCATAGATCACCTTATCTAGGATCCTTTTATGAGCAAAATTTTGAAGTAAATTTGGCTATCAAACATATTTGAAGAAATATTGTACGAAAAAATTAAAGATCTAAACCGACCCTTATTAAAAGAAGCGGAAATGAAGAACAAAAATTTAATGGCAAATGAATGCATAAGGACACTTACCGCTGGGCAAACTTCCGATCCCGCCAAAAATGTTCAACCAAACTCTTAAAACTCCAAGAAGATTTTTAGGGAACTACTAATGAGTAGTTCCTCTATAAAAGTTTTTGAGTTTTTAAAGTTTGGTCACCCAAAAATTCACTTATTGTTGCTTTGTACTTTTATGTAACAGATTGTGAATCAATAAATGGAGTTATAAAAAAAAGTGAATGCATCAGCAACAATTTTGGGAATTCTTAATTCGGGGATATCTCTTATATTCTCCGAACTTGATCTTTTGCTAAAATGGTTAAAGTCTGGCACTAAGTACAAAAAATAAGTAGTTTTACGGCGGATCTGCCATTTTCTCAAAATCTTTGATCCCTCTTGAAAACCGATCCTGCATAAGTTAAAATAACCCAGCTCAACAATTTTTCGTCAAAAATTTTTGGAGACTTGACAGAAAATGATTCGAATCATGCGGAATCCCGACATTTATAAATTCATCTCCCAAAAATCCCTCAAAATAAAAACACCGATCGTTTCTCAAGCTCAATTTTTCACCAACCGTTCAATAAATATCAGCAGTAATTTATACTTTGCAAACAATCTACGGCTAACCTCAAAAATTTAATCTATCAAAAACTTCAATCCCCATTGATAAACCATAAAAATCGAACAAGGAAAAACAAAATTTCCATCCCTCAAAAAAAATTTTCCTTTCCACAGAAAAAAAAAACCTAAAAAAAAGAAAAAAGCCAATGACGGTCAAGAATTGTGAAGATAGAAGACGTTTGGCTGGTCCCGTGTCCTCTGACGAGTATCCTGGGCAGAGTTTCTGACACACTTTCGATAGAAAAAGTTTGAAAGAAAGGGTTGTAAGCATTCTTTTCGAGTGGGGAATGGGCGGAGCGGGACTCGACGACGCCTCGCTACTCAGTTCACGGCGGCGCAAACAGTTTTCATTCGACAGTTTCTTTCCCGCATTATCACTTTCAGCTTTCTTTTTTATTTTCGAAAAATAAAAATCCAAAATTAACTTCACAACATGTAAGAGTTTTTTTTCCTCTCTCTCTCTCTTTTGGATTCTTCGAACCTGACTTGAGGGGGCGGTTTCCCTTTTCTAATAACGAAAACCGATTTCAGAGAAAACTCTCGATTGTTTATGGTTTTACCTGTTTTTCTCGTATCGAAATCAGGAATAATAAATCAAAAATGTTTTGAAATTGGAAATGAAGAATGAAAAAGTTTACATTAAAATGTCGCCGATGAGGAAGAAGAATCTCTGTTTGGGAAATATTACCAACCTGGGAATACTCATTTTCCTCCACTCGCAAACGTGTTCTTACTTTTCCCTCAAGAATAATATCTTTTTTACCCTTTCGCGATTCTGGTTTCCTCGACGTTATGCATTTTTTCCTCCTTCCTTTCCTTTTATTATTTCGTGATTTTAACTGCAACTACGTGATGCTGCGGTTACCCAGCGAGCAGCTTCATTAAAAATCGGTTGTTTATGTTTTTTCTTCCTTTTACGAGTTTCTCTCCCGACATTTTAAAAAGGATTCCCAACTAGTGCGAGACGAGAGCACGCGGAAATGGAAAATAATTAATAATTAGTCTCACGAGGATTTTTTGCTACATCATGACGTCGCCCATAAAGCAAACAATTCCCCCCCACTTCTCTCTCCCGCGCTTTTACACATCTGCAAATATATTCAGAGCTTAATCACAACAGGAGAATATGTCATAAAACAGGCTAAGTGCTTGTAACTACGAAAGCAATTATTTAAGGAAACAACCCCTTCTTGTACAAATCTCAAAATTACGAGGGTCCGGGATGAATAATACGAGCCTAATAAAGTTAAAAGCGCGAAAAAGAAATATGTGAATACCCGCGTGCGGAATCCTCCCCCCAAAAAAAAAGTCTCCGCATTGAGAGGCTAAAGGAAATATTTATTGCAATAAGCAGACACTTGACAAACTATGAAACATAAAACAACAATTAAACTAAAACCTGGCAAAGTTTTTACGAAGTTTTTACTCTACAACTCGAGTTGGGTAAACTTTGTTTAAAAAGTTGGGATCTTAGTAACACAATAGGCGCACATGAAAACTGTTTTAAAACAGCGTTGCATTTAGGCGAATTATTTTCGAATAATAATGAGAGTTTTATGGGTTCTCGTGATTTTCAATCATTTCACCGAGAAAAATTTTTGGCCAAAAAAGCAGATGGCGAAGAATGTTCTGGAATCGATAGAAAAATCAATAATCTTTTTTTTTTGTTTTAACCCTTCTTTTTTTCTGCTTCTTCCTTCCTTCTTAAGTTAAGACATCAGTTTGTTAGACTTTCTAAAAAGTTTTGAAAGTTCCGAGGAAACTGAAAACAAAGCCTTGGAATTAACGATTTTTATTGCTGACCTTATTCATCCTGCTAGCGTTCTGCGTCGCATTCCGTGTTGATATTTCCTTTTGGTATAAAAACGATTTTTTAGGAGTTTTGAAAGATTGAAGATTATTGATTTCTAATTGAAATGGTATTTGGCTAAATCGGACACTGATGGAGATGGTTTCCAGGAGTAAATTCGAGATTTAAGAACAAGCTCAAAGGTTTGAAATTTTGCTAAAATTTTGACTCACGAAAATGTTTCATGTTGATATTGCACACATTCAGTCATGATAACAAAAAGGATTCAAGAAATAGATGAAATTAGAAAGAATACAAGTAACCACAAATGTCCAGCTATCTTGTTCTGGAGCAATAACACCGTCTTGTTCTGAAACAAAAACTCCATCTGGGTCTACAAGCTCGGGTTTATGTTTTACATTTTAAAAATTTTACTGCCTCAAATTTTATTGATCAGAGTAAATATGTGACATCACGCTCATTACAACAGGAAGGATTTACAGTTTACATTCCTTCCTATCGTGATGAGCGATAGATGCTGTAAAAGTGGTAAGCAAAGAACTTCGGCTAGTGGGCAAAAAATCCTCGCCAAAAGAAACCGCGGTGGACTCACCAACAAGTTCAAAGGAGAAACGAAGACCAGCGCCGAAAAAATCGTTGGAGCAACTTACCAAAGACTTGGCTACGACCTCAGACGAAGAGGGCATTCAGGACTACCACGAGGAACATTTAAAATGGATCGAACGGGAATGGAAAAGGAGCAAGGAACTAAGGAAGAGCGATAGATAGGGATAGAAAACACTCTCAGGCACAACTCAGACACGGCTCAATTTGAAAGAGCTAGAGCTGATTGCATCCCAAACAGGCAAGGCTAGCTTTTGGCAATAAAGCCGTTACCACCGAATACTCGCCGAATACTCCGAAATTTGGAGGTTACGGAAGCATTCGAAGGTGTTTGAAGGTATTTACACTGTTTTATGATAAACTATATGACGTCATATGGGTAGTTCTAGAGTGTAGGAAGAATTTTATAGCCGATCAGCGCATGGATTGAGACTTTCGATTGTATTTCAAAGGTTATCGATCCGAATTTCGGAGTAATGTAACCACAACTTAAATCGCCAGCATTTTTAAATAGTCGAACAAGATATAAGGATCTTCTTCTTTGGGTGCCCTGCTCAAACTCGAGCTTAGGCGATCGATCCGTCGAGCTCTTCGAATCTTTTACGATTGGCGGCCATGAGGAATAACTCCTCTACGGTTGACCCGGTCCAATTCTGGATATTCCGCAACAAAGAAAGATTCTTTTGACCAAGTCTTCTTTTACCCTCGACCTTGCCCTGCATGATGGTTTGCAGCAGCCTGTACTTGGGTCCCCGCAACACATGCCCAAAGTACTCTAACTTCCTGGGTTTTATGGTCGCAAGTAGTACACGGTCCTTGAGCAACCGACGCAAGGCCTCGTTGGTCATATGTTGGGTCCAGGATATTCGAAGGATTTTTCTGTAACACCACATCTCGATATGAAAGATGCAATGTCCGGACCGGCCAATATCAATAAAACATTTTCCAAGCAGATCAATGTGAAAATAAGTGAGTGACAAACTTGAATTTTAAAATGGAACTTTGGGACCGCAATGGTGAAAAAATCTCGATCGATAATATGCACCGCGGTTACATTGCTCCGAAATTTTGAACCAAAACGCTTCGAAATATTTCGGTCCAAAAAACTGGCCGAAATTGTTTTGAAGACTTTTGAAGCATTTCGAAGGTATGTTCAAAGATGTTAGAAGGTAACCGAGATAACATTGTCCCCACAGCTGTTTGAAAAGCTGTATGACGTCATATATAGGTACTGTTCAAGTGCAGGAAGAATCCCTGATCTGATCTAGGCCGATCACTAATCTGATTACCACTTACTTGTTTTGCTTTTTTAGCGCTCAAACTTTTACAATATTTGAACCGAAATATTTCGAAGAGTTTCGGTCCGAAATTTCGGAGCAAGTTAGTTAATTGTCGCAATTCAGGATTATTTTAAGCAAAATAGTCGCATCCTTATCAAATCATTCGCCAGTTCATTCAATTATAAACTTTACAAAAATTCTAGACGCATAGTAATCTTCTTGAACACTAAATCATAAATCCCATATTTTATTTATTTCCTGACTTAATCAACGCTGACATGACATTCCAACCGCAAATTCACACCCGAATCTTCACAAACACATAATCAATCACCCCAAAAAATTCTATAACGTTCCCACAATTACAAAGCCATATTTCAAATCATGAAATTCCTCCAAAAACCTTAATATGTGACGAAACTAACAAACATGAGAAAAGGGCGGAGGAGGTTGACGCGAGGAGAGAGGAGGGGGTTCCTGATCTCAAAATCTCTCGCCCTTTTGCGATACAATTATTGTTTGATAAAACAGTTTGAAGAAGAGGAATCTCAGTTAATTACTCTTCATTACAAAAGACGATTATCAAAGATAATTTCTCACGTGTTCATCTCAACTTTACCTAAACATCGGAATTCTCTTCTGCTCAAAATCTAAAACGTATAAAAACATAGCAACACGAATTCCCCGCATATTTCGGTTATCGGTTCGCATAACGCCCCGTACTAAAATACTTACAATCATCTTTCCCGCTATGACAACAATTTACTTATAGATATTTCCGATATGGTTTTCGCGGTGACATCATCATCATCATCAACAACAACAACGGAGGTTTTCGCAAATAAAAGACGTTTTCAAAATTTTAAAGTTAAAAATGTCAAAGCAGTAGCAGCATTAGATTGAATAAATATGTAAAATAGAAAGTAAAATTTAGCGTGAGGCGCTCGCCGGATTACCGTCTTCATTTCCCGCGAGGTTCCCACGGAGCTTGCCGGTCGATCCTCTGCAATTTAACGCTTTCGTTACTTCTTAGCACCACCCTAATTTATAATTACCGCCACATGATTTTATCATTTTCCTCGCAATTATTCTCTCTCTCTCCTTTTTCTTTATTTTCCCTTAATTCGACTATAAACCGATGTATGATGTATGAATTTCTATTCACGCCAAGCTGATTCCCTGCTTTCGTATTCATGGGAGTTCCGACAACGGTTTTCGTTATCGGGATGAAGATATATATAAAGTCTTCACCCTCCCCGCGATTATAATAATAAAATCCGACACAAATTTCACGCCTATCAACCCCGATCCGTTTATCTTCGTTGATTTCTATTTTTTTTGAAATGACCGTTCTCGCCCTCGAGAATAAAAAAATACAATTTTAATCCAACCTCATTCCTATCATTATTTTTTTTTTTTTTCACTTTTCCAACACACTTTAAATCGTATATAAGAATTAGACAGGAAAGATCGAATTTCCAGATTGAAACGGTCATTTTCCTCGTGTAATTGCAATCCATAAACAAAAGGGCAGTTGTGTCAATAATTATCCGTATTTGAAACTGACCGAAGCCCGCGGCACGCGAGCTTTACATTAACATTCACACTCCCACTCTTCTCTCTCTGATTCAGCTATTAATATTTCAACAAGTCAATTAATGAACATCAAGTGGACACTTCAAAAAAAAAAAAAAGAAAAATCTCATTCAATAAATAAAAATACAAAAAAAAATCGTTTCACGAATGAAATCATCAATAAAAAAAAAGGGGGGGTTGGTTAGTTGTGCAATCCGCACGGCGGGAATGTATCACAAATTGCAGAAACGAAGCGATTATGTAATTTGCAAAGCATCAAAAGCTTTATTGTGTTAATGATTGGAAATTGGGTTTCATGTTCGATCTAATTATAAAAAAGACAATGATTTTAAGTTATGCAACTGTTAAGACGTAAAATTTAATGATTATGATGTTAATTTTATGGTTTTCGGAAAATTTTCACAAAGTGAAGTTAAAATTAATTTTTTTCACGCGAGGAAATGAAAAAGAGCTGTTAAAAACCAGCGAGTTATACCCTTGAGGGATTTTCCCCAACTAAACGTCCGCAATTCCGCGGGATCAAAAGAAAAAGGTTGCTAAGTGGCCAGCGACAAAAAGAGATAAAGTTAAAAAAAAAATTCATGGAATTTTTGTAAAAAAAATCCTGCAGACGATTTCAACACTCGGGCACCAACTCAAAAAAAAATTCTTCCGTCGCATCCACATTTAAAAAATCACTAAAAACCCACCTGGACCTTCCACTAAAAAAAATTCACTTTTCTCAAAAAAAAATTTAATCACTTCCCACAACACAAAAAAAAAACAAGTATAATCCTACAAATAAAATTTTTTTAACACGTTGAAACTTGCAAGCACGAACGACTACTTGAACCATCTACAACCAACAAGAAACCTAAAAGAAGTGTCATAAAATAAACTAAAAAAAAAAGAACAAAAATCGTCCAAAATAGAAAGTAAAAAAAAAACTTTAATGCAAGTTTCCTGAAGTTCGAAAGAAGTAACGGATAGAAAAAAAAAAAAGCTAAAAAGTTTTTGAATGTTTTATGAGTTTCGATAATTTCAGATAAATAAGTTGGGACAGCAAAACTAAAATGAAAACAAGCAATTTTAGAATAAGAAAAGTTTTTTTTTTTTACCTGAAAAACTGTCCAACCAGAGTTGCCCGGAGAGAACTTCTTCAGCGAGCGCCGAATATACTTCTTATTTTAACTGTTTATGCCAAAGAAGAGAAAATGTTATAGAAAATAGCATGGATGTCGAAAATGACCGGATATCACCGAAGATAACCGAAGTTTTGAAAAAGAGAGGAAAATCTAAATACGTCTAGTCCCGCCCGCAGTTAGCCGAACATTGAGGAAAGTGGGAGCTTTTCCAAGGGGCAACGGGACGTTAGAAAAGAGCGAGACAAATATTTCCATTTTCTTAGCATTGAACAAGGATGGAATATTTTTTATACACGTATAATCAAAAGGCGGTATTTACGTATCTTTTAACCGGGCGGATAAATCCTTTTCGCATTCAATCATTTTTTTTTCTTCAAATTTTTTTAATTTTTTAATTTTTGAATATAATCAAATTAAAAAACAATTAAATTTAAATTTTTCAAAATAAAAAATTTGACAAAATTTTATTTTTCTTTTCTTGTTTAATTTTCGTCTCGATTCATCGACGATTTCGACTTCGCTAATTATTTGCGCATTATTTGTACTCGACAAATTAAATGTCAAAGTATTTGGGAGAAATTTTCACGCAGATATTCCCTTATTGCGTTTGGAGGGGTGCGACAATCGTGTCAATGAAAAACTTTGACAAGCTATTCATTTTGCTTTTAAGTTTTTCGGTTCGGCAGGTTTTTGCGGTCTTTTTTTAGGTGGGAAGATTAAAAGCGAATGTGAAATGTATTAACAGAAAATTTTCGAAAAACCTTAATTAAATTAAAATGCTGATTATTAAGGAATGCTTAGATGATCCTTTGATATAAAATTTAATTTCGTTTGAATTAAAATCATTGGGATTATTATAAATCAAGCACGAAAATCTTATTTCGAAATTTTAGCGGTTTTTCCTTTAACAATCAAAAACGATGACGATTTTTTTAAAAGGCTTTTTAACGATAGTGAAATTATTTCGGCTAATTCAAATTTTTAGAACGAAACAAGTAAGAAGTTAATTGAAAATTGGTGGCACCGCTGCCACCAACTTTTCCATTGGAAATTGGTGGCAGCGCTACCACCAACTTATCAAAAAGACACAAATACAAGGAAATCGACAGGTACCCACATTTCACAGGAGCTAATAACTCAATCGTCTTCTGTATTTAGATTACTGCCGAAGAACTCGCTGGCTAGTAGCTGCTCAATAAATTAAACATAGGAGACGAGCGAATTCACTAGCTCTGTCAAATGCTTCCTATGGGAAGGAACCGAATTCCAACAATGAATAGGCCTGAAAAAATACTGAATAATCCGGATTTAGAAATAATTTTTTGGCAAAAAGACGAATGAACAGACATTACCAAACACAGTCCTAGGACAGTTTCTGAAGAAAATCGTTTTTTTAAATCCGGTACCTCAGAGGAAAACTGCCACTATGACGTCACAGCTAAACTCTAAGAAAGCGGTTTAATGTTTGTTTTTTAATTGGAGTCGATCATCTTTTTGATTGAGGGCTGTGACGTCATACAATTTACATCTGAGGTACCGAATTTCTATGGAATGTAAACAGAACCGGCGCAACCGCAATTGTTGCTGAGATTTGCGCGATACTAACGAGATATTACCGAAGTTGCAACAATATTAGTGCAATATCTCTGCAACATTTGCGGTTGTAATAGTCAAAAACCTCGCTGAAGATATAATGGAACACAACAAATTTTAAACAAAAAAAATGGCTGAACGATGAAGTTATAAATGAATATTGATAAGTGTTTCACCGAGATTTCTATTAAAAGCAAAAATGAACCGTGACTTTAAGAAAAATATTTGAAAGGCTGAGAATGCTATACTTTTATGCGAAAGTCTTATTATTCACGTTCCGAATGCTCAACAAGCTCTAATGGTTTACGAAAGGTATTTATCTCCGCCAGAAACTGGGCCTATGACTTTTTCCATGGTGTTGCCGCCCGAAGCCATCAAAAAATTTAAAAGAACAGCTTTTTTGATAGCTGAAGCCCTGAAAAACGAGATCGGCGAAAAAGAATTTAACGAGAATGTACTTACTCATAACAATCGGTCATTGAGTCTCGACGATATTGATGAAATCGTATCCGGATTTTTAGATATTTTTGACACCCCTTCGAGGGAGCGTTCCTCAAATCCCCCATTACCAGTAAAAAGCCTTAATTTTAAGGGCTTTAAGTCTTAATTTAAATAACGATGAGGTCTTGTTAACTTGTAAAAACTTTTCTTCCGTTACTAATCTTAATTTTGACTTTAAGGTCGTGAACGTCTCTCAGCTGCTGAGTCTCAGCAGAAAAATTCGTACGACTGTGGCGGGAAAAAGTTGTGCAATCTTAAACAAGTCATACTGCATCATAATTTCAGTCATGATCGCGAACTCAGTACTATAAGGTTCTATTCCCAATGCGCAGGCTCCGCCGGCCATAATCTAAACCTCGCTACTCGAACCTTAAGATGCCGCTGCTCGAAACGGGTGTGGAATCTAGTCCATACCAGACCCTTAAATTCCTGAGCCACGAGGTTTTTCTTCTGGTGGGTCTAAGCTGTCCCTCGATCTTCTTGTGTGTGCTTGTGAAAAGTTTCTCAATAAAATTTTCTGTGTAACTCCAATTAAAACCGTTGTTTTTCGTAATTGCTTGGATTATTTGGGAGGCCAGTATGACCACTGGATGCGGAAAATGCGATAAAGCCACATCTCAAATGCCGTCAACTTCCAATGGAGATAG
Source organism: Liposcelis brunnea (assembly GCA_023512825.1). NCBI lineage: Eukaryota > Metazoa > Arthropoda > Insecta > Psocodea > Liposcelididae > Liposcelis > Liposcelis brunnea. The sequence goes on along the minus strand of CM042065.1, from coordinate 7,982,758 downwards.
AACCTCATAATATTAGGGTCGCGTTATGCTAAAATGTTTCGCGATAAAATTTTGATGCAGGAAGGGTTAAAAATAATCTGAAAATTTGAATTTCCAGTCGCAAAAAATCGGCCAAAAATGCCTCCAAAAACAAAACGATCACATCAATTAATCCATTCACCTTCAACAATAAACAATCATCTAAAAAAACCTTTTCACGAAATCAAAACATCCATTTGCCGAAAAGTCAAAATTACTCGAGCCCTTTTGTGTTTACGGTTTTATAACCATAAAACCGAATAAGCCGTAAACAAGGTTCGATCGGGAAAAGTTTACATTAAGAGAAGTTGAATTTTTGTGAGGCAGGAGTGAAAGGAGTGAAGGAGGCAGAGGTCCTTGTTAAAAGCTTTCTATATGAGCTTACTGAAATGTCCTAATCTCCTTTCGACGTCAGCAGATTGCTTAAGTGAAGAGTTTGTATGTGTTTCAGCTTCAATGAAGATACGACAGACTTGCCAAAATTCACAACTCCACAATTTTCCAGTTTCGTCATTTTTGTCTGACCATTAATTATATAATTTAATTATCGATAAATTAATTATCGTCAAATCTCCAAAATAAACGACCGATGAACCATTTCCGGGAATTTTTTTTTCTCGCCGGGATTTATTTCCAAATAATTCATCCCGGTGCTCCGGGGTAAGTCTTTAAACGAGAAGCCGTTGTAAAGACTTAAAACAAGAAACCAAGAGAGAATATCAGACCTTACAAAAGGAAGAGAAAGTCACAGGGACTGGAATCTATTAAGAGGATTAACTTTCCAATGATGGTAACATTTTCACAACGGTTCTCCCATCGGCCGACAACATACATCCATTTAATGTACAGACATCGGATAATGTATCCGTATTTTCTTTCCTCCAACCCTCGACCTAAAAAAAAACATCAAAATTTCTAATGGCTCAAGCAACAATAAGGAGACAGAATAAGGTGAAGAAATTATTTGAAATTTTCTTTGATCGTTCCCAATTTTTCAAACTAAAAAAAAATAAAAAGGGGAAACTGACCAGATTGCCAAGCAAAGTGGAAATCCTTTAAGTGCTCAATACACATCATGCAAGAGAATGCGGACAATCCCTTTATTCCTTTTTCCCTTTTTTTTTCCACATTGACCCAGTTTAAACGATTGAAGTACATACGTGGGAGGAGGAGGGGAAGAAAAAAAAATCATGCAGACAAAATTTTTCCCAGCATTCCTAATTAAGAGTCCGACGTGTAGATATATATATATAAAAAAAAGCGGGGGGGAAAATCGTCTGCTTTGAAAAAGCCAATTCGACCATCCTTACTTAAATTACATCCCTTAATTAAATTCAAAAGTTTCGCCAAGAGTAAAGTAAGCTGGTTTTAAACGGATAACGGGTCCTTTTATGCGACGTCTTTCCCGTTTATTCATTTACGAGAGGGAAAATCGCAGCTCTCCCGAAAAAAAATTTTTCTGGAGAGAAAAAAAACGTAAGTATTTTTTTTTAAAAAAAAAGAAAAAAAGAAAACGGGAAAAACGTGCGTTCTCTCTGAGATATCGACTCGGAATCCGTTCGAATGCGGGATCCTCCGCCTTTCACATAAGGCCTATTTAAGGCGCATGCGTCGCCCCTACCCCTCAAGATCCGATAGGCGCTTTACCTCTCTCTACAACGTCAGAAAACTTTTAGAATTCTTTAAAAACTTTTTTTTCCTTTTTTTTTTTCTCTCTTTTTCTTTCCTTTTTTTTTTACTGATATGAAAACTTTAATTTCACAACCATTTATCTCCTATTTGGTATTTTTCTAAAAACCTGGAAACTATTAAAACGGATTTTATTTTTTCCTTTTAAACTAAAAGGTTGCCAAGTTGAAAAGAGGAGGCGGGGGAAAAAAATAAAATTTTATACGATTCCTCCACGAAAAGCCACGGGATTAAGACTATTCATCAGGCGGTCACTTGACATGGAAATCCTTTTTCTTGAGGGGAAGGAGGATGTAAGCTGTTGCGATTTTAAACCCCTTTAGCTCTCTCTGTCCGCCGCATATACTCTTTTAGATTTAATTTCATCTCTTTAAAATCCTCGGTAGTAACCTGGACTCTTCGAAAACGAATTATTAACTTCTTTAAGGACCATTTCAGTTTAGAAATCAAGAATTAGGCAAACTCAAGATTGAATCGTAAAACCCCTCTTGACTAATTTGGGATTAAAACAAATCTAGAGATTAAGTGGTAAGTTAATTCAAATGATGATTTGATGTTTCCAGTATCGTTTTAATGTTGAGGGCACCAGATCAAAATGTTTGATGGAAATTCAACGTGGGATCATTTTCGCGGGAGTAGTCTGTCAAAAAAAAAACTAGAGGAATTGCAGTCCGAGGAGGATTACTCACTTTCTCGCTTAGTCGGGGGGTAGCTCCATTCGATTAAGGTATCACTGGGGACTTGGGAGGTCGGGGGGTGGCTTGAAATCAAGAAATGGACCTAAAATTTAAAATCCCTAACTAATAATTAGTCGAATTCGAGTCCCATATCACCGCTATTTGTAAAACTTCAAAATTTTTGGTTTTTCAGGATTTTTCGGAAAGGCCGAATTTTTACGAAAAATTGCTAAAGGGAAAAGTTGTTCCTTATAGGGTCCGGTATCTTCACACAAAAAATAAGAAAAATCGTTGGAGCCGTTTTCGAGAAAATCTTTGAAAATTCATTGTTTGGCCTTTTTTGGCCCTGCTTAAGTTCTAAACTTGGAAGGGTTGGCTTCAAATCAAAAAATGGACCGAGAATTTGAAATCCCCGACCATTTTTCAGTCAAAATCGAGTCCCGTGACGACCCTGTCGGTAAAACTTAAAAATTTTCAGATTTTCCTGGGAGGCCGATTTTTCACGGAAAAATGCCAAAGGGAAAAGTTGTTCCTTATAGGGTCAAGTATCACACAAAAAATGAAAAAAATCGTTAGAGCCGTTTTCGAGAAAATCCCCGAAAACTCTAAATTTGGCCTTATTTGGCCCTGCCAAAGCCGTATATTTGGCCGGATGGTCTCGTTGATGGAAAAACAGTTTTCTCTCTTCCTGAGGAAGGCAGTTGCTAGTTTTCGTTGCGCTGGTTTATTTGGTTTCGGAAACACAGGCGAAAAACGAAAATGCACAAACAGACGAACGAACGAACGGACCCACGGACGGACGGACGTCAGCCCAAAAACCATTTTTACAGTTATTTCTCGCCATTTCACGCAAAATACGCAATTTGGCGAAATTTCATTTTTGACACGACCGCAATACTTCCTCACTCTAGGGAGCTCGAAAGTAAAAAAAGGCAAAACTTGGAAGTCGTCCTATAACTTCACGAATTTTGTCTAGTTTGCAGCAAAAAATAGAATTTGCACCATTTGGCCATTCATAAAATTTAGTTTGATGAACTAAATACAAAATCTAACTTGTTTCTGTTAATCGCTTCTGCAGTCTAGTGCTTTTGCGAACGGTCACTGATTCAAACAATTAAACCAAGAAAATAACTTACGGTTTGAATTTCACCGGCACACCCCTTTTGTCTTTTCCCCTTCTCCCGAAAAACGTCATAAGCGTTTTCATTTACATCGAATGAGATTTTATACAAAACAAGGAAAAACCCCCGGTTGTTGAAATGTGGAAAATGTTAAGGATGGGGGAAACGGAGGAACATGTCTTACACAGACCTGGTTTCTTACGACATATGAGTTCCTTATTTTAATTACCGCTCCACATATTGTGATGAGGGTAGACCGCGGAATTGCTTACTTTTTATAACATCTTGTCTCATACAGAGCTTCTCTCTCTCCCATCCAAAACCCGCGCTGCTCGGTTCATCCCCATTATTCCTTTTTAAAAAAAATCGGAGCATAAAGGTTAATTTTCCCCGAAATAAAAAAAAAATATTAAAAAAAAAATTCTCGGATATTCGATGGAAACGGAGGAACCATTAAAAACGAGAAGGGACCACGACTGCCCCTTTTCCTACCCCAAAAGACCTAGGTGAAACCATTCAAAGTGGACCACACCAAAAGCGAAAACGGTGAGCGCTTGTCATATGAAATATTAATTTTCTTAACAGTATCGAACACGACCGAGCACGGGAGGTTGCGAAATTAAAAATTGTTTCGCCCCGAGGAATTGCCGTTCCCTCGGTTCAAGCCAGACCATACAATGGTTTTTTCATATTTATTTCGAATTCATTCGGGAGGTCAGTTGGGCCGCTGTAGCGAGATGGGGGAAACGTCGGGAGAGGTTAAAGGGGGATGAAAGGAGAAGGTGAGGACGGTGGGGGGGGTTCCGTTTGGAATATTATTCTCAATTGTCGGGCTGTCCCGTAAACTTTCTTGATTCAAACTTCTCGTATATTTACTTTGCCAACGTCTGCGGTTTGATTTTATGTGAATGTCGTTCGGCTAGCAAAGGGGAGAATTCTATTGTTTTTTTAAAAGAATTTTTTTAAGATCCCGCGACACGTCTTCTGATATCTCGAATTAAATCTCTTATATGATTTCGATGAAAGTTGATAGGATGGAAGAAGAAAAAGGGACCGACATATAGGCGACATCGATATCAAGTGATTTCATTTGAAAATATCAGTGAACACCGATAAAACATTTTAGCTGATTGAAAAGAAAATAGTTTTTTTTAAAAAAAAAAAAAAAAGAAGAAAATGTGAGCTTTGGAACATTTTTTTGTTGAGATATCATACAAAACAGAAAAAGGCAATCTCTGGAAAAGAAAAAGTCAGCTCTTTTCTGTTAAGTTAAGTTTGACATCTCTGTGAAATGTCTGTAAACAAATACATTTTACACGCGAGCTAAGAAATTTTCGATGGGACGTTCGGATTTATTATGTTCAAGAATTTTCAAGCAGAACAAGAAATTCTTTCCAAGGATTTAACATTCGGGAAATTTATTCAAAAATATTTAAAAAAGAATACTGTAATGAGGTTAATTAATTGAGTTGGGGGGGTTTCGATTGAAACGAAAATGTAATCGCTAAAAAAAGCAAGATAGAGAAAGTATTGATATGGGGAAGTGTCCTACATTTCAGATTGTCCCCATAAATCTCAATGTTTTACTGCTAAGGGGAATTTTGTATACATGTTACCTCGTAGCCTTGCCCCATCCCTTTTCCTTTTTTACCCTTCCCCCTTTTTCCCCTTTCCGATAAGTTTTTCTTATCCGATAACTGCAAGCAGTCGAAAATGATTTCTTTACGTTTTTGCATTTTTGAAAGATTTAAGATTGGGGTAAAATTTAGGCAAGGTAGAATGTAGGCAGAGGAAGCTAGGATTTGAGGCCTCGAGGGAAAAGTCAAGCCCAAGTAAGCGTAGTCGGCCAGTTATTTTCAAATCCAAATCTGATTTTTTTTCTCTTCTGGGCTTCAATCAGTCTTCCACTGGCCAGGTCGCCGGGTCGGAATGCTAGTTCCGCAACGCGCGAGACGTGGTATCTTACGGTAAACGTTTCGTGTTCGAAAATCGTGCCCTGTGGTGTATCTTAGTGTAATGGTCCATGCTAACTTACCTGAAACAAAAAGAAAACTCAAATTAATATTTATTTATTTTATTTATATTTACATCTGTTCATAAAAACAATTTTTGTTATTGAACATAGTCATTAAAAGAAAAGCGAGGCACCAAGGTTCCTTCAAGTATAATTCACCGGCAACCTCCAGGTTTGTCAGTGAACTCCCCCACACTATAATACTCTTGCGCAATAAGATAATTTTTTAGGAGGGAAAAGAAATCCCTTTCACCCCTCTTGGCTTTAAGCACACCAGGCAGGCAGTTAAAAAGATGCAAACCTGCATAGTTGACATTAGACTTTGACTTCTCCAGTCTGCAGGTTGGCACGTAAAAATCTGCCACTTGCCTGGTGGCCCGCCCAGTAACTTCCGCAACCAAATTCCCAGACCCCGATTGTACTACAAATTTAATGCAATCAAATATGTACAACGAAGGAAGCGTCAGCAGCCCAAGTCGAGTGAAAACAGTTTTACAAGATTCAGTAAATAGGAGACCAGAGATCACTCGAACTGCCTGCTTCTGCAAAAGGAAAACCCTGTTCATATTAAGGCTCGACCCACCCCCCCAAATAGGCAAACAATATCTTGCATGGGACAAAAACAGCGAGTAATACACCGTTAGGAGCACCTCTGTATGGCATAAATACGAAAGCTTCCGAAGAAGATGCAATGCAGAATTGAGCCTCTGACAGAGGTGGTCCACATGTTCATCCCAGCATAAACTTTCATCGACGAGCATCCCCAGAAGCCTAATGGAAGGTACTCTCCCAAGCTCATCGTCATCCAGAACAACATCAAGATCGATATCGGGTTTGTTCTTTGTACGGAACAGAACGTACTTAGACTTATCGATGTTGATATGTAACCTGTTTCCATGAAGCCACTCAGCTAGATAAGTCAGATCTGTATAAGAAGAGCACTCAAGGTCTTCTGCGGATGCTCCCGGGACAACTAAAGTAGAATCATCGGCATAAAGCACCAAATTCCCCTGCACAGGTGTTTCAATTAAGGAGTCAATAAAAATATTGAACAGAAGCGGGCCGAGAACTGAGCCCTGAGGCACACCATACCGAACCATCTGCGGTCTCTATTAATAGTACAAACCTGGCTAATTTAGATCACAAAACCGAAAACCAAAACCCGAACGGTAAACAATACATTAACAACTAAGCAGACTATCGCCATCTTTAAAATAGATTTGTTGCCAACATCCCTAGGACGTGGCGCTAACCCGAAGATCCCACGACGGAGTTTTGAAACATAGTCGTGTACCGGGTGCTTCAAAAATAATTGGCTATGAATTTTTTTTCTGACTTAGAATTTTGAGATCGGCGAAGATCCGTAAAAATTTCCCGGTGCACAAAATTCCTTCCCGGGAAATTTCGGGCCTAAAAATTTTTATTGCATTAAAAAATCCCTTAAATTAAGAGGTTAAAAAAAGTCTTGGGAACCATAGGTCGGAAAACAATTTTTGGCTTGCTTTTTGGAGGTCAAAGTTGAAAAAAATTAATTACTGGAAATTTGCTCATTATTTCTGCTTAAAATTGTGACTAAAGTGTTGAGTTCGGTCAGGAGTGTGGACTGGCAAACTTTCAGACCAATCCGATGAAGATAAATCATTATTTCGGCCAAGAATTAATTATTCCCCGCTTTGATTTAAATATTCCGCGATTTTCCGATTTTAAATAAAAGGGGAAAAAAGTCGACTAAATAAACTAAATTAATTAGTAGTTCATAAATTCTTCTGGTAAGAGTCTTACCATAAAAAAATCACGGCATCGTTCTCGAAAAATTTTCTTATCTTCTTCATTAAATAACGAATTTGGTAACATCATGTCCTTTCTTTCGGGATTTATCATTTGTAATTTTTTATTGGCTATATAGTCAGCTCTTACCAGTGCAGAATTTATGAACTTACATCAATCCTGGCTCTTACCCTGTGTACAAATTTAAAACTACAACAAACTTAATATATCTCATTCAACCGGACCATTCCACATAATAACAAATCCTCCACATGGATCTCCATATTCAAATAACGTTGCAGGTAAACAACATCGAGACCTGAGGATTAAACTGTACTATCTCTGGTTTGCAGATGACTCCGATGTCGCATGTTTAGCGTGCGTAGCGCTCAGTAAATTCCAAACCTAAGATAGGGCAGTTTATTCATCAGGTCTCGATATGTTAAAAAAAAAAAAAAAAAAAAAAAAAAAAAATGAAGCGTCATACAACAACTACCAATACTTAGTATAAAAAGTTATCACTTTAGTTGTGATGAGTTGGGTCCCCTGGCCACTTCCTAACCCTCTGGGATGATATTTCTTATTAGACATGTGATCGACTCCCAGATCTCGTTATTGTATGTAAATCAGTTCATTACACTGTTTTCAGCAATAGCAATGGAATATTCTCTTTCGTCGTTCTTTCAATATATTTCCGAACTCGAGCAGCCAAATGAACAAAAGGGAACATCATGTTGAGGATATCATTTTTGAGCGCATTGTACTTGAGTTGATCTTACAGTGAATGGTAAGCCATCGAGGCCAGAAGTGTTGCGCCAAAATGGCCAAGAAAATTATTTTTGGGACGATAAAATTAAAAGCTGGGCCAAGGGGGCTTGTTGTTTGAGAAGAAGAGGAGGATGTAGAGCTGGAGGATGCTTTAGGCCTGTCCTGGCCAAATGGAATCCGTAAAGCTGCTGAACTTTTTAGATGGGTTCTTGTGAGAACGAAAGCTCTAAGGTGATGAGTACCTACTTACAAAAATAGGTACAATGCACACAAAGAAAATACTAAATCGAATTTCATTTTCAAAATGGAAGCTCTTATTTTAATACATAAATGAATATGTTTCAAATGAAATTATTAAGTCTAGTTTTCAATTGGAGATATTTCTTCCACACAAACACTAAACTTTCTTATTGATTGCCATTTTATTTGAGTTAACTTTTACTCGGGGTAGAAAGTCAATGTAAATATCAGTACCGGAGCTAAGTTTTAAAACTTTCTATTGTTCCCGAGCAAGATAAAAATAGGCATCGGATTACATCCTTAAATAATTTCGCCCCCTGAAAAATTTTTTTTTTTCAGGAGTTTCAATTTAAATGCGAAGGTGATTAAGGATTTGGGATAAAAAATTAATTAAAGAAAACAAGTCTGCAATTTATTGCAACCTGTATCTTACTTGACTGCTTGTTTTTAGATTTTTTTTTTTTCGGGGAGGAAAAAAAGGGAAGAAAAGTTTCTCGCCCAAACTTAGTTCGTTAGATCGTTTTGTGTTTTTTTTTTTTACCTTTTATTTTTCGTCTGACTTAGCACTAATTACCAACCATTCGGTTTTTCGGAGGTTTAATTACACGTCTATTGCAATTCCGCGATGACCGAACGAGGAAAAATAAAAAATTTTATATATATTCCTACTATCGTTTTTTTAACATAAGGTAAACATTGAAACAAAAGACAACTAAGAACCTTTTTTACCTCGCAGGTTTAGATATATAAAAAATGTATTTGTAAATGTCAGATATGAAATTGAAACTTTAGATGAAATTCTTTTTTAAAAATGACTTTCGTGGGAAATGATTCGAACGAAGAATTTAATCAGAAAGATTCGATGTTGGAGGACAAAATGATCTCGCTTTGGTCTCTCGTGCGTTTTTCCAAAAACTTTTAGAGATGACAAAAATTACAAAGGGGGGAAAATCAGGAGCTCGTGCTGATCAAATAAAATTTCTTTACCCATGTTCCCGGTTGGTAATTAATGTCGCCTAGCTTTATTCACGGACATGCTTTATCTCTTTACTCCTTGTCATCTATGAAACTTTGTCGAGTCCGGTGAAATCCGTTACATCTCTTCCTAACGTTGGCCCCGCATTAAAAATCTGAATAAAGGCATCGATTATTAGGAATTTTTGGAGAGAACGAAATTTTCATATGGAGTTTAGCGAATTCCCAAAGGAAACGACTTCGGTATTCAGCGTGAGCAACAACCTCGGCGTCGATGGTAAAGGCGAGCAGCGGCGACCTTTCATCGCGAACGCGCTTTCTTTCTTTTAACAGTCACAGTTTATAAACAGTCTTTCATCAGAGTATTAAAATGACAAGGAAGGGAAGATTTCAAATTAAAACAAAGAATTCCGGAACAGAGAACTCGTTGAAATTCTTTTGTCATAAAGCCGTTCTTTTGTTTTCCCATGACGGCGGACTCAGTTGTGTAATCTTTTCGTTCTAAAATATTTTATTTGGACACCTTCATTTTTAATTGTAAAAGGGACTATCCCCGCGGAATGATCCTGTTTAGATTAAAAAATCCTCCCCGCCCGTCCCGGTCCCGTCTTTGTTATTTTATAAAATGTAACCAAGGCGAAAAACGAGTCATTTTCGAATCAATCCATGCTTTTATAAAAGCAATCACAGGAAGTGTTTGATAATACAACGCCATCGGGCACGGAGAGAAGTCAGTACAGATGGGGGAGAAGGAGGGGGGAAATGGCAATGAAGATGGAGAGGAGGTAAAAAGGAAAAATCTTTTATCTTTTATCTGCTTCTCAATTAATAATTTTAAATGAGTTTTTATCGCCAATAACAGATAATCTTTCGATTAAAAATTTACATTGTAATAAGAATAATTGCAGATTCTCGTACTGAGATATTTGAATGAATCTTTTTTTTTTGGTGTAATATCGACAACCTCTTTTTTCTTCCCCTTCTTTTATTTATTTCCGATTAAAAATGAGATGAGTTCAAAACTCTGGCCATCTGCAAGATATTCTGTTGGTCCCTCAGTCAGCTCGAGCCCAACTCTAAACTGTAAGCCGGCGAACATCCCGATGAGCTGATATTGGTTCCATGGATTTACATTAAAAATCTGTTCTTCGCGGAATTGATTTAAAGTGAGAAGTTACTATCACTTAAAGAAATGAATTTGGGTGATCTGTTTACTAAAATTTATTATAACTGAATTCTGAAGAATAGATCTGCTTTGGTACCGCAATCGCTTCTGCTATCTAGAACTCTTGCGCGCCAGATGTAGTAGTAGCCATCTGTTTTCCAAGATCTTCGCGAGCCTCCCAAGCTAATCTTCTTCGGCGTTCTATTTCCACCTCTTTATTCGCTCTTCGTAAAGTCATTAGTTGACCGAGGTAGACATCCTCCACATTTTACAGTTCTTTCCCTTTTACTTCCACGATTGTGCTTGGGCGATCAGATTCTTCTTCTTTCGGTGCCCTGCTCGCACACGAACTTAGGCGATCTATCCGACGAGCTCCTCTTTCCTCGTCATCAAGATTGTTCTAAGGACAATAAATAGTGCAGTGGTGTCCCTCTTGCCTTCTGTACCGCTGTACTGACGCCGTTCTGATGGTTGCCATCCCGCCGCCAGATACCCGGATTGCAGCCGTTCCGTTCTTACTGATCTCCGCCTACAACCGGTACTTAAGTGCCAGCTGCCGCACTTCACGAGGCTGATTGCAGTGGAAAACCACCGGGCAATGGGAGCGCCACTTCCCTACTTCCTATGTGATCAGATTCTTCTTCTTCTTCTTCTGTCAACCTATACCCGCCCACTCCTGGACGAAGGTCTCTCTCAAATCTTGCCACACCTTCTTGTCTTGGGCTTTTTGCAACCATTTCAGTCCCGCCACCCTCTTAATGTCGTCGTACCATCTCTTCTGTGGCCTACCGACGCTTCTTTTCGACGCTCGAAGTCTCCATCTCACCGCACGTACCGTCCACCTATCCGGATCTTCCCTGGCGACATGACCTGCCCATTGCCATTTAGCTGTTGCAAGGCGTTGCGCAACATCATCGGCCCTAGTCCGCATCCTTATTTCTTCATTGCGAAAGCGGTCCCGTAGGCTGATACCAAGCATTGATCTTTCCATCGCTCTTTCCGTTATAACGAGCTGCTCAGCATGTTTCACTGTAATCGCCATTGTCTCCAGGCCATATATCATCACCGGCACAACGCAAGCAAGATCAGATTAGTCACGACGAATTATAATACCTCCACATTTCCTAAAACCCGTTCGCCCAACACTTCAAGTTCTTTTATTCCTTTTTCAGACATTCTCGATCTGACGACTTCGTCTTATCTCGTACCATTTAGACCAGCTACAGCTCCAAAAAAACATGAATCGTAAACGATAGTATCAACGAAAAAAAGAAAAAAAAATTCCCCAACCATCAACGAGGGGAAGAACAAAAAAAAACAAACCTATTCTGACACTGTAAAAAAAACGCCCTAATCTTCCAATAGTGAATATAAATCCTACGATTCTGGATTTACGATATATATATAAAAATGTTGACCCCATCTTTTTTCTTTCCGGTTATATTCCGAGAGAAAATTCTATGATAAATGGATTGGTTTAAGGAGATGAGAAGTATATTGAAAATCCAACGCTTTTTTTCCCTTTTATTTTTTTTTTTATTTCCCAAGGTCATCTTGTCACTATGCTAAATCCAAATCCTTTTGACATCACGAAAAAGGAAAATAATTTTTCTTTCCTGCTCGCGGATTTTCATTTAATATCAGATTCGTGACCTTAAGAAAAACATTATATCGAAAACGGTCACGGCATGAACATTATTACGAGGTATCTAACAAAAGCAAAAATGTAATTAATTTTTATTGAGTGCCATTAATTTTGATTAGTGGATCCTTGTAAGATATTGCCATCATACGGATTGGGTTATCATTTATGTCTAGAGATATCCCAGGGGTATCCCATCCTTGAGGATTTTTTGGGAAAGGAAAAAAATAAAAGAAAAAAAAATATTTATTATAAAAAGCATTTCATCAATACCCCCCCAGACTATTTAGTGAACGGTCAAGAGATCCTATCTCCTCCGGAAAGGGGAAGAATAGCCCATACACATTTATCATTGTACCATGACAAATTTACAAATTACCGTATATGCTTTTTGAACGCATTCACGATAAATGAACCAGGAAAAATAAAAATTGATGTTGTTGCGACTTCGAGTTTAAGCGCATGGAAAATAATTATTAATGATTTAAGAATTTCTCCGAAAGCCTCCCTCTTTTAACTTTCATTTAAACCACCCTTGAATTTATTAAAGTAAAAACCTTCGTTACACTCGCAGGTCACTTAAAATAAGGGGGTTGTGAAGATAGAAGCAAAAATACTAATTAGTGAAAACCGTCGAGCTCGCTGTTGCGGAATAAAGGACAGAATTCGTTTGAGGAGACTGGACAAAGCCATTAAGATGGCGTCCATTCTTTAACAAAGTTTGTAATTGCTGGGCAGCTTCCCCAGACCACACATTACCAAGAATCAGCCATTTGTTCGCTCTTCGCTGACATTCTTGAAACTTTTAACTTGTTCGAAATGAATTTAATCGACCTAAAAATATTTGCGTCTTTCTTCCGGAGGAAGAAAAAGGTTCCTAGACGATTTTCTTGTAAGGCTTTAAAGTTTAAATTTAAATTTAATGGCTATCGGGCAAAAAAAAAACTGGAAAAAGGAAAAGGGCGATCAGCTACAAGGACGATCTTTGTAGTACAAGATTATATAATCTCAAGAGCCTCGTTCTCTTTTGTTTCTTCCCCCACGGTCGGTATTCTTTCACCTAATAACCAACCCATCTTTATTTTCTTCCAAATAAAAATTGTAAATTACACCTCTTTCATTATTTTTATAACCAACTTCCTGTTTGTTATTAATTTTTATAACGGCAGTTTCGTAATGCACAATGGAAATTATATTCCTTCCTTCATCGCAGGCGCTTGTTAGTTTTTTTTTTTTTCCTTTTTTCCATTCCTGAAGACAACATCGTGGAAGGGTGGTTGAATGAGAAAAAATAATCAGGGTCGCGGAGTAATTTGATATAATGATCCGGTGAATTTTTCCTCGGGGAGTGTTCGCCTTCTGAACTGTGTAGGGCCCATTGCTTCATTTTTAATTCGCTGGCACAGTAAAAAATTCACAATTTAATTTATTAAATATTGTAATGGGGGAGGGGGATGTCTTGGCGAGGAAAGGCAAAACAACAAAGGGGATGCAGTGGATTTTTTTTGAAGGAGAACTACGGGCTTTGGGCTTCCCCAAGCAGGAAGATGCTAAAACCAAAAACTTAACGAAGTTCTAATCGGAATCGACCTGAAAAGACTGACAGCAGACCCCTGCATTTATCATCCTGAGAAAGAAAAAGAAAGGGGTCATACTTGGAGTCTATGTTGACGACATTCTGATTGTGGGAGATGCGAAGTTGGTGATGGAGGTGACAAAAAAATAAGGAGACATTTTATCCTAACTGAGAGGGGGGGGGGGGGGGGGACCGCAGAAGTCAGAAATATTGTATTAAACAGGCATTGTAGAGCTTAGGATCGGGAGACTGGAAACCTGTCAGAACCCCGGGAGATGTAAATCAAAAATTAGCGGAGTTCGAATTATCGAGACCGATGGACGTAACGGTGGACCAGAGCAAAGTTGCCCAAGTATCAGATCTTGCACAATATCAAAGGGACCCGAGAGAAATACACCTAGTACCAGCTGGGCACGGTTGTCAAAAACGAATTATTATTTTTCTAAAATGTCGACAAAAATGGACTTCACTACTCGATTAGGGACTAAATAAAGATCCAAAAATGATGGACACCAAAATCGTACCTGATCGGCTTGGCGAAATATGGCCAAATTTAACTTTACCATATAAGACGACTATGGTCAACTCTTATTTAACTTTTCGCAATTTTGTTCCTCACCTGATTTTTCTTTTACTTTTGGTCAAGAAACGTCGTTCGTGGATTTTTACATTTTCCTGATCACGTTTAAAGGCGTTTCAAAACCATTTTTTGCTAAAATTTGGCCATTTGACTCTTGCACCTCAGCTATGTTATTGTACTAGCGCACTTCTTTCTCCGCCGCCTATGATCTCTTTCCTAAGGTTTTAAATCACCAGCCTAGGAAAATCGTTTCCTATTTGAAAGTAACGATCGTGATTTATCGAAAATAAAATGCGTAGCGATTTTTGAAGTGACGACAAAGTAACACCCGTGAAAGGAAACGCACCATTAGAATCCTCATACATTTTTTCTTCTACTTTAAAAAAAAAAAAAACATAGCTTTCCGAATTGGACTATAAAAGAGTCGTAAAAGGAGTTCAAAAGAGCAATAACATATTTTTATTCGGCGAATACCTTTTTTTCCGCTATTGATAGAATCACGGGAGATGAAGTGTCTCGTTTTTCCACAAAATCCATTCCGTTTTTTTTCCCCCGGATTGACGTGGGCTTGTTTTAGTCCCGATTGGTTCCCTAAAAAACGGAACTGCAGATGGAGACAGAAATATTCGACAAGGCCTTGTAAAAAAAGTTTTTTTTTTTTTTAAAAAACTGCAAGAAAAAAAGTTGAAAAATCACAAAGTGACGGAAATGGTTTAAATCTGTCCCCGATAAACAACCAAGCGACGCGACGTCTTATTATTTTTCCTTTGTCATTTTTGTTTTAATCACCCATGAGGGAGTAGCAAGGAAGTTAAAGAATCATTCTAAATGTTCAAATTGAGTGAAGGGATCTTTCTGTGATCTTTTTTTTTCTCCGTTCTTATTTTTTTCCTTCCTTCTTTTCTTTTTTTTTTTTATTTTTCAAAAATCTGACATGGGGAAATAAAGCGATTACCACTTCATCTTTTTGATTTTACTTCTTTATTTTCTTATTTCATCGGATCTATCTCCGGTTCATGTTAAAAGAAAAAAAAAGCTTTTTATTTGGTATGAGAAACAAAAATCCGTTTCAGCTTATCAAATCGACAATGTCAAATTTAACGCGTATCGACAGATTTTTATTTGTTTGTTTTATCTCTTTTAAGAAAATTATTTAATGTTATTTCTTTTCACGAGAATTCGTATGAAAAAAATTATTATTTTTAGAGATTTTCTTCAAATATTTTTTGAAAATAGCCAGAATCATTCATGAGAATTTTTTCTTGAAACTTTGAAGGACACTCAAATTTTGCAATTCTGCATTTTGCAAAAAAGACGAAATAAAAAAAAATAAAAGCTCGGGGCTTCCCCTTTCATGTGAAAAGGTTGGGAATCGTAACAACACTTAGCAGCGTATAGTTTGTAAAAAGCCGGAGAAGTTCCTTGCTGCATTATCTTATACCCCGAGGATAAATACTCTGTATCGGAGTCTGTAATTAGCTCTACGGATTATAAGATAATAAACTGAGCTAGAATAAATCTTCTTCTCCACTGTGCCGTTACCTTCATTATAAAAACAACCTATCTTCTTAATACATGACATTGTCTATCCGATCGTTTACGATTCTCCGGCAATTCGTAGAAAAGGGAAAGTAATTTATGGAATTTCTAAAATTTTCCTCCTTTTAAGGGAAAGAAAAAGCTAATTTCAAATCGTTTAATTCTAAAATTCAAGAATTACGCGTCTCTTTTTTTTTTTTAAAAAAATATTTTTTAAAAAAAAGCTCGAGGTTAGAAGAATAAATAAAGTAAAGGAAAAAGTAATTCTTCAACACAATAATAATATGATTGTGAATAATGAATGTTTCTTACTTTGATAAATTCACACACAGGGAAGACTGATAATACAATTATGACTCCATCCAAAAGTGGAAACGTTAGATGAAGCAGGGAAAGGGAGGATTATGAAAGGGAGATGTTATCAACTTGGCTGGAAGCCGCGAAAGAGGGCAAGCAATCTACTCCCTCCCAATGGACAGTCTCGGCTCCAAGAAACCAAAATTAGAGCCTTCCAACTACCTTTCCTACATCTTGTAATGATATTACAAGACAAACACAGCTAATGGTCCACATCTTTCATAACTTTCGAGTTTCTTCGACGATGGAGGGTAAGTTCACTATGGGAACTGGTAGTTCGCAACTGGAAGAATCTTCGGGAGTTTGATTTTAACACGGGTGAGCTTGATATGGGATGAAAGTTTTAATGACGCGGTTTAAAGATTGATTCTTTAAAGGCCTAAACTAACTTTTTAAAAAAAAGTGATCAACAACGACAGAAAAATAAATGAAAATGGCAGGTGAGTGTTTATGTTAAAAAGAGGTTTCTTACGGTACTGAATTCATATTAAAAGTCGGAATTTTATTCTCGGTTATTGTTATTCTTTCATTTTCCGTTCACTTTTAAAGTAAGTAAAAGTTGTTGAAAGAATGGATACGTTGCTTCTGCTCAGCAGGAAGCTTTCCGACTTTACAGCCCAGAGGTAGACCCATTGAAAAAAAAAAATAGTCTGAGGAAACTTTAAACTCTTTCTTCTTTTTTTCAGTACCGTCCTTATTAAAAATAAGGCTTACGTTTCCAAAATACTTCAGTGTAAGGAGAAGGTGGAACTTTCAGGTTAAGGTAACGATGTTGGCGTGAAACGTATATATAATTATATATATATATTATTGGTAGTATAAACTACTATAAGCTGGTATAAGAAACACGCGAGAAACTTATATTGTAATATAAATATGTGTGCTAAAAATTTTAAAATTTTTTTATGAAAAAAAAAAAACTTTTAGAAAAATTTTATCTAAAATTTTGAATTATGTATCAATGTATATGGTTTACAGATGCTTATACTACCAATCTTGGTACAATTTGGTATAAACTTTTATATAGATTTCGTAATTTTAGTATAACTATGTATATTTTCCTATTTCCCCGGGTAGGTTCAATCTAAGAAAAATTGTACAACTTGAATTCATCGCCAATTAACTTAGGTAAGCGAACAATCATGGAGATGGAAAAAGAGATTTCCAACATTAAGGAATAGATAAATAAATCAGAAAGGTAACTCCGGACACATGCTGGATTTTTCCAGAAGGACAGATCAGCAAACGTAGAAAAAGCTATAAATAAATCAACGTTACCCAAGGATTCGGAAGTTAAGAAGCCGTGACAGGAGGCATATAAAAAAATAAATCCGCGCTAGATCTAAAAGTCCAGAGAGGGGAATATTAATCAGCCATGGTAGCACCGATGATTTATTTATGATTTTGAAAAGTATCTCTTGACAGCTGTGATCCGGAGGGAGTTCCCTTTCCTCTCCTTATCACGACAAGTCTTTATGTACCGGGCGACCCGGAAAGCAAGGTTAATCTTCACCTTCGGAAAAGGAAAAAAAAAAAAATTTGAGAGAGAAAAAAGTCCCGAATTATGATACCTGGAGTGGAGGAAAGACGCGGGAAAGAACAACATAGAAAACTAAGGAGAAAGAGTTGTTTCTTCAAGACAAGTCTCGCGAGGGTGAGCAAAACTACGGGATCCGCATACGAAATCTTTTACTTGGTCTGTGGATCACGTATCGGCAGGGCAAACTTGTCCGTCCGTCCGTCCGTCTCGGTTATGCATATGATATAAAATTTCTTCTTTACACTTTGTTTGCAATTTGATTTAGGCTATGTAAATTTTGTAAATCAAGTCTTCGCCCTCTTTGCTTCTCTCTCCGTTCCCGTCTCTTCTTTTCTATATATATATTTTTTTTCCTTCTTCATCATCATACTTTTTCTTTAAAGAAAACTTTGCTTAGGTCACGTTTGCATTTACAACATCTTTATTTTCAGTTCTCTCACGTCGTTACAAAAGAATTCATATTTTCCCGAGCTTAACAAGGCCTCGTCCTCTGTAATGGTGTACAAGCGGAATTTGCATACATCAGGTGATTGCACTCTCCGAGTAATAACGATGTTACGGTTTCTTTTATGGTTCATAGAAGAATGTGGATGAGATTGAATTTGAAGGGGAAGTTGTATGCGAAATGGGAAAAGAGGACAAAGGAGGTAGCAATCATCTCTATTTGTTTAGCGTCTCGTCTTGAATGCGAAACAAACCCCGAAAAAAAAAATTTTTTTTTAATACCTGGAAGTTGAATCTTTGATGTTTCGGAGTCCTTTTAGACGGAAAGGGAAGAAAGGAGAAGAAAAAAGTTTGCTCAAGGAAGAAAGGGTGAAATGATATCAGTAGCTGAAATGGGAATAGCTCACGTCCAAGTATATCGGAACATCACGTCCTAATTGCAAGCCTCCAGCATAAAAAAAAATTCTCTGCTAAACTTTTTTTTCTTCTTTTTTAGACTTATGTAATTAAAAATTGTTCTTTCCCGCTCTTTTCTCTTCCTCTCTTTTCCCTTTCCTCTTTATTTTAAAATACATTCTCCAGATTTTTTTTAATAGATACATTTACGTAAAACATTTTTTTAGAACGATAGGAATTTAAAAAAAAAAAAAAATGGCGGAATGTTTGAACTTGGAATTTTTTACGGAGGGAAATTACGATTTATTTAATTGGTAGTAAATGCTAAGTTTAAAAATTGAGGAGTTAGGTGCAAGAATTTTTAATAATAATTTTTAGCTTATGGCAAAAATGCCCTTCTTGCATTTAACTCCTCAATTGTTAATTGTGTTTTTTTATGCATGAACACCGGGTAACATTTCTGAGCTGATGTCCGTCTGAGTTTCAATAGATTTTGTTCCTGGGAGGCCGTTCAAATATTACGTGAGCACGTTAGGGGGGAAAGGGTGGTCAAAATGCTTATCTTGCCTTACAAGGGGGAGGGGGTAAAAAAAGGCCATTTTTATGCTTACGTAATACTTGAACGGCCCCTGGCACCTTTGCCAAATTTTCCTTGATCGTTTCTGGTGCCGTAAAGGGAGGCCTGAATTAAAAAAAAATACTTGCCCTCGTAGCAATAGAACACAAGCTGGACAATAGAAGATGTCACTAAAACTAACAAAACACAATCTCACAAGTTTTCAATTCCTACAGAAACCCCACCATCAAAGTTATTAATTAGCCAGGACATGCCTGCAAACAAGATTACCACCGGTCACCGAAAAAATAAGATATAATTTAAAAAGACAAATCCTGAAACATGTGGTCACGGGAACGACATTAAGAGAAACTGCAGGGAGAAAGAGGAGGGAAAAAAATAATAACGGTCGTAAAATCATTTCAGCTTTTTCACTTCCTTTCAAAAGATTCTCCCATTTATTTCCTTTTTAATTCTCCTTCAAATGTTTAATAGGTGTCGACGGGGTTTAACTACTCTCGAGAACAAATCGTCCCGGTTGTTAAAGACGATTTGCTAACATACCCATATTTCCATGGCACAGAGATTGCGAAACAATATTGGATAATAATCCTCTGCGTTTATAAAATTCTTAGTGAAAACAAAAAGATACTTAAAAAAGGATTAGGGAGATTATTGAAGCACTTTTCCTTCATTTTCATACTAAGCAAACAAGTCGAAAGATAACAGTTTTCTTCTGCTTCACCTCGACAAGAAAACGACAAGACAAAAAAAAATTGATTTCGAAATAATTTCCTTTGACGTCCATCAAGAGTTTTGGGCTTTTAAAGTCCACGCACGTAGCGTATCTCATAATGCATTTTCTATTACAACTTTCTCCTTTGCTGCATTAAAAGACAGCGGGTTGAATTTCAACATCTTGACGCCTACAGGGGGGTGATCATGTAATTGGGGAAAGGGCGATCAAGTCTTGATTTTTTTTTTTAAAAAAAAGCATGGTCGTTTTCATCGTAAAACATCTCTTAAAATAAATCAAGGAGAAAAAAAAACGTTTCAAACAAATTAGCCGTCAGATTTGACAAGAAGTTTTTAAGTACTTCTCTTGGAAAGAATGAAATCCTTAAGTAGTTTGTTTGTTGTTACTAATTACAGGGCAGGGACAGGTGACTCGCTTCGGGGAAAGAGAAAAAAAAACGAAGGGGGGGTTAAGAAAAAAAAAACGTTTTTTTATCAGACGTCATTTTTTTTTCTTCCTTATTAAAGTTTTTATTTCAGAAAACAAGATTTTATATTTTTCATTAACGTATATTTAACTCGACAACTGTCAAGAATTCTGGGAAAAAAACAAAAGAAAAAAAAGGAATGAGGATTAAAAATGAAATTTAACATGCAATAATTAGTTATTAATTTACCAACAGGTTGGGAACGATTTTTGAAGTTCAAAGAATTGTAAAAAAAATTTTGCTCTTGCAAAAACTGGGGCCGTTTTAAACAAAAGTGCGTCTCTCAGCTATAAAATTTTCCGAGAGCCTTGCCAGGCCCCGGGAGAAATCTTGTCATACGGGTCCCCCTTCCCCCAAATAATATTTAAAAAAAAATTCTTAAAATTTTAGCAAACTAACATTTTTTAATATTTGCCTAATTGCAAAGGGGACCAATATTTTGAAAAAATACAGGCTCTTGCACCTAATCATGGAAGGTAGATCGAGGATCAGTGTAGACCAGGCAGACGGAGAACCTCGTGGCTCAGGAATTTAAGAATCTGGTATGGACTAGATTCCACGTCCCTGCTTCGGGCAGCCGCATCCAAGGTTCAAATAGCGATGATGATCGCTAATCTCCGACGCAGAGACGGCAAAAAGAAGAAGGAAGGGGGCCCTGAACTAACTAGGGGGCGGGCCGCGGACAAAGAGTATGGCCCGGGCCCCGAAGTAATTACCCTGTTCCACCCTCCCCCAGAAATATTTTTGTGCCTCAATTAGATTAACGCCAATTTTCGAGAGGGCTCCAAAAAATTGTGATTATTACCAATCCCTTACCAATATTTTTGGGTTTGGCCAAATAATTTTATAACTATAAGAATTTTTCTGAAAAAAATAGAGGATGGAAACGAAAGCTCCAAAGCATTATTAAGCAAAAAAATTTCTGAATCCCCAAGAAAAATGTCGAAAAAAATTCTGAGCCAAGAAAAAATCTGGAATAATTCCTGCTTTTCAGAAAGTTTTAGTGCTCTCTCTGCTCACTGGGGTCATTA
This sequence comes from Liposcelis brunnea, assembly GCA_023512825.1. Classification (NCBI taxonomy): domain Eukaryota; kingdom Metazoa; phylum Arthropoda; class Insecta; order Psocodea; family Liposcelididae; genus Liposcelis; species Liposcelis brunnea. Next base: position 7,961,440 of record CM042065.1, on the reverse strand, counting down.
ACGATCTGAACTTGTTCTCAAACATGTGAAGTTTCGAAAAAATTTCTAATTTTCGATGCTTAATCATCCAGTGGAGACACAGCATATAAAAACTTGGAAAAATTTCTGAAACCCGAAAATAATCAGGAGTAGTTTCTAAAGCCCAGAAATGTTTAAAAAATACCGCAAGTGAAATAAATTTGAAAAAAATTCTAAAACTAAAAAAACCGACAAAAAACTGGAAAAATTTTGAAGCTCAAAAAAAATGTAAATCCCGAGTGAAATAAAAACAAAAGTCTTGGCAAATTTTCGATGCCTCAAAAAAAATCTCTAAAGCTTGGGAAAAAATAATTCAGTATGTTTTGTAACCCAGAAGAAAAATTTCAAAACCTGGCTAGTGGCGAAATATTTAATCCAGTAAAGTTTAAAAATTTCCCGCCCCCAGAAATTTTCCGCACTAGGCTGCAGCCTAATCAGCCTAATGGGTCATGCAGCCTTGGGAATGACTCTTGCCACAAGTCACAATAAAAAATTTAAAGCAGAGATAAAGAAGCCCATAACCTTAATAATTATCTTCAGTAATTACGACTTAAATCAGATACTACATAACTCACTCCCTTTTTCTAAAATCAGCGCAATAATCAAGGTCTTTCCCCGCATAAGCTCTCCTCTGAATCATTAGAAAACGATGTCCTTAACCATGTTTCACATTCGTAAAACACGTGAAAACCCTTCGCAATAACACAACGTTACCAAAGTGGTCAAGGCGGTTGTTGTTAGGGTGTAAGAAAGTTTCGGAGATACGTCTTTAGTCTAAATGGGAGTATTATACCGGGTTGAGGTTATTCTTTGAAACGCACCTGTTCTAGGACTGTCTTCAGGGAACCATTATATTCTTAAGTCGAATCCCATTAAACCGCGATTTGCATACCCATGTACCGGACCATTATATTCTAATTATCGTCCCATGGCTTTATTTTACTTGTTTTGAGAAACTTTTCCGAAAATCCCGTTTCCCGGTGTGATCGAGATTTGATAGCCGACATTTATATATTTAAAATACATTTTGATCGAGTTGACTAAAAACAAAACCGCGGGCTTTTGTAGAAATTTCAAAGCAGCAAAAATTATTCACCCCCCGCGCGATCCTAATCATCGAAATTCTGTTGTCGTCGTCTTTTCCCAGAAAAATAAAGATGGAAGTATATCAGATAAATACCCGGGAAGCATTGATGTCAAGGATCAAATCGTATTATTAAGGATTAATAAAACTTGACGTCTCAATCTGAGAAAGCTTTTTCCCGTTCCTTCTCATCTCCGACTCCTCCTGGGTTTTCGTTATGTGGATGCTTTGATTATTTAACACACGAAAACTTTCCCGTACGTACAAAAATTTTTCTGGATTTTATCATCCTCGTTTTAAATAAAAAAAAAAATTGTTGGCACCGACGATTTATCAAAAATATACCTCCCGAGAACAAAAAAACATTAGGTCGACGACCCTGATAAACTTTTTTCATAAAGAGTTAGCAAACTGATCAGACGTTCCCCTTTCACCTTCTCGCCCCCCTCGGAAGAGAAGAAGAAAAAAAAAAGGTTAAATCGATTCCTTTCCCAAAGAAAATGTATTCCGTTTATTTTGATTTTGTTTCGAGTCTCGACTGCAGACGACGAACCCAAACTTGGACTCAAGTAGTTAAACTAAGTAATAAGTAAGTAGTAAAAAAGTAAACTTGCTGCCAACTAAGTTTGATAGAACCTTGACATACAAAAAGTAAACTAACTCAAAAATTTTCAAATTTTATTACACTTTCTTTTTAACTTTGTTCATTGTTTTCTTGGTTGACCTTGACATTACGCACTTTTCATTCATTATGACAAAGTTTCTCGCCGGCCGGAGTGTTAATCATAAAAAATTCCCCCCGTTTTACCAAACGCTTCAAAGAGTTTCATCCCCCAAAAAAGGGTTGAAAGCCAAAGGGAGGAAAGAAGTAAAACGAGAAAAGACAATCACCGCAAGAGGCAGTTAACAGCAGCAAATATAAGTAATAAAGCATAGCATCAAGTCAATATCAAGTTGGCAGTCACCACAACAGCAAACAAGCTGTCAAGTTACATTTTGTTTGAGTAGAATGTTACTTCTTGCTAATATCAAGCTTTGTTCCTCTTATCGTTGTCGGCATATCCTCTCCCAAATTATTTCATATATGCTTATTTATATTGTCTTTTTGGGGAAATTATGTATCATGAGGGTTTTCTCGTCATTTCGTTTGACGCTTATGGCAAAGGATTGTTTATTGGCGGAACTATTTAAATTTAACGCATCATATATTGCAATTGAATTGCACAGGAGAAGAAAACATAAAAGGGGAAGAAAAAGTAATTTGTCGATCATGTAGGAGTCACTAGGGACGTTTCAGGCATGTTATTGTCACATGCATTACGACTGGATGTCGATTTATAAGATTCTATCTTTCTCTCTATGGCAATTTTACCTATAAGGAAATTACTTTTGTAAATCTTTTTTCCTAAACATTGTTGGAGTTGTCGTGATTTAAGGAAAGGATGTATTTGCAAGGAAATCGTTCAACTTCGTTGGAATGCGACAGCAGTTTGTTTTGGGCGACTCGGTTGATTATCTTCTTCTTTGGGTGCCCTGCTCGCACACGAGCTTAGGCGATCGATCCGACGAGCTCCTTGAATCTTTCACGATCGGTGGCCATGCAGAATAACTCCTCTACGGTTAACCCGGTACAATTCCGGATATTCCGCAACCAGGAGAGATTCTTACGACCAAGTCTTCTTTTACCCTCGACCTTGTCCTGCATGATGGTCTGCAGCAGACTGTACTTGGGTCCCCGCAACATATGCCCAAGGTACTCCAACTTCATGCGTTTTACGGTCGCAAGTAGTTCACGATTTTTGTGCATCGAAATTCGAAGCTCGAAATATGGCTTGAGTAAGTCTAATAATAATCGGTAACAACGTCTCTTTCGACATTTAGTCCGTGATATGTCCAATATTTAATCATTCGTTGATTTCTGATTCTTTTTGTTTACAGGTTTTAAAAAAACCATAGCGGGAACTCAATTTCGTGTTAATAATTCCTTTGACCAATAAAATTCACCGGGCTGTATGTCCGCTCTCCGTATTTAGTCTCTAGCGAACCTTTAGTGCTCTTCGAGATCAAGCGGCGAAGGCTTGAATATTTCGGCCATATTATTCGTAACAGAAAATATCGCCTTCTGCAGCTGGTGATGGAGGGGAAGATTGAAGGCAGGCGTAGACCGGGTCGGAGGAAAACATCCTGGCTCAAGAATCTAAGAGACTGGTACGGCCAAAATTCAGTATCCCTTTTTCGTTCGGCAGCCTCCAAAGTCAGGATCGCCATGATGATCGCCAATCTCCGACGAGGAGCGGGCATTTAAAGAAAAAGAAGTGAACCTAACTGAATGACAAACGCCGTGCATTGTCAAGCGGTCACCCATCCTAGAATAAACCGTACTCGTTGCCGCTTAACTTCGGTGATCTCAAATCACCGTCATGCTCAAGCAGGCTACGGACATTGTCCCCTTTATTTTAATATCCATAATTTAATGGTACTTAACAATGATTTTTTTGTTTTTGTTCACATAAATCAATTTTTTACTCCATTTAATTAATTTTCATTAGAGTTTGATGATGAAGATTCGTGCTGTCGAAAACAGGATAAAAGGCACATATATTCGGTAAGACATTTAAAAAACGAATCGATTGATACCAAAATTAGGTTGTAGGACGATTTTGGTCACACTTCATCAATGTCAAGAGATAAACCGCTCGCCTACATCGGACTTTCGCTGAAGTCCGACAAGACTAAAACAAAAAAAAAAATTCATTAGAACTAAACAAAAATCCCTCAACGGGAATTCCAAAAAATCAAACAAATGAATCTAATCGAGATAACTCGGGCGTTTTTTCTTCTCGCGCGCATTATAAAAACTCCCCTTTAAAATCTAATTAACGTTTTCAAGGCGCCAAATTAAAATCTCACAAAGAATCTACTCTCTTGACCGAAAATCAACTTCCTGAAAACTGTGCTAATTTCTCACGAAAAAAACTTTTCTTCTTTTTCAAAAAAAAAAATATCATTTTTTTTTTACTTCAACAAGACCCTAGTATCGGAAAATTGCTCTCGTGGACATTTTCATGCTCATTAAAAAGTTTTAAATACTCGTTATAAAGTATGAATAACATTTTTAATAAGTTGTAATCTTCATTGATGAATTCTCGACAACCCGACTCACTTGGTTTTATTGTCATTATCGTTCTCTAATAAAAAAAAATTAATCGGGATGAAAATTAAAAAGGAATATTTTGACCGTTAATACAAAAATCAAGAAAATTAAAAAATACTTCAAAAATGAAAAATAAAAATACAAGAGAGAAGGTAAAAAAAAAAAAAGGAAAAGAATCAAAAATTATTCTGTTAAGTTGGTCATTATAAGTTCGTCCTCCACCCCCAGGAGACATTTATTTTGCTCTTGTTAAACACTCTTTGCGACTTATGACTTCGCTAACAACTTGTTGTAAATATTCAGTTCATTAAGGCGACATTATTTGCGTTAGGCTTGCATTTTCAACGGCATCTTTTCCTGAATGACAGATTTTTTCAAAAAGATAAAAAATATTCGTCTCTCTTAATAACCAAAACAGGGTTCATTAAGATAAAAAAAAAAAAAGAGGGAGGAACTAAATCAATTTCGAAAACAATGAAAGACAAAAAAAAAAAAATATTAAAATACGAACAAAAAACATGATTTCGAATTAAGATAATCATCATAGAAGAAACTAATGAACTAATGAACGGACAAACTGTTAATATTAAAGTTTAATTCATTGGTCCGAATCGGAAACCATCGACCGTTAACCGTTAATTTCAACTTTGTTGTGTGTTGCTGAAAGAAACTTTAGAGCACAGCTGTTGGTCATCACTCCTTTTGACAAGGTTTTTGTCTTTCCTTCGCTCTTTGACCTTTTACAACTCCTTATTGTCTTAGTCCCTTGTTTATCCTGCCTTGATAACGTGTTTTCTTATACGATCGGCCATCTGTTACCGGGGTTCCCAAGGACCCGATCAATTAAAAGGAAACGTGGTCGCCATAAGAAAGTACCAGATTTTCCGAAAGAAAAAATGACTAAGTAATTACAAGAGAGAAGTTTAGGCGAAAATATTGAAGGCTTAAGAAATTTTTGGATGATGGAGGAGTACAAAATTTTAGCGATGAAATAGCAATCAAGAGACATCTGGAGATGACGGTTGAGGAAAGGAATCTTAACATGAAGAAATTTGGAGAGACTATTATCTGGGAGAAAGAACCAAGAACTTACTGGACGGTTATCAACAACTCTCCTAATAGTTCGCATGATTAGAGCTGCTGCGGCATTTCCAGCCCACTTCAGCCTCAAGCCGGCCATCAGGAATGTTCGTCGACCTTCCGGACTTGGCTGTTCGCCTATTCCCAACGCCAATCGAAACTATCATCTAATGTTCTCAATAGCTGAAATTTCCAGCCCTCTCGTGCGCCCCAGCCCATTTCTTATTTATTTATTTCATCTCTCATAAACATGCTCCTTAAGATATTTCACGAAAATGATTCCCATGTCTTCATGTCTCATCTTTCCGTGACTGACATTTCTGACGATGCCTGCGGGCTGTAAAACAACAACAACACCGGGGATAATATCAATCCGTTCTTGAAAAGTTTGAGTGCTTTCGATTTAAACAACAAAAACATGAGCCACTAATTAAGTGTCGATTGTAAAATGTGTGTGAGAAGCCGGTTGCACGGTTGAGATATTTGTTACATTGAATTTCAAGCTACCTTCCAAACAATGCAAGCCGAGTAATTAGGAAAGCCGCATTGTGTTCCCAATGCTTCGTAACAAGATCTTGCTATCGCTGAGCGATCCTTCTATGTCATCGTCATCTCACATTTTTCAACATCTAAATCATGGAATCTAACCTGCTAATTTTCAGATGAGTAATTTTCCACGTCTGATGCTCTTTTTAAACTTATATAATAAGGAGAAAGTCGGGTTTTGATTAGCCGGCGGAAAGCTAAGCACAAGATCTAATTTCGATCGGGTTGGAAATTCATTATTTATAATAATGAAAGGTGTCAGATCATCATTAGCTGATTTTATCAATACGGACTATTTTTCACCCTTTCCCTAATCAAAACATCCTTTAACAGATTTTGATTTCCCTTTTGTCTATTGTCGTCTATTGTTAATACTACCTTCACTTACTAACTCGAATCGATCGCCTAAGCTCGCTTAGTACCGTAACGAGCTTAGGCGATCGATCCTTGAATCGTTCACGATCTGCGGCCGTGAGGAATAACTCCTCTATGGTTAACCCGGACCAATTCCGGATATTCCGCAACCAGGAGAGGTTCTTACGACCAAGTCTTCTTTTACCCTCGACCTTGCCCTGCATGATGGTTTGCAGCAGCCTGTACTTGGGTCCCTGCAACATATGCCATTGGGCATATGTTGCAGGAAGTTGGAAGTAGGAGGTTGGAAGTTGGAATAGGACGCAGGAAGTTGGAGGAATGTTGCAGGGACGCAGGAAGTTGGAGGAATGTTGCAGGGACGCAGGAAGTTGGAGGAATGTTGCAGGGACGAAGGAAGTTGGAGGAATGTTGCAGGGACGCAGGAAGTTGGAGGAATGTTGCAGGGACGCAGGAAGTTGGAGGAATGTTGCAGGGACGCAGGAAGTTGGAGGAATGTTGCAGGGACGCAGGAAGTTGGAGGAATGTTGCAGGGACGCAGGAAGTTGGAGGAATGTTGCAGGGACGCAGGAAGTTGGAGGAATGTTGCAGGGACGAAGGAAGTTGGAGGAATGTTGCAGGGACGCAGGAAGCTGGAGTACCTCGGGCATTGCCCAAGGTACTCCAACTTCTTGCGTTTTACGGTCGCAAGTAGTTCACAGTCCTTGTGCAAGACCTTCTCGTTGGTCATATATTGGCAGTGACCGACCTCAAATATGGCGGTCTTCTGATATTTTTTTTCCCCAGCCCTTAATGCGCCCGATTTTGAACATAGACCTCCCTCAAGGCATGCCATCTGTCTCAGTCCTCCGCTGTCCTCACCCAGTGCAAACCCGCCGTTCTCTTTAAGTGATCATACCAGCGGGTTATTGGTCTCCCTCTACCTCGCTGCCCAGCCTATGGCCTCCACTGCAGGATTTTCCTGTTCCACCTGCCATCATTTCTCCTTGCCACGTGTCCCGCGTAATCCCATTTCAGCCTCGCCGTTCGATCGATGACGTCACTCACCTTTGTGATTTGTCGGATCTCTTCATTTCTTATGCGGTCTCGAAGTGATATTCTTAACATTGATCTCTCCATCGCTCTCTGGGTCACCTGAAGCTTCGTTACTGTCAGCTTGGTGAATGTCCACGTTTGGGCTCCGTATGTCAACACTGGGAGAACACACTGGTCGAAAACCTTAACCCTTAGATGTAATGGTATCCGTCGGTTCTTCAAGATCCTGGCTAGCTTCCCAAATGCTGGAATGTTTTCATCACGTTGACCAGAGGGTGGCTTGGATTTTTTAATTATCCTACAAGCATTGGTTAGCGGAGCTCGAAGGAGAAAAGAATTATCTGCTATTCTAAAAAATAACAAACTTTTTGAATAAAAATAATCTCATTCCTCTAATATAGTCAAATCCAAATGGGATCATGGGACCGTAAAACGTCGCTCTAAAAAAAAAATCACAAAAGCACCACTTCCTTATAAGAAAGTTCTGAAGGAAGGGAAAAAAAACAGACGCAAAAAAAAAAAAAAGGTTAACCATAGAAAAATTTCTAGAAAAAGTGTTGATTCCAAGTTACGAGTATAAGCTTGTAAAACGGATTCATGTGAAAGAGTTGAGTTTTGGATGGAAAGTTTTTGTGTGTGGAAAACAAAGGCTATCGACATGAGGATCTTTATGGCACTCAAGATTAACTCGCCCTGGGGTTGGACAATAACAGATTAAGAGGTTTTTCGAGTCCTCGGTCACGGATCACCGACAAAACTCTGTCCGGAAATGATCAACTTTGTCTCTCTTTGAGACATCTTCACATTTTCCATCTCCAGCAACCCGATTTTATTTTCTCTTATTGTTTACTGTTTTTCCTTCGATATTGATTTAAGGGCTAAAAATTTTCGGTTAGGGAAATAGTCTTTTCTTAACTTTGAGGAGGAAAAAAAAAGGGATTTCCTTTTCCCCCCTTTTTATTAAAAGGGTTACCTACTGTTGGCGTCAGTTTCTTACGAAGCGTAAAGACAAGAATTAAGGAAATTTTGTAAGAAAATGAAATCAGTACTCCATGTAATTCGGCTATCAGAAAGCGATGATATTAAAAAAGTGTGCTTCAGTTCATTTTTCATTACTTACCCCACTCTACTTTGTTAATTACCGTGTTTTACGTGTAAGCAACTTTTTTTCTTTTTTTTTTTCCTCTCTCCTTTTTCTTTTCTTCATTCTCTTTACACTTGATTGTGTTTTTAATATTTTATTAAAAAAATGAAGCCCGTCAACTTCTTTCTTGTTAACTTTCAGTAATTAACGAATCAATTTGGTGTGCTAACTTTTTTTTTACTCCATCTTCCTCTACCTGAAAGTGATTAATGAGTACGTTTGGTAATAAATTCTGGAAAAGAAGGATCAGTTTTGGAATTTTTTTATATAAAAAAAAAATTCTTAAAAGCAGTTTTGTATAATAATACCCGTTAAAAATCTCTTTTCCGTAATCATGTTACCTAACCAGCGACCATATTTACGCAGCAGGGAAAAGTTATTTAAAAACCCACGTCGAGTCATCACTGCGGAAAAGAGATTGTTTCCAGTGTAAATTACACCCACTCTCCCTCTTTTTTTTTTCGGTTCTCCCTTCTTATATAGCGCACTTCCTGCTTTATAAAGGTGTCGCCGTGAAAAAAATCTATTGTCTTAGAAGACAATAAGTTTTAAATAAAAAATTCTAATTAAAAAATAGGGAAGGTTTGATGTTTGGTCTCGTTTTTTCCTTCTTCAAAAATGTTAAGTGCTTTTTAATGCTTTAGATCCTCGATGGAGATCCTGATTTTGGAGGCCGCTGGACGAAAAAGGAATCTTGTCAGTGATTTCTTCCGGCCTTCCCTAATATTCTCTCCACCACCAGCTGCAGGAGGTGGTACTCCTGACTTCAACTGGCAGTCGGTAACTAGTTCAAAGCTTGTAATCAGGCCGTTCTCCATCATCTTGAATCAATCTATCCGGCTCAATCTTCGCATGCTCTGGGCCAGTTCTTCTTCAAATGTCAGATCCTCGACGAGGAATAACGGTTAGCATTTTAGAGGCCGCTGAGCAAAGTCGTCAGACCGAATCTTTGCCTTGAGTCTCTCAGAATCCAAAAGCAGATCAAGATCCATGATACACACATATGGCTCTAAAGGGCGAGAAGCCCTACTGCCGCAGACACCGCGTCAAGCGGCTTTATCCTGGCAAGTGGGCCGCCGCCAGTCAGGGAGACATTATCCTCCCAGCAGAGCTGCGGTCTTCCAAGAGATCTACGGCTAGCCGGGCGCCCATTTAGAACCTGCCGAATCCTCCGCGTCTGGGGTGCTCGCGGTACATGTCCCACCCACTGAAGTCTACGAGCCTTGTTGGCGCCAGTAATCAACGTCTGTTTAGTGAGCCCTCAAATCTCGTTAGAGCGCATTCTTAACCGTCCCGTCAACGGATCCCTCTTCGGCTTTAGAATCCAGCGCGAAGGTTCGCAGCCATAAGTGACCGTTGGGCGTATGCTGCAGTATATGCTCTCCTAGATAAGACTCGACTGCGGAGAATAAGGCCCGAAGCATATAAGGCTGAGCATTAAACTGTACTATCTCAGGTTTCCGGTAGAGTAACCGGTGAGGCATGTTCTGTCTTGCTCAAGGAATGGCGTCCTTGCCCTGTAATGAGCTCCTTTCTCAGGGTTATGAGTTAGTGGAGGGCAGCAGCTTCACCAATACTGACCTAGGGCTGAAGATGGTAGTTAACGGCAAGGCCTAGGCTCAGATACCGGGAGGCAGAGTTGGATCAATAGTGTGGAAGATTATGGAAAGTCACCACACACCGGAGATCGCCGATCTCCGACGAGGAGCGGGCATTTAAAGAAGAAGATCTCAGGTATGGGATTGACTGAGCGCTGAAGAATCTAAACATGCGGCACTGGAGTCAATTGGAAACTAGAGGTAGCACAGTTTATTGCTCAGGTTTCGACATGGCTTCACTCTGAACTCGTGCATCGATTTCCGCATCCATATCGTTGTCGCTGGTGACCATGGATCCCAGTTACCGAAACTCGGTAACATTCTTTAATCTCATCCCTTCAACGTCCAGAGGGGTCATTGTCTTATTGACCCTTCGAGTGTCAAATAAGTGACAAACCTCTTCCCCGGTTTCCCTTAATAAATCAATATCATCGGCCTAGTCATCGGTCCGTGATAAGATTCAAACAAAAATGGCGGAAACATTATGCAAAAAGACCGATTTACGAGCTACAACGTAATTAACCTATCTTGGGCTAATTTGGTCAGCTCCCTTTAAAACATTTTAAATTACCCCATGATACCAAACGCTTGTTTTCTTTATTTTACGAGAAAACCCGACACCGGTTATAAATTTACCATAACGAAGTTTGAAAGTAGTTAGCCCTTTCTCCTTCGAGCCTCGGATAGGGCACCACGCAGGGTATCATATGTATATAGAATACGTAGGAAGCTATGGTATATAAAGCTCCGGCTGAGATATTATAAAAGGTGAAATGGATATTCTACTCGGCGACTTGTCTTACAAAACTTGTGGAAAGTTTCGAAGATGGCGCCAGGTGGAGAATTTTGATAGGGGATAAAGAAGTCTCGATCTTTCTCGAATGTTCTCAACTTGGGTCTTTTTGTCAAGATTTCAAAGGCCCTTAAGAAAACTTATTCTTTCATGTTAATTACAATAGTTGGGATCGTTTTTTTAAATTTCCAAAATCCCTGGCTTTAGACTTATAAGGTGATTTCAAATTTATAAGACATAAATACTAAAGTCAAACTTTTTTTACAAGGATTTCGGAAAGAAAAAATTTTTGACTAAGGTATAAATATATATCGAAGAATATAAACAATCGGGGCCATTTAATGTTAAATAGATACATGTGATAATTACCATTTTTTTTCTGCGAGGGGGAGGGGGGGGATGTTTTCTCAAAACAATTCGCTTTATCGCGAAATAGCAGAAGAAAAGAGACATCGGGAAAGGTAAAATGAATGAAGTAAGACGTTTTGAAAAGCTCAGTTGTGAATGAGGCCATTGTCTTCATCGAGAGTTAACCATTTTACCAGTCACTACCTATTATTTTGATTTACATAATATTTTAATGCAAAATGATATGAATTTTCTTCAAAATAGTCTTTTCTTTCCTCGTAAGTTAGATAGATTTCATTTTCAATTATGTAAAAAGGGGAAAGTTTATTTTCGGTAAGAGTTCGCGATATGCCGCGATGTTCGATTTTTTTTTTTTTTTTTTTTAAAGCGTAAAAGCCGGAGGATCGTGATCTTAGTTATGGCCTTGTCAAACATTTTCATTTAATCAAACGCTAGAGCGAGATCCGAACGAAGAAAATTTCTCTGGCAACTTTTATTATTCTTATGAAACTCATCGGCTGTATTTTTTTTTTCTTTAAGAAAAAGTTTTTCTCTTGTGTTTTCATCTCGATGTAAATTTTTCACTTGAAATACTTTTCTGAATCAAAGGAAAAAAACAAAACGAAGAATTTTTTTGAAGGAATTCGGATCCCTTGCCTCATACTTATTTTTTCTCCCTTTCAAGGTATTTTTTTAAGGGGTAATTATTGTTTCCTTTTTTTTTTTGTTAAATTTTTATTTTTGACAGATTTTGAAAATGAAAAAGTATTGCAGTAGGTAGATTTATTACATCGGTCTGAGCAAAACCCATCATGGCTCGGGCTGTGAATCATGGAATCTGACCGTCCGCGACCAGGAGAGGTTGTTGGCCTTCGAAAATAAGGTGTTGCGTCGAATTTTGGGGCCAAAGAGGGATCCGGTAACGGGGTTTTTAAGGATGCGCTCGAATGAAGAGATCAGGAGGCTCATGGGACAGCCCCTGATCACTAGTATGATCAAGGCTTGTCGGCTGCAGTGGGCGAGACATGTAGCGCTCCCCCCCCCCCCCCCCGTCCTGTACGGTAAGGTAGGTCCTTGATGGACGCTCTACAAGTCCAAGATTTCAGGGTAGACCGCGGCTTCGTGGGGAGGACAATGTGCCGAAGGATGCTGGCAGGAGTCCCCAACTGGCGGGCCACCTGCCAGGATAGAGCCGTCTGAAAGGGAGTCTGCGATGCGACGATAGAGCTTCAGGCTCTGCTGTAAAGCCATAGAATAGAGTTTCAATAGAGACAGGGAAAAACTGCTCTGGCATGCGGCACGCCAATCAGGAATCCCTAAACGTCCTGCAGCCATCAACACGTTGTCTTTCCAGCATTGCCGCGGCCTTTAAAGAGGTCTAAAGCTCCATCCGTGGGGTAACCGGTAAGGCATTTTTTTTCTTGCTCAAGGAATGGCGTCCTCACCCTGTGGTGAGCTCCCTTCTCAGGGTTATAAGTTAGTGGAGGGTAGCAGCTTCGCTAATACTGACCTAGGGCTGAAGATGGTAGTAATCGGCAAGGCCTAGGCTCAGATACCGGGAGGCAGAGTTGGATCAACGATATGGCTCCCGGGCATTTAAAGAAGAAGAAGAAGAAGAAAGCTCCATCCAGAACCTCCCTAATCCTCCGCGCTCGTAGAATGGACCAAACAATTTAAATCGTTCTTCATAGCATGGACATTTGTCTTAAACGAACAGATTTTGATACTTCGAAAAGTGCCCAACATCGACAGGCAACAAAATTCCCGATTTTTGTCACGAATATACCTTTGGCCATTTCCAGGATAACTTTTTTCTCACTTCTGTAATTTTTTGCTTTCTTTAGGACTGAAGTCGGGACACTTTAGATTAATCTCAACTTAGTACGCTTGATCAGTATGAACTTCCATTTCACAATTTCCTTTTTCCCCCCCATGAACTTATATTTCAGTTTATCGACTGCAGCTTTTAAGCCCCCGAAAAATTATCTTATGTTCCTTGAGGTATCGGCATGTCGAAAGCAATATAAATTCCATGATAAAAGCATCGTTATAATGTAATAATCAATATAATTGAGTGAGACTTGGAGAGATAACTTAAATTTGATCAGACTAATTACCAACCCCCTCACGACGTAGGGGGTGAAACTTTACCATCATCAATTTTCATTACGGCTACTTAAGATTTTCAACTCTCCTCCGGGCTTTCTTATCTCCTAAATCAGTAATCCTTGTGATCTATCGATGAGGTTCTCTTCCCTGACGTCAAAATCTGATGTATTTATCTTGACTTGTAATAACTTGCCTCACCTTTCACCTAAGATCCCCTCCCCCTCCCCCCTTAAAACCGCTCTTTTCCGATCGAAAGAAAACTTTCCGCCTTTGAAGGAATTCCTGTTTCGGTCAAAAAAGCTTTTTAATATTTTTTCCCCCGCCAAATTTTTCTTTTTTTTTTTTTTGAAAACAGCAGTTAAAATGGAATTAACAGCGTGTTAATCTGAGGTAACAGTGTTAAGTTAATAGCAGTTTGCTAAAACTCTTGTCTCACTCGACGCGAACGTGTCCCGAATTCCTAACTGCACTTTTATACATAATTACAATATTATACAGGTGTCCCCTCTCCTCTTTTACACATACGCAACGTTTTTCATTTACCAAAACGGAAATTTAAACAAGATGCCAGGAATCTATCCATGTTCCAAGAAAGTTTCCTTAACTTTTCCTCCTTTTTGATGTACGACCCGGCTAAACCCGTTTCTAGCCTTTTGATGAAGAATAAAAAAAAAAACGGGGAGTAAAATCTCATGAAAAATATGAGGGCATTCATGTTAATCCTTAGACGCTACAGTAATTAGCGAAAGGAAGGGATAGTGAAAAAGTAGGGCACATTTTTTTAAATCTCTTAATTAATTGGATTAACGTGCCGTTATAATGAATGTTGCACTGAAAATTCACGGATGTCGGTCATTTTTTTTTTTTCACTACAGGGGTTTAAAAAAAATGAAAAAGAAACTTCTCCCGACCCTTAGTTAGGGTAAAAAAAAAAAAATCTTTGTAAATATCTTGTTCTTAAATTTGAAGTGGCTAGTCATTTGCGTAAATTAAGTGTATACTTAACATTTTTAACGAGTAAGGATTCGTTCCGCGCTTTTTTTTTTGCCTTGTTTATGCGGCAATAATCATAAAAACGGACGTAAAAAGGGTCTTAAAGGTCAGAAAAGAAATCTCCATTGCTTGTACAATGTTTTTATTGGCTAAGAGGAATATTTCCTGAATGAGCGAAGTTTTTTTTTGTTGAGGATTCGGTGAAAAGCGGAATCTAGTAGTTCTAAGAGTTTCAGAAAGCTTGAGTAGAGTTTTCTATCGGTCTAAGTGGCCTGAGCTAACTGGCCTAGATCCCTCCATAGCTTACTTAAATCATCTGGCCTAAGTTTCAGCTTTGTTTTACTTTGTGAGGCGGGCTAAGTTCAGGTTTTAAAATCCAGAACTCAAACACCAGCTAGGAGGGTGTATGGCAAGCCTGAAAAAACAGACAGAGCCTCAACTTGAGATCTGAGCTTGGTCTGGGGCTTGGCTCAAGAGTCAGACACTTCTTCTTCTTCTTCTTCTTTAAATGCCCGTTCCTCGTCGGAGATTGGCGATCATCATGGCGATCCTAACTTTGGAGGCTGCCGAACGAAAAAGGGATACTGAATTTTGGCCGTACCAGTCTCTTAGATTCTTAAGCCAGGATGTTTTCCTCCGACCCGGCCTACGCCTGCCTTCAATCTTCCCCTCCATCACCAGCTGCAGAAGGCGATATTTTCCGTTACGAATAATATGGCCGAAATATTCAAGCCTTCGCCGCTTGATCTCGAAGAGCACTTCCATCTCCTCGCTCATACGATTCAAGATTTCGACATTGCTTACTCGTGCGGTCCACGGAATTCGTAACATATATCCACATTTCAAAAGCCGCCAGCCTCTTTTCCAGCACTTTTGTTAACGTCCACCCTTCATGCCCATATAAAAGAACAGGGAGGACGTAACAACGGACGATACGAGTCAGACACTGTGGATCTTTAATTAGAGGTCAGAATGCTTGCTAATGATCGCACAAGAACCGTGAACTACTTGCGACCATAAAGGCCTTGTCGTCACTTAAGAAGGTGGCGGGACTTAAGTGGTTGCAAAAAGCCTAAGTGTAATGATCCGATCAAGCACTTACCTGAAAAGAAAGAAACAAACTTTAGATTAAATCATTAAAATCTAAAACTTACCTAATCTTAACAAAAAATCTTATTTTAATTAAAATAAAATAAACATAGCAGAAGACCGCCATATTTGAGGTCGATCACTGCCAAAAATCGAAATTCGACATTGAATTTTCCTTGTTTCTGGCGTGTACAGAATCCTAAAGTCAAACCCGACATCTTTAAAAAAAACCTTTTAAGAATCCTTTACAAATAAAGATTGTTTTTCCTTCAAACATTAATACAATCTAGAAAAAAACAAATCGTGACTCGATGCAGTGGGACCAGATAAAAAGCTCATAAATAACGGAGCCGTTTATGTTCTAGCATAAACATAAACCGACGGCCTTTTCTAAAAGATGTTCAGTCAATTTCCTTTTATAATTTTCTCCCTTTTAATATCCTTTTAATCATCCAGAAAAATAATTTCACGAAAAATGAAAAATAACCAACACTTAAAAATATTTTTGGCAATTTCTCAAGAAAATAACTCGAAAAATATTTCTTATAAAACAACGATCGACCGTCCAAACGAACTTATCATAAACTTATCTATCTTTGACCAAAGATTTATTATTTGGTTCACGTATCTTAACGAAGGGATCAGAATTTATCTTTTTTTGGGGTCAATCTTTTTTTCTAAAAAAAGATTTAATTATTTTTAGCTTGAATTTTTTTTTGCAAATTAGCCAGTACGAAACATTTTTGGAAAAGCACAAACTCAGCATTTAGCCGAACTTTAAAGAGAACAAAACAACAAACTAACAAGATAAAAAGTTACTTTCCAAAGAAATAAGTTGACTCAGATATAAACAATCGGTAATTACATGTGTTTGTTTTCCACCTTAAAAAACTTTCCTCGTGTATCTATTTCTCGTAAAAAAAAAATTCTAAAAATAATTAGCGAATTAGTTAGCGGGGAAGGGAGAGATGAGTCGGATAATTTTAAGGAGGATAGGAAATCTAGATAGACAGTACACACCTGAGAGTGTTGATAAATGTAGTGTACTTTAAATAGTTAGGAAATTAGCATGGAGAGTTCGGTAAAGTTTAATCTTATCTCGGAAGACACGAGACATAAATCTGGAGCACTCCGGAGCAATATATCGTGATCAGACATAATGAGAGTTGAAACCCTTTTCCGTATAATATTAAATTCTTTCGTGTTTTCCCGAATATTGCAACGAGCAATGTAAAATTTTATTCATATTTAAAGTGTCGAAAAAAAAGGAGATAAGCCCTGCAGCAAGAATTTAAATATTCGATACACCTCAAGATAGCTTTCAGCTAAATAAACCTTTTTTTTTCTCAATTTAAATGCGATCTCCCTTCTGGGTATTTCACTCCTTTGCTTGACTGGTCGATAATTATATTCAAGGCGAATTCCAATTTTCTACCCTTCGTCTGGACCTCAGGGTTAATTGATATTTACTTGACCGCGAATCCGCAACAAATCATTTTCGTGATTTCGTTTAAAATTTTTTCCCCCTTCAAAAAATTTTAATTAATTAACGAGTAAGTCAAATTTCTTATTGTTAAAACCCTTTTACAAAAGATCCCCGTAAGTGAATAGGCCTAATGAGATGTTTTCAAAACTGATCTTTTATCTGCTCGACCGTCCCTTTCCTTTCCCCCTTTAGTTTACTTAACGATGCATTAATTACTTCTAGAAAGTCCCGAGCGGTGAATACGTAAGTGATTTATTTATTCCTCGATTGGTTTGGAAAAAGAAAAATATTTCGTTGATAATAATAAAAAAAAAAATAATCAATGTTTTTCCAAGAGCGTGGAAAGTGAAAATAAACTCCAGGTGAAATGGACATGACCAACGCGCTGGCCAGGAACTCATATGCAGGCGTTATTGGCTGCCCCGGGCCCGCCTCGTGGAGCGTCGCGACGCCATTCGGGACGGGGAGGTCACACACCGCCCCCTATTGTCACGGGACCTTATAAAAAACTTTTTATTTTCATTGAAAAACAAACTTTCGGTTGCTATCTAAACAACAAATATCGACCCAACTTAGTCAAAAACTTTGCTTATGTTCTAATTTCGAAACTAGGTGAGATCGATATTTGACTTATCGCGCCCTTTTTAAATCAAGAAAAAGGAAACTTCCGGGATTTGTTTTGATTGAAAAAAAAAATTTTTATAAAGGTCAGATCGATAAATTTTGTTAAAATAACGAGAGGTTTAATTTTTGTCAGCGTGGAATAAGGAAAAAAAATATTTAAAAATATTGTTTTTGCAATATTTTCCGTAGCATATATTTACAAAGATTTGGCTTTATTTGGTTGGAGTTAGGCAACCTGAACTACACTTAGAAAAATTTTAAAAATTAAAAGTAAGAAAAGATTGCCTTGAGTGGCTTTTAGGAAAATTTTTCAGCTTCAAAAGATGAACAGTCTCGGTCGAAAATACGGGCATGGGCCAACATTTTTCCGCCTTCCTAAGGTCGAAAAGTCGGACTCTGGCTACCTGGATTTAATTCAAATTTAACTGACATTCTCTGGCCCCAGCATGAAAAATAATTTTAAACCAGAATCTTTTCGACCCAGTGGCGTAGCAATGTTAGGAGATTGCGTCTGGGCGTTAAATAAATTTTTTAAAAAAATTATCGTGAAGAATTAAAACTTGAATTTAATTGTAGATAAAGATCTGTTCAGGCTAGGAAATCATATAGAAAATCTAGAAAAATCGAGTCTAACTCGAGCCAAAGCGGATGCTTATCAGAGATTTCAGTCAATTTTTTCATTTTAAAAAAGATTTAGCCCACTTTTTCAATATCTAATTATTTTACTGCAGACATTCTATTCAATTTTCTACTAATAAAAATTTATGATTTTTCTTACTAAGAAAAATTCCAGTGAATGTTTTCACTAAAAAAATCCCAGTGAATGTTTTCACTAAGAAAAATCCCAGTGAATGTTTTCACTAAGAAAAATTCCAATAAATGTTTTCACTAAAAAAAATCCCAGTGAATTTTTTCACTAAAAAAATCCCAGTGAGTTTTTTTACTGAGAAAAAATTCAGTGAATGTTTTTACTAACAAAAATCCCAGTGAACGTTTTCACTAAGAAAAAATCCAATGAATGTTTTCTCTAAGAAAAATTCCAGTGAATGTTTTCACTAAGGAAATTAACAAATTTTTTTTCACAAAGAAACGTAGTAAATTTTCTCACCAAAGAAAGCTTTATTAGCTTTTTCTTCTTAACTCAAGTTTCTTATTTGGATAATAAGATGATTTTATTTTGCCTTATGATTTTATTTGGCCACGGCTTAAGCACCTACTTCTGAAGTGCTTAGCTCGACCCCCTGATTTCATCTGTTATTAATCATTTTAAATTTCGCATTTACAAAAATCTTCAATTATCATAAAGCCCTAAACTGACACCACCGATCTAAAATACAATTCTAATCATTTTCAGGCATTAATCAGCATTGAACTCCTTAATTTCCTTATGTCCAAAAAATACTCCCTAATCTCGAATAAATCATTTTTTCCTCAAAAGGGGGGGATGAAATCAAAAATGAAGGGGTTAAAGGTTAAAACTCGTTCAGAATTTACATTTCCGCAGATATGCGTTAAAAGTCCTTAAAGCATCCTTTCCTCCTTTTAGAAAACTATCCCTCATCCTTGTCTACCCCTTTAATTTCCACATCTCGTCATCTCTCTCAGCCAGGTTGAAGGGTGATCAGTCAAACCATTTTCCGCTACATTAAACACATACTTGTCCTTTCCTTTTCGCTTTCTTGCTCGCTTCTTACAAATTGGTCTCGTCCTTTTGTTTTCTTCAACCTCTTTTGTCTTCGGGTTCTCTTAAGGAATCTTGTATTTGGAGTGGGGGAGAATTGTTTTGATTATTGTTTTCGTATCATAAATTTGCTTCAACTGATTTTCTTTAAATACCCGACTTCTTAACGACAGAGATAATTATATTAAGAACTCCTTGATTAAATTAATCAGATAAGTCGGAGGAGGTAACGTGTTATAGGGGTTCCAATTTAATTACCTCATCTTTAAACCATTTCGTATCGAAAATATTCAACGATAAGAAATCAAGAGAAGGAGGAAATTATCTTTTTTATAATGCATGGAATTACTTGAATCATTAAGAAAATTCCGAGGAGAGTATTCAACCTTGATAAGGTTAGGTTAGGTTTGAGTGTCTTGAAAAAATTACTCGGGAAATTTTTACAGATATTTACACACTCAGCGAATATTTCTTAAGACGATTTGGCTTTTCCGGCTTAAACTAGTCTAGAAATAAAACCAGCAAGTACTGTCTTGCCAAACATGGAATTTGCCAGTCAGCAATGAAACAGTAATTGACTATCCAAGCTCTTTTTTCTAATGCATGGAATACTTAAATCATTAAGAAAACTCTGATAAAGACTATTCAAACATGGTAAGGTTAGGTAAGGTTAGGTTATCTCAAAAGCTCGAAGAAAATTTCAGTGGGTGGTATGAATAAACGGTAGGTACACCTATTTCTTCGAAGTACTACCAACTCCTTCATAGGTTCTCCTTCTCCTAGATAAATCTACCATTTTCTTAGTAGGTCTTTCTACCCCTACTCCTCCTCCATCACCATCACCTATTTCTACTCCTACTCCCACTTCTTCACCTACTCCCACTCCTTCAGCTACTCCCACTTCTTCACCTACTCCCACTCCCACTCCTTCTCCTTCACCTTCACCTACTCCTTCTCCTTCACCTTCACCTTTACCTTCACCTACTCCTTCTCCTTCACCTTCACCTTCACCTACTCCTTCTCCTTCACCTTCACCTTCACCTTCACCTTCACCTTCACCTTCACCTACTCCTTCATCCTTCACCCGGGTGGCCACGTACACTGTCATGGCTGCCAAATTTTCTCCTGTGTAGTTAGCTCAAAATGGCGTTCAAATTTTTTAATGGCCCACAGTTTGCCAGTCTCTTTTAATTTAATGTCTCTAAAAGAAATTTCCCGAGAAATTTTAACAGAGTCATACAAACCCAGCGAATATTCATCTCTTTAAACAACAATTTGACTTGCTGCTCAAACTATTCTAGAAAAACCAGGAAATACTGTCTTGCCTAACATGTCATTTTCCAGCCAGACTCTCACTATCCAAGCTTAACTAAAATGTTTATACATCATGACCAAAATTACGACCGTTTTTTTTTTAATTTCGTGCTGTGGTGACATAAACACAGTTTTTCATATTTTTACATGATTGAGTTATTTAAAAGATAAGGATCTAAAAGAAATCAAGTCAGGAAATGTATTTTTTTTTAGTTCTCCCACGGTCTCGTCTTCCCTCATCCCCTTCTTTTTTTTCTCTTCTTCCTTTTTTTTTTTTTTTTAGTAATATTTAAATATCTCACTCAATCTTTTCTGTTCCTCTTGTGCCGTTTGAAATGATTTATCGTGTCTTTCTTTTATCGGGTTTGAAACTAATCTGGTTTTTTTTTCTTGACTTGAACCCTCTTACCACTTTGTTTTGTAATTCGCTGACAGTCACTTCGTTTCCTTTAAAAAATAAAAAATTTTCAAGATTTTTATTTTTTTTCCTTGATCATCCGCAAAACGTTTCCTGTTTGTCAATATGAACTCAATTCGAGAAATTATTTTATATATAAAAAGATTCCCTGGACAAATAATACGTCATTCATTTGTCCCTGGCGAATACTTTCCTGAGTTGTGGACATTCATATTCCATTCCTTTGTTTGAAAACTTTGACAGGTTCTTCTGGAGCCCACCCAAGGGAAAAATTTTTTCAATTTTTTCCTTTGTTCGTTATTTTTCCCCCGCGTATGAAATACACATAGAAAAAAAAGAATGACCTTTCCCTTGGAAAAAAAAACCTGAACAAGCTGAAGGGGAATATCGGATCCTGGTAAAGAGTTTTAGGGGTTGTCACGACCGCAATGAATGCGACAATTCATTAAATGGAACAACATCTGCGGACTACGTGACGGATTCGATATTTCATATTTATTAATTGCAGATAACGAAGGACTAAGTGCTAAGACAGACGAATTAATTGCTTGACAAACGTCTAGCTGAGTCAGCAACTTATTCCATTTAGTTTCCCATTGATTCATCTCAATCTTGGTCACTTAACTCCTTCGGATCGAGGGGGAGGGCCGGGGAGGTCTCCGGTTCTCTTTAACTTGAGTTGAATCGGTTTCAAGTATTAAAGCTGAAGTTTTAAATGCTTGATTAGGGCCAGAGGCAAAATTGAAAAAAAGGCGAAAAGCTAGTGACTCGAGAATTAAAGAATTCGGCTTAGATTCTGGTTTTCTGTTCTGGTAGCTGCATCAAAAGCGCGAATAGCTTTTGCTTTTTACCTTAAATCATTGATGCAGGATTAGGCCAAAGAAAGGTTTTGCTGGAGTTCTGAATCAGGCCCGAACCCGACCAGAACCCAAAGCCTAAACACGAATTTAGGCCCGAGCTTAGCCCGAGCCCGGAACCAGACTCTGAATAAAAAATCAGGACCGAACCCGAGGTCGAGCTGGAATTCAGGCTCGTTTGTCCGAACCGAATCGAACCCGACCCGAACTCGAGGTCGAGCTGAAATTCAGACCCGAACCTGAACCAAAGGAAACCTAAAAAATTAGGACCAAAAATTGAGGCCCAAACTTGATCAGAACCCGAAACCTAGAAACCAATTCAGGCTCGAGCCCGAACCGAACCGAACCCGACGCTTAATAAAAAAATCAGGATCGAACCCAATCTGAACCGAACCGAACCGAACCAAAAAAAATTAGGGCCGGAAATCGAGACCTGAACTTGACCAGAACATGAAACCTAGAAACAAATTCAGGCTCGAGCCCGAACCAAACCGAACCCGACTCTTAATGAAAAAATCAGGACCGAACCCAATCTGAACCCGAGGTCGAGCTGAAATTCAGGTCAGAATTCGATCCGATCCGATCCGAATAAAAAAAAATAGGGCCGGAAATCGAGGCCTGAACTTGACCAGAACATGAAACCTAGAAACTAATTCAGGCTCGAGCCCGAACCGAATCCGACCCGTACTCGAGGTCGAGCTGAAATTCAGGCTCGAACCCGAACCAATTTAAACCTAAAAAATGCGGAACGAAAATCGAGGCTCAAACTTGACCAGAACCAGAATACCTAAAAACCAATTTTGGCTCGAGCCCGAACCGAACCCGAACTGGACTCTGAATAAAAAATCAGGACCGAATCCAAGGTCAAGCTGGAATTCAGGCCCAAACCCGATCCGAACCGAACCGAACCTAAAAAATTCGGGCCAGAAATCGAGGCCTGAACTTGACAAAAACCCGAAACCTGGAAATCGATTTAAGCTCGAAACCGAACCGAACCGAATCTGACCTGAACCCGATATAAACCGAACCAAAGAAAACTCGGGTCGAACCCGATCTGAATCCAATCTAAAACCAAAACCAAAACCAAAACCAGAACCTGGCCCGATGCAGGGCTCTAGCTTTTGATTTGATAAACTTCTCTCGCCCAAAATAAACAAATGAACCAAATTCTATTCCTTTTCAAACTTCTCGAAAATATTCTTTCTGAATATATCAAAAGACATTGAAGACTCCCTTGGCTGACCATTTTAAAAGTCACGAAACAAGGTGAAAATCAGAATAAAGTCGGGGAAAATAGAATGGCAGGAAAATTTTACATAGTAATAACATATTGTATTCATAGGGAAAGCCTCCCTAAGGAATTGAACACCTCTCGAGGCGAATAAGAAACGTCCACTTAAAATTATATTAAGGACACGGCTCGTACACTCGGAGACTGAGGAAATGTCGATTTCGTACGTTTCTTATTTCCCCAAACTTCTCAGCACACACGATTCTAATCTTCCAATTTCTATGACATCCCCAAACTTTTATAAGCTAAAAAGTCCGACGTTTTTAAAAAAAATAAAAAATCTCCCCTTCTCATCCCTTTGAACTCTTTTCTTTAAAAAAAAAGAAATACCTCATGTTAGATTGTTAAAAAAAAAGTTAAGACAATAAAAAAGAGAAAATGAAAGACTTGAAATAACGGAATAAGAAAAAGGAAGCCGAGAAAAAGAAGGAGGAACTGAGGAGAGGCGAGAGAAAGAAAAAGAAAAGGAGAGGGAGGGGGGGATGATATGAAATAAAAGAAGAGTCTGTCGAGTGAAATTTTAAGTGAAAAGTTGTAGAAGGTATGCTCCACGGTTTCCTGAATAAGATAGCTCTTTCAATTTCTATATTTCAAAGTTTCGAAACATTTTAGGTAACAAAAATAAATCTTTGAAATGGTATATAAAATGAAATGTTTTTAACTCCGTGAATTGTAACTAAAGATTTTATGTTATGAATAGTTTTCTTTTGTAGGAACGAGGGAAAATCAAGTTAATAGTCAACTCGATTTTTCACTTTTACCGAATTCCCAAAGTCGAAAAGTTTTCCAGTTGATTCCTTTCGAATGATTTTTAATTTATGGGGACACGAGATACAGTTTTTTTATTGACTAGGAATGAGAATAACATGAATATTTTTATGTGGAAAAAAACGTTAACTCGAAAGTTATGGGGGAAAGTTTTTGCTAAAGGAAAGGCTATTTTTGAATATAATCAATATCCCCCGTGTGGTGCTTAAAGGGAACTGATTATTTTGATGCTTGAAAAATTTTAGCTTTAGCTAGAAGTTTAAAAAAGCTGGCTAAAAAAAACCAACATTTTTGCAATGCCAAATCTTACAAAGAAAATCATGTTTTTTATACTCCTCACACTGACCTAAAACTAGAGAAAAACACACCCCGATATTGGTAAATTATTGCTTTTGGGTAAATATAACATAAAACTTAAGCAATATATTAGCCCCACCGACTACAATTCCATTCCCATTCCCTTATTCCTGGTCTTCACATATTAGTATAAAAGACTGAGAGATTAAATGAGAAATGTCCCTGCAACTGTTTGAATAAGGTAGCTGGCTAGATAAAAGATCACTGATACATTGGACCACGTCTAGAGGAACGGGAAACTTTGTAAAACTTCATGGGAAACTACTACGCAGATATATAGAAACCGGGGAATGGATAGAGAGAGGGACGGCACAAAACTTTGTTACACCTGAGTGTTTCCTGTTGATACAGGGTGGATCGCCTAGCCACAATTTGCATCCCCATTATCCCAAAACAATAATAATCTCTCTAAAATCATTTTTAAAAAAAATTTAAACACACATTTTTAAAAAAAATCATCTTCAGCATCGAAAATTAATATCAAAATACAAAATATCATTTTGATTTGCTTAATAATCTTAACCATGATTTTACCCTGTAGCATCCATACAAAAACGCAGTAAATTCCAACATGGTCGGATAACTCGAAAAGCATAAAGCTCGCGGACATTTGGAATATTAACATACCAAGAATGCCTTTCTCGCTCGAATGACGAGTTCTTGCGATTTAAATCATCTTCCCTTAGCTATTAGTTTCGGGCAAAGTTTTCTTACCTTGATAAATTGGCGGGACCAAGACTTTTCCGACCCGGCGCGAAGGAAAACTGACCTTCGCCTCTCTAATTATTTTACACGTTAAAATCTATAAAGAAAATTTCAACAAAAAGGATGATCCTATTATCTGCCGTCTTAAAGGGTGAAAACTTAAACGGAAGCTTGAAATTCAAAATTTCCTTTTGCCTTTCTCTAAAAAAAAAAAAATGTAGATGTATAGGGAAAAAAATGATAATACATCAAAACAGTGTCAAACGTCTTCCCTTAGGACCCTCGGAAAATGGAATTTGTAAAGGAAAATTGCGTTGGTCACATTTGTCTGGACATGTTTCATATTCATCCCACCCTTCTGACATTTTCATTCAAATATTTATCAATATTCGTATTGTATTGAAAGTTGGAAGAAA
This sequence comes from Liposcelis brunnea, assembly GCA_023512825.1. NCBI lineage: Eukaryota > Metazoa > Arthropoda > Insecta > Psocodea > Liposcelididae > Liposcelis > Liposcelis brunnea. The sequence goes on along the minus strand of CM042065.1, from coordinate 7,936,160 downwards.
CTGACCGCAAGAATGGAAGCAGTGGCGATTCTTGACTTAGCAAATAAAATAGTTGTGCTTGTTTTGTGGGTTGTAAAAGCACGCGACCAGATTCCTTCTGACCCGGGAGGTAGTAATCTGGTAAGGGTTCCGGTAGGGGGCAGGAATCCTACCAGTGCTGGCTTAAGGCTAAAGACGGTAAAAAGACGGTAAAAGTTGGCTAGGCTTAAGTCCAAAAAGCAGGAGGCTGAGTCGAGGACTGATGGTATGGCTCCTGAGCTGCGATCAGTGGCGTAACAATATTTTCGGGGCCCCCCGCAGATTCAATAAGTGGGGCCCCCGTTAAAGATTTAGAAAATTTCTTGGGGGCCCCCATGAAGAATGAATTATGCCGGGGCCCCCCCGCAAGAGGGAACTAGCGGGCCCGGTTGTTACGCCACTGGCTGCGATGCGGAAGGTGTTGGGAAGCCACCGCATTAGGAAGTCCTAGTGCCCTAGTCATCATGGCCGAGATTTTGCTGTGCAAGACTCAAGACAGTCGATTCGGCTAGGGTCTCTTGCACGACGCAATAAGTTTTTTAGATGGAAGAGAGGCTACAAAGTCGTCCCCCAACGATCATATGAAGAAAGACCTTGCATAAGTTAAACATATGAATGATAAAATCAGTCCTTATACATAGGCCCATTTAAATCCATTTAAATCTGACAGCCAATCATCAGGCGTCCCGACTTGTCTCTTCCATCTAGTCCCTCTAAAGTTCTCAAATCATGATGGTCGCCAATTCCCGTCACGGGAAGGTGCTGTTAGGTTAGGTTAGGTTAGACATAGGTGAGAAACATTTCCAATCTGCCTAAAATGGCTAAAACCAAGTTTTTTAAATTTCTTCATCCTGACACAAACTCCCAAACAGCCTCCCTGAAAGCCATCTCAAGATGGCCTTAAGAGAATGGGAGGACAGGCAGAAAGCTACTGAATGAGACTGTGCACCGGGACTAAGACATTCAAAAATGTTCATAGGCGGGTACTCAAGAACCAAAAGCAAACTGCTCCTGTCATTTTTCAGAGCGGAACTCAAAAAACTCGCCGGCCTCTCACGGGTTACTGTGATCTTCGGGCTCATCTCTTCAGGATGAAAAAGGTCGAAACGGAAATTTGCCGGATGTGTAAAGGAGCTAGGGAGACGGCGGAACACATACTCTGTCTCTGCAAAGCTGCATCAATACGCCGGTTGAGAATATTTGGGGAAGCCTTTCCGACACCAACGGTAATCAGGGCTCTGGCCCCTGCTAAAGTCCTGGAGTTCTTCAGAGGACTCCGACTCAAGCAGCCCACCTAAAGCAAGGGAACGGTACAATAGGTCACAGGTTGGACGCAGTGCCTAGGCGAATCGACAGATCCCCAACCCTTCAAAAAAAAAAAATCCCAAACAATAACCATTATATACAATCTTTTTTTATGGACAAGCTAAAAATTTATCAGCTAATTCCTAAACCTTCATTTAACTATCAATCCTTCTCCCAAACACTCTTTACCTTTCCTAAACCTCCAATATCTCTTTCATACAAATTTCCCCGTTTTAACAAATGAAATATTTTTCGAAAAGGAAGTTGACACGGGTCGTGGTTTTTACAACCCTAGCGTCGATCCGGTCGGTAGTGACACGTTGGTTGGTTCCTCTTAGCTGACCGCATTCTCTCGGACTTTTAACATTTCAAAAACTTTTCTTACTATGACTTCTTGAGCATAAGTTACGATTGATCTCCCTCTCTCTCTCTCTCTCCTTTTTCCTCCGCACTGAATAAGATAAATTCGAAACAGTCTCGAACAAAAATTTTTATTTATTATCCGATATTATTGAATAGCAAAGTTAAAGAAACGGAGTGATAATACTTGACATGTGACTGTCACAGTATATGAGTGACAAATGGCCCTACCACCCTCACTAATGGTGCCACAACATTATCACGTATCATTAAACACATATGCCATCTTTAGCAACTTTTTCAATTTTCCCTTTTCCTTTTTTCTTTTCTATTTTTTTCTTTCAAGGTGTTAACGCACGTGAAGATCAAGAGACGACTCGTGGCTAAAATAAGAACAACATAATTAATTCCCGAAACTTCAAACCGATACTTATCTCACCGGTCTAATTTACAACCGGTTTAAAATTTCCCATACGAAGTTCCATCTTGATAGGTAAAGAGTGACACATGTCCCAAAGGGCAGCAAAGTTTAAAACAATACGACTAAGTGACTAAGCGATGATGATATAATCCAGTCGCGGCTCTCCCCCTAAAAATCTTATTTAATTAAATCCTCACCGATTCCTCGATATGAAACATTCATTTACGAAAATTAAATCTCGTTTTAGGAAGCGTCTTGGCCAGGTATGATAAACTCGGGAAACGATTCACGTTAATCTCTAAAAAGCTTCTCATAAATCGGGGATATGACGCTACTGATTCAAAAGAGGACGTGATCATCCGAGCAGCATCTTGGTGAGTTTGAAACTTGGATAAAACTCATGAGAGAAATGTGTCCGCTCCAAGAATTCTGAACTGACATATAATTGAATTACAGTTGCTTGGTACATACGTTATGTTGATGCCAAGTATTTATAAACTAATTTCAAACCACAACTCCCATTTTCCCAACAATTCATGGCCGTCCTCCATAGCTTTCCTTCTAAAATAATTCCCAGGTAATTTCAAACAATGTCACTTTGATAACTCACACATCCGAGCATCAAACCCCAAATCTGATTATCCTTGTTGACTCAAGAAGAATCGGGAGATTCAGAAAAAAAATTGAAGTAGCCAACGCAGTGCGTTGTGCAAGAAAAATGAAATTGACAAAACGGACACAAATAGGCTCCTTGCATGAATTTTTAAAACGTCATTAACCGACCCTGAAATTCTTATTTAAGGTTTCCTGAGAAAAAGCTGGTGAAAAAAATTTTATTAAACAGGTAAAAATTCAATTTGAAATTTAAATTCTAGAAAACCCGCCAAAAATCACCAGACGCCCCGTTTGAGCTAGTGACGTAACAACTGAGTTGAATTCTTTCATTTCATTGGCTGATTTTTTTGCGCGCGAAAACTCTACCAATTGGAACAAAGGATCCGACTCAGTTGCGACGTCATAAATTCATGGTTGGTTTTCGGTCGGTTTTCTAGAATTTGAATTTCAAAGCAAATTTTTCGGTATTTAAATTTTTTTTTTCGATTAATTTTTTTTGCTGAGTCTAGTTATTATTGATCGAAGAATTAATATTAATAATAAATTTGCGATTTTAAAATTTATGTAAGTAGCCTATTGACAAATGCCGCGGAGTGCGGCGGTAAAGCCACATCTCAAAAGCCCCAACTTTCTCTCTAGTGTCTTGGTCAATGTCCATCCACCCCTCAAGTCCATAAAAAAGAACAAGGAGAACATAACTTTTAACAATCCGCATTCTCAGGTTAAGGGTAAGATCTCGATGGCATAACAGGCTTTTCATTTTCACGAAGACTCCTCGGGCTTGCTCTATACGAGCTTTGATTTCCTGGCTGTATTGTCTCCGGCTACCGACAGCTGCCCTCTACTGTTCCTAAAACTAAATTACTTTTTTTACAAGAAAAAACCTCCATACATCAAAACTCAAACTATTTCCTAAAATGTGCTATTTCATTTTCCTGCTCTCCGAATCCCTAAATTATAAAAGCAATAAGAAATCAATTTGCGTAAAAAGTTGATTCATTATAATACTTTTTCCTGTTTCATTCTCCGATTCAATTATATTAATACATATAAAATAGAAGATAATCAAAAATGGAAGTTTTCTAAAAAAGACTTAGGAAAAATTTTCATTAGTAGATATCAAATACCGCATCGGTTTTAAAAAGGGAAAATAATTTCAACTAAATCCTTTATTTTACAATGGTCAGAAAAATAAAGCCGTGTATATGAGAAAAAGAATATACATCAAAGGTTTTCCCGAAACGTAAAAACTTTTCGAGGAATTTCATCCGTAAGTACAGAGAGGTGTGTTATTTCATTATGCTTTCAATATAAAGAAGAATTGATTTATTTTCTAAAAAATAAAACGGAGAAAAAGCTCGAATGACAGGAATTTTATATTTTTGAATTAAGAAAATAAAGATGAAAATTTTATTTCAGGTGTAGACTTGGGGAAATTTTCTCCGACAAAGGTAAAAAGAGAGCGGAATTAGCTGACAATATTAAAAACCATGACCCTTGTATAAGTAAAAAACACAAAGGATAGGAAAATGATATCTTTGAGGTCCGCTCATTCATTACATCGTATTAAAACTTTTTTAGATATTACCTTCATGCGGCTTTTTATTAAACCAAGCTCTATTGTCGATTGATATTTTGCTTTTAATGTTTTACTTTTTTAAAACAAAAGAATAAAGTGGGATCCTCGTACGTAGTATGATTTTGATTTACTCGATTGTTACAAGTGGCATCCCTTGTGGGGATGGAAATCATCACAACTTAAAACGAATGGAAAGGGGTCGTCAGTATCGGAAATAGCAGCTGAAAGGAAAAATTTTTCAAGAAAGAAGATTAACCCTGCTACAGGAAATCGGTTAAAGGTATTACTAAGAAAGAAAGCACAAAAACGGAATCGTAGGAAAATAAATGGGACAACGCAGCGAAATCGGTCAGGCGAAGCTTGAAAGTGAACTCACAATCAACCTGATAGGGCAGAAAAGTGGCAAAAAGGCGGCAGCAGCGAGACCTAGGGAGGGCACTGCACTCTTACCCTTACTCTTGTGGTTGGGTTGGTGTTGAGAAATAAGAACCACAAATATAATAGTTAGAATCGTTTATTGATTGCACTATTTTTACAAAGTGGGTAACACGAATGACAAACTAAAACTGAACTGAACTGTTAGGTTTACAAAGGTTTATATACACTATATACACATTCAGGTACCTTCCAGAAGAGGAACAATCGAGAGAGGTATTGTGCGGTATTGAGCTATTGTTATTATTCACATTTACGCATGATTGATTTATTGACTTAGCATTATTTCTTTTTATCGACTCTTCTTCTGGAAGGTTCGCGAATTTTTATTATTATTATTTTTATTAATTCGCTACTTTGAAATTCTAGAAATGTGTTCCCACATCACTCCCCCCCTAGACGAGCGGGAGAGCGAGGCGATATCTTATAGGTAACTAAAAATATCACGAAAACACTATTTTGTGTTAGGTGAAAAACGAACTGGAGCACGGATTTGTCTTCCAAAACGGGTGCGTCCTATGATTGGGTTCGGAGTAGTTCCCTGATTGATAGGTTGGTTTGTCGTGCTATTTGTTGCCTGCTTTTGTCGGTCCTTTGTAGGTTCGCTTGCTTTCTCTGAGGTAGTGGCGTCATCTGAATCCCAATGGAAGAGAAAGGCTGGTTTTAATCGATCGATGGAAACTTCTTGCTCGCCTCGTGGTGTAAAGATTTTGAAAGTTTTGGCTGACCGCCGTAGAACTTTGAACGGTCCATCGTAAGGCGGTTGCAGTGGTTTACGCACGGCATCATGACGCAAGAAGACATGAGTTGTCGTAGCGAGGTCTTTGTGGACGAAAATCTTTGGTTTTGCGTGGTGATTGATTTCGACTGGTTGCAACGCCTGGATCCTTTCACGCAGTTTGGCAACGAAGGTCGGAATATCCGATTCGATCGGCGTTGGGTCGAAGAAGTCACCAGGGAGGCGCAGACCTGTCCCAAAAACGATTTCTGCCGTTGACACGTCCAGTTCCGGTATGATGTAAGATCTCAAACCAAGAAGAACGGTTGGGAGTGTGTTTATCCAATCTTCACGCAGGTGGGCTTTGAGAGCTGCCTTCATTGAGCGATGCCAACGTTCGATTTTGCCATTGGCGCATGGACGATAAGCGGTCGTTCGAATATGGTGAGTTCCGAGGTGTTTGGTTAGCGCTTTAAAAAGCGAACTTAAGAATTGCGATCCTCGGTCGCTAGTGATGATACCTGGCGTGCCGTAGCGAGCAATCCAATGAAGGTAGAGAGCATGTGCGACTGTCTCGGCTTCCATGTTGCTAATTGGGATTGCTTCAGGCCACCTGGAGAATCGGTCGATGATTGTGAGCAAGTAAGAGTATCCGTTGGAGAGAGGTATTGTGCGGTATTGAGCTATTGTTATTATTCACATTTACGCATGATTGATTTATTGACTTAGCATTATTTCTTTTTATCGACTCTTCTTCTGGAAGGTTCGCGAATTTTTATTATTATTATTTTTATTAATTCGCTACTTTGAAATTCTAGAAATGTGTTCCCACACTCTTACTCCGCTGGCACTATAGGGCCTGAAGTCCTATCCACCAAATTTTTTCACTGACCGCGATCCAAGGCCGTAACCTGCCAATCCCTGACCCCCAGGGAAATCCTGAACAATGTTATCAACCCGGCCAACCAGCCGCCTGGCCGTACAGGGCCTTCTAAATGCCCCTTTCCATTGGCACCCGCACCCAGTGTCTGCCCACCGCAGCCTCTTAGGCTTGATTAGAGGTTGGGGGGGGGGGGGAGAAGTTTCGTCAAACGTGGGCCCAAGGATGTCTGTTATCACCAGGATGGCCAATGCGGATGTCTAGCCTACTTCTGAAACGACCACGCAGCACAACTTTACGCGCATCCGATTTTTACTTCGGCACTCAGCAAAGATGGCCGAAATTCACTATACGATTTTTTAGTATCCACCATAGCCTAAAAACGACGAAAACTATCGCAAATTTCATTGCATCAGTTCGTTCAGCATTTATGTCCGTAGAGCTGATTAGATTTTCAGCTCTTAAAATTCAGCCGTTCCAACGAAAGAAGCAAAAATGTAAAAAATAAGGGAGAATCGTAACCCTATTTACCCGATTGTCGATACCAAGCTGAACCTGCGCAACGCGTTCAAGACTTTGGTACGAGGTGCCGAAGTCTTGAAGCCGCTCAGTCTCTAGTCTTGAAGCCGCTCAGCGTCTCTAGTCTGTAGTCTTGAAGCCGCTCAGCGTCTCTAGTCTGTAGTCTTGAAGCCGCGCGGGTTCAGCGTCTCTAGTCTTCAAGCCACGAGGGTTCAGCGTCTCTAGTCTCGAAGCCGCTCAGCGTCTGCAGTCTTGAAGCCGCTCAGCGTCTCTAGTCTTGAAGCCGCTCAGCGTCTGCAGTCTTGAAGCCGCTCAGCGTCTGCAGTCTTGAAGCCGCTCAGCGTCTGCAGTCTTGAAGCCGCTCAGCGTCTCTAATCTTGAAGCCGCGCGGGTTCAGCGTCTTTAGTCTCGAAGCCGCTCATCGTCTCTAGTCTCGAAGCCGCTCAGCGTCTCTAGTCTTGAAGCCGCTCAGCGTCTCTAGTCTTGAAGCCGCTCAGCGTTTGCAGTCTTGAAGCCGCTCAGAGTCTCTAATCTTGAAGCCGCGCGGGTTCAGCGTCTTTAGTCTCGAAGCCGCTCATCGTCTCTAGTCTCGAAGCCGCTCAGCGTCTCTAGTCTTGAAGCCGCTCAGCGTTTGCAGTCTTGAAGCCGCTCAGCGTCTCTAATCTTGAAGCCGCGCGGGTTCAGCGTCTCTAGTCTTGAAGCCGCGTGGGTTCACCTTGCGTTTTATTTTGGAAATTTAAGTCCGAATAAAAAAAAACCAAGCTGGACTGTGAGAATTATTTCTCTGTTTGCATCCCACAATTTCTTCCACCACGTAACTCGTAATAAAATTTAATTTCCCAAAAAATTAACTAGGTAAGCCCGTACATTATTTTTAGTTTTTTTTTTTGCCGAGCTTTTGCATCAGACAACAAGAGGCAGAAAAGTTTAGAAAAACAAAAGTTTTTTTCGAATTAGGAAGGTAACAGAATTTATAGTCCAACAACAAGAGTTATGGGAACGATTTAGCGACGGGAAGGGTCTCTAGTCTTTTTTATTGTTTCTGGATTTTTAACTTTGTAATACATGATGTAACGTGTCTTCTCCAGTATTTTTTTCCTTTCTCTCTCTCTCTCCCATTCTTGCTTTTCTCTTAGCCATCAAACCAGGCGTTTAATACGATTTTATGCTGTTTAAGTAACTTTGTCATGTTTAACAATTTCATATTTTATGTTTTTATATACCTCGGCTGGAAGTTTATCTACCGTGTCTTAATATTTCCCCCCCTTTTAATTCAAGCTTTGGGAGCAAACAATCCAGATTTCAAACGCAAAATCAATAGGCCGACCAAACTCGAAGATCCAATAGGGAATTAGGGAAAACCGCAATAGGGATCAGCGAAAAACTAAACATCCATAGCAGTTAATATAAAATATGAATGAAACACATGTTGTTGCCCAACAATCAGTTTCTTGTAGATTGCACAAGGACATTAGCCAAGCAGCCGGGGTGTGACTACATCGGAACAAATGACGTCTTAAACCACACAGGGATGTAATTAATTAACGAGGAGGGTCTCAACCCTTTAACGACACTGCTATTCCTTCATCTTCCTCCTTTCGCCCACTTATTCTTCTTAGCCCCTTTTTAAAAAAAAAAATTTTCTCGACAAAAAAATTTTTTTAAAATAAAAAAAAAACCCGACCGCCCCTCCCGGCGAGAAAAAACGAGAAAGAAGAAAAAAAGGCCTAAAACCCGATTAACGGAATCAAAGGGGAGACTCTTTATTTTTTGCTTAGGTTGAACGAACGATATTTTGACGCTGAGAAAGGAAAATAGCGGGGTCGCGGGAGGGAAAATAAGGCAAAGGAGGCAGTAGGAGAGGAAGCGGGTGGGAGTGGAGGCTTTAAAGTTTGAGAAATATTTTAGAAATGCTTCATTGTTACATAATGCTAAGATTCCCTGCGGAAAGGAAGGCCCAGAGGACAATGAAGGAAATGGTTCAACCCTTTACATAGGGCTAAGAAACGTAACGTGAGGGTCGTGTGTTCACCTCCATCTACTCCTCTTTCGTTGTCCCCCCCTTTTCGCTACAGCCCCTCCACCTCTTCTCCTCTCATTTTACTCTAAAACATGGAATTTCGATTTACTTTTAATAGCATTACTATTTCACTCTATATTTTTCAATCGTGTTCTCCGCGTATTATAATAATAGATTCACTTAGTTTTTGAATGAAAAGAGAAAACCTGGCCCCTTTTCTTCTTCTGCTCGTTCCATTTATTACAATTGCTCTTTAATTTTTTTTAACCTGGCCACAAAAAATATCAGAAGCTTTCTCACCGATTTCTACTGCAATTTCCCCCCAAGTTAATCTTCGTGTTGACCAATCGCTTTGAATGTTAAAGCAGGGTAGGGAAAAAATTAAATCAAAGCGCAAGAGGAATGATATTTCTCTTTCAAGTTGGAGCCGCAGCAACCAGGGGAAAGGGCAGAAGAATTCGGTTCAGAAATTTTTCACAAACGGAAAAACCAAAACAACTAAAATCCAGAGATGGGGTAGAACAAAGGGTAACAAGAAAAGATAAATATGTCGGAACCACGAACAACAAGTTTCGTCTGCTATTGAAGTCTAACCAAACAGCTCAAAGAGGTAATTTGTAAACAAATCATTTGCAAACTTACATTATTGGCCACACAAAGGAATATCTGCCATTCCTAACTTGACCGACAAAGGTAACTTTATTAATTCCTTTCCTCAGGTTACCTGTTGTGTAATCTCAATATAACCCATTCGTCATGATTCGCTTGCTTATAAAAGCACCCCGGAGGTATTTTCTCCCCGCTCTAAAAACTATGATACCACATATCATTCTTGAATTAAATGTAGTCATGTAAATTCGAATGGAATGGATCCTACGACCTAAGCCTTAACCTTTTCACGAATAAACGGAGAAGTAGTTCTTATAGCAGGAATGGAATCTCTTCGGATCTTTTGTTAAAAACTTGGTGCAATGAAATTTGGAGGTAAAAGACCAAAACAACTTCCTGCAAAAAAATTTTGGAGGAACTGAAAATAATTTTTTGGAGGAACTCTGAATTACATTTCCTGCAAAAAAATTTGGAGCAACTACTAATCGCACTGGAGGAATCGGGAAAGGAATTTTTTGGAGGAAGCGGAAGGATCCTTTTGGAGGGACTGAAAAGAATTTTTTGGAGCAGTAATTGAACTCGATTTCTCCCCAAATTTTCGGGATTTAAGGGTCTTTTAGTGGAAGATTATGGAAAGTCACCACATTATTTGATATTCCTAGTAAAATCATCAATGGTTGGCCATGATGATCGCCAATCTCCGACGAGGAGCGGGCATTTAAAGAAGAAGAAGAAGAAGGGTCTTTTGAGAAAAGAAATAAGGACTTTTCATAGACTTGCTAAAATTATCAAAGTTTTTGGCCAAATTCTTATTTTTTTAGATAATCTTGCTTCACACAAATTTTTTCTAAAATTTTAATAGTCGAACCAGTTTTTCAGAATTCTGTCTTTTCGACCAAATCTTTGCAAAATTTTTTCCTACCAAATCAATTTTCTCAGTAGAAAATATTCCAAAAAAAAAAAATATCAAAAGCTTTAACAAAAAGAAAATATTTTGAGAGCTAAAAAAATCTCAATAAATTTTCATAGCTCAAAAATTAACCAGCACAAAATTTTCACAGTTTGGGCAAATAAGAACTTTTACGAATTTTCTGTAAAAATAGTAACTTTTAAGGACTTTGTTTCAAAAAAAGGACTTTTACGGGGGGAAAGGACAAAGTTCGCACATCCACCAAAAAACTCCAAATTATACTTCTTCCCAAATATTTTGTAGGAACTGAAAAAAATTTTTTGGATTGACTCAAAAATTTGGAGCAACTCCTAAGCGCACTTCCTTCAAAAAAATCCTTTGAGTTGCTCTAAAATTTTTTTCCACCAAAAAAAAGAAAGAAAAAATCTGAATTACACTTTCTCCAAAAAAATTTTGAAGGAACTGAAATGAATTTTTTGGAGAAACTCTGAATTGCACTTGCTCCAAAGAAATTTTAGGGGAACTTCTAATCGGACTTCAACCAAAAAAATTTTAAAAGAACTCCAAATTGCACTTTCTCCAAAATATTTTCGAGCAACTCCGAATCACACTTCCTCCAAAATATTTTGGAGGAACTGAAAGGAATACTTTCGAGGAAGTGAAAGGATTTTTTTTTGAGGAACTGAAAATAATTTTTCGGAGCAAATCCGAATCGCACTTCCTATTTGATTCGTATTTTGATTTGGGCAAGTCTTTACTCATGCACCGCTGCCACCAGATCCCCTTAGAGCCTCGACGCCCTGTTGAATCCTTCTACAAAACCTCGTGATCCTAAACATTTTTTTTAAAAATAAGTCAAAGAAATCCCCCAAATCTAAAAAAAAAAAAAAAAGCAACATGCCATGTTAAAGTGTCAACGCGATAAAACTTGGAGTGAGTGGGTCGAGACATCGCCGACAGTATTGTGGATAATTAGTTGCGTGATGTGGTACCATAATGTCACATTGTCCTGCTCTAGTCTCGTCATTAACATTACATGGTTCATTTACATTACTTCTGCTGCTGTCAGCTTACTGCAATACAATAAACGCAACCGAAAAACCAAAGTTTGTTTTTCAAAAAAAAAAAAAAAAAAAAAAAAAACGGATTTAAACGAAGAGGAATTCCTCCACATGGGGTCAATCATTAAAATAGGGCCCCAATTCGCATATTTATTCATTTTCAGTTGAATTTAAGTCGTCATGGCAACCGAGAAGTTTTAAAAGTGCTGACGTTCACAAAACTGCTTTTCTCTTCGTTGCCCGCAGGGCCAAGGATAAAACATTTTAAGATGAATTTATTTTCGGTTAATTTATATCATTGATATTGATCGAAAATTTCACTCCGGCACATCTTCCCTCTTCGAATAAATAAAAAAAAAAAGAAACAAAAAAAAAAAATTGTAAAACGAGTTAATTGATGTAAATGATCGTATGAGCTGGTCAAGAAAGTTGAAAAAATACAAGCTTCAGTGGAAACATAAGGGCTTAAAATTTTCAAAATCTCAACAGGAATCGATAGAAAACCAACGGGACTCAGCCGGAAGCAAAGTCAACCCGGTGCCTTTATTAAAAAAAAAATTAACGTCCCGCGTTTGGATTTTAAGAAGACTCCGGCTACGCGATTAGAAAATAACGAAGACGGGTTCAGCCTCTTGTTTCGAAATGAAAAGAGAACCGAGAGAGAAAGAGAGAGAAAGTTTGGTTGAATTCAAGGAGGTTTCAACCATGGTTACTTGAATCCAATTAACTGTTGGGGAGGTTTTCAAAAAAGAAAATAAAAACTGTTTATTAACTTTGTTCTTGTAAAAACCTCTTTACGGTTTTTTTTTGTACAGAATTAATTTATTTTATGCAACCAACATTCGAAAGCTATTTTTTTTTCCTCTCGTCAGGCTTGAGTGATGGGACAGAGGGATTGGTTAGTTGATGGAAATCTGCATAACAAAAATTTAATTAGCTCAAGAAGGAAATCCGGTGCTTGTGAGGCAATTTCAAGTAAGTTGGGAGCTTATTAGTGTTATAAGCTTGCATTGGGTTTTTTGATTTTTTATAAAAAAAATGAGCGAGGAACTTAGGAGTCCAAAGTTTTTTTTTTGACTCAAAGACCAACTTATCTCTTCGATTACTGTACTTCTGCAGCATACTACATAAGATTACTTTGACTTCGTGTGGGCAGAAATCCAAACGGGCGAAGTGATTTCTCGTCATGTGCGAACGAGTGACAGAGAAATTGAGGGAAATTCGGGGACGAAACACAAAAAAATTTTAAAATCGATAAAGTCGAGAAAAATCCGAGTCCGAGTAATTTTCATATGATGAGAAGCAAACCTTTACTGCATTGAAAAAAAAAATGGATTCGAGTTCAAAGGGACAGCGATCACATTTTTAAAAAAAAACACAATAAGAAATCACACGAGAAACAAGCATTTCTGTGAACAACGGAAAAATATGCACATAATCCTCCTAACCTACATCCTACATCCCACATCACCCTCTCACTTCAACAGGAGAAGTGCTTCTTTTTTATCGATTCTACCACCCCTTTTACCCCTTTTAAAATTAGATTGACAAGTTTAACATCTTACACAACTGATAAAACCTCAGAATTTCACTCCAGCGATTCAAAACCGAACAAGTCTCATGATATTTAAAAAAAAATTAAGACATTTTGCAACTTCTTTATTATAAGGTTCCAACTCCACTGCGAAGGTTTGCACCAAGTCCATGTGTTTAGCTTATGGCGAGCCGGCTTAATCTACACAGTGGCTTTTAATATTGATGTCGCGATTTATAAATAAAAAGTCTACCCAAAAAAAAAAAATGGAAGGAGGTAGGATTTTTTTTTTCTTCAAAATCATCAAGTAAAGTTCATGTTATCCGGCAATACGTTTCACAACAAAACCGAGGTCTTCAGGCATTGCTCCAGAATCTGCCTTTATACTCGATAAGAACTCATGTACCACCAACTAAAGTTGGTGAACCTGAACCATACAGGAGACGAAAGCCTGCCCTACTAACAATGAGCTTTCTGATTTTCTCACTAAAACGCTCAGTAACCAAATTTTTCTTCAGTCTCAAAAATTTCTGCAGGTAAACATTTTCAAGTGCCAAAAATTTCTTCTACGTGCGGACAGTTCTTGCCAGGGGCATTTACTCTACTAGCATAACCACCGACGTTGATGAAGCCCAATGCTGATGAAATGCAGATCAAAAAGCCTTCGAATTTCCTCAATGGAACCTTGTCACCGGATTAACCTGTGCGCCGCCGCACCCGAGTAAATCGTCGGCGTGGGATTTATTTAAGAAAATTTATGATAAAAATTAAAAATAATCTATACAATTCGGGTTTTTTTCATTATGGCTACCCGCAAAAATTAGACAGTGTAGTCATCATGAAATTAAAAATTTAGAATTTGGCTTATTTTGACATAATACTTAGCACTGCCCTTGTTTTTCGCTAAAAATTAAATTTTTTCAAATAACTTGGCTTCAGATGCGTCAAAATCGTAAAAATACTTCGAATGGACAGCCTAAGACTTGTTGGAGCCTTAAAAATCCGTTGATTTGCGACCTCAATGACGCCAACAGCGCCAGTGGCGTAACAATATTTTCGGGGCCCCCGTTAAAGATTTAAAAAATTTCCTGGGGGCCCCCATGAAGAATGAATTATGCCGGGGGCCCCCCCGCAAGAGTGAACTAGCGGGCCCGGTTGTTACGCCACTGAACAGCGCCGCCACCAACTGGCTCAATTTTGGCGGACGGAGAACATTGGTTGGCTTACAAGTCTAGACAGGATTTCTCTCTTAAATCTCAAAAATCACTCATTTTCAAAAACAAACAATACCTCGGAAGGTCCACTATAGGAGCTCCACCTACCTGCCCCTCCCACTGAAGTAAATCTTAGACTCCCCTCAGACAAACATAAAGGAATCACCATCTCCCAGAAAAGGTAATCGAGCCTTATTTCCCACATCCGACAATAAACAAATACAAATCCGCTCCCAGCAAATTTCCCACACTGAAACTATATTAAAACATAACCGTAACAAAAAAAGCCCGGTACCGTACTTTAGATTTGCATACTTTATAAAATTATCTTTCATTTAACGCATTAAAAAAAAAAAATACGCCCGGTGGCCCAGACCCGCTTAATTTGAAAATCTTTGTTTTGTAAGCGAAACGGAAAACTCGCATAATTACTTATTCAAATTATAGTTCCCATAAGGTTTACTCTAGCAAAAGAGTTTTACGCAATAGAGCAAAGAGAGATGATTCTTTTGTACTCTAGTTTAAATCAAGTGATAGGGGATCGAGTATGGAAAGCTGGAGGCAGCCAAGTAGGCAGGTAGGTAGGAGGGAAGGAAAATCAAGAATCTTGCAAAGGAAGCAGTTTTCCAGATGAGTTGCCCATCTTTATGTTTAATTAACAGACAAGCGGGTAATTTGATATCTTCAACAAAACACAAACTGTACCACAATCTCGAAAGCTTGATGCTTTTATTTCCTTCAATATTAAATTTTTAAGGGTGGGTTTTTCTTAAACCCGTTCTTTTAAAACAACTTTCCAAGGTTTTTAAATAATAATCCCACTCTGCGGTTTTTACATCTTTTATTTAAAGGGAGAAAAATTTAAGTGAAATATTTCGTGATAAAAAATTAATAATTTTCAACAAAACGGAAAAATTGGGGAAATTTGATCTAAATTTGGAAGTGTTAGGGTCAAGATGAGAAGAAAAGAGGATTGAAAAGATGAACGCAGAAGCCATCTGTGTAAGATGACGAGAATTAGGAAAAGGGGAAGAAAGTTCCAGTGAAAACCGCAGTAAGGCGCTTTCTAAAAAGTTTGTTTTACGAAAGTTTTAGTTTGAAAGTTTCAATTTGAATTCTCGTTTGCCGTCTTTGTAGGTGTGCCAATAATGAAGTTTGTAAAATAACAAAATGAATTTATCAATTGTATAATTTGTGGGATAGTTGGGGCAGACAGCAGAAAAAAGTACACTTTTCGGTTTTGTAGTAATTTTAAGGGTGGACGTTAACAAAAGTGCTGGAAAAGAGGCTGGCGGCTTTTGAAATGTGGATATATCACCGCATGTTACGAATTCCGTGGACAGCACGAGTAAGCAATGTCGAAGTTTTGAATCGTATGAGCAAGGAGATGGAGGTGCTCTTCGAGATCAAGCGGCGAAGGCAAAATTCGGCCAAAATTCAGTATCCCTTCACCATTTTTCCATTTCACTCAACGGTGTCATGATTATGACTAAATTACTAATTTTAAATAATAGTATATTACATATCTAGGAATGCAAACGACAAAATTGCCCGTCGAGACCGAGTTTGATGCCCGAGCCGAAGGCGAGGGCTTCAAAAAGGTCGAGAGGGGCAAGTCGTTTGCTCTCCTAGCATTTGTAAGATATTTTTCATAACGAGTAGCCACGGAAAGTAAAAACTCCCTAGGGAGGAAAATTTACTTTCCGTGCATGAGTTATGAAAACGAATATTATGCATATTCGTCCACCATTTGTAATTCCCATAGGGAGATTATTGGCCACGTGCTAGACACTATTCACCTAAATGCGAGACATAATCCATCAGAAATTTTATCCAACTGTTCTGAAAAATTGAAAGCGGGAGAGGTCGAATATTTTCATACGGACAACATGCTCTTGGTAAGGTGGAAGGACAAAAAAGATGTTTACCTTCTCACAACGATGGATCCAGCGGAAATGAAAGAAAAAACTGGAAGAAACAACGAAAAAGTTTGGAAACCTGTGGCCGTATTTCCATGTCTTTAAGCAAATGGACTTAGGAGTCTGCGACTTTAGTAGATCGCCGCATATAAACAAAGTATGCGCTATACTCAGATCCGGTCTCTTTAACCTCTCAAAAGTGGCAGAGCCCAAGGTCTTCATTATACATAAGGTTCAATTTATATTTTTATAGGATATTGATGAGATGGAAGTATAAAAGTTGTTCACTTATTGAACTAGCAGCATCTCTGTGGTAGTAGCTCGTACTTCAAAAAATACCCCGAGGGTGAAGTCCATCGAGAACAATAGCACTGGTCATCCGTTTAATCTGTGGTTGAATCAATCATAAATTACGCTCTTCCAATCTTGGGCTCTGCAACCGCGAACGAATTTTCAAAATGCGGCAAGCCGTGCTACGCTTAATTCATAAAAAAACCGCTGGTATGGCCCGAGCTGGACCTTTCCAGAACTTATGGAATTATGGATGTCTTTAAACTATTTCATTATAATATTTTAATTCTATAGTCACTACTTCGACGATACCTAAAGTGTTGGCTGGCAGCGAAAGATACCAGAGGCCACTAACTACAAAGGTCGTGCCTTCCATCTTCAATCGTCTGCCTGCGGAGCTTGCGGCACTATCTGTTTTGCCATTATTAAGAAGAAACTAAACGTTTGGCTAGTTGAATTCGCTATCTAATATAATTTATTAACTAATTCCTTTTTCATAAGTTTCACACCTCTCCAGAACAAACTCGGGGAAAATACCGACGAAGACGGATTCACCGGAAAATACCGATCCAAGCGACATTCCTTAAAACTAAAACACTCCCCAACTTTCTCAAATCTTACCCAGATGTCTCAGAATCTTAAAAGATTCAAGGAACTCAACAAAGATGGCAGTAAAGTAGAACGCTGGAAAGTTTTGAGGGGAAGTAAAAGTTAGCAAAGAAGAAAGTTAAAGAAGGCGAACAACTTTTATGAAACACTAAATCTGTAAAGGACGCAACTCAAGAAGTCAAGCGACGCAACTCGACTCGCTTGTTCCAACTTCTTATTTCAAACCCGACTTTCGACATTAGAAAAATGATTTCCTTTTAAAAATACATTTTCATCTAGCTTGTTTATATCCAGTCTTTTTTTTTTTAAATAAAAATTCAAAGCTAACTAAACAGGTAAAAGACTAATTTATGGGGATTTATATTAAATGAATTTGGAATTTCCCGATGTTGAAATTTCCCCATTTTAAAACGTTCTCAGGAACTTGACAATCTTAACACGAAGTCTTGTTTACCTAGAATCTACCGTTTCGTTTTTCGTTAAACTTTCAAAGCAGCTGAAGGATGTTAATGAAATTTGATATTCATCTGATGACTTTAACATCTATTTACAGGTACTTCTCAAGTCAGCTAAGTGATGTTTTTCATCTTAATTTGAAAAGGGGGATCTTCCCTGTTAATGAATTATGAATTAAAAGTGAAGCGCAAACGAAAAGCAGAAACCACCGATAACAAGCAAGTTTCAACCAGTCTGCATCAGTTAAAAATTTGTTAAGTGCTAAGTCTAAATTCAGCCTAATAGAATTTTCAGGCAGTTGGCTAGAGGATAAAATTAAGTGCTGAATAACACGTAGGAGCTCGATAAACTTACTAAAATTACAGTAAAGAATTCCAACCCTTTGCCTGCCGTTTTTCCTCCTCCTAAGTAGCTGAAATTCTCCAAGTGCTAGGCCTGGTTAGTTCGCCAGAAATACAGAGATTTCTGAATCGGGGATATGCAACACGTCGTACATGACTGCATAGACATTGCCAGTAACTCCATGACGTCATTGGAATCGGATTTTTCTTCGCTCTTAAGGGTTTCGGAAGTTGCTAATTTCAAATATGAGTGTGGAATTGCAAAATCTTGAACAACAGGTCCAATAGAGAGGCTTATTTCTAAAAAAATTATATATTTATGCAATATGTAAACTTTTATGTATCGCTGGTGGCATAACTTTATTTTTAGGCGCCCGTTTTGAGAAAAAAGTAATGTGCCTGGTGAAAAAGGGCTCGTATACGAACCAAGGGCCCGTAACAGGCCCAAGGTATTTTTGCATATTCACCTCCTCACCCGCCGTTATCTAACACTTCTCGAAAAATTTATCAACGCAGCCATTGCAGATCCTCCAGACTACCCCAATATTTCCTCAATCTTATTAGTCGATATCCTCTGGCAACTAAGTCGCCCCTGGTGACCACCACTCTTCATCTCCATCTTTATATCCTTAAATAGCACCTCCACCTTTCCAACAACTACCCTAATATCGATAACAAGTCCTTTCACCTTTTCAAGAATCAAAAATAAAAACCTTCAGACGTCCAACAAAAAAAAACTTTTCAATCGTTTGTAAAAGTCTCACGTTCTCGGATTCAAATTGTTCATGCTTTTCCTGTATATATTTTCCCCCTTCCACCCCCCCGAAAGATCGTTTTAGAAAAAAACCGTCCGGCCTTCAGATATCGATAAATATCCGACTTAAAAAACTTTTTATGTATCTTTTGGTGTTTCCTCTATCTGCGTGCTATTTGTTTAAGTTCGAAAAAACCTTTTTTTTCTTTTTGTGTTATAAAATATTAAAAAACAGAAACTTCGGAGTAATTTTAATTTTATACAAGATTTCCCTGTTTAAAAAAGTAATTCAAAAGTTCAATATTTCATCTCTCTCGCTCCCGTGTTGTTTGTCTTCTTCTAAAACAACTAACTTACAAAATCCATATAAAACTTTTTATACAACGATTTGATTTCCGCACCACTTTCGCCATCCCTTTCTACCCCTCTTTCTTCGACTAGACGCGGGATATTCATCCGCTTTAAAAAACTTTTTTATCTCAGACTCGGATCGGGGTCAGAGCCATATTAGACCTTTCAATGGCGGTTTAAATAGCTATAAAGGGGCCCGTTCTATTTTTTTCTTCCTTATGGTTTTTAGTATTAAAAAAAAAATTGATTTAAATTGAATATTTCCTTCGGGTAATTTTCTCGATAAACTTCATTAATTTTATTAATACTTTAATAAGCTTGCGCAAAAAATGAAGTTATGCAAAAAACGGCTCCTAAAACCATATTCATGAGAATGGCGCATGCGTCGATAATTCAATTCGTTTAAGCCCGATAGCTTTATTGTAGCTCTGCGCATGCGCAGAAGTTAAAATTATGATAGCCAGAGGTAAAACAATCGTTTAATTCGAATAATGGCTTTGAAAATATAGCCAGGGAATTAGGGATTGTGCAGAATGCATTTTGCGCAATTTTAGCGCAAACGTTTGACAAAAAAACTTTTCTACAAAGCTTTAAAGTTTTGTTTTTCAAAATTCTGCATATGAACTTTTAAGAATATTGAGGGGAAGAAAAAAGACTTGAGTTAATAACAGATTAGAAAGAGAGTTTGAACAAGATGAGTGGGACTTTCCACGGTGAAGCGAATGCACTTTTTTTTTTATCCTGCTTTCGATTTTCTTTGTTTAATTTATTGCATATTTTAACTGGTTTAATGAATATTTGAACTAGAAATGGAGAATATTACCGCCAGTAATTTTAAAATGAAATTGGGGATGAAAAATGTAGAAAGCAAATCTGCAGCTCAAAACTTCGAATTTGAAGTACAGAAAATTCGACAATTTTTGGCAACACTTTTCAGGGCATTTGATTTCAAAAAATTGAATGGTCAGCAGAAAGAAATTTATTCCAAAAAAATTAAATGACCTCACAGAGCAG
Organism: Liposcelis brunnea; assembly: GCA_023512825.1. Lineage (NCBI taxonomy): Eukaryota > Metazoa > Arthropoda > Insecta > Psocodea > Liposcelididae > Liposcelis > Liposcelis brunnea. The sequence goes on along the minus strand of CM042065.1, from coordinate 7,916,227 downwards.
TCGGTGCTAAAAACATTGGCAGGTGGATCAAGCAAACCTACACGGGTCGAAATTTTCAGGCCTGCGGCCCAGCCAGGCCCGTTAGGTCCACGGGCAGCCAGCAGACCCATTGGTCAACCTCTTAAAAATCCGTTGAGAGTAATTTCTTGAACTGAAATAAACTTTTCCATCTAATAACTTTAGAATGTGTAAATAAATATAATAAAATAAAAGAAAATTAAAAAAAAAATAGAAATATTTTTTAAAATTTTTTAAAGGATGAGGAATTAAACCGGCCCAGAAATAATAACCGGGCCTGAGCGGGCTCAACGGGTCGGCCAGACCTTAAAAAGCGGAGGCCCGGGCTCGCAAAAGTCAAACCCGAGCCCGCCCGTGGCCCGAAACGGGCCCTTTGCAGGCCTCTAAAGCAAACGTTAGAGAAGAGCCCTTTATCTTTAGATCACATTCCGTACGTCACGCAGCGTCTACTAACGCCCGGGAACAAGAAGTAGACATTTCTACCTTTTTCAAAGCTGCAAGATCACCACACCAAAAGGGAGTGGTCGCAATGCAGAAACCTTACAGTTACCTTTAACAACCTTGCCTCCTTTTCAAGCTACTACCAATCGGGCTGCTGCCCCCTTCCAGGACTTTTTCCAGTGGGATTCCACTGAGAGGTGTGGTTGCCAAGGCCCTTTTTTAAGATCGCAGCTTAATTCTTCTTCTTCTTTCAACCTACATCCGTCCACTCCTAACCAAGATCTCCCTCAACCTTTGCCACACTTCCTTGTCTTGGGCTCTTTGCAACCATTTAAGCCGCGCCACCTTAATGTCATCATACCGCCTGTTTTGTGGCCCACCGACGTTTCATTTTAAGGCCCAAGGTTCTCCATCTTACTATCCACTAATACAAAAAAAAAAAACCCATTAATCTTTCAAAATCTGAGGCCTCACAATTTCCACAATTCACAAAGACATTCCCGTGGAATCACCCACTGCACGGTTTCCCAGGGTTGATGTTGAAAATTAAATAAAACTTTTCACAAAGATATCAAAACAGATAAGTTAAATAGGGATAAAACTTTCAAAAACGAGTTTCTAACGATTTGAGTGTAAGTTAAATATGGTTTTTATCATATCCGAACAAGAATAAAGTGAAATTGTTTTCAAAAAATCATTATTTGTCGCCAATAAAACATTTTTTATCACGTTTCAACGATCGTATAATTTAAAAAGGAGACTCTTCCGACCTACCCCGCCTTTTCTTAACAGAATATTAAAAAGGGAGGGGAAGTAAACCTTCTGAAATATACGCGGGGGGTTTTGAAATAGTTTGCCAGAATCCGATTTTAAATGATAATTATAACGAGAACGTTTTCCTTTCACTTTAGATAATTACCCTTTCCCCCATAAGTTAACAATAAATGAATTCGCCCATCCGGGGAATAACCCCCGACGACTTCCTTTTGAATGACTACTTAAATTCATGACTGATTAGGAATGTAGTAAAGATAGGTTCTTAGCACGGGACCAGGAAAATTCTTGAAAATATCAAAGGAACGGATTAAGGATCGCTATGGGTTTTTCCGATGGGAAATCCTACGCCTCTTTATATATTTTTTTTTTCTTTTCTTCGAGATAAGAATTTTTAGCAAGGAAAAATACTCGGGATAGGAATGTTATTTTTTATTTCAAGGGAATAAATGTCCGTTCTTTTTAGTGTATTGCGAAGGACATTCGCATGAATGACTTTGATCTAAAAAAAAAGGGCAAAACAGCGAAAAGAAAAGGAAAAAAATAAACATGGAAAATGTTTTACTGAATGAATAAAAATTTGAATAAGAGTTGAGATCGAAAATTTTTGACTCGGGAAGCAGAAATGGACTTGGATAAAGAAACGCAGGTAAGTAAATTCTGAACCTGAGGAATCGGGTTAATCATTAAGACTTTGGGCTTGGGCTTACGGGCTTAGGCCAAATTTTGGGCTAGGGGAAATCTTTGTACAAAAAAAGGGGCGAAACACTAAATCTTTTACTTGCTAAGCAAATCTTCTAACAGTTTTTTCTTGTTGAGCAAACCTTGTCAAAGTTAATTCTTGTCAAGCTAACCTTTCAACAATTTGTTTTCATTGAACAAATCTTTCAACAATTTGATTTCATTGAACAAACCTTTCAACAATTGGATCTTGTCGAACAAATCTTTCAACAATTTGACCTTGTCGAACAAACCTTTCAACAATTTGATCTTGTCGAACAAACCTTTCAACAATTTGATCTTGTCGAACGAACCATTCAACAATTTGATCTTGTCGAACAAACCTTTCAACAATTTGATCTTGTCGAACAAACCTTTCAACAATTTGATCTTGTCGAACAAACCTTTCATCAATTTGATCTTGTCGAACAAACCTTTCAACAATTTGATCTTGTCGAACAAACCTTTCAACAATTTGATCTTGTCGAACAAACCTTTCAACAATTTGATCTTGTCGAACAAACCATTTCACAATTTCATCTTGTCGAGCAAACCTAAAGATTTTATCTTGTCGAACAAACCTAAAGATTTTATCTTGTCGAACAAACCTAAAGATTTTATCTTGTCGAACAAACCTAAAGATTTTATCTTGTCGAACAAACCTAAAGATTTTATCTTGTCGAACAAACCTAAAGATTTTATCTTGTCGAACAAACCTAAAGATTTTATCTTGTCGAACAAACCTAAAGATTTTATCTTGTCGAACAAACCTTTCAACAATTTGATCTTGTCGAACAAACCTTTCAACAATTTGATCTTGTCGAACAAACCTTTCAACAATTTTATCTTGTCCAACAAACCATTCAACAATTTTTTGTTGTTGAGCAAATCCTCTCATAATTTTTTCTTGTTGAGCAAATCTTCTCATAATCTTTTCTTCTCGAGCAAATCTTCTCACAATTTTTTCTTGTCAAGCAAATCTTACATTAAGCACTTTTAATCAAATAAGTAAAAGTAATTAGGGGAAATTTAATCAATAATTAAAAGTAATTTTTTTCAAAATTAGTGAACTTTCTAAAAAATTACTTGATTTCAAGACAAAAAATTTTTCTTTCTTCAAAAAAAAAAATCCTGCAACCAATACGGGATGGAGGCGGCATTTCCTTAAAAACGCAAAAAAAAGTTTCCTTGGCGAATTTAAATAATACAAACGCGCCGGAAACTTTAATATATGCCTTTCACGGATTCAATTCATGACGCGAATTCCCGATAATCGAAAAATAGTCTCGAGCTTTCCTCGAAACAAGCTATTAAACAATAATTTGAATCCTGCTCCCGGAGTCAAGAGAGATAAATATATTTTCCGGGATCTTTCCCCGGGAGAGAAAGTCAAAACGCTAATGATATCATATAATAGTTTCTTTCGTGTAAGTCAATATGAAAATTATTTAAGCGGAAGGGAAAATTTCTTATATAAGTGTTTATAAAACGGGAAAAGTTACAAGGAGGAAATAAATGTGAGAACAAAAAGTAAGTGGCAAAGCTCCGTTACTTATCAAAAAAGTAATAATCGCTCAGGTGCGTCACACATTTCCCCCCCTTTTAACCTAGTTTCTTTAGTTCTCGATAAAAAGGGATTCGCTATGATTTTAGTCAATTTTACAAAAAGGAAATGTCGAAACAAAACCGTCAATTATTTCGCTAAATAGTTAAGGGCTCGTTATTTTACCGCAAAAATATTTAAATAAATAATGAAATGTCTTTTTGATGGAAGAAAAGTCCTATTTCGTTTTCCGGGAAAGAATTGCCAAGGGAACATATCTCATAAATAAGCTTTCCCACTCTAACGCTGGGAATCTTTGAAATCTTTGGGAGTGAATCTTTGTAAACAGCCGTTAAAAGACATTCGGGCGTTTTCTCGGTATAGTATATTATTTTATTTACTTGAAGTAACCAAAATTTGGCATTTACTAAACCGTAATCGGCTTGTTTAAAATGTAAAAGTTTTCAGAATAAACGATAGATATAGAAAGTGATTACCTCCTGCATGTTAAGAAACTTACTGTCTTTAGAGGAGAAAACATTTTTTTCTAAAACCAAAAAATTGTTTAGCCAACCTTAATTTGATCTTGTCGAACAAACTTTTAATAATTTGATCTTGTCGAACAAACCTTTCAATAATTTGATCTTGTCGAACAAACCTTTTAATAATTTGATCTGGTCGAACAAACTTTTAATAATTTGATCTTGTCGAACAAACCTCTTCAAAAAAAAAGAACTTTTTCGGGGAACAGGGACGACTTTGATTTCTACACGTTATCTCACAAAAATTAAAATTCTTCTTTGAAAAAAAACTTGACTAAATAATCGCTCAAACCCAAATTTTTTAGTTCCGAAAAAAAAACCAAAAAAATCTTACCTTGCTGACTGGTGGTCCTGGACACTCCTGCTCCTGCATCCTTCTCCCATCCACAAAACTCCTTTCCCTCTCCTCTGTGCTTTTAATAGAAAGATCCATAGCATGATTCGGATACAAAATGGCCTGAATCGAAAACGGATTCATTTTCAATCCTGCTTTCCAGTTCCCAATAAATATCATAAAAGCCCCTGCTCCTCCGTTTGTGGCAACGTCAACCTTCTTTCTTCCTCGGAACCATTTTCGAAAAAGTCTATCGGTTTCGTCCTGGAAAAAAAAAAATATATATATATATATATATAACCATATTGAAATAGGTCGGAAGTTTGAATCCTTTGTGTATTTCAAGAATGGGAAGACAAACAATACAAGAATTTAAATATCATTATATAAATTATATTAAAATGATTTAAGTTTCTTAATTTTCTTTTCTCCTTTATTTCATCAGTTAAAAACTTTTCCTTTGGAAACTCTCTCTCTCTACTTCACGAAACTTATTTTTACTAACTTTTCTTTATAAAAAGTTTTGCTGGAGTTAAGAACGCGCATGTCGATTCTCATATAAAAAGGATCTTGTACTCCGCTAAAGCGAATGTCAATAGATATACTTTTTCAATTTTTTTGATTTCTTATAGTTTTGAAATATCTTTTTTCCCTCTTTTTTTTCTTTTTTTTTTACTTTTCTTCACTTTTCTGTTTTAAAACATTTTTTAACTCGATTCCTTTTTTTTTCTCCCCCGTTACTTTGATGATTTATCATCTTTTATATTTTGAACTGTTTTTCTTTTTTCATTCTTTTCATTTTTGTTATCGACCCCTTCACTCAGTTATAGTAATGATCTTTCCATCTTTTTAACTTGGGCGACGAGTTTTGCCATCGTTTTTTTTTTTTTGACACCGTTTCCTAAACCGTCTACATTTAAATTTCTTTAAAGCATGTTTGCGTTAATTTTCATAGCGAAGTAGGAGACAAGATTAGATCTGGCTCCAGTGTCATGCGACTTCTTGCGGCCATTTACTTTTAGGGCTGCGAAGTTAAGCCAATGCCCGATGCGGATGCCAGTCGAGAATGAAATATAAATTTTATAATATTCATCGTGCTCAAAATGTTTTTTAGGTAAATTTTTATAATTAGCATTTTTTTGTGCCCCAAAATTCTTTAAGATTATTATCTTAAGTTTTAAAATAAATGTTAAAGATTAAAAATCTTTTTAAAATTTTCCTGGAGCCAAAATTTTTTTTAATTTCATAACTGCCGCCTAACGAGAAATGTGGGGCCTTATTAAACCTTTTTAATATTCTATTATACCATTCAGATCTATTTAAAATCAACCATTTGCTGTCTAATTTTCCAAAATCAAAAAAAAAAAAACCCCAAACTTCTTAATTTCCCCTTCTTTTTTGATTATAAATACAACCGTAAACGTTCTTGTTTATATCGGCTTCGCAGGGAGAGGGGAATTGATAAGATTATACATGAGGAACTAAGATGAGCTTTTGCTGAAACATGAAACTCATCAAAAAGTTTTCCACGAGTTCAAAACAAGGTCTAAGTGTTTCATAAAGCTCCAGCAGTCATAAGAGACGGAATATTAACGGGCATTAGTAATATCCGGATTAAAGCGCCTTAAACCAATTGATTGATGGTTTTATAGTTACAAAATTATAAATAAATATTTGTTATTTTTCCTTATTTTAAAATAAAACATTTTGTCGAGAGCAAAAAAAATGATTGATGAATCCTACTTGACATTTCTAAAATTTTGTTTCTGACATTTTAAAAAATAATCAAAATGTTGATAATATCAAAATTTAAATTCAATATTAATGTCAGCAAGCCCAAGTGTGGCCGGCATCGGCTTAACTTCGCTTCCCTGAGACTGACATTCCCTCCTGGGCTACCCAAATTTTTATTTCCTTCTCGCATACTTCCAAAATTTTTCTCTCGGTTCAATATGATCACTCTTATTTTCTTGACTGAAACTTACGTCATTTTAAGTAAGCTAATTTCCCTCCAGTTGCCATAATCAGAGCTGCGGCTACCACCTGAAACAAAAAAAAAATCAAATAATTCATCTAGAAATTTATTAATTCTTAGTTTAAGCGCCAAGCAAAACTTTCAACTATCAATTTATTTAATTTCTTTAACTCGCTTAGCTTCAAGGTTTATAATTCCCAACGGAGGCTAAAATAATTTTAAAACATGAAAATCGTAAGTTTTCAAAATCCGTTACGTAATTTTAGTTAACTTTTAAAAGTATTTTAATGCTTTAAAATATTTAACCTCTTTTAAATTTTAAATAAGGAAGAAAAAAAATCTTTAAAAAAAAACTTTGCGTTGAAAACGGATCCTATCATCAATAATGAAAAACTTTTTATCAATATTCTTTAAAAAAAAGACGAATCATAATAATTATTAATTTTTTTTGTTTACGTTTCCCTAAAAAATATTCGATATCTCCCAAACTTTAGCAAAAAACCTGAATACGTTCCTCTTACTTACTAAACTCTAAGCATCTATCTTGAAACTTTTTTTTTTAAAAGCAGGTGTCTAGAATCTTAAACTTTAAATTAACCAGGAAACAAAGTTACCAAAACAAAAAGTACAGAAAAAAGTCGACTGTAATCGAAAAAATCCCGAAATAAAAAAAAACACAGGAAATCCGAAAAAAAAATCTAAAGATTTCGTATATAAACCGATAAAATTCGAAAAGTTCTTTAATAATATGAATTATTACATTGCTGACGAACTGTTTAAAAACTTTGATCAGATTCTCAAAGAATTAAAATATTGAGACATGCACACGGGGATTGGGGAGGGGTAGGTAAAAAGGCAAAGGAGGGGGATGATGGGGGTAGAGGGAGATGCTCGTTCCGCCGCCCAGCGAGGGGTTGAAAACTTGGAACAAACTTGTTAGAAGATAACTTAGCTTCATGTTTAACAATAAAATGAAATAAATCAAAATCATCATCTGTTTCCCCGACTTGTTCTTATTTGTTTCCTTTTCCCGTGGCGGGATTATTGGCAACAAAAAAGGATAACACATTTAACCTTTTTTTTTCTCCCTTTTTTTCTCTTCGTTCTTTTTTTTCCATCCCCACCCTCATTGGAACGGTAAGAAAAGCCGTTTGATTGCCTAAAAGCGGAACGATAAAAGCCGTTGGGAAAGTCGGGACGGAAAAGTTGATTTTCCGTGAAAACGTGTAAAAAATGATCAGTTTCGATAGTTTATCAAGATTTCTTACGATTGAAACCTTTTATCCTGCATTATTAAAAAACTTTGTCCCCCACATAACTTCTGTAGGAGTTTCTTTTTTTTTTTTTGGGAAACCTTTTCGATGAGAAACTCATTTTCACTGAGATTTTGTTTTCTTTACCAGCAAATGAATGAACGAGTCAATTGTGAATTAGGAAAAAAGCTGGATTTATTTCCTAGAGATGACGCACGTTTTTTTCTTCTTTTGTTTCCTTAAATATACTAAATTTGTTTTAGCTGAATCTATAGATGAAGAATGGTTTATTGTATTGTGATCAATAGAACTCGTGGGCTGAGAAAAAAAATAAGATTATTTGAACAAGATGAAAATGTTGTACAGCGTTTAAAAAAAAATACTTACAAATCCACATTGGTTTTTCAAAAAAACAAAGGTTCATGAATCCCTAAGAATGCCCCGAAAATAAACACTCATTTTTCCAGTTTGATTGTACGTCCTCAAAATCACAGGTAGGCAACATTTTTTTTCCGTTTAAAACCTCTAAAGGATAAGGATTGTGGACGCGATCTTCCTAGTCGACGATTTTCATCACTGCTCTCATAATCTACAAGAGTAATATTAATTCGATTAATTATCTACAAAAAATCAATGTTTTCTTGACGTTAAAAAAAAAGTCAAGATAATTTTTTTTCGTTGAATGAGAATTTGCCATATCATCAAAATGGCCGCCAGACTTTTTTTTACCACACGAGGTGACATACCGAAAAATGACATCCACAAAACTCTGAATCGTCTTTTATCGTAATAATACATAATGCTTCAAATATCTCAGTAACTCATTGATAATTTTTTGATATAAACGTTATTAATTCTTCCTAGAAACTATGATTTTTATTAATGAAAACATCGCGAACCGAACGAACGAAAACGAAACGAAGAGATCACTGCCTTCCTAATAAAACGAAAAATCGTCACATTCTTCAAAATCTAACTCCACGATTTTTCTTCTTCTGCCACGAGAAAATGACGCAATAAGGCTTTGTTTACATTTACAACGCAATCTCCTTGTTTTTTTTAGGGTTTTTTCTCAGAATCATTGACTTTAATGCAATGATTCCGTTATTCCGTAAAAGCAAATCAATAAAAATACAGGCAACATGGGATTTTGAGGCACCGTGATAATTTTGCTCCTACAATCTTCAGGTTTTGCAAGTGAACAAATAGAGCGGATACCTGGAAGACGATTTAACTTTTAATAAGAATGTTATGTGAGATTGTGAATCGACTAAGTCAACACAAGTTGAAAATGCAGTAATGGCTTCATAAAAGAGGTTAATTAGCTTGGATGATAATTTCTGATACATTTTTTTCAAAACGTAGCTTTTTACAAATTCATTATTATACAGTTGAAAATTCTGAGATTAGTTAACAGCAGGCAGAAGATAATTTTTTATTCAATGTAAGGAATTTCTCACCGAGTATTCTCAGATTTGTTTTGCTTCATTGAAACATGTCACAACCTGTTTCAATTCTTACATCTTGTCAACAGTCGTTTCATTGAAATACTTAAGAGGATTATGAAGCAAGCTTAGTAAGTTCAAATTTTAAATAGAAAGATAAATTTTTTTTAAACCTCAAGGAAACATGTCGCTGTAATTATTCAAACTGTGCTCAGTAATTTGTGAGACGGATCAGCTGAGTTGGTTGAAGGCAAATGAAAACCCCTGTTAACAGTACAACTGAGGCCAATTTTGATCAGTTTATTGGTTCTTGGCAAATTCATCAGGTGCATTGATAGAACTTAGCTGCAATTTCAATCAGAATGACCGGAAACTAATTTTACCTGAAACCTTCAAAAATAGTAGTGGGGTTTTTTTTGAATGTTCCCTTGAATTTTATAAACGCAAAAAGAAAATGACAAAAAACTCAACATTTTAATGTTTTCGGTAAAGAAAAGGTTTGGCCAAAAATTATTTCTGTCATTTCTTGTTGAAAATATTTTTTAGAAAGCAATTATCCAATGCTCTTGAGAAATTGCTTAACTTATATTTTTTTTCTTTACTTTTAGGAAGTAAATCGGATCTTGGTGCAAATTTTAAAGATCTGGCTCAACTGGAACACTGGACAGAGATCCTGAGAGAAAGATTCTGATGAGTTTATTTCCATTCTGAACACTTTAAATGGGTCTAATCAAAATGTAAATCACCATCAAGGCAAAAATTGCATTTTGAAAGCATAATTATACTTCAGCCAATAACGAAAAATTAGCAATGAGAAATGGCAGAGCTTAAAAAATTACCAATGAGCTTTGAAATATTCATAGGCTTTTTAAACTATACTCCACGGCTCACCAAGAAATTTCGCAAGAAAGTTAAAGAGAAAATGACAATTTAATGGGAGGAAAATCTCCCCGATCAGGTTATAGAAATAGAACAACCGCGGTCAGTTCCGAAAATTTCAAACTCGCATAACAATCTACTCTCGAGTTGATAAAGTTTTACTGGCGAAAACCCTCATAAAAGGCTTATACTTCTTCCTCTTCCTTTTCTTTGGCACGATTTCCTGCTGGCTTTTTAAGATTTGAAAAAAAAAAAAAAAAGTAAAGATGTTAAGTCCGTCGAAATTGGGGGGATGAGTGAAGGGTTAAAAAAAAAGTGGGGGGCGAGCAATAACGTGTCCACAATGTGAGACATGGTGTGAAAACCCTCTCATCCAAACTGAAAGAAAAACTCTGCCAGTTGACAGGAGCAACTTTCAAAATTGTCATGATGCCATTGTTAAATGATTTATAGTTACAAAGTACACTTCCAGCCACAGAAAACTGTTTCCCCAACTTTATCAAACTTTGTTAAACTTTTCCGAGGAAAATTCTTAACTTAAATAGGAAAACTTTTCCTAGAGCTTGCTGTTAAAACATTCCAAAGACAAAGTTTTGCTTGATGATGTTGTTTTACTTAAGAAACCCTGGATTAATGTCTTTGTCGGTTGTGCCCTTGTTAATTTTCTTATTAAAAATCCACTTTTTTTTTCTTTCTTTAGCTTTCCCGTCCGATAATAAAAGCTTTCAGTTTTTAAAGTTTGGGAGTAAGAAGAAAAAAAAAAGGGGGCATCAAAAATGAAGGGAAAGGTATGGCTTCGGAATAAATTTCCCAGTGAATTATTGTAAATGGAATATTTAAGATGATTTACTTTTCTCTTCCCGGGTTAATTAACACCGGGATATTTCTGAAGTTTTGTCTGATGAAACGAATCTTTTTTTTTTTTTTTGAAGCGTTTTTATTAATTTACAAAAGTCGATTATGCGAGTTTGAAAGAAGTTTTTAGAAGCATAATATCACGATAAATTTGTTACTTTAAAATTTGAACATAGACTTGATACATTTTTAATATTATTTGCAATGGCGGGAATTTCTAAAATTTGACCGGTGCTACCATCTATAAGAAATAGCGAATGAGCTCAGAATTTATTTTTTTTGAAGCAAAGCAAAGTTAGCCTTAAGCCTATTTGGCTTAAATTTTACGTTCGCAAGAGGTTTTGAAAAGCGAGCCATGGAGTTTAGCTTAAGTGTTCTTAGTTGAAAAAATAGCTCGGACCAAAAACGCTGCCTCCTTTATTCGTAAAAGATCGTTCAGGTGCTCTGCTTCCCAAACTTATTTAATTTAGTCTGGACAAGAATTTTTTTCTTCTAGATTTACTAAAAAATAGTTTGCCGCTTCTTAAAAAGACTCAAAAAGAGTCGGGGCAGAAACACTGCCTCCTAGATTTAAGAACAAAACTAAATAAAAATTTGACTGGAACTTTGCTATTTAAAGGAGCTGCTTTCAGAATTCATTAAAAAAATTTAAAGGCAAAGTTTTGTTGCCTAAATTTATTAAGTTCAACTTTTCAAAACGCGGCCTCCTAGATTCATTAGAAACTATTTTTCTACCTCCTAGATTGATTTAAAATCAGTCTATGGCGAGTTTGGCAAAAAGTGGTTTCCCAGATAATTGAAAAATGCTTTTGACGAAAACGCAGCCTCCTACATTTATTAATATATAGTTCGCTGCCTCCTAGATTGATTGAAAATCCATCTAGGACAAAACTTGGACTGAAAAATGTATCCAAGAAAACAATATGACTTGAAAGAGCAGTTTAGGGTAAAACACGACCTCCTAGATCGATTAAAAAAATTCTTAACGCCGAGACGCAGCCGTCTAGATTAACTTAAAACAGTTTAAAACAAAAAACAGCCTTCTAGATTTAATGAAAAATGATTTTCTGCCGTCCAGATTAATCAAAAAGCAGGTTGGGGTATAACTGCCTCCTGGATGCATTGAAAAAAATCACTTGGACCTTACAGACTATTCTCCAAATCCGAATAAATTATTAAAAAACGTATTATGCAAAATGCAGCCTCCTACACTACTTGAAAATTTATTGAAGGCCAAGCACTGCCTTATAAATCAAAAGTTGAGGTCGTTGGAGCCGAAACGCCGCCTCCTAGATTCAATAAAACTAGACCGGGCCGAAAAACTGCCTCTTAAATTTAAAATAACTGGTTGGCTGCCTCTTGAATTGTTTAGAAAACAATTTGAGAGACAAAACGCTGCCTCCTAGATTCATTTTAAAAAAAACAAAACAGCTAAAAAGCTGATTTATTTTTAACGAAAGCAACTTTCTGTTATGATTTTTAATTATTTTCGAATACCCTTCATAAAAATTTTCAAATCCACGAGAAAAAAAAATTTTAAGCCTCACTGCACAGCATAAAATCGATTAGATTTGTAATTTAAAGCCTGACGATTCCCCAACTTTTTGTTTTTCCGACTCTTTTAATTACATCCCAAACTATTCGTTTTAAAAACATTAAAATAAGTCATTTGCAGAGAAAGTCAGGGCGGTTATCTTGCCCTCATTTCGCCATAAGAATTTATAGGATTCACATTTCCCAACTTTTGAATCAGAAAACTGAAAAAGTAAATTTGTGACATCAAAAGTTTAAAATATCATAAAAAAGTTAAGTTTTTCACTTATTAAGTTGAATGAAGTCTCATTTTACACCGAAAATATGAAATTTTTAATTAAAAAACTGTTCGGGAACTTTGCAAAGTTTAAGAAATAGACATACCCAATGGGATCTTTTTTTTCTGTACAGATTAAATTTGTTTCTTTATATTAAAAAAAAAAAAGGAAAAGGAAAGAGTTTGAAAGGGGAATCATTACCATGGCGCGAAGAAAAGAAACAGGAGGAAAAAGATTACATTCACCCATGTGGATGATCATTTCGGGCTTTTTATGTGATTTAAAAAAGTCAAAAAATGAAATATTTTTCAAAAGCAAACCAATAGAAACGTCTCGACCCGTTTTTAAAAAGACAATTTATTGCTCTAGTATAGTCTATTTAAGAAATAAATTGTCTAAAGAAAATTTAAACTTTCAAAAAAGGTTTACACAAATTTTCAAGCGTTTTCCTTTCTTTCGTTTTTTTTTTTAAGCGTGATAAATAACGCTTTGCCAGAACTTTAGGCGTACTTAACGTCTTTATTTAGAAGATTGTTAGTACGTTAAGTACTTCTCTGATCTTGGAAAATCGGTTACATCCCTCAAAGCCTTTTCAGTATAAAAAAAGTTCCCTTTTTTTTTTTTTTTTTCATTTTTTTCGAGCTAATCTTGAAAAAGTTTTCTTGGAAAATAAATATGAATAATCTGAGATGAAAATGAAATAAGGAAAAGCGAAGGTAAAAAAAACCTTTTAAGGAAACTGCTATTCGGGTGTGAAGTGCAATTGAATAGCAGTTTTCTGCAAGGTTGAGAAAAAATTTTATGGCATGGAGCATGGAGTAAGATTTCTTGTCGAGCAATTTTTTTGGAAACTTCTTGTTGACCAAATTTTAGAAAAATTTCTTGTCGAGGCAAGATTTTCTTAAAATTTCTTGTCGAGCAAATGTTTTCAGATTTCTAGTCTAGCAAGGTTTTTCAAATTTCTAGTCGAATAAGGTTTTTCAAATTTCTAGTCGAATAAGGTTTTTACAAATTTCTAGTCGAGCAAGGTTTTTTAAATTCCTAGTCAAATAAGGTTTTTACAAATTTCTAGTCGAGTTAGGTTTTTCAAAGTTCTAGTCGAGCAAGCTTTTTTAAGTTTCTACTCGAATAAGGTTTTTACAAATTTCTAGTCAAGCAAATTTTTTTTTAAATTTCTTGTCGAGCCATTTTTTTAAAAATTTCTTGTCAAGCAATTTTTGTAAAAACTTCTCGTTGAGCAAATAATTTCAAAATATTTAATCGTCTAATAGTTTTATCTGAAATGACATTAAGAAAAGCGATTTCATAAATACTACATTTACTGTCATTTCCCTCCGACTTATAAATCCTCTTCCCTAAATTCCATACCAATTGCAATAAAAGAAATTGTTTATAAAAACGAGATTTCGGCGGGGAATATCGCACAAACTTTTTACCGCATAAAGACGGGTGAAAAATGTATTCTTTTGTTTACGAAATCCTCGTTTTTCTCTTTTTTCCAAAAAGTCGAGGGAAAAATCTTTCTCTTTGCAAAAAGATGGTTAGATTTAGAAAAAGTTTCTTTTCTTATATAAGTTTTCCTCCGTTTTTTTTTCTTTTTATACATTTTTTTTTTGGATTTTGTTCTCTTGTTTAAATGAAATGATTTCACTTTGAACGTCTTTTCTTACCCTAGCAGGTGGGCTTTTATTTAGATTAATATATATGTCGTCTGCTATTTGCTCTCAACAGGGTCCCCAACTACACATTTAATGTCGAGAATTCTTTATAGAAATTTTGGGGCCAAAATAAAAATCACAAAGAAGCTGCTAAGATTTCTGAGATAGCAATGGAGCTATTTGAAAGGAAATTTGGTTTTGGAGGAGGCTTTCCGTGTGCATTAATAAACTCCTGATTCCGCAAATTACTCACAAAACTTTTTCCAAACGAAAAAAAAATTTTGAACGCCTTCAGAGAAAGAGGGAGAAAAATCTAATTTATAAAAACGGCCTTGGCCATTGTCGTCTTTAAATTCACCAAAACTTATTTTGAAAAGTGGAAAACTTTCTCTTTCCCTGGGCACCGCAATTCTGTATTTAAAGAAAATTCATTTTAAAATTTTTACAAGATTCAAATCTTTTATAAAAAAATTAAAAAACAACTTTTCTTGAGGAAGGAGAAAATTTTTAATTCATTCACATGCTCAAAAAAATAAAGCTAGCTAAAAGATGAAACAACAAAATAAAATCTGAAAAAAGCTATTGTCACAAAACCTCAAAGGGAAAAATAAAATAAAAACCGGTTTCCCACTTACAGCTGATTCATTCACTTCATCATCCACATCATTAACTTATTTCCTTGCGCCCCCACAAATAAAAAGAAGAATGAAAAACGTCCGCAGAGATTTCTCATTTTAACCACACTAACAAAACCACTTGACAATTATTTTTTCTGCTACGCAAAAATTATCTCCTTACACTTTTTCTACACGTTTTAGTTTTTTAACAACTTCCCCGCAAAAATTTTTAAGGAGTACAAACTTCGCTTTGGAAATTATTCATATAAAAATTTCACCAACTGAAAAAAAAGTTATTTGGAGTTTTCACCGTCACGTGATTGCAAACTTAGAAAAACACTTACTGGATAAATATCCTTGAAATACTTTTTTTTAAAAAAAAAATGAATTAAATATTTAAGAAAATCAGAAGCCGGCTGCAGAAAAAATAAAGAAGAAAAACTTGATTTGAAATAATTTTGATGCTCACACGAAAAGAAAAAGAGTTTTTGAACTGGGGGAAAAAAAGGAAAACCACTTGCAAGAGTTAAATAAAGCAATCGGAATTTATATGATTTAACGTATTAAAAAGAAAAATTCAAAAGAAAACGGGCACGCGTTCCAGTAATAACAAACGGGAATGCGCAGGCTTCGGAAAACGCAAAGTTTTGAAAGAGATGCTCTAAAGGGAAGAAGTAGAAGAAGATGAAGGGGAATTGGAACTCGGAAAAAATAGGGAGTTGTAAAAGGTAAAATCAATAACTCATATAGTCGTGTTTTAAGTTTCTGTCTGTCTTTCTTCCTTCTCCTTCTTTTTTTTTTCTTTTTATTATTCCATTTTCACTTTGTAAATCTATTTGTCGAAAGATTAGGAGGATGTGCAATTTTTTCCCCGCTCATATTTCATTCCCAAATCACTTTTTTCTCTGTGTTCTTATCAAACTGTTGCGTTAACTCAATTCATGATTTAAAGATGAATTTTTTTAAACGTGCTAAAAAATAAAATAAAATGGCTCATTAATAAATTTTTTTTTAAAAAAATTTTTATCTTAAAGTAAACCCTGATTTTATTTTTTGTTCGAGCTAACACGCAACGGACTGTCAAAAGACAAGTGACATTACACTTTCTGAATAAACTCAAGAAAAATAAAACGATATGCGCAACAGGATGTTAGGCCTAAACGTCTAAACAGATTTTCTTCTTAATAAGATTTCTCCCCATATTAAATTTTCTTTGTTCAACTTAAAAAAAATTTTTTTTTCCCCTTGATTTTAAATTTTCTTATCACCATGGTGATTAGAAAAAATAATAACCATTCAAAAAAAAAAAAAAGATTGAACACAACTGGGATTAGCAAAAAGCATGTGAATGAAAATTTATATAAAATCAGCTGATTAAAATTTTTAAATCTAATTTTTTTATAAAATTTATTTTCCGGTTGAAGATAACCTCCTTTTAAGAAAAGAAAAAACCTTGACTTTCTTTATACAAGTAACACTCGACTGAAAACACTTCCGACCGCGTCTTACAATGCGAGAAGAATCGCAACCGGTTGAAAGCAATTTGCTGTCAAAACATGTAAGTTAAAAGTTGGACTAAAGTTTGAAAAGCGAGTTGATACAGAGGATAAGGGAAGGGCGACGAAAACTCGACACAGTGCGAGCAAGAAATAAAGATGACTAGAGAAACTTGGGAAACTTGATCAAGGAACAGGATAGTCGTGCAATTTAACAAAGAAGGGAGAATTAAAGTGTAACGATTAAAAGCGTTTTTTTTTTTCGTAATTTATGTCAGCCGAGCTTGACGATTTTATCGGGTGATCGACCTAAATTTTTCGTTTAATGATTTGACAACAACGTTAATTTGTTAATTAATTTTTACTTTCTTTAACGCAAGAAGTAGGCTATAAGGGGGGGAAAAATGATAATGTGGAATAATAATTAGATAGAAACATATTTGATATGTCAAAATACTTTCAGATGACACTGGCAAGTATTTACCTGACAATCTTTGCAAATGACTTGTTTTAAATTTTTTTTCAGATGTTTAGAATTCGTACTTACTTAAACAGATTAAAGTCTCACATCCTGCATTTAGCCTCCTCTAGAGATTCAGGAACAGCAAAATGACTACGTAGTTTCTTCATGTCTGCTTCTGTAATTTTTTCCAACATGACTCAAACCATTCAGCGATAAATCATCATTGCTTCTTACTGAAAATAAACAATAAAAATTTCACATACTAGAAATAGCTTGTCATTTTGGTTTTGTCCCCTTTAAGTTACCACTAAATTACCAATCAGATATCCTTTTTCCTAGATGAATGAAAATTAAATTTCCACTTGAATCCATACTAAGATGAAAGCCATGCTCTTCTCTCATAATTATACACTCCTAGCCACAGCCAACAGCTTTTAAGCTAGCTGATCACTCGGTGCAAAGTAAAAATATGAATTACTGTAATTGGTTGAAGCCCAAGGATCACATACCTAATTAAAAAAATGCATTTTAAAATGGTATTTTTCAACGGAGCACGCAAAACGCTATGATAGATTAATCAAAGATCAACAGCGTAATTACAGAAACCTACACAATTAAATCGCGAAAAAAATACTTACGGCTACGTATTTATAAATTTGATTTCGATTTACTTGACAGTGAGTAATAATTAATGTAAAAAACATAAATAATTTGGGGGAAAAAACCCAAGCCACGCAATGCCCAATTCTTTTTTTCAAAATGGCCGCCAAAAAAATCGGCTCGGTACCAAAAATCACATCTCAAATATTACAATTTTACACTTCATGCCGACCCATTTACACTTTTCAGCTATTTTCTCCGTTACAAATAAAGTTAAACTCACCTCATACCGGCTCGTGAATATCTAAAATCAACATGTAAATAAAAATAAACATCGGAAACGAAAAAGGCGCTAAATATCGTTTTGTTTGCTGCGAAGCAATGAAGACCAACTGCTGCCAACCTAACAGCAAAAAATACAAGAAAAAATGGCGGACGTTTATTCCATAAGCTAAGCATAGGAAATACAATTAGACTTGTTGCTTCGTTTACGACGCTCCCGCTTTGTTGATGGCTTACAATGCTCCTGGCATTTATTGAAATAATTTAGACGTTGTAGAAGCATTTTTAATGCACAATGTCTAATTTAAAATTGGATAAAGAAGCCTTCTTCCGGAGAATCAAAAAATTCTACGCTGCCTGGAAGGTAAGCACGTTTATTTTTTTTGTCGGCTTTGCTGTACCACGAGGTTATCAATTGCCTTGTATCTCCAGTTTTTTTTTTACTTGTTATTCCCCCGGAAACTGTAATGTTTTGGAAATGAATTATATTAATCAAATTAACATGTTTACGCTATTGTTAAAGTCGCAGTATGAATGGTCGAGTTTATTACATGCATATGATACAGTAGCCAAAGTAAACAATTTGATTTTTACATGGACCGTTTGTTCCAAAGTCCCGCCGTAATTATATGTTTTCTAGTAGTGAATAGAATAGCATGTTTTAATGTTTTTAAAAAAAAAAATTTCGAGGCCTGGTTTGATTTTTAATTTACATGACAGATTTTTAATGATTGCTTAATTCACAGGATGACAGCGGGGGTGACAGTGAAATCAGCTTCCCCAAAATGGATGCTCATGTTTCAGCTGTGGGAGCTGATGATGATGTGCTTTACAGTAAATCAGCATCTTTACAAACCTGGTTATTAGGATACGAGTTAACAGATACAGTTGTCGTCATTACTAAGCAAGCGATATGCTTCCTTGCTAGCAAGAAGAAAATTGATTTTTTAAAGCAGCTAGAAAGCGGGAAAACAGATGAGGATATACCACCTGTGAAATTGCTTGTCAGGGAAAAGGTAATGCAATTTTTTAAATAAACGGTTTATGGTATGAGACTAATCAAATTTTTTTTTTGTAGAGCGATGAAGACAAAGCTAACTTTCAAAAACTAATCGATGAAATCAAGCAAAGTGATAAAGGTAAAACATTAGGCGTTTTCATAAAAGATAATTATCCTGGTGCTTTTATGGATGGATGGAGAAATGCGTTGAAGAAAGAAGATTTTGAAACGATTGACATGAGTGCAGCGTTTGCTTATTTAACTAGTCCCAAGGAAGAAAGTGAAATAATAACAATAAAGAAATCAAGCCAGATTTCAGTTGATGTTTTCAATAAGTATTTAAAGGATCAAATTATGGAAATTATTGATTCTGAAAAGGTACGGTTAGGTTTTTTTTTGGTGTGGTCAATCTTCGAGGTAACTAAAAAATTATTTTTTGTTTTGTTTATAGAAAGTTAAGCATAGGACTTTAGCTGAAGGTGTAGAAAACGCAATTGGAGATAAAAAATACGTCAGTAATGTTGATACTTCTCAAGTTGATATTTGCTACCCTGCGATTATTCAAAGCGGGGGTAATTACAGTTTAAAATTTAGTGTGATGAGGTAAGGTTATGTTCACTCTGATTGTTATTTCATAACATTGTGTATTAATATTAAATCTTACATTTCAGTGATAAAAACATTTTGCATTTTGGTGTAATCGTCTGCTCACTCGGCGCTAGATACAAATCATATTGCTCTAACATAGTTCGAACACTTTTGGTAAATCCAACAGATAGCATGAAGGAAAATTACGAATTTTTACTAGAAGTTGAAGAGGAATTGTTAAAAAATTTAAAAGCTGGTGCAAAGATCTGTGAAGTATATGATGCTGGGCTTAAATTTGTCAAAAGCAAAAAACCACATTTAGCTGATAGCATGACTAAAAATTTTGGTTTTGCTATGGGTATCGAATTTAGGGAAGGATCTTTAGTGATATCTCAAAAAGCAACTGCAGTTTTGAAAAAGAACATGGTATTTAATATAAATGTTGGTTTTGCTAATTTGTCAAATAAAGATGGGACTGATAAAGAGAGCAAGGTTTACGCTTTGTTTATTGGGGATACTGTTTTAGTTAATGAGGTAAATTTTGGTGAAATTTTTGTTTTAAATCATTTGATTGGTGAATGATTAATTTTGAATGTTTAGGATGGACCTGCGTCAATATTTACAAATTCAAAGAAGAGAATTAAAAATATTGGGATATTTTTGAAAGATGATAACGAAGAGGAGGAGGAAGAAGAAAAGGAAAATGAACCAATTCCGGAAAATTTAAGCCGTCGTGGTAGGAGGACCGCTGTTTTGGATTCGAAATTAAGAGTAAATAATAAATTTCTTGTAACTAATCAAATCAAATTTTATAATGGCTGGAACTAAAAATTTATATTTATTTTTTTTACAATAGCAAGACACATCAGCTGAAGAGAAACGAAAACAACATCAGAAGGAATTAGCGCAACAATTGAATGAAAATGCAAAGCAACGTTTAGCCCAACAATCGGGCGGTCAACAATCTCAAAAAGCAAGGAAAAGCACTGTGTCGTACAAAAATAGAAGCCAAATGCCTAATGAAGCAGAAGTAAAAGAATTAAAAATTTATGTAGGTGAGTAGTGGATTTTTATAAATTTGTAAGGAAAAAAATCAGTGAAATTTTAAGTTTTAAGATATTAATTTTTAATTTTTTTTTCTAGACAGGAAATATGAAACTGTCATTCTACCGTGTTTCGGAGTTCCCGTTCCATTTCACATTTCTACGATCAAAAATATTTCTCAAAGCGTCGAAGGAGATTACACGTACTTGCGAATAAATTTTTTCCATCCCGGTGCTACGATGGGGAAAGAGGGAGGCGCTTATCAGCAACCGGATGCCACTTTTGTGAAAGAAGTGTAAGCAAGATGGCGGCAAATTTTTTCATGCTTCACCTAAATGTCTAATTTCTTTTTCTTTTATTTTTAGAACGTACCGCAGCTCAAACACGAAAGAACCCGGCGAAATAACAGCTGCTTCATCAAATTTAAACACTGCATTCCGGTTAATTAAAGAAGTTCAGAAAAAATTCAAAAGCAGAGAAGCCGAAGAAAGGGAAAAAGAAGATTTAGTTAAACAAGACACGTTAATCCTTTCTCAAAATAAGGGCAATCCAAAACTTAAAGATCTTTACATTCGACCGAATATCGTATCGAAGAGGATGACGGGGGTGTTGGAAGCCCACACGAACGGTTTTAGATACACCAGCGTCAGAGGAGATAAAGTCGATATTCTTTATAATAATATCAAGAATGCGTTTTTCCAACCCTGCGATGGGGAAATGATAATTTTATTGCATTTTCATTTGAAACATGCTATTATGTTTGGGAAAAAGAAGCATATCGATGTGCAGTTTTATACTGAAGTCGGTGAAATTACAACGGATTTGGGAAAGCATCAGCATATGCATGATAGGGATGATTTGGCTGCTGAACAAGCGGAAAGGGAGCTTAGACATAAATTGAAGACTGCGTTTAAGAGTTTTTGCGAAAAGGTTAATAGGATTAAAAATTTGAATTTTACGGTTTTAGCCAGGATTTTTCATAACTGAAAATATTAATTTTCTTTTTTTTTTTTTAGATCGAAAATATGAAAACGGATGTGGAATTTGACACTCCATTCAGAGAACTTGGTTTCCCTGGAGTTCCGTTCAGAAGTACAGTTTTGCTACAACCGACTAGTGGTTGCCTTGTGTCTTTAACAGAATGGGTATGGATTGGCAAAAATAATTTTTTTTTTTAAAAAAAAATTAAACTTCAAAAATTTAATTTTTTTGTTTTTTATTTTTTAGCCTCCATTTGTCATCACATTAGAAGATGTAGAATTAGTGCATTTTGAAAGAGTTCAATTTCACCTTAAAAATTTCGATATGGTCTTTGTCTTCAAGGATTATCATAAAAAAACTGCTATGGTCAATGCTATTCCAATGAATATGTTGGATCACGTTAAAGAATGGCTGAAGTACGTTCTGATCAAACGCTTTAAAATTATTTTGGTGATGAATTTTGTAGAATTTGTTAAAAACTCTTGACTTTGGCTTAAATCGTCAATATTTTAAGCTGAGCTCCGTCAAAAATTATTTTGGGGGTTTAGCTATGATCAGAAAAAAAATTAATTCGTGAATTTAAATTTATATTAAATTTTTTTTTAGCTCTTGCGATATCAGATACAGCGAAGGCATCCAATCATTAAATTGGGTCAAAATCATGAAAACAATAACAGATGATCCCGATGGATTTTTCGAAAACGGAGGATGGACTTTCTTAGACCCCGATTCCGATCCTGAAGATGCTGTCGAAGACGAAGAAGAAGAGGAGGAAGATTATCAACCAACAGATTTAGAAAGCGAAATTGAAAGCGATGATGATTCCGAATATTCTGAAGTATCAGAAGCAAGCGAAGATGAAAGCGGTAAAAATCCTAATTTTTTATTTTTTTCATCTTAGCTCCTCATTCTATAATTTGATTTTTTTTTTTCAGCGAGTGAAGAATTAGGAAGCAGCGAAGAATCTGGTAAAGATTGGTCTGATTTAGAACGTGAAGCTGCTGAAGCCGATAGGGAAAATCTTGATTTTGAAGATGAATATTCAAAGGGAAAGAAAAGAACAGGCAGTTCGTTCAAGTAAGTGCGAGATTCTAGTTTTGAAATTTAATTAAAATCAAAAGTCCAATTTTGTAATCAATTTTTTTTCGTAGGGCATCTCATCCTGATAAACATAAATCTTCGCATAACGACAAGAAGAGGCCGAGGGACTCTGGTAACAGCCACGATCGCCATAGAGATTCGAAACATAAATCTCCACATAAATCATCTCCCCATAAATCATCCCCTCATAAATCTTCGCATAATGACAAGAAGAGGCCGAGGGACTCTGGTAGCAGTCGCGATCGTCATAAAGATTCGAGACATAAATCATCTCCCCATAAATCTTCGCATAACGACAAGAAGAGGCCGAGGGATTCTGATAGCAGCCGCGATCGTCATAGGGATGCTAAGAAAAAGTAACTATCTTTCACGTTAAGATTTTTTCAGTTTTTTAAAAAAATTTCTAATGATTTTTTTGTTTTAGGAAATAAATAATGTCACAATAAAATGAAATGGGGGTTAACTTCGTCAGTGCTTCAAATTTTTAAACAGGAACAATTCGTTGATTTGTATTTCTACATAGTTACGATTTCACACATTCCTCTTATTCTTTTTTTCTGTTATGCTACTTTCTTTTAAGTTATTAATAATGTGTTTATATGTATTAAGTATTAGTTTGATAAAGTAGTCGAAGGTTGTGGCAAATATTAGGAAAAAAATGCGCATTGCTTTTGTTTTTTCTGCCAATAAGCATACGGGTTTTCTTCGACTATCCGCAGCATGTTTAAAAAATCAGTTTTTTTTTAATTGAACAATTCACAGAATATCGTACTTAGTAATAATCCCTCACTTTCATTTGATATTCGTGAATTCTAACTATGTAGAACGTTCACTTATAATTACTTTGCTGTAGAATAATGTTTAAGTAAAATAAACGTCCTTTTTTTTTGAATGATCGTTCTTTTTTTTTAATTATAACCCATCGAAGGGATCAATTAAATATTGTATGGATACAAACAATTCTCAGTTTTAAACCAAAAAAAAATTGATGGCTACCAACCAAGCCAATCACCTCGTTCAGATCTCAAATCATGCCGTACTGATTTCATAGCTACTTTCTATGTGCTAGAAACCCACACGTACAATAAAAACCTCCAACCGCCACCTTTTTCCTCCTAAAATCAAATAATTTCTTGCTAACGTCAGATCACTTTTCGGTTTTTGGAAAAAACAATTGAAAATCCTCCATGATGGATTACGTCATCACGTGAACATGTGTGCTGGTGTGTGTGCATTGCAATTTTAATCTTGTTATTAAATATGAAATTACTTCGGATGAATCCGCAAGAAATGGATCCAGACGTAGTTTACAGATGGATTATTGAATTATCGTTTCCTGCAACCCGTGAAAATGCACTTTTACAGTTAAGTCAGAAGCGTGAGGGAATTCCAAATTTAGCTCCTATGCTGTGGCATTCATTCGGTACGGTTGCTGCACTTTTACAAGAGATAATTAATATCTATCCGTCGATTACTCCACCGACATTAACTGCCTCATCAAAGCAACAGAGTTTGTAGTGCTTTAAGCCATAATGCAATGCATTGCTGTTCATCCGGAAACTAAAATGCTGTTTTTAGAAGCACAAATACCTTTGTTTTTGTATCCATTTCTTCGTACCACAAGTAAAGAAAGGCCTTTCGAGTATTTAAGACTGACTAGTTTAGGTGTTATTGGATCATTAGTTAAGGTGAGTGAATCAATTAATTTTATAGTTTGAATTATTTTGCTGAATTTTTGATTTTAATTTCAGACTGATAATGAAGATGTAGTATTGTTCTTAGTTTCAACTAAAATCATACCTTTGCTTCTTCGAATAATGGAAACAGGTTCTGAGTTACCAAGAACAGTTGCTACGTTTATTCTTCAGAGGATTTTAATGGATGAAGGAGGTTTGGCTTATGTTTGCCAAACATTTGATAGGTATAGCTATTGCTTGATAGAAAAAAATTTCAGTATATTCATTGACTCTAATTTTTTTTTTCAGGTTTTCTCATGTAGCTATGATTCTAGGTAAATTAATATTAATGTTAACTTCACAACCATCAACTAGACTTTTAAAGCATGTAATTTTGTGCTACTTAAGGCTCTCTGATAATCATCTGTAAGTTGCTTTAAAACAATTTTTTTTTTAAAACAGACTTTTAATCTGAAAAAATATTTTTAATTTTCAGAGCGAAAGAAGCATTGAGGCAATGCCTCCCAGATCAACTTCGAGATTCAACATTCACAGCCTGTTTAGCTGAAGATAGAAGTATTAAACAGTGGCTACAGCAACTGTTGAAAAATTTAGAACCTTGTAGCGATGAAATGATGGCGAGTTTCAATGCTAAGAAAATGTTTTTTTTTAAATTCTAGAACAGACGCTTTAGGGAATGTACAGGTGCAAGGGAGGAATGTTAATAGTAATAATGATCATTCTGTTTTTGGATAATGTTTTGAATTTTGATAAAATTTTGGATGAAAATGAAGGTTTAGGGAATATTTGTGATTTTTTTAAAAAAAAATTTAAATCATTGTTTCAACGGGTGAAAAATTCATGTTTAGTTTTGTAGTTGTACAATAATAAGGGAATTTTCTAGTCATTTTAGGAATATTCAATTTAAGTTTGTTGTTTTGGAGATCTTTGAATTAAATTAATTGTTTTGGTATTTTTGGTTTTTAATTTTAAAAACATTTGAGGCTGGTTTTTGCTCATAAAAAGTTTTGGTGAAGTATTTCTGATTCGAGCACAGAATTTGCTAGAAACAGATTGATTTGTGAACTCCTCAACTAAACTTCTGTTTCATATGAATGCATTGTTATGCTCATTTAGACAGATCATTCAGAAAGCATGCATACAAGATTATTTACGAATCCTTGAAACATACATTCAGAGATTAGTGCAATAATTCAGTGTGCTCATTTTATTTAATGCTGTTTATGGTACCATACTGTCATCTCTGTCAGATAAACCTTTCTGATATAGTGCTTTGTTGACATTTTTTACAATGCAGTAAATTCATGGAAAATAAAATTTCTACGAGGCTAAATTAAAAATTACATACAGTTTATTCCATTTCTTTAATTTTTTTTATTAACAATATAAATTCCAATGCACTTAACTCCTTATTTACCCAATCATATCTATAAAACTAACTCTTTTCATCCTTTTTAAGCTGATTATTTAATTAGCACAATTACAAGTATTTCAGGAAAAAAAAAGATAAAAAAGTGATAGCAACTGATAAACATTAGGGAGACAGGCATCATGTCGAGCTTTATCACAATCCTCAAAACTTAATAGTTATATCCTCGTCTTTCGAAACCAATACATAAAATCATTCAAGAGTAACTAATAAAGCCGGTCGTATGTAAAAAAATATCGAAAAACAATTAAATTTTGCGTAATTCGTATTTTATTTGAATGAAGGCAACAAGACGAACGAACCGGCTAATGACATCAATTTGGCAACATTGTGAATGTGTACCATTTCGTAGTTTTCAAAATGTCGGTGGGCGGTTGAGTGATATTTCATAATGATATGATTTTAATGAGTGAAAACTATCGTTTTTTACCGATTCTGTATTAGAATGTGATTTTAAGGTGCTTACTTTGATTTTCATACGCAATTTTATTATACAAAATGACTGACGTTCAAAGGACGCCCCCCGTTGGGGGATATTATACGTCCAGAAGAGGTTGTGGGTATGGCAATTGAACGACAGCCTGAATTTCGCGACTTCTAATCGGGCTGATTGAAGTCGGGCAAAGTTTCAAAACAGGGAGGTTGTCAACACCGTTCTCCATTGGTAAGTGTCTTTTTTTCCTACCTGTAAATGAGAGTTAAAATGAGTTATGAATCCTTTATGTGAGGGTACTGTTTTTTTTTTACTAAGCTAGCAGAAGATGGTTGATATTGCCGGACGCTGAAGCTTTGTAACTTATTGTACCCTTCTGCTTGACAGTTTAGTGTAACAGATCTAGCATCATTGGTTTAAAGTTATGCAGATAAAAAGTTGGAAATCCCTCCATCAATGATAAAGGCTCGAGTAGAATTCAAAAAGTTGAAAAGCGTCAGTAAAACAAGCTGTAATGTCATTCAGAGTTAGGATACTCGTTCTTTATTAAGTTGTCTGGTTCGAAAGTGCTTTTAAAGTAAATCGTACTTGCAGCAGGTTGTCAAAACATTTTATTTATAACTGATC
The DNA here is from genome assembly GCA_023512825.1 of Liposcelis brunnea. Classification (NCBI taxonomy): domain Eukaryota; kingdom Metazoa; phylum Arthropoda; class Insecta; order Psocodea; family Liposcelididae; genus Liposcelis; species Liposcelis brunnea. The sequence goes on along the minus strand of CM042065.1, from coordinate 7,889,621 downwards.
GCGAGACTAGTTGACTAATGCATAGGCATTCGCTCATTGTTTTAAAGTCTTCCCAAAACTTGCCATGTCTTGTCTGCATCTGGATGCTTAGCTATTTGTCATGCTTGAGAACTAAAAAATGAGTTATTTCATTGCGATGCGATCAATGATGCAATTTTAAGATTTCCCCATTGTGTATCAGCAGAAAATGCTGTCAGTGCTGATTTGCTATCAGAAAACTTGCTAGAGTCTAAATCATGTAAACTATTGTTTTCCCTTTCATTCATAACACATTTTATTGTTGTCGACCTATGCACTTTAACCACATGACATTTTTATAACCCCACAACCATCAGCAGAAAACTCGAAAACCATGAATGTTATGAATAATTACTCAAAATACCAAAAACAATGCATCATCATAATTTTGCAGATTAAAAAAAAAAAAGTAAAGTGAGAACTTAAGGAGCAAGTAATTTTTTTTTATAGAAAACCGTTTTGAATTTTCTTAAAATGAACAAGTAAATTAACATTCTCGTTTTAACTTTCAACATTTAAGGATAAAGTTTGTAAGAGAATTACAAACCCTTAAATTGTTGGGGAGGAGAAAGCACTCAGAATTTTAAAATCATATTTGGAATCCAAAACGATTTTCTCCGGTGTAGTTTCTTTGCGTTGCGATAGATGTCACCGTGGTATTGTTTTTCCTAATTTTGTTTTTTTGATTAGATCTGTAAGCCTACCCCCCCCCCTTTTTTTTTTTTTTCAAAACTTTCTCTTTTTGTTTAAAAGTTTTGAATAATAGACCTGTAATCGATTGTTTCTGGAGGGTTCTCCGAGAAAAATGATTCGAAGGAAAAAAATGAAATAATTTATGAGTTTTTTTTAAAAATTCCAAGAGTATGCTGAAAAATAGCTGAACAATAGCTATAGCTGAAAAATTTTATTGGGAAAGAGAGCTGTTCATTTTTTTGTAATTAAAACATGAGTCATCAAAAAAAAAGCGTCCTCAAGATTTATCCTGTGTAAAATTATACGAACGACAATGTCAGTATGATGTAGTCCAAGAAAAGCAAATCTTGGTTGTTGACTTTATTTAAAATTGCCCTGTGTGAACATGTCTTAATTTTTTGTAAAGTGTTTAGTCAGTGTTGTTTATAAATTTTTTTTTCCCAAGAAATCGGTTAGCTTTAAAATCTTCAAGTTGTCTAAGAAAAAATATATTTCCATAAGATCAGCATAGAGAGGCCGCCATTTTGGTATCGTGGGACAGAGAGGGGTTTTGTCCGTTTATGAACCTGCTGTGTTGCCAGTAAGAATAT